>OW026520.1:69023106-69772870 GCA_932274085.1 Protocalliphora azurea | reverse complement strand
ACGCAAATTTTTTGGTAATAAATCTGAATCTCCTAAACTACTGGTCGGATCAAATTGAAATGTATGGAAGAGTTGTAGAGGAGGACCTGAGCTTTCAGAAAAATCATCTTGTAGTCACCCCGTGATAACACGAGATAAGCTACATGGTGTCAAAGTTGACTACCTCGAGTATGTAAAAGTTAAAAAAAATCGTAACTTGTACAAATGAAGTCCGATTTTAAAGATTTTTATATTTCTGGAAAGTGCTTGGCAAGATAAAGAAAAAATAAGCTTACTCATCTAAGTTATCTCTTACAGTTAAAAAGATATTTACGCTTGAATTTTGAATTTTTGATTTTTTGGCTCAACTTTCTTTCGTTTTTCGGGAATCAGTCCGGAGATATATGAGGTAAAAATTTTTTAAAAATATTCTGTAATTTGCTACATATTTCAAAATAATATGCTGAAAGAATTTTTGGATTATCTCAATTCGTCTAGACGTGAAAAATATTCAAAGTCAGCACTTTGAAATTGGCATGAAAAATGGCTATTTTTTTACAAAAATATAGTACAATTCATTCACTTTTTTCTCAAAGTTCCGTTAATAAAATAATTTTTTCCTTATTAATTTCAAAAGATAAGGCTTCATAAATGGTTAATAAAGAAATTTTGAATTGATTTAAGTTTGCACCCTACATCCAGCATTGGCCGAAAATTGTCAATTTTAAAAATAGTTTCATTTTTAGCGATTAATAAAAAAAATGTCACGCGAGCTTTTTTAAATTTAGTACCCATATTTTTTATAGAAATAGATTTAGAATGATTTAACACTAAACTGCTTCCCGCCCGCCAAAAACGAATGCAGGAGTGGAGATTTTATGTTAAAAGTCAGTTTTTTTAACGACTATTTTAAAAGCATATTAAAAGCATATTAGCATAATATTTTTAATATTATTTCTTATGTAATATATAAACCACAAATCAAGCTTTCATTCCTAAAAAAATCAATAAAATAGCTCCAATAACTTATTTTTGGTAATTTTTCAAAAATAAATTTTTAAAAAAAAAATAGCAGAAAATCCAAAAAAAATTAATACAACTCCACTAATTTTGCAAATACTTTAACAATGTTAAAAGAATATAAAAATAGACTTATTTACCAATTCAACGATGTATAAAATGTTGATATAGGTCATTTAATAATAGTAATATAATGGCCTCAAAACTACCAAGTCACGTCAAAAGTTGCAAAATTCACTATTTTGTTCCGTATTTCCATATGTGTGTATACGTAACACTCAACTGCATTGCTTATTTTTGTTACGAGATAATAATATTTATTAATGAATTTATTTAAAGTGTTCATAATTTTTTTCTACTGAAAAGGTTTTTAAAATTACCTAAGTACATAAATAAGTATATTTTCCTTCGTTTTTTATTACATTTTTTTAAGTTTTTAAATAATTTACCTAGCTACTTAATTAATGTATTATAACAAAAATGATTTTTTTACAATCGCATAGGTACATTTTTTGACGTACCTGTTTAACACTACAGGTCATAACAATAAACTGAATGAAATAGGGGGTTTTGAGCAAAAATTTAAATTTTTTAATTCATTTTTGCCTGTCACCATTTACCTGATATAAATATTCTTTTTCTATATATAAGTATCTTTATAAATATGCAGATTTATTAGTGAATTTGCCATTATGGAGATTACATTAAAACACTTTTCTATTTGCAAAGTAATCTGGGATAATCTATCTGATATTATAAATCGTCCAGAAAAAATAAGAAAACTCATTGAGTAGTAGTATCTTTTGGTTTAACTCTTACTGCAGAAGACAGTTTAAAGCTCGAAAATTTTTATAAATCATACGAAAAAAGGATGCAAGCTTCAGATTGGTCAATACCAAATTTCAAGAAGAAAAATGAAGAGTGGTTGGAGGGAGAAATATCAATTTTCATCGGAAAGCAGAAAAAGGGTCGACCAAAAAAAAGTTACGATGAAGTTCAGCTAAGAACAAAGAGGACCAAACAGGAATCTATTCTAAATTCACATACGAATGTCGAAATAAAAGATACATTTAAAGCTTTAGTAACACGTACGCAACCAAAGGAAGTAGAAAAAGTTATAGATGTGTTACCAACAGCTTCTCCCAATCGATTACATCGGATAATCCAAAGCATAGTGACACCGAAATCAACATCGTCCTTTACCTCTGAAGATGCTTTAGCTCTAATATTAAATTTAGGATTATCAAGAAACCAATACGAGATTTTGAGGAAATCTGTTAGCGAAAAAGGATATGATATCTTTCCCAGTAGCAAATCAGTGAGAGAAGCGAAAAGTAATATTTTACAGCCTATGGAGCACCCGGTTAATGCTTCTGTTAAAAGTGCTAAAGTTAATATATTGCAATTACTTGAAAATACTGCCTCTAGAATTATATCTACCTTCAGCAATGATAACATTGAAAAATGCAAAGACTCTGAACTTATTTTAATATTCAAATGGGGCTGCGATGGAACATCAGGATTTTCGGAATACAAACAACTGGATGGAAGTAATTCTGGAAATAATTATTCCTCGCTGTTTATAGCGTCTCTGGTACCACTTCGAATGCGCTTAAATAAGCCTTCCTCATCGACAAGTAATGACTCGCTTTTTGATGATATATGGATAAATTTAACTCCAGGTTCCAAATTTTTGTGCCGTCCAATCCTTTTTGATTACACAAAAGAAACCACGGTTACAATAAACAGCATTGTCAACCAATTGGAAGAAGAAATTAAAGCATTGCCCCCAATATATGTAAAAGTATCAAACAGAACTATTAAAGTTACATTTCAACAACAATTAACGATGATTGATGGAAAAGTTGCAAACGCTATAACAGATACAACATCTACATGGAAATGTAATATATGTGGAAAAATAAGTTCACAATTTCAGGATAATTCTGAAGTCCTTGTTAATAAAAATTCTTTAAAATTTTGAATATCACCACTCCACGCAAGGATAAGATTTTTGGAGTTCTGCTTACATCTTGCATATGATATGAAGTACAGAAATATTCCCGGGCAGGAAAATGCTACAGTAAAAAACAATTTGGAACTTCACGAATTACGAAAAGAGGAGAAGAAAAGAATTCAATTAGAATTCAAAGAACAGCTCGGATTAATAATTGATAAACCTCTACATGACTATAGAGGCTCAAATGATGGAAATACAGCAAGACGTTTCTTTGAAAATCCGGAACTCACATTTTTAATCACAGGCATTGACTTAAATATTTTGAAGCGTTTTAAGATTATATTGGCAGCCATTAATAGCAAAAAACAAATTAATGCGGACAAATTTAAAATTTTTGCTTACGAAACTAAAGAACTACTTAACATTACATACCCCTGGAAATCAATGACTCCAACAATTCACAAAGTATTGGCTCATGGTAAAGAAATAATAGAAAATAGTATTTTGCCATTGGAAGAGCTAACAGAGGAAGTACAGTAAGCCCGAAATAAAGATGTTAAACATTTCCGACTCTTCAATACCCGAAAATGTTCGAAAATAGCGCAAAATATGGACTTAATGGAATATTTATTAATATCATCAGATCCAGTTATATATTCTATAAGAACACGATGACTACCAAAAATCACTCTTGAAATAGAAAAAGAGGATTCCGAAGCTAAGGAAGTTAAAAATTTGCTAACGTTTGATGTTTCTGATTATTTTCAAGAAAATATCTAATAATATCTTCGATAATATATTCTTAATAAAATAAATATACGGGATTTATGTATAATAAGTATGTAAATCTGTAGAACAAATTAAATAAACATTACTCAAATAAAGAATTTACTACTTTATAATAACAAATATATACCTACATAATACATTAGAAAACTAAAATGTTACGTATACACACATATGGAAATACGGAACAAAATAGTGAATTTTGCAACTTTTGACGTGACTTGGTAGTTTTGAGGCCATTATATTACTATTATTAAATGACCTATATCAACATTTTATATATCGTTGAATTGGTAAATAAGTCTATTTTTATATTCTTTTAACATTTTTAAAGTATTTGCAAAATTAGTGGAGTTGTATTAAAAAAATTAAATTTTTTTAAGTGGTAAGTAAATAGTAAGCATTCAATGCCTTGCGAATTTTATATTCTTAACATTTGCCTTGTGAATTCTTCTTTCATTGACTGTCAGTATTGTGACCCGGTTATCCTTTTCCACTATTTCCCCCTTATACAAAGGCCTGTTTTACCCATTAATCATTTTGTCTGCTACGAAAATAAGATCCCCTTTTCTATATTTTCTCGGTTAAACTCTCCCCCTATTAACTCTCCTATTTCTTTCAAGTACATTTTTCTTTATCAAACCAATAAGATCCCTATTAATTTTTGATATAGCGCTCTATAGGCCATCGTAATCGGTTGTCTGAATACGGTTAAAAAATATATCGCTCGGTCTTTTCCCAGTCACTGAGTGTATTATATTATTATACCTATCGACAGACACATACACCAATGCAAGTACACTCAATTCAGGTTTTTCCATTTTTAATCATCTATATATTTCAATAATAGTGGAATGAAGCCTTTCCACTTGACCATTGACCTCACTTCCCTGTGTTGGCGTTAAATAAAGTCGGACCCCTAGGCTGCGCATAAAATTTGCTATTAATGGACTAATGAAGCTTCTCTCGTTGTCAGTAACAACTATTTTAGGAATAGTAAAATAATGAAGTATCTTTATGAGTTTTTCTCTTATATTAAGTATTGACCTATTGCTTATATGGAAAAATTTTGCGAACTTGGAAAACTTGTCTATGATGGAGATGAATTTTTGATTTTGGTTTTTCATAATGTCCATGTATAGTATTTCGCAAGGTAGTTTCGGTGTAGCTGTCTCAGATGTCGGGTTTTGAGGATTTTCTATCATATTTGCTTATATGGCAGGTTTCGCAGTTGGCAACATACTTTCTAATTTCGGCATACATAAGTGGAAAGTGATATTTCTCGAGTAACTGAGCTTTATTTTCCCTGGCATTTCTGTGTACTCTCCGATGTTCCTTTTCAATAATACAGAATTTTACTTCAGGTGATACTACATTCTCTACCTCTTTCTGGGTGATCCTGATCGGGAATTTTAATGCCATTGATTACATTTGGATTTAATTTTGCCCTGAGAATCTCAATCATTTTTTCCCTATTCCAGCTAGGATATGATACATAATGCATAGTCATTCCCGCATGAGGAGTCCCATATGATTCCAAATAATTCGAATTCCTGATCACTATTTGATCCTCAAAAAAAAATTATTGGGACTTTCACATGTAGGATAAGATCCGAGGAATCTTGGTCAGTGCTGTACAAGGTTTTGATAGTCGAAGCGCCATTGTCTTTAATTCTTCCTTCAGATGCAGAGATGACTGCTGTCTGGACAGAGCATCTACCACCGAGTTTGTTCTTCGATGCGTGCTTTTCATCTTTTTAACTTGCGTTAAAGTTCCGGTTACACAAGGAATAGGTAAGCGGCTGATGGTCCGCGTAGATTTTTATCTTTTTTGCCCGTACAAATAATTTTGAAGATCATCCAGGGCTAGCATCTCTTTCTTATCTGTGGCGTAGTTTTCCTCAGTTTTATTAAGTGATCGAGAAATGTAGGCCTATCTTTACCTATTTCTCCCTGGGAAAGAACTGTTCCAATGTGAGATTAAAAAGTTTATTAAAGTCGGGAAAGGACAATATTTCTGCGGTGGTTAAAAAGGTTTTCAATTTTTCAAATGCAGTAAATGCTTCATTATCGAGAACGATTGGCACTTTGCTTGATTGTGACGCCTTGACTTGAGCGTTTATTTTCCTCGTTAGATTAATGAGTGGTGAGTGGTTTCCCTAATACGGTAGTACGATGTCATACCTAAAAAACCCTTTAACTGTTTCAAATTTGTTGGTGGTAATAACTTTTCGAATGCTGAGACTTTTTTTGTTATCCGGCTTAATACCATCTTCCCCTACAATGAAGCCCAAATATTCTAATTCGGTGCGCAGGAAATGCATCTTTTACAGATTTACCTTTAATCCTGTATTTTCTAATGCATCAAAGACTGTTTTAACATTGCCCCAATCATTTCCGAAAATTTCCTTAGCACATCGTCGATAATCCTTTCGAAGATGGCCGTTGCGTTTTTGAGGACAAATGGATGCCGTAAAAATCCAAACTTCCCGTCCATTGTGGAAAACGCTGTTTTCTGGATGTCTGAGGTTTTCATCGGAATTTGATGGAATCCTGATGTAAGATCTACGGTAGCAAAAAAATTTGCATTACCTAAGCTTGCTAGAGTAGTTTTGATGTCTGGAATGGGGTAAGTGTCTGGTACGGTTATTACGTTTAGCCTTTTAAAGTCTACAACCATTCCGTACTGCTTCTCACGATTCAGTTTAGGCTTTTTAGGCACCGCCCAGATTGGAGAATTATAGGGACTTTTCGAAGGTCGAATCAGACAGTAATTCTTTTATCTGTCCATCTACTTCTTCACGCATTGGTGCAGGATATGGGTAACTTTTTACATAAATAGGCTCGTAAGTGATAGTTTTTATTTCTGTTCGAACGCTATTTGTTATTGCTCGTCTATTATTAAATGGTCCGAAAAGCTCTGCATATCTTAGTATAATTTGTTCGATTTTATCATTGACTTCCACAGGTGCTGCATCATTCAAGATATAGTTTGTGTCCACCGAAATTTTTTACCTTATTGGCTGTTATATTTTCATTTATCAGAAGAATATTATTTTTCCGGTCAACTAATGCACCCAGTTCCTTAAGACTATCATTACCAATTATTTCATATAACGTGGAAAGACCAGGAAGAACATAAAAGGTCATCAACTTGTTTATTTCCAAATTCGCAAAAAAAATTCCCAACTACTTTCGTAATATTAATTTTGCCCCAACCGGACGGAACAAAAAATGATTTTATTAAAGGAATACTACCAGTTACTAACTTATTACTACAGAAGTATTTATTGGAGCCTGTGGCAACCAAAGATTCTAATTTGGTGTTATTCTTCGAATCATAGGTTATGTAAGGAAGGCTTGATGGCTGTTCTTCATAAAATTTACTTCTTCAGTTGCCTAATCGAAGGTAGTCGTGATTGCATATAATTAACTTGTCGTGATTGGTCCACTTCCATTGGTTCGTGCTTCAGAGCGGGTCGCTGGTTTCTATTGAACCAACGTTTACTCCGCTGAACAGAAAATCTGTTGAAATTGTGTCGGTTACCAGGCCTCGCAGGTGGTTGGCTGCTTCTAGGAGTAGGAGCCTAATTGGCATTGTGGTGGAATTTTGAGATCTTGTATGCAATATAGAACTGCGAATTGTCTGATTGTGAAAATCCAGGCAAGCGGAGAATGCTTCTGACGGGGTCCTTGGTTTTTGCATAATCAATATTTGAGATAGAGGTCCTTTCAACTCCCTATTGAAGACGTCCAAAGCTCGATTAAGGTGAGCCTCTACTAATGCAGAAACGGTTTCTTGACTGTATGTCTCAGTTTTGAATTTATTAATAATCAATGAGAGTTGATGGTTTACTGCGTCATAAACTTCGTCAACCTTCAATGGGATAATTGGTTGAGCTGATGCTCTAGAGTTTGTAGGTTGTAGTATCAGCGTAGTGCAGTGATAAGACCCTTTTAATTTCCTGCCAATTGTTTTCAAAGACCTTGTAGGATATTAAGGCGGTGTCGGCCTCCCCGGTCACCTTTTGTCTGACGCTCTAATTGTAAATTGTTTTGTACGCATTTGATAAGGAGGCAGCAGGTGCCTTAAGGATTTTCAAACTTCAAGTAATCTCCCCTAACTGTTCCTGACTACTTTATATTCTTTTTAGCCTGTCTTCCATTCTCCTTAATTGATTGATAAGCACATTGATGGCTTCCGTCAAATTACTCAAATTCGCTTTAATTTTCTCCATGTTGCATAAAATACTAAACAGGGTATTCACTTACCTTGCCAAAGTAAATTTATTTTTCTTTTCTTTAAAATCGTGGCAATACTCACTTTCAAATTATTACTACTTGTATGTTTTTTTCATTTTACATATATATTTTAAATATTTATATATTTTTTATTATTTTTGAATATTTTTAAATATATATTTTCAATCTTTATATATTTTTCACTTAATATTTTAAGCTTTTATTAAAATTTTTAAATCATTAATATATATTTTCAATCTCTATATATTGTAAAACTTTTATTGGACACTCCGCAGAATGTCCAATAAAAGTTTTATAATGTTTTACTATATAATAAAGTTCAACAAAAAACTATAAACTAGTTTTTATACATTTTTATATCATTAATATATATTTTCTATTTTCATATATTTTTTTACATATAATAATATTTTTTTATTTTAGGTTTTTATAAAATTTTTTTTTTTAAATTATAATTTTGTATGTGTACAAAATTATAATTTTTGAGCGTTAGTTACGGCGTATCGCGATCGCGATAGATTGGTAGACCTTTTTTTTAATTTTTTTGTTTTTGCTATCGAAGGTCCGTTTTGTATCCATTTTAATCACCCACTTTGATGCCGATGGGTACCTACAGGGGAACGAATTGCTTCACATTCGCTCTGATAAACTTCTATGATTATTTTGTTAATTTTTTGAATCACCAGGAATATCGGGATGACGAAGTAGGTTTTTTATATTATTAATTTTTATATATTTTTTTATATTTACCATTTCTGAAGAGTTCTGTAGGAATCGTAGGAAAGTGCTGAAATATTTTATTAATTAAACTCGTTTCTGGATGGTCCCGTAGGAATCACAGAAACGTTGTTAATTATTAAAGACTCCGCACTATTTTATTTTTCTAGGCGTGTCCGTGCTCGGGCGCCAGTTAAAGATTTACCAATCTATTATTTAAAAAAAATATATATTAGAGCGCTATCAACTGCACCAATTAAAGAATAACACTGGATTTTTCAATGTACAAATACTTTATTGAACTATATTTAATTAAATGTTGTTGTTTTTCAGTATTCATGGAAACAACAACTATAAGGGAAGCAGACACTGAATAAATAAAAAAACAGATTTATGTTTATGAATTTCCAGAAAAATATCTCTGATCGATCTGTATGAAAACCAAGGTTATTTAGGACTTGGATATTGATCAAAAATGCATTTTGGCCGATATCTCTGTAACTAATTGACCGACTGAGTTCATTTCTTCAGCAGAAAAATTCAGAAAAAACTTTTCGATTTTGTTTTGCAAAAAACGAAGTACCTAGCTTATAGGTATTTCCGAATTTCAATAGAAAAGTTCTGCAAAAAATGTGTTATCATTTGAACCCTTTTTAAGTCGAAAAATCTCAAAAACTGGTTTTTCACATATCTCCGCCACTTATGAACTATTCTTGCTGAATTTCAACACCAAATATAATATTATATATATATATATATATTATTATATATAATAATATATAATAATAATAAAATATTATATATATATATATATATATATAATAATAATAAAATATTATATATATATATATATTTTTATTGAAACATTATTTATTAATTCTTTTTATAAGTTTGTCACTTCGTTTGTAATTTGCAAAATTTTCTGAGAAAAAAAGTTTATATATTATTAATTCTTATAAGAAATGATGTCGATAGGACGAAGTCCACGGATAAAGTTGGGGCCATCCCTTGGTCCTTTGTGTATTCCTGTTAATTAAATTAAACAAATTAGATTAGTTTTGAAGTGAAATTTACCGTTTATTTATCCAATGATAATCAAGAATAATCCGCAAATACAATTTATTCTTTCTTTATATATTAAAATTTCTGTGTAGAAGTGTTTAATTTGATCCAATTAACAGTAAACAGAAACAATACTTTCGTTACTTACTGTCAGCAAGTTGGATTTAGTTTGTTGGCCTAGTTCAGTTAATGCACTAATTATTTTTTGTGTATTGTCAGCAATAATGTTGGACTGATTATTTGTCGTGCATCATCAGCAATTATATTGGACGGTTTGAATGGTTGGAATAGTATTATAAGGCGAGTTAACTGCCACCCTCTAAATAACTGCGTCTCGCAGATTAATAACTTTGGAGTTTGATATATTAATTGTTCTATTAATTTTTTTCCATATTAAGTAGGAAGTTACAGCTAAGTTTATCAAAATGATTACTTCGGTTGTTGTTGAGATTAGAAAGATAACTGCCAGTTCCTTGATGTGAATTATATTCTCCAAATTTAATTCGTGTATGTGTTCAAGTTTTAGTTTCATTCCTTTATTAGTGAAGTTGGTTGGTAATGACAGTGCCTAAAGCAATGTTGTTTCCTTACTAACAAATGTTTGATTTCAAATTTGCAAGGCCTCGTTACGAAACTAAATCATATGGTCTGATACGGAACTGGGCCTTATCTATCTTTTTAATTAAAGTTTTTTTTCTTTTGATAAAAACCTGTTATTTATAGCCATGCAGATTCATTCCGATTTAGTAGACGCGGTTTTCTTTTCTTTATTATACTGCAGCTTATACAGTCGTAAATAAGATTTTGTTTGAGTTCATATTTCTCAATACCATGTAATATTGTTCCAAATTCGTCCAAGTTAATAGTATGCACAAACTTTAAATATTAATGATCCAAATATGTCGATACTCCATTGAAGACACTGAATTCAGAAACTAATCTAACTTACATAAATTACATTTTTAGTATTAATTAAAAAAAAAAAATAATAACTTTTATAATCTTTTTGTTTTACTTCGCTATAATTTTTATTACTCGGTAAGGAGTCGAACCTTTAAAACTTTGAATTGTTATTCACCATTTCACCAGTAAAAATATATTTTGAAATTTAATTTTTATTTATAATGATTTTTTAATTTAAAAATTATATGTTTTTTTTTCATTTTTGTTGATATGTTTTGTAATAATTTAATATTAAATTTTTATTACATATATTTTTAATACTTAAATTTAATTTCATTCTCTCACGAAACGAGTCAAATACTGTTTTAAAAAATTATGTATTTTTCAATTAATTTCTTGATTTTAATTTTATATAATTCAATTTAAATTTTATAAATTTCATATTATAATGAATGAGTCAAAAGACTGTTTAAAAAATTACATATTTTTCATTGTTTTCATTAATTTTCAATTTTAATTATATATTTTTATTTTTAATTCATTTTATATATTTTAAATTTCATTTAAATTTCATAAATTTCATTTTATCATGAAATTTAAAAGATTACATTTCTTGTAGATTATTAATTTTATAATTTCTATAATATTCATTAATAATGACTTTTATAAAGTATTAATAATTTTCTTAGTTATTCTTTGTGTATTTCATATTTTATTATTTTTATAAGTTTTCAAATAAAAAAAAAATTGATATAAATTTCTGTAGATTATATTTTTTATAAATTCTTGTAAATTACAAATTGTTATAATAATTTTATTATTTTTTTCATATTTGTTAATTATTTTATTATTCATATATATATTTAATTTTTTATATAATTCATTCTTTTTTTAATTTATAGTAATTTTTGTTAAATATTAATTCATTTTTCGTATATATTTTATGTTGATTCTTTGTAAATTTTTAATAAAGAATTTTTCATAAAAATTCTTTTGAGTCATTGTATTTTTTTCATGTTAACGAATTTTTTTCATATTCTTTATATAATTTAATATCTCTTGACTATTTACGCGTTATAATTTTTTTCTTTTTCATATTCTTAATAATCTTATTCTTTTTTTTTAATAATTTCCATTTCTGATATTATTTTGCTGGTTATTTTTTTCCAAAGCAGATGAGTTAATCATTCTTTATACGAATTTTATTACTTTATTGCTTCTCGAGGTTTTTGTTTTGGTTTAATTTGTTTGTCCCGAATGTAAACCATGTCCCTTGTTTATATTGCTTAGGGTCTTGTCGTTTTCTGTTCGCTCTGAAATTTCTTAATTCCGGATTCTTTTTAATTTTTTTCTAATTGAAATTGAAATATTTTGATAGTCAATGCATTGAGTCCTGTTGAAAATATGTCACTAGGTCTCACTTTTGTTACAGAATGTATTGTATTATAACGGTCCATTGCAATATATACTAATTCTTTCATATTAGTATTTCTTATATCCTTTTGTAAACATCGATATATTTCTATAATAGTTTAATGAAGCCTTTCAACCTGGCCATTTACCTCGCGTCTTTGTATTGGTGTTTGATAAATTTCAATTCCAAGACTTTTAATGTGGCTGGAAACTGATGGGATAAGAAAACCTTTAATTTCGGCAAATAATGAATAATCTTTGCGAATTTCTGGAGTAAATTAATTACTGATTTGTTTCCCTGTATTTCAAAGATGTCTACGTAGGGGTCTCTTTCAGTTTCGGATTAAAAGGGTGTCTCTCATACTTGTCTAGATGACAAGTTTCACATGCTTTAATATAGTGCTTAATGCGATTAGTCATTTTTGGAAAATAATTTCTTTCTAATATTTGTTCTTTATTTTGCACTGAATTCTTGAAGTAACTGGAGATAACATTTGGGAATTTTTATTCCGTTTGTCACACATGGTTTAATCACGCTTTTAGTATTTCCATTAATGCTTCTTTTCCTATGTTTTCCAAAGTCACATAGTGTCGGCTATATCCTGGATGGGGATTTTCATGGCAATATATCTTATTTTCTTGTCTGATGATTATTTGGTTTTTGAAGACATTTAAAGATGCTTCGATATGAGGTATGAAATCGGAAGCATCTTGCTCAATACTATTAACCGTAGCAGAGGAGGAACTTACTTCACTTGTTGTTATTGTATTGAAATTTGCTTCACGAGCAGTAATAGTTGTTAAATGTCTTCTTGAAGAATTAGTCTCACTAGCTGTTATAGTTTTAGAATTTCCTTCTGATGCCGCATCTGTATCGTTTAGCATATCTAATTCAGTTTTTCATCTGTAGAGGGCATTAGCTATAAAATTTGACTTAAGTGGTTTATAAATCAAATCGTCCGTATAAGTTCTTATTTTCTTATTTTAGACTATTTCTAACATTTCTTTCTCGTGCACAGCTTAGTTTTCTTCTGTTGTTTATTTTGTACTCTTCTGATCCAATTAAATGGAAAATTTTGAGGCCTATTCATGTAATTTACGTGACAGGACTTTACAGATGTATCTACGTCCATCTGTTCTACAGATGCAGGTAGCTTATTCTTTTGTAGCTGGAGATAATGTCTTTGACCGTTGTGGATTCTATTATTATTTTGGTTTGTTTGGTCTTCTTGGTGGTATAGATGGTGTACTATTTCTCCTGTTCATAAAATTTATTTGAACTGTCACATGAGATTCAAGTTTTGTACATCAAGACATGCAGTGTAGGCTTCAGGAAGATTTTTGGTTTTTGTATAATGACCATTCTAGAGAGATCTGGACTAAGTCCTCTAATAAAGACGTCCAATTCTCTATTTCAATAAAGTTCATATATCCCGTTTACCTGCATAATGTAAAGAAAGGCAAGATTTAATTGTTGACCAATCGTCATCGAATATATTATATGCAATTAACGCACTGTCCGCACTACCTCTAATTTTTCCTCTAATGCTTTTCAGAATTGCTCTGAAAACTGGTTTTCCGAGCACTATTTTATAGTCCCCCTTCACTGTATGTATCCAAGATACGTACTGAGATGGATCTCTCTCAAAAACTTGTCATTCTTTCACATTATCAGGAGGTCCACCAATTTCTTTAAACTCCTCCTCATTTGAGGGGCCGCGAAGTGGCACAACTACGGAAGTATCAGATAGTGCGTTCATCTGCTTAAGAGAACGGATACGGGAATCCGCTTTCCTGAGTTCGCTCATTAGCGCTCCAACCGATCCCGATAATTCTGTCACTGATTGCGTTAATTCTGTCACCGTTTTTTAAATAATATAACTTTAAATCACCACTTGGTAATAGCACTTCTGTTAGTATAAGAAAAAACCTCCTTGAAGGTTTATAGCTGATAATCGGATATCTCCCTTTAACCAAATTGTACAAATATATAATTTCCTTTTTTTTAAATCAGCACTTCTTTGAATCGACACTTGATTTACACCAATAACATTCTCTTTTAAGAGAAAAAAAAAAATTATTACTACGAGTGTTTTGTTTTTAATAGGTGTATATTTTTTTATTTTAGAATTTTAACCGTGTTATTATGGGAACGGCGGCAGTACCATGTTGGTATTCTAACACCAGACTTTTATTTTTATTTTTTCAAGGAAGGATCGTGTTATCATTTTTAGTCGAAAACAACTCAATTGTATTCAACCAACTAAGGTACGACTTACTTCACAGCAAAATTATCTTTTCATGATTTCTCGACATGTTTTTATGGATATGTGGGATCATTTGCAGAGAATGGAATATTAGACGTGTTCCCATGGTAGCGACTAATTTCACCATATTTTGGCGTACCAATCTCCTTCGCGCAAATATCACATAAGTAGGATTAATATTGCTAACTATGAAATGCTTCCGACAAGGAGTTGAACCTCGATATTTCGTATAAGAATATCCACCATATTTTGTCAGAAACATTTTTCAGGATCCTAGACAATTTTTGTTTTATTTTATTTATTTTTTTTAATTCTGAAGGATCCTATCGGAATCACAGAATTAATTTTTTTATTTGTTTATTAATAGTACTACTAGAATTCGCAGCACTTTTTTAGTATATTATTTTTTTTTGTATCTTGAAGGTACCTTAGGAATCACAGAATACATTTTTTATTATATTATTTTTTGATTTTGTGTCTCTGGAGGGTCCCTTAGGAATCGCAGAGTACAGTAATTGTAAAGGTCCTTAAGGAGCCCGCTGCTCGGGCGCCAGTTATAGTGGTCCTTTACGGGAACACTAAAAAATTAAAGTTGGGGCCAACCCTTAGCCCTTTGTCTTCCGTTACTCACTGTCAGCAAGTTGGATTTAGTTTGTTGGCCTAGTACAGTTAAAGAACTAATTATTTGTTGTGCATCGCACAGTGGGGTCAAACGCAAATTTTTTCGTAATAAATCTGAATCTACTAAACTACTGGTCGGATCAAATTGAAATGTATGGAAGAGTTGTAGAGGAGGACCTAAGCTTTCAGAAAAATCATCTTGTAGTCACCCTGTGATAACACGAGATAAGCTACAGGGTGTCAAAGTTGACTACCTCGAGTATGTAAAAGTTAAAAAAAAATCGTAACTTGTACAAATGAAGTCCGATTTTAAAGATTTTTATATTTCTGGAAAGTGCTTGGCAAGATAAAGAAAAAATAAGCTTACTCATCTAAGTTATCTCTTACAGTTAAAAAGATATTTACGCTTGAATTTTGAATTTTTGATTTTTTGGCTCGACTTTCTTTCGTTTTTCGGGAATAAGTCCGGAGATATATGAGGTAAAAATTTTTTAAAAATATTCTGTAATTTGCTACATATTTCAAAATAATATGCTGAAAGAATTTTTGGATTATCTCAATTCGTCTAGACGTGAAAAATATTCTTATCTTTTCATGATTTCTCGACATGTTTTTATGGATATGTGGGATCATTTGCAGAGAATGGAATATTAGACGTGTTCCCATGGTAGCGACTAATTTCACCATATTTTGGCGTACCAATCTCCTTCGCGCAAATATCACATAAGTAGGATAAATATTGCTAACTATGAAATGCTTCCGACAAGGAGTTGAACCTCGATATTTCGTATAAGAATATCCACCATATTTTGTCAGAAACATTTTTCAGGATCCTAGACAATTTTTGTTTTATTTTATTTATTTTTTTTAATTCTGAAGGATCCTATCGGAATCACAGAATTAATTTTTTTATTTGTTTATTAATAGTACTACTAGAATTCGCAGCACTTTTTTAGTATATTATTTTTTTTTTTGTATCTTGAAGGTACCTTAGGAATCACAGAATACATTTTTTATTATATTATTTTTTGATTTTGTGTCTCTGGAGGGTCCCTTAGGAATCGCAGAGTACAGTAATTGTAAAGGTCCTTAAGGAGCCCGCTGCTCGGGCGCCAGTTATAGTGGTCCTTTACGGGAACACTAAAAAATTAAAGTTGGGGCCAACCCTTAGCCCTTTGTCTTCCGTTACTCACTGTCAGCAAGTTGGATTAAGTTTGTTGGCCTAGTACAGTTAAAGAACTAATTATTTGTTGTGCATCGCACAGTGGGGTCAAACGCAAATTTTTTGGTAATAAATCTGAATCTCCTAAACTACTGGTCGGATCAAATTGAAATGTATGGAAGAGTTGTAGAGGAGGACCTAAGCTTTCAGAAAAATCATCTTGTAGTCACCCTGTGATAACACGAGATAAGCTACAGGGTGTCAAAGTTGACTACCTCGAGTATGTAAAAGTTAAAAAAAATCGTAACTTGTACAAATGAAGTCCGATTTTAAAGATTTTTATATTTCTGGAAAGTGCTTGGCAAGATAAAGAAAAAATAAGCTTACTCATCTAAGTTATCTCTTACAGTTAAAAAGATATTTACGCTTGAATTTTGAATTTTTGATTTTTTGGCTCGACTTTCTTTCGTTTTTCGGGAATAAGTCCGGAGATATATGAGGTAAAAATTTTTTAAAAATATTCTGTAATTTGCTACATATTTCAAAATAATATGCTGAAAGAATTTTTGGATTATCTCAATTCGTCTAGACGTGAAAAATATTCTTATCTTTTCATGATTTCTCGACATGTTTTTATGGATATGTGGGATCATTTGCAGAGAATGGAATATTAGACGTGTTCCCATGGTAGCGACTAATTTCACCATATTTTGGCGTACCAATCTCCTTCGCGCAAATATCACATAAGTAGGATTAATATTGCTAACTATGAAATGCTTCCGACAAGGAGTTGAACCTCGATATTTCGTATAAGAATATCCACCATATTTTGTCAGAAACATTTTTCAGGATCCTAGACAATTTTTGTTTTATTTTATTTATTTTTTTTAATTCTGAAGGATCCTATCGGAATCACAGAATTAATTTTTTTATTTGTTTATTAATAGTACTACTAGAATTCGCAGCACTTTTTTAGTATATTATTTTTTTTTTGTATCTTGAAGGTACCTTAGGAATCACAGAATACATTTTTTATTATATTATTTTTTGATTTCGTGTCTCTGGAGGGTCCCTTAGGAATCGCAGAGTACAGTAATTGTAAAGGTCCTTAAGGAGCCCGCTGCTCGGGCGCCAGTTATAGTGGTCCTTTACGGGAACACTAAAAAATTAAAGTTGGGGCCAACCCTTAGCCCTTTGTCTTCCGTTACTCACTGTCAGCAAGTTGGATTTAGTTTGTTGGCCTAGTACAGTTAAAGAACTAATTATTTGTTGTGCATCGCACAGTGGGGTCAAACGCAAATTTTTTGGTAATAAATCTGAATCTCCTAAACTACTGGTCGGATCAAATTGAAATGTATGGAAGAGTTGTAGAGGAGGACCTAAGCTTTCAGAAAAATCATCTTGTAGTCACCCTGTGATAACACGAGATAAGCTACAGGGTGTCAAAGTTGACTACCTCGAGTAGTAAAAGTTAAAAAAAATCGTAACTTGTACAAATGAAGTCCGATTTTAAAGATTTTTATATTTCTAGAAAGTGCTTGGCAAGATAAAGAAAAAATAAGCTTACTCATCTAAGTTATCTCTTACAGTTAAAAAGATATTTACGCTTGAATTTTGAATTTTTGATTTTTTGGCTCGACTTTCTTTCGTTTTTCGGGAATAAGTCAGGAGATATATGAGGTAAAAATTTTTTAAAAATATTCTGTAATTTGCTACATATTTCAAAATAATATGCTGAAAGAATTTTTGGATTATCTCAATTCGTCTAGACGTGAAAAATATTCAAAGTCAGCACTCTGAAATTGGCATGAAAAATGGCTATTTTTTTACAAAAATATAGTACAATTCATTCACTTTTTTCTCAAAGTTCCGTTAATAAAAAAATTTTTTCCTTATTAATTTCAAAAGATAAGGCTTCATAAATGGTTAATAAAGAAATTTTGAATTGATTTAAGTTTGCACCCTACATCCAACATTGGCCGAAAATTGTCAATTTTTAAAAATAGTTTCATTTTTATCGATTAATAAAAAAAATGTCACATGAGCTTTTTTAAATTTGGAACCCATATTTTTTACAGAAATAGATTTAGAATGATTTAGCACTAAACTGGTTCCCGCCCGGCCAAAAACTAATGCAGGAGTGGAGATTTTATGTTAAAAGTCAGTTTTTTTAACGACTATTTTTAAAAGCATATTAAAAGCATATTAAAATAATATTTTTAATATTATTTCTTATGTAGTGTATAAAACACAAATCAAGCTTTCATTCCTAAAAAAATCAATAAAATAGCTCCAATAACCTATTTTTGGTAATTTTTCAAAAATAATTTTTTTTTTTCCAAAAATAGCTGAAAATCTAAAAAAATTTAATTTTTTTAATACAACTCCACTAATTTTGCAAATACTTTAAAAATGTTAAAAGAATATAAAAATAGACTTATTTACCAATTCAACGATATATAAAATGTTGATATAGGTCATTTAATAATAGTAATATAATGGCCTCAAAACTACCAAGTCACGTCAAAAGTTGCAAAATTCACTATTTTGTTCCGTATTTCCATATGTGTGTATACGTAACATTTTAGTTTTCTAATGTATTATGTAGGTATATATTTGTTATTATAAAGTAGTAAATTCTTTATTTGAGTAATGTTTATTTAATTTGTTCTACAGATTTACATACTTATTATACATAAATCCCGTATATTTATTTTATTAAGAATATATTATCGAAGATATTATTAGATATTTTCTTGAAAATAATCAGAAACATCAAACGTTAGCAAATTTTTAACTTCCTTAGCTTCGGAATCCTCTTTTTCTATTTCAAGAGTGATTTTTGGTAGTCATCGTGTTCTTCTAGAATATATAACTGGATCTGATGATATTAATAAATATTCCATTAAGTCCATATTTTGCGCTATTTTCGAACATTTTCGGGTATTGAAGAGTCGGAAATGTTTAACATCTTTATTTCGGGCTTACTGTACTTCCTCTGTTAGCTCTTCCAATGGCAAAATACTATTTTCTATTATTTCTTTACCATGAGCCAATACTTTGTGAATTGTTAGAGTCATTGATTTCCAGGGGTATGTAATGTTAAGTAGTTCTTTAGTTTCGTAAGCAAAAATTTTAAATTTGTCCGCATTAATTTGTTTTTTGCTATTAATGGCTGCCAATATAATCTTAAAACGCTTCAAAATATTTAAGTCAATGCCTGTGATTAAAAATGTGAGTTCCGGATTTTCAAAGAAACGTCTTGCTGTATTTCCATCATTTGAGCCTCTATAGTCATGTAGAGGTTTATCAATTATTAATCCGAGCTGTTCTTTGAATTCTAATTGAATTCTTTTCTTCTCCTCTTTTCGTAATTCGTGAAGTTCCAAATTGTTTTTTACTGTAGCATTTTCCTGCCCGGGAATATTTCTGTACTTCATATCATATGCAAGATGTAAGCAGAACTCCAAAAATCTTATCCTTGCGTGGAGTGGTGATATTCAAAATTTTAAAGAATTTTTATTAACAAGGACTTCAGAATTATTCTGAAATTGTGAACTTATTTTTCCACATATATTACATTTCCATGTAGATGTTGTATCTGTTATAGCGTTTGCAACTTTTCCATCAATCATCGTTAATTATTGTTGAAATGTAACTTTAATAGTTCTGTTTGATACTTTTACATATATTGGGGGCAATGCTTTAATTTCTTCTTCCAATTGGTTGACAATGCTGTTTATTGTAACCGTGGTTTCTTTTGTGTAATCAAAACGGATTGGACGGCACAAAAATTTGGAACCTGGAGTTAAATTTATCCATATATCATCAAAAAGCGAGTCATTACTTGTCGATGAGGAAGGCTTATTTAAGCGCATTCGAAGTGGTACCAGAGACGCTATAAACAGCGAGGAATAATTATTTCCAGAATTACTTCCATCCAGTTGTTTGTATTCCGAAAATCCTGATGTTCCATCGCAGCCCCATTTGAATATTAAAATAAGTTCAGAGTCTTTGCATTTTTCAATGTTATCATTGCTGAAGGTAGATATAATTCTAGAGGCAGTATTTTCAAGTAATTGCAATATATTAACTTTAGCACTTTTAACAGAAGCATTAACCGGGTGCTCCATAGGCTGTAAAATATTACTTTTCGCTTCTCTCACTGATTTGCTACTGGGAAAGATATCATATCCTTTTTCGCTAACAGATTTCCTCAAAATCTCGTATTGGTTTCTTGATAATCCTAAATTTAATATTAGAGCTAAAGCATCTTCAGAGGTAAAGGACGATGTTGATTTCGGTGTCACTATGCTTTGGATTATCCGATGTAATCGATTGGGAGAAGCTGTTGGTAACACATCTATAACTTTTTCTACTTCCTTTGGTTGCGTACGTGTTACTAAAGCTTTAAATGTATCTTTTATTTCGACATTCGTATGTGAATTTAGAATAGATTCCTGTTTGGTCCTCTTTGTTCTTAGCTGAACTTCATCGTAACTTCTTTTTGGTCGACCCTTTTTCTGCTTTCCGATGAAAATTGGTATTTCTCCCTCCAACCACTCTTCATTTTTCTTCTTGAACTTTGGTATTGACCAATCTGAAGCTTGCATCCTTTTTTCGTATGATTTATAAAAATTTTCGAGCTTTAAACTGTCTTCTGCAGTAAGAGTTAAACCAAAAGATACTACTGTATCAATGAGTTTTCTTATTTTTTCTGGACGATTTATAATATCAGATAGATTATCCCAGATTACTTTGCAAATAGAAAAGTGTTTTAATGTAATCTCCATAATGGCAAATTCACTAATAAATCTGCATATTTATAAAGATACTTATATATAGAAAAAGAATATTTATATCAGGTAAATGGTGACAGGCAAAAATGAATTAAAAAATTTAAATTTTTGCTCAAAACCCCCTATTTCATTCAGTTTATTGTTATGACCTGTAGTGTTAAACAGGTACGTCAAAAAATGTACCTATGCGATTGTAAAAAAATCATTTTTGTTATAATACATTAATTAAGTAGCTAGGTAAATTATTTAAAAACTTAAAAAAATGTAATAAAAAACGAAGGAAAATATACTTATTTATGTACTTAGGTAATTTTAAAAACCTTTTCAGTAGAAAAAAATTATGAACACTTTAAATAAATTCATTAATAAATATTATTATCTCGTAACAAAAATAAGCAATGCAGTTGAGTGTTACGTATACACACATATGGAAATACGGAACAAAATAGTGAATTTTGCAACTTTTGACGTGACTTGGTAGTTTTGAGGCCATTATATTACTATTATTAAATGACCTATATCAACATTTTATATATCGTTGAATTGGTAAATAAGTCTATTTTTATATTCTTTTAACATTTTTAAAGTATTTGCAAAATTAGTGGAGTTGTATTAATTTTTTTTGGATTTTCTGCTATTTTTTTTTTAAAAATTTATTTTTGAAATATTACCAAAAATAGGTTATTGGAGCTATTTTATTGATTTTTTTAGGAATGAAAGCTTGATTTGTGGTTTATATATTACATAAGAAATAATATTAAAAATATTATGCTAATATGCTTTTAATATGCTTTTAAAATAGTCGTTAAAAAAACTGACTTTTAACATAAAATCTCCACTCCTGCATTCGTTTTTGGCGGGCGGGAAGCAGTTTAGTGTTAAATCATTCTAAATCTATTTCTATAAAAAATATGGGTACTAAATTTAAAAAAGCTCGCGTGACATTTTTTTTATTAATCGATAAAAATGAAACTATTTTTAAAAATTGACAATTTTCGGCCAATGTTGGATGTAGGGTGCAAACTTAAATCAATTCAAAATTTCTTTATTAACCATTTATGAAGCCTTATCTTTTGAAATTAATAAGGAAAAAATTTTTTTATTAACGGAACTTTGAGAAAAAAGTGAATGAATTGTACTATATTTTTGTAAAAAAATAGCCATTTTTCATGCCAATTTCAGAGTGCTGACTTTGAATATTTTTCACGTCTAGACGAATTGAGATAATCCAAAAATTCTTTCAGCATATTATTTTGAAATATGTAGCAAATTACAGAATATTTTTAAAAAATTTTTGCCTCATATATCTCCGGACTTATTCTCGAAAAACGAAAGAAAGTCGAGCCAAAAAATCAAAAATTCAAAATTCAAGCGTAAATATCTTTTTAACTGTAAGAGATAACTTAGATGAGTAAGCTTATTTTTTCTTTATCTTGCCAAGCACTTTCCAGAAATATAAAAATCTTTAAAATCGGACTTCATTTGTACAAGTTACGATTTTTTTTAACTTTTACATACTCGAGGTAGTCAACTTTGACACCCTGTAGCTTATCTCGTGTTATCACAGGGTGACTACAAGATGATTTTTCTGAAAGCTTAGGTCCTCCTCTACAACTCTTCCATACATTTCAATTTGATCCGACCAGTAGTTCAGGAGATTCAGATTTATTACCAAAAAATTTTCGTTTGACCCCACTGTGCATCGTCAGCAATAATGTTGGACTGTTTGAATGGTTGGAATAGTATTATTATAAATATATAACAATTAAAATTGATTTTTGTCTTAAAAAGTATACTATGAAAGTACTAATAATAAAAATATCACAGTAACATTAAATAAAAGCCATTTTTCTATTTTTTGTTTAAAACATTTTCTGCAGATTAACTGTTATACCCTACACCACCATAGGTGGTTGGGGTATTATGCGTTTGTGCTGATGTTTGTAATGCACAGAAAAAAATCATCCAAAACACACCTTAAAGTATACCAATCGACACAGAATCACTTCTTTAGTCGAACTAACGATGTCCGTCCGTCTGGCTGTCCGCCTGGCGCACAGGACTTTCATGACATAAGGACGTAACCTATTGAAATTGGTTATGATCGGTCCATCATTTCACTCCCCATACAAATGTCCTCCTGAAATAGAGGTAAATGCCTTAAATATAGCAATATTTCAGTGAAAGTCGGTGTAAGAGAGTTTTGTACAAGTATCAATTTTTGAGCCAAATTTCATGAAGATCGGTCCATAATTGGCCATAGCTCCCATATAAAACCCTCTTCCGAAAATCACTTTAACGTGCATAAATCACATATACATGTTAGTATCAAGATTATATTCGACACAAATAAGTTTTATATAAGTAAAAATCACAGTGACAACTTTTATGAGGATCGCTACATAATTTACCATAGCTCCCATATAAGCCCACTTTCGGTCTATAGTGTGCAAATTCATATAAATGTTAGTATTAACGTAATATTCTGTATTCGTATATTTTATTTTATTTTACACTTAGTAAAAGTATCGGTCCACAATTGTCCACATGTCTAATATAAGACCTCTCTTCGAACTTTAATGGACATACACAATGGTGTCGGGTATCATATGGTCGGGCTTGACCGACTATATCTTTCTTACTTGTTTTTAATTATATCACTTTCAATATTTAATAGTGCTAAGTTTGAAAACCTTTCTTGTACCATGATATTAGCCATGTTTTAGCCCTGCATCAAGCAGAGCTAATGGGAAGACTAATTCCAACTTGAAATAGTTTATATATAAGTTAAATTTTTGTAACAATTTTGTCTTTCATTATTTCTAAATTAATAAATTTTCCTTTGTTTTTGAGTTTTCAAACATATTTTTCAATACTAAGTCCATCTAAGACAAAAATTGATAAAAGCATTTACAGATTTAGCAAATGACATATTTTTAAATCTGTACTCAAGATTTGTTGTGACGATGTCTATTACAGGATAATATAAATATAAATAATTTTAAGATATAAATAAATTAACGGTAAAGTCGGGTTTACAAATTAGTGTTAGAATTCCTAGAGTCTCTGTAGCATTTTTATTTTTAGACTGGATTTTTCAAGGGCATTTTTTATAGAAATAAAATTATTTATTATTGCGTTACAGTTTTCATATCTGCAGTTCCATCTGGGTGTGCTAAGATCTGGCTTATTATACCCATCACCACAGGCGTAGAGGAAATATATAAGTTTGTCATTCCGTTTGTAATTTCTACAATATTCATACAAGACCCCAAAAAGTTCGGATTTTTTTTTGGAATATTTTTTCGGAAGAAATGAACAAAATCGTAACTAAGATATCGGTCAAAACGCATTTTTGGAATTTCTGAAGATCTATATAAGCTTCAGAATTCGTTTTTGTACAAATCTATTGTAAATATTTTTCTAAAATATCGGTTTTTGGAATTAACCATATTGGTACATAAGCAACCTAGTTATAGGCGAAAATCTGAAAAAAATATTAAAAATATACAAACAGAAACATATATAAAAAGCATTGCAACGACTTTCAGTGTTGTTGTTTTTTGTATAAGCAACCAGTAGTTGTTAATAATTTTTCATGTATGTTTGGGCGTTTTTAGTTGGAAATAGAAGCATTGCAATGACTCAGTGTTGTTTTTTGTGTAAGCATGTATCTACATACAAACATATGTATATAAATTTATTAGTCACCAGAAGCTATCAGTGGGTTATATTTTTTTAAGGAAGCAACGCTTGCTATGATAGTTTAATTTTTTATTTATATTTTTGTAGTATATTATACTATTTTTGTAAGTATAAATGTAAAAATATGAAAGTATATTTTAAGACGTAAATTTTATTATTTGTTGGTAAGGTGGTGAAGGGTATAAAAGATTCACTATAGCCTAAATTGTGCGGTCTGAATTGTTTTTTGTTGCTTTTTATATTTATTTGTAGAGGTTATTTATTGGATTTTAAAAAAAATTCCCTTCGTGTACTTTTTGTATACAAGTTTCTTTGAGAGTAAAATTTTTAATTTACTCAGTAAATGCTCAGTTCACTGGATTTTACTGGAAAAGCAAAAGAACGGACCTTTAGTTTGTAAATGTTCCTCTGAAAGTCGTTATCTAGTATACCGTTCTTCTCATCATAGCATTATACACTTTTTCATTCAACCTGAATCATTTTCAGTAAATTCTGTGCCCCTCGAAGAGCCATCAACTAGTACTACCATTTCTTTAGCTTTTTTTAGCTCGTTCGTTCAAAAGAGTCATAATACCGAGTGCTGTGGTTCTGATCAAAGATAATTTTGGTTCTTTTCAACCAGTAAGAGTCCTTCTCGATTCATGTTCTGAAATTAATTTCATTACAGAAGAAACTGTCAAAAGACTCAAACTTCGTTTTCAGCCAAAGTCTCAAAATGTTGCTGGAATTGGTGAAATCCATACCAAAATCAAAAGTTGTGTTTCAGCAACAATTAGAACTCATATTTGCTTTTGCTGTGACTAAATTCATATCTACACAACATTCTCAATACTCAATAGACGCATCTCTTTAGGTCATAGTATTCCTTGCCTTGTAAATACCGTTTTTGGATAATTTGTTGGTGGTAAATTTAATTTTCATCCAAATTCTTCGTCACTTAATAAATAATCTTTATAACATATTAAGAAAATTCTGGGAAGTTGAAGAATATGTAAGTGTCCTCAGAAATTCACTGAGAAAGACCAGACATGTGAAAAACATTTCATCGAAAATACCATAGTTGACTCGGATGGACTGCTTGTTTAGGTGACTCTTTTGAATATGTAAATGAGATTTTTGTCGCCTGAACGTAGACCTGATCGTGGTCCCACTTTAAAGTCTATGTATGAGGATTTTATGAATGAATATATGGCACTTGAGTATATTTCGCTTTACAATCGCCCACTTTCGCATCCACACTATATCATACCATCACCACACAGTACACCACAAAGCCTCGTGTTGTTTTCGATGGGTCAACTTTCATAATATTGAATGGCCCAACAATTCAACAAGATTTGATTATATCATTATTTTCGTTTCTAAAATGTACCGCCAATTCCTAGTTGACGAACGTGATCGTAAATTTCAATTGGTTCTTTGCAGATGCAGTAAAAAAGTCGAACTTAGCGTGTTTTAACTAAACATCGTTACGTAAGGGCACCATTTTAGGCTATTCGAATTTTGCTTTTTATCGCCGACCAACACAGTTCAAATTTTCCTATTGGTTAAAAGGTTCTTCGTGAGGATTTATATATTGACGATGGCTCCGATATTCTCGAAATGTTAGCTGTCATGAAAGTTGAGATTATTAATAGGTCAATTATGTATGACAACCGAACTTTAGTTTTGTTGCCTTCTGACAACGCAATATACTATGAAATTTATATTATGAATAACAACTCCATTTCAGTTGCCAAAAAGTTATCGAAAACACTATTTTGAAAGTTCAGCAACTGAAATAAATGTAAATAAATAAATAATATAAAAAATTAAAGTGAATTTCTGTGTTTTTCGTTCGACGCTCTGTTTAAATGGATTAATTGTGTTTGTTACAGATCTTCCATGATAATTTCACCAGGTTTAAACAGCTCATAGTAGATGACTCTTCTGAACTCATCAAATACACCGTTTCGTGTTGCATCCAATTCCCTAGGTTTTTAATGTATTGATCTACTAATTCCTCAAATTATTAACACTTTTAGGAAAAAAATATATAGCTTTAAATTTTTTGTTTTAAAAAAAACGTTTGGATTGTCCTGGAATTCAAGTCAAGGCATATATTTGTTTCGTATCGATTTGCCCCATATAAATAACTCTAAAAAATGCTCTATATTGGCAATAGTAGCTAGAATTTTCGATTTACTTGGTCTTTTAAGCCTCATTGTCGTTCGAAATAAAATACTGCTTGGAGAATTGTGGGTCCAAAACATCAAACATCAGTTTTGATGATTCCCACAACTCACAACGAGCATTTGGATGCTATATTTATTATCGTGTTTTCGAAAGTGTCATATAAAACTACTTTATTAATCGCAAAATTGAAAGTAGCTCCAATTAATGTCCAGTCTGTGCGCGAATTTCGACCTGCAATATTACTTAGTAGAACTTGGTTTAAGGTTAACTAAAAATCGCCGTGTTCATACATTTTTTGGATTCGTAATAAGTGAAAAATAAATATCGCATATACAAAATATATGAATGTAATATATGAATGTAATATATGAATGTAATATATATATATATATATATATATATATATATATATAATATATATATATATATATATATATATATATATATATATATATATATATATATATATATATATATTCGATATTAGACTTCCTTTGAAAAAACTTAGATTTTGAAAAAATTTAGATTTGTGACCTTTTTTAAGAAATATGCAATTTTCGCCCCAATTTCTCAAATCGCAAAACTGAAATCAAAACAAGTTTTATTTTTTTATGTAGCCTAATTTTTTTGGTAGTAGAAATTTTTCTCCCCGACATCGGTTTGGAAGATATAGCAAAAAAAGTAAAAAGAAACACATTTCTAGAATTAAGATTAAGATTCAAAAAAACTACTCAAGTGTAAAATTTCATTCAAAATAAATGCAAACAAAATTTTTTAGTGTCTAATTATGTATAAAGTGTACCAAATCTCAAATCAATCTTTTTCGGAAACTTTTTACAAAAAGTCTTTTAGTGTTAAAAAATTAAATACTAATATTTGAAAAGAATATAAAATCGTCATTTTTGCGTGTACAATTAAAGGATTCAAATTTAATAAAACTGGTCGGCAAAAACATTCTCACGTAAAGATGAATGGATTTTAATGTGCTAATCACTTTTCCATCAGATGGACGTGTTTAATATTTCACCCATAATAAGGTCATTATATGAGTATATTTCACCATAACTCAAGATGGGTGTACGATTGATGTAAATGATACACCAAAATATGTCTTCAAGCCACATCTTTCCATATGTTCAATATTTTCGGAGTTATTTAGAAATTGGTGACCGAAAAAAATGATCTGGAAAAATTGAAGATCTTATTTCTTAAAAGCTCTTTTAAAAAGTGTAAACTCCAAAAATGTTTCAGTTTTTTTATCTTTATCTTAAAGCTAGTTGTGCTACGAATTAAATAAGTTATGTGTCATCAAAATGTATGCACAAATATTGATTTTATTCGCAGTTAAGTAAAAATACCTATGTATACAACTACAATTAAGTGGAGATACACTGGTGGGCAAAGAAAAAACTTTTTTCTTCTTAAAAAAAATAGGTGGATTAGGTTAATTAGATGGAATTTAACATGCTGAGCAAAGATCTGCTTTTTTTTATCATGACGTACAATTTTTTTTATTGTAATGACAATATCACAACCTTATTTCAAGTCAAGTCAACATTATTCTTATTCGCTCAATATTTTCAGTGTTAAAGATCGAAATTTTCTCAATTTTTCATAATTTTTTTTTCGCCACTAATTTGCGTATAACTACGAAAAATAATGAGTAAATAAAAAAATTATGTTAAGATAACTCAAAGATAATTTGAATCGGCATCTATTGGAGATTAATTTATCTGAATTGTACAAACCGTACTCGAGTTGTACAAGTGCGACTGCCTAAAAAGGGTCACACATATTAGCCATGCATTTAAAATATCATTACGTGATGGAAAAAGTTAAAGCAGATCCTTGTTTAACATGTTACATTCCATCTAATCCACCTATTTTTCTTAAAGAGAAAAAAATATTTTTTTGAATACAATCATTTTTTTTTTAATAAATTCATATCCTTTAGTTAGATCGTCATAGAGATGAGGAATAAGTATAATACCATTGTTTAGGAAATTATGCATTCTTTTCAAATAAAAGTTGTAAGTTAAATAGATGATGATTGCAAAGAACACCACGGTGGGACGCTGAAGAGTGCTGATGACAGTCGTGGCGGACCAGAAAATGCAATCCATTCTACCGGTTGTCCAATAAAACTTTTACAATGTATTATTCTACAATTATTCAATGAACTTAAGCCGAAACACCAAAATTCTAAAAAAAAAAACTATAAAAAAAGTCCAACAAAAAACTATAAACTAATAAATATATAATTTTTTTAAATATAATTTTAATAAAAATTTGTTGAAGACTTTTTACAAAAAGATACCGAATTACGATTGATTTGAGATTTCTTTATAAGATTTTTTCTTTATACGATTTTGTTATTTGTTGATAATAAAATAAGAAAACAATCTTTTGAAATTTTGACCCGCTATAGTGAAAATACTTCACCAAGTTACGTTAAAAAGTAAAAAATTTATTCTTTGAAGTCTAATTTCTCGTAAAATATAAGAGATAGTACCAGCAGAATCTTCTCATATAAAAATATTTCAAATCGGTTCAGATGTAACGAATCATTATAAAAAATTTTCATACTCGAGTTTTCCAACTGTGGACCCGCCCCGTTGCGAAACTACACTATTATTTTTAATAGTTAATTCTTTACGCTACAGGCACCAAACGTATCTTCTAAACCAGTAAGCATATATACAAATAAAATGTATATCGACAATTCCATGAAAGAACGCCTAAAAATTTCATAAAATTTTGCATGCAAATAATTCATGGATATCTATTCCAATTTCACTTTCTAAAAAATTTAAAAAATCTCAAATGTATATAACTTTAAATATCAATATTTCTGGAATGGCTTTGTGGAATTCAATGAAATAAACGGCGCACAGCGGCTCGGAATCGTTTTTCATCGGCCAAAACTCTGTAACTTTTGAATTGATAGAGATATTTTAGATTTTTTTCTGATGGAGAGATATTTCCTTGAATTTTTCTCCTGTTTTATTTTCATTAAAATCGGTTTAGCATTTGTTAAGAAATTTAAGGCTAAAGTTTAACTTTTAATTTTTTATAGCATTTAGTACGAAAATGCGGATTTTTTGTTTTTTTTTTAATCAGCTTTACTTATAGAAAAGTTATAAGTAGATAAAAAAAAAAAACATTTTAATAATACCCAGGACAATTTTGTGACCAGGTTCCCAATTTATTAATTCTAGAACAGGTTCCACTAGAATCGGTTGTTTTTGGACAAAAATGAAAATTTTTTTAATACTTATTTTGTTTTTTATTTAAATAACATTAAGGAAAAAATGTTTTCTTTTTATAATAACTAAAAGTTTATTAATATTTATTTATTTTTTACTTAAATAACAATAAAAAAAAATATAATTATTATTCATTTGGTTGGAAAATAGCTTGCAAATAATTCTATATTATTTTTGTGCTCTAGCAGCCTTTTTGATTCTTCATCTAAATCCCGATGTTCGACTTTCCATTGACTTCGAATGATAGAGATGAGCGGATCTGAAGTTGCCAGTAATATATTAATATATTAAATAGATCCTCATTTGTAGAATTACGTGATATTTTTCTGGTATTGGGCTCTCTATAAAATCTGTAATCCTTATTATTCCTTTCTTCCTGGGCTTCCTCTGATAGATCTCCAAGTACTACTAAATGATAATAAAGGATTTTGTGAACTGTTGCAGACGTATTTCTCCGTGGATATTTGGTTGTATATATTCATGCAGTCTCCTTCATAATAACCAAATTTTCTAGCATAAATTTGTTCATTGCACACAAGTACATCGATAATTAAGATTTATATCAACACCTGTTATTTCAGAAGCTCTTTCGGGATGTGAAAAGAATCTTCTTGCTGTGTTCCCATCATTCGTATTGCCTGATGGTTTTGGTTGATCTATAAATAACATATATTTGAGAAATTCGTCCTAAAACTTCTTAAGTTCTTATTGGTGTCGTTGATTCTTATTGATCCTGTAGGTTTAAAATCCAAATCATAACTGATTTTTAGTATGTGTTCCATGAAGAAAATTTGGGAGAAGCTCTTTCGGGATGTGAAAAGAATCTTCTTGCTGTGTTCCCATCATTCGTATTGCCTGATGGTTTTGGTTGATCTATAAATAACATATATTTGAGAAATTCGTCCTAAAACTTCTTAAGTCCTTATTGGTGTCGTTGATTCTTATTGATCCTGTAGGTTTAAAATCCAAATCATAACTGATTTTTAGTATGTGTTCCATGAAGAAATTTTGGGAGTAATTTCATTCAAATGGAAAAAGTGTTCTACAGACGGGTCCAGACAGGTACAAAAGTATATAGAGGACACTTTTGCCTTTCTTCTGGTAGTAAAACATGTTTAACCCCTTTTGACCCTCAAAAGTTCTATTGCACTAAAATTAAAATTTGACTAAAATATAGTACCTGACAAAACATTTAATATAACAGTTTGCGAGTAATGATTATTTACTTCTGATCAAATTTAAAAAAAATATTATTTTTTTTTTAATAAAATAAAATAAAATATTTGTTTCACAGCACGCCACGACCATAATTACCGATATTTTGATCTAATTTTTTAGCCACCTTAGTTTCAATATGTTCACTATTGAATGGCATTAAAATTTTGGAAATCGGTGTTAACAGAAAATTGGACTTTTGGCCAATGAAATTAATTTCTGAGCTACCGTGCGGCGTCTGAATTATATTTACATCAACTTCAATATAAATATTTCACAAATATAAATATTTCAAAAATGCATTTTAATACAACTGTATTTTTAAATATATTTTCCATTGAGACTTTTTACCATATTTAGAAAGTATTGAATCTTTACATTGAAATAAAAATCAAAGTTTTTTGAGACACACATCTACTACGCACAGTTTCTCCTTTTCCTTTTTCATATAAAAATTATTTTTTTCTTTTATTATTTTTAAAATATGAATAGAATTTTATTAAAAATAGTAAACCTTTATGTACTAGATAAATAAATATTGTAATTTATAGTAAGCAAAACAATTTTAAATACATTTAAAGAAAAATTAAAATTTAATGAATTAACAATTGTCAAAATTGCATTTTTATTTTGCAAACATTTTTTAACGAAAAGAATGGTTTGGAATTGCTGACTAATTTACTAAAAAAATCAATTGCATTTTATATGCTTTTAAAATTATACAAATTCGTCAATAACTTTAAGAGATATGAATATTTAAATTTGCATATTTTCTATATTTTGTTAACTTTTAAACAAATTTGAATCATTTTTTTCAAAAATAAAAAAAAATTATTTTTATATGAAAAATGTGGAACATGTTTTCTTAAAAATTTTATTATACATAGTAGATTTGCGCGTCTCAAAAATTTGAGGTTTTCAATTAAATATAAATATTTAATATAATAAAAAAAAATTTAAATAGCATCATATTTAACGAAAAATGCATTTAAAAAATGCAATTACACTAAAATGAATTTTTAAAACATCTTACTTATTCAAAAAATCATTGGAATACGATTTTTGTTACATCCATGGGGGAAGAAGAAGTACCAAAAAAGGGGTAAAAATTAAGAAGTTACATTTTATTCAAACTTAATAATGAATTTCCTATAATATTAAACCTAGAAATATGAACTAAAGAACATATAAATATGTATGTAATCGTAACTGAGACAGAATTCACAAGAAGGGAATTTGTGGTACTTTTTCATTTCCTTCAAATAGTTCTTCTTTAAGTTTTTGTAATAATTAACACAGAAATATGAAATTAATGATATAAGAATCCAAAAAAGGGAAATTTGTGGTGCTTATTCGCTCTTCTATTGGTACTTTTTGATTTTGGGTTGTAATGTGTCAAAAGTGACGAATAATTGTATTTTGAAATTAACTTTTCGTAATAAAAATAGACATAATTATGTATCAATAGCAATAAAAAAAAAATTGGTCTAGGTTGCGTTTCTCTTTTGTACTGAGCTGTCAAAGTTACATTTTTTGTAAATATTTTAAAAAAAAGAAAGAAAAAAAATCAATTTCATGAACTTTTAAGTTTTTTTAAATAAAAAGTTTCTTAAAGCAAAATTTTAAAATGAAACCGTAAACTTCAGGTATTTTCCTTAAGAAAGGACTGCGCAGGAAAAAACGAATGAAACTAATGGGTTAATCTTTTTGAAATTTTGTTTTGTTGAAGACTGTTATTTTTTAGTATTAAATTTAATAGAAAAATTAATTTTTTATTCGATTTTACTAAAATATTTAATATTTTCTAGAATACCCTAAATATAAGCTTTATTGTGTTTCAGTTAGTTTTTTGTCGGAATGAGTCCACTTCTTCTTAAACTCTAGTTTATTTTTTACTCAGCTTTAAGTGTTTTTTAAATATTTTTTTTACTGTAACCCAATGCATTTCAAATGGGCCGAGTTTTGGACAGTTTAGTGGATTGGCCTCAGTTTGTACATAGAAACACCATTTGTTTGATACCACTTAGCTACTTTTTTGTTGTAATGCTGAAATGCGAAATCAGATCAGAAAAAAAATTAATTCGCTGTGCTTTCCGAGAACAGTGTACTTAGGTATGAAAAATATGTTTTTTTTTTCCTAGAATGTACAAATGGCTCGTCAAACCAAAAACTTGTTTGATAAATTTGATTTTTTAAAAGATATTTATATTTTCCATAACATCTGTGATATGAAATTCCTGACCAAGATGTTGTAAAAAGTTCGACAGTACTTATTTTATATTGACGCATTTATATTTTTGAAAGAAAAAAAATTAATCTCAATAATTTTCGTCGTCTCCTTTGCCTTCACATTTTCTTTAGCTTTCTTGTTATCATTTTTTTTTACTTTGTGGGTCTTCAGGCTACCTTTTAAAACTTTTTTTTTTAAAGATGCTGAGCAATTTAATAATTTAGTCAAGTTTCATCCAGATATGTACGGATTTTCCCTTAAAATACTATTATTTTGTCTGCGATCCTACAGTCTGTTATCAGGGTTCATTTCGGTGGTCATGAATTATTTGTATTTTTTATGACTCAAAAATAACCTGCACTCCTAGAAATTGTTCTGTATGGTCAACATGTATTTTGGTTATAAATTTGAATTATGCGTTTGCATGAACTTGGTACAATCTTTTTACCTATACTAAAAGTTATAAGCCTTAAAGCGTGCACAGATTTTTTCGAGCGCAGTCCGTATTTGAAAATTTTTGCACTATTCCAAATCTTTATTAATCACACATCTACCCTCCAAATCGTTTTAACATATATTGATTAGTTTAGAAGCAGTTATGTGTAAGTCATCGGACGAATTTATTATTTAGTTTATTATACCTTTACCATAGGTGTAAAGGGTATATATAAAGCCCCAAAAAATATAAATTTTCTGGATCGTTATTGATAGGGAAGTCGTTTGTCTGTTGAAATCACTTCTCAGAAAGTCCCAGTTGTCGGATATATATGTTTTATATATTTTCGAGCGCAGTCCGTATTTGAAAATTTTTGCATATATGAGCCGACTTGATAAATTAAAATTTTTGTTAAAATAACTCCAGTTTATCCCATACAAAAACCATCTTAAATGCAGGCTGTTTTCTTTATTGTTTTATTAAACATTAGACATTGGGTCAAAATCGGACATTTTTGAAAATAAATCTGTAACTTCTAATAGGCTTGTTGGATTTATATAAAATTTCCCATAGGCGTAGCAGAGGAGAGTAAAATTTTAAGTTTGGAATTGGGTACCTCTGACATAGACAATTGAAACTCCTACACACTGGTCAAAAATCCACTTTCTCTGGCATAAATCCAAAAAGCATTGTTAGTGACTTTTTGAGGTTATATCGAAGTCATTTTATCTAAAATTAGCATTAATTAATCTATAATACACAATTTTATTACATATTTAATAATAATTATAATAATAATAATAATAATAATAATAATAATAATAATAATAATAATAATAATAATAATAACAATAATAATAATAATTATAATAATAATAATAATATTGTAATATTAATTATTAATATAGTTTAATTAATACTACAATATAATATTTAAGCGCTTGCTTTTGGTATTATTTTAATTATTTTGCAAGCATTTAGATTTTTATTGTTTAGTGAAACTACGCAATAGGTACTCCCTAAATTATTACATAAAATAGACGCTTTGGCGAACACTTTAACGTTTTTACGTTTATGCATGAACTTGCACAAACATAACTTTTCGCCCTTCAAACTTATAGGTTATCTTAATAAACTCCCAATATGACCACAAAACTAAAAAATAATGACAAATACGCGACGTAATGAGTTACATCTTTTATAATTGTAAATCCATTTATCCATATATATATATATATATATATATATATATATATATATATATTTGTTCCTTACCCTATTTCAAGTAACCTTAAAGCTCGTGATAAGACCTCTGCTTGTATGTGCTATTTATATCATAGCTAAGCATATGAAATTTCAACTATCTGAGTTATCTATTAAATAAAAGAAATTTGAAGTCAACATCTTTATTATAAACAGTTTTGAAAATTTGCCAAAATTAACAGACAGCTCTTTAAGGACGTACAACAGAATTTAAAACAAAATGCATTTTTTATACCCATCATCAAAAGGTCATACCCATAGTCTTCGGTTTGTTATTCCGTGTGTAACATGTCGAAAAAAATCATTTAAGACCCCATAAAGCATATATATACTGGTAGGATTCTGAGTCGATCTAGCTATGTCCGTCCGTCTGTCTGTTGAAAGCACCTAGGGCGATGAAATTTGGCGCAAATCTTATATAACGTTCGTTTGGTATTGAAAATTGACAAAATCGATTAATAAAAAAAGTTATGGGCTAAATGCTAGAAACACAGGGTGTCCGTTGTAACTTCAGTTCATACTTTCATATTAATATCTCTCAAATAAGAGCATGCACGACAACGACATTTTGTACATATAGTTCGAGGATCAATATAAACTCGGAAACTTGAAAAGTGAGTGTAATTCGCCAACTTTACCGCCCACATTCCATATAAGGTGAAACATCAACGAACGTTTTTTACACATAGTTCAAGGAATAATGTAAATTCGGAAACAAAAAGGTGAGATTTTAAGAAGTTGCAGATAGTGGGTATACAGATTCAACAAACCCGAATATAAAACTCTCATTTGTTACTTATTGATCAATATAAAAGCAGAACGTAAACATTAAAATATTGATATCACCTTTCTTTAAATTAAGCTCCATTTCGACCCCTGCATCGTAGAGAAAATTGAACAGATTTTTTTTCTTCGAAATGTCCATCTTTTAAAATAAGCTCCATAAATAAATATAGTATCAATAAAGAGAAATGTAGAAGTTAAGAAATTTTATTTTCAAATCTTTATATTCATATCGTCGATGCGCTGATGAAAAATCTTATGTGTTTTTGAACAACTTTTCAGAAGAGCGAAAAAACAATTAATTTTTTGTATGAAAGGCATTCAAAATTGTGTATTAAACCTTTTTTAACATCCGAAGTAAGCTAAATATTTGAAGATAGCTTGAAATTGAAATTGGGGAATCAATAAAGCTTTCGGAGGTTCAAATTTAAAAATTTGGGAAAATTACACATAAGACTTTTTGTCAGAGCACCAGCGATATGATTCTATAGAAATCGAAATTTCTGAAAACGAATATAAAAAGCTAATACTTAACATTTTTAAACTAAAAATGTACAAACGAAATATTTCGATCATATCGTCGCTGCACAGTGGTCGAAAAACGCTTTTTTTGTAAATAATTCTGTAACTTGTAATGTTGTTGTTGAAGAATGTTTAAAAATTATAATTGTCGTGTAGTATTATAAGATAAAGTTTTCGCTATAGCCCAGTTCTATATTTATTCAGCTATATGGCGATCAGTTTAATTGTAGGCGTTCAAAGGAACTGCCAAAAGATGAGACTTTAAATAAAACAAGGCAAGTATGCCAGTCTACGTTTAAATTTTAAGTCTGATTTATTTTGGTTATTGTTTGTGCTTATATACTAATTTACAAAATTAATTCTAGCTTCTCTAACTTATTCTATTTTATTAAATATTACATTTGTCTCGTTCGGTATCATGGAGTTGGCTATGATGTCAAGTAACTTTAGTTCCTTGACCATCACAATATTTCATATTTGAAGTGCACTCGATTATTAGTGTGTCACTCAATTATGTTTATGATTAGTTTGTATTACGTATAGAACAATGTGAGTTGTAATTTGATATATATTCAATTAGTATTTGTTTTATGCATTGTTCATACACGCAGACTTGTATTTATATGTGGGGGACACTGCAAACTTGTGAACCGTTGGATATAACGTTGTCTACACGATGTGCCTTAGCAAAATGTGTTTTGACAAAAGTTTCCCGTTTCCACTCTTAACGACATTTGACTTAAATTTATGATCCCGATCGATTATACTTATCGCCTTTCTTATATCTATAAATTTTCCCAAATTGCAATTTGCAATATAAAAATACAAAAACAAAGAGCGCAATTTTTGCGCAATTTTCAAAAAGTCCATAAATTTTTTTTAAATTAATTTTTTATGCTCCTTTGATTTTATTGTGTAAAATTAAAAAAAAAAACTAAGTTCATGCTATTCTATATGAAACTGTGAATGTGCTGAAAAACTGACTTTTTGAAAAATTTTCGCTTTTGTCTTCCAAACTTTGAGACTATTAACTGTGTTTACTATTTCTAAAATATCAACGAGATATATCGCAAAATACGCATGATTACAAGAAGTATCAATCCTTTTTTCAAAATTTGTTTTCCATTGAGAGTGCACAGACTCTCATTAGTGTTGTTGTTTTTTGTATAGGCAAGCAGTTTAGTTGATAACAGCAGTATTATAATGATAAATGGTGTTTTGTTGTTTTTTGTATATGCAGTCAGTTTGTTTGTATATATATAAATATATGTATGTATGCTTATAAGTTGTTGTTGTTTTTTCCGAGGTTAAGCCATTTTTTCGTCTAATTTTCCTGGAGTACAATATTGGAATTCAATAAATGATAATGAAGCAAAAACAGCTGCCAGTTTTTTGCTATGTTCGAGAAAAACGCTTTTTTACTAACACCATTTTTTGTTAGAAAATTTACTTATTCTATGCAAAGTTTCAAAAAAACTATATTTGAGTTAGAAAAAGAGGAAAATGTGTTAATTTATTATTTTTTTTCATTGTTGGTTTGTTTTCATTATTGAAAATTAGTAAATGATAATCAAGAAAAAAACAGCTGTCAGTTTTTTTATATTCAAGAAAAACGCTATTTTACTAAGGCGACTTATTGTTAGTAAATCTGATAAGTAGATTTTATTTTATAAAAGAGGCAAATTTTGAGTTAAAAAGAGTGAAAAATGTGTTAGTGGAATTCAATATATATGATCAAGAAAAAATAGCTGCCAGTTTTTTGTTAAAGTCGGAAAAACGAGAAAATCGATAAAGGCGATTTTTTTAAAGAAAATCAAGGTATTTTATGTTAATTTTCAAAAAGCCACGTATCATAAAAATTGATGCACAAATTTTGATTTTATTCACCGTTAAGTGAAAATACCCATGTATACCTACAATTAAGTGGTATACAGTGGATTTTTGTGGTATTTTTTCTTCTAGGTGGATTAGATGAAATTAAATGTGCTAAACGAGGATCTGTTTTCACTTTTTTTCCTATCATGACTAATATCACCACCTTATTTAGCGGTCACACTAGTAAAACTCGAGTACGATTTGTCCAATTTAGACTATAACTCAAGAACCTTTTGTACGATTTATTAAAATGATACACCCAAATATGCAGATGAAAATTTTTTTCAAGTCAAGTTAACATTAATTTTTATTTGCTAAATATTTTCAGAGTTAAGGAGCAAAATTTGTCCAATTTTTCATACATTTTTTATATATTTTTTTCGCCACTAGTTTCCGAAAATAGTGAGTGAATAAAAAAAATTATGTTGATATAACTCAAAGATAATTTGAACCGGCATCTACTGGAGTTTAAGTGTCGGCCCAGAATACCAGCGCAGCGACCCTAATTTTTCCTTCCAAAAAATTCGACCCTGAATAACAGCGCACAGTGCAGCGCGCTAATTCAGTGATATCTACTTTTAAAAAGTGTAGTAAATTATGCGCCAAATTAAAGTAAATAAATGGTATAGTAAATGCAAAGTTAAATATTTGATAAAAAGTGTAGTTTTGGTTTTAAGATCAAACTATTTAAAATTTCTTTAATTTCTAAATTTTACTCTAAAAATATTTTACGTTATACCAAAAATAAATAAAATAAAATAAAAAATTATAGTTTGAAACTATAATAAAAGAATAAAAATTTTTTACATATACTAATTATGATATTGTTGTTTTTGATTTTTTATTTAAATAAATAATGATTTTTAACATTAATTTTAAAGTAAACAGCTTTTAAAATTTGCAGTAGCTAAAATTTTCTGATTAGTAACTTTTTTTATAATTTTCGATTGCGATTTTATTTTTTAGTGCATGTTTACAAAAAAACTAGGCAACCCTAATGAGTGTGTATGAGAGAGAATCAAACTTATTCTATTTTATTAAATATTACATTTGTCTCGTTCGGTATCATGGAGTTGGCTATGATGTCAAGTAACTTTAGTTCCTTGACCATCACAATATTTCATATTTGAAGTGCACTCGATTATTAGTGTGTCACTCAATTATGTTTATGATTAGTTTGTATTACGTATAGAACAATGTGAGTTGTAATTTGATATATATTCAATTAGTATTTGTTTTATGCATTGTTCATACACGCAGACTTGTATTTATATGTGGGGGACACTGCAAACTTGTGAACCGTTGGATATAACGTTGTCTACACGATGTGCCTTAGCAAAATGTGTTTTGACAAAAGTTTCCCGTTTCCACTCTTAACGACATTTGACTTAAATTTATGATCCCGATCGATTATACTTATCGCCTTTCTTATATCTATAAATTTTCCCAAATTGCAATTTGCAATATAAAAATACAAAAACAAAGAGCGCAATTTTTGCGCAATTTTCAAAAAGTCCATAAATTTTTTTTAAATTAATTTTTTATGCTCCTTTGATTTTATTGTGTAAAATTAAAAAAAAAAACTAAGTTCATGCTATTCTATATGAAACTGTGAATGTGCTGAAAAACTGACTTTTTGAAAAATTTTCGCTTTTGTCTTCCAAACTTTGAGACTATTAACTGTGTTTACTATTTCTAAAATATCAACGAGATATATCGCAAAATACGCATGATTACAAGAAGTATCAATCCTTTTTTCAAAATTTGTTTTCCATTGAGAGTGCACAGACTCTCATTAGTGTTGTTGTTTTTTGTATAGGCAAGCAGTTTAGTTGATAACAGCAGTATTATAATGATAAATGGTGTTTTGTTGTTTTTTGTATATGCAGTCAGTTTGTTTGTATATATATAAATATATGTATGTATGCTTATAAGTTGTTGTTGTTTTTTCCGAGGTTAAGCCATTTTTTCGTCTAATTTTCCTGGAGTACAATATTGGAATTCAATAAATGATAATGAAGCAAAAACAGCTGCCAGTTTTTTGCTATGTTCGAGAAAAACGCTTTTTTACTAACACCATTTTTTGTTAGAAAATTTACTTATTCTATGCAAAGTTTCAAAAAAACTATATTTGAGTTAGAAAAAGAGGAAAATGTGTTAATTTATTATTTTTTTTCATTGTTGGTTTGTTTTCATTATTGAAAATTAGTAAATGATAATCAAGAAAAAAACAGCTGTCAGTTTTTTTATATTCAAGAAAAACGCTATTTTACTAAGGCGACTTATTGTTAGTAAATCTGATAAGTAGATTTTATTTTATAAAAGAGGCAAATTTTGAGTTAAAAAGAGTGAAAAATGTGTTAGTGGAATTCAATATATATGATCAAGAAAAAATAGCTGCCAGTTTTTTGTTAAAGTCGGAAAAACGAGAAAATCGATAAAGGCGATTTTTTTTAAGAAAATCAAGGTATTTTATGTTAATTTTCAAAAAGCCACGTATCATAAAAATTGATGCACAAATTTTGATTTTATTCACCGTTAAGTGAAAATACCCATGTATACCTACAATTAAGTGGTATACAGTGGATTTTTGTGGTATTTTTTCTTCTAGGTGGATTAGATGAAATTAAATGTGCTAAACGAGGATCTGTTTTCACTTTTTTTCCTATCATGACTAATATCACCACCTTATTTAGCGGTCACACTAGTAAAACTCGAGTACGATTTGTCCAATTTAGACTATAACTCAAGAACCTTTTGTACGATTTATTAAAATGATACACCCAAATATGCAGATGAAAATTTTTTTCAAGTCAAGTTAACATTAATTTTTATTTGCTAAATATTTTCAGAGTTAAGGAGCAAAATTTGTCCAATTTTTCATACATTTTTTATATATTTTTTTCGCCACTAGTTTCCGAAAATAGTGAGTGAATAAAAAAAATTATGTTGATATAACTCAAAGATAATTTGAACCGGCATCTACTGGAGTTTAAGTGTCGGCCCAGAATACCAGCGCAGCGACCCTAATTTTTCCTTCCAAAAAATTCGACCCTGAATAACAGCGCACAGTGCAGCGCGCTAATTCAGTGATATCTACTTTTAAAAAGTGTAGTAAATTATGCGCCAAATTAAAGTAAATAAATGGTATAGTAAATGCAAAGTTAAATATTTGATAAAAAGTGTAGTTTTGGTTTTAAGATCAAACTATTTAAAATTTCTTTAATTTCTAAATTTTACTCTAAAAATATTTTACGTTATACCAAAAATAAATAAAATAAAATAAAAAATTATAGTTTGAAACTATAATAAAAGAATAAAAATTTTTTACATATACTAATTATGATATTGTTGTTTTTGATTTTTTATTTAAATAAATAATGATTTTTAACATTAATTTTAAAGTAAACAGCTTTTAAAATTTGCAGTAGCTAAAATTTTCTGATTAGTAACTTTTTTTATAATTTTCGATTGCGATTTTATTTTTTAGTGCATGTTTACAAAAAAACTAGGCAACCCTAATGAGTGTGTATGAGAGAGAATCAAAAGAATAAGAAAATCAATACGTGATAGAAAAAAAGTGAATATAGATTCTTATTTAGCATTTAAATTCCATATATTTTTTTTTTTAATTTTTTTTGCCCATCGGTATCTCCACTTAATTTTAGGTACACATGGGTATTTTCACACAATTGTGAATAAAATCAAGATTTATGCATTAATTTTATGACACATGGATTATTTTATTCATAATATTACCAGCTTTATGATATGGGATAAAAAACTGCTTATTTTTGCCGATCTTAAAAGAAAATTTCAAGAAAAAAAATTTTTCCATTTGGCATGAAATTTTGATTGCTCCGACACTAATTTGTGAATAATTCTAAAACTGTTCGGCAAATAAAAAATTATGTTAAAGTGATTGAAGATAATTTTCCTTTGCATCAAAAAGTGGCGATATTGAGAGTAGTTCGAAAAATTTAATTTATGCAAATCCTTTAAGTGGTTACACTGAGTTAGACACCTGACAAATTTTTAACTGTTTACTTTACTAACTACGTGACTAGTCACTTTAACATGGAGAAAGACTATTGACAGCCCAGGACCTAAAAGTGGGGATATAGAAGGTAGTTCGATTAAAAAATTAAATCTTTCTTCCATACACTTTTCGACATAACGAAATGGTTCTTTTAACTTCATATTTTAAAATTTTGCATTTTAAATAAAAATATATTTATTTCACTTCATTTTCCTTATCTGGAATTAAGAAATCTATCTCTATTTCAGTCGAAGACTTCACAATAATATGCGCTAATATATCTTTATTTTTCAAATGTAATAATAATTTTGGTAGAATTTAATGAATAGAATATTAAATATGAGAATTTTTAAAGCATCTACCTTTCGTTTTATAAGAAAAAATTGGAAAATTGGAAGCTCAATCAAGAAATTTAGTAAAGTGTCACTTTTTTTTGTCGTACAAAATCCACAACCAACACAACATTTTTCCCCCAAACATGAAATACAGATAATTCAAATTATTTATTAAATTATTTATTAAAAAAATATAAAACGATAAATACCTGGATAACAAAAAAGTATCCTATAATGCACCTAGCAAACAATTATTATGAAGCAAACAGCAAGAATAGGAAACCGCACCGACAGTGTATGTATTAAAAAACATATGCACATAGAATAATCACAGGCAAAAGTTCTGAATCGTTATCTTCATTATTTAAAAGTCAACAATTCCAGTAGTCTTGATTTACTTGATTAAAGAAAAAATCGCAAAAAGTAGAATAATCACTCTCTTTAATGAATTAAAATTCAGTTTCAAATCTCTAATTAGTAACACTGGGTTTTTTATTCCATTATCCATTCAGTTATCTATTTCAGTGTGATGTATACCACATATTTATAGTAAAAAATCATAATTAATTAAAATACTACGTTTAACATAATAAAATATGAAAATATGGTTTATTATGTTTTTTTGCCCCCAAAGTAAAATACTTAAGACTCTCTTAGGCACCGAAGTATACAGTAAAGTGAAAAAAGACACTATAAACGTCGAAAAAAGAAAAATAGTTTGCAAATGTCCTACGTGTATCAATTGCAGCCAGTTAAGTATCAATCATCACCTCCACGCTTACCAAAGGGTAGGTAATTTATCATCTTCATAACTATCATTCTCAAAATGTACACATTGGAGCCCCACTGTGCACTAGCACAGATCTTTTAAGCTGCTGAACCGATTTTGATGAAGCTTATAATTGTTTGTTAGAGTGTATAACTTAGGCATGGTGGGCGGTACAGTGAAGTCGATTTTAAATTTCTGAATTCTACTAAGCAAGACAAAGAAAAGCATGCTTACTGTACCACATTAACTTTTATGGTTTAAAAGATATTTGACTTAAAAATTTTCCCATTTTTTGCCCTGACTTTTTTAAGTTTTAAAATAAAAATTCAAAAAAATTTTTAAAAATATGTTGAAAAATTCAATAATTTTCTAAATTATACTAAATAATTTTTTGTTATTTCAATTCGATAACAAGAAAAAAATTTTGAGTCAAAATTTCAAAAAAGGTCCCAAATTTTGAATTTTTGGCCAAAAAAATAACTTTTTATATTTCGATTTTTTAAAAAATTTTGGTAAAAAACTATATATTTTATATATTTTCTGATATTTAAGACCAAGACTAGACTTTAAAGAAGCGTGCAAGTCTACTTTTGTAAAATTTTGAACGTGTACCCTACATTCAGCGGTGGTAAAAAATGGTAAATTTTTGAACAAAATTTAAAATTTTTCACACAAGGCAATTTTTCTTAAATACCCATATGTTCAATATTACAAAATACAATCTTTAAAAATATATAGTAAACTAATATATATTGATCCAAATTTTATGTTTCTAAAATCCTCATTAACTATTACATAACGTATGCGAAAATTATACCTATAACCACTTCGAAAATATTCAGGCTCAAATTTATGAAATATGTTCCTGTAAAGATAATTTTAATTTTTTTTCTTCAATTTAAGAAAAATCTTCTGTACATTTTAAAATAGTAAAATTTATTATAAATAATTTTAAAGAAGACACATTTTCATTTTAAAAGATATATAATATATTTTGTATTTATAACGTTTCTAGTTAATAAATTTCAAATATGACAAATCAGTCTAGCCGTTTAAATATCCACATTTAATAACATTTTTTTTTTTCAAAAGCCCCCACTGTGCAGTGTTGTCAGAAGTAAAGAAAATGTCTACATTTGCGCATTTTTGTTGCTAAATGAGCATCGTAAAGAAAATTTGGCTATTTTCTTCAAAATCAGGTACTTTTTTGAAAGCCCTCTTCTTTGAAATAAGCACATAAATATGGTTTCGATGGAAAATAACAGTTTTAAAAATTTTACTTCTTTAATTTTTTTAATTTGGGATGTTCCTGTAAAGATAATTTTAATTTTTTTTCTTCAATTTAAGAAAAGTCTTCTATACATTTTAAAATAGTAAAATTTATTATAAATAATTTTAAAGAAGACACATTTTCATTTTAAAAGATATATAATATATTTTGTATTTATAACGTTTCTAGTTAATAAATTTCAAATATGACAAATCAGTCTAGCCGTTTAAATATCCACATTTAATAACATTTTTTTTTTCAAAAGCCCCCACTGTGCAGTGTTGTCAGAAGTAAAGAAAATGTCTACATTTGCGCATTTTTGTTGCTAAATGAGCATCGTAAAGAAAATTTGGCTATTTTCTTCAAAATCAGGTACTTTTTTGAAAGCCCTCTTCTTTGAAATAAGCACATAAATATGGTTTCGATGGAAAATAACAGTTTTAAAAATTTTACTTCTTTAATTTTTTTAATTTGGGATGCACAGTATCGAAATTTTTTGCAAATAAATCTGTAACTTCTGATCGGCTGATTGAATTTTCATGAAATTTTATGTTAAGTTTGGAAGGGGTGCACAACAAACCCTTCAGGCGCGGAGCTAAGGGGGCTCAAAGGCCTTTGACATAAAAAATATTTAACCACTTGCCAAGTTTCTCGTCCGATTTCAAATATTTTGATATATTGTTGTAGGCCGTGATAAAACCTATAAAAGACATGCTTACATGTCCTATTTATCTCTTATAGTTTTCGAGTTATTTGCGTTTGAATTTTTAAGCACCATAATTTTGCATGTTCTTGGTCCAGTTTTTTCATATATATCCTAGTATTTCCTACCGATTTTGCTAGTTAAAGAACAAAATTATCTATTGAATATAAAAAATTGAAGTCGATATCTTTACCGAGTCCAAAAATAAACGATTTTGAATTTGAAAATTGAAAAAAAACGACTTTTTGTGTTTCTTTATCCGAAAAAGTATCTACACTCTTTTTTTTATCTAAAATAAAATTTTCTTTATCAACATATAATAATTTTGCACTTTTGTGAAAGGTAACTTCATAGAGATGATTTTAAGATAAAAAGCAAGCCCAATAACTCAATTGGTCATGGTACATACCCTCCCGAATTCGACCCATTTTATATGAAAGTTTTAATTTTGGACCATATTTTCTCAAATCCCAAAGCACGAATCGACAAGCGGAATATATTTTAAAAATCTTCAATATCTTGTTAAAAGTTTTAAATCAAAATCTACGGGATTTCGGAAAAATGTGGATTCTATAGCCAAAAATGTAAAAAATCCCATTTTAGAAAATTTTCATTAGTTTTTTGGGAATTCAGGAAAACCCTTCCCCTGATTAAGATTTGGTTAGCGCGCTTTTATTTATATAAATAAGATCCACATTTCCTGCAAATTTCACTCAGATATCTTTATAAAAAAATATGCTATTACAATTAAAAAATTTGTATTTTCTCCAAAAACCCCAAATTGTGACTTTTTTTAGTTTATTTCTAAATAGCGAAAGAAATTTTAAAAATATGTATTCAAAATCACTCAATATCATGCCTAATTTGAGAAATATGCGCCTTTAAACTTTTATATTTCCAATTTATTGTATACTATATTTTTACAAACTTGCAACTTTTGCCTTTAGTTTTGCGTGAATAATTACTTAGAAAATTATGAATATTTCTGTATACTTTTAATAATATATATACACAAAATATTTTTATAAAAATAATTAATAAATATTTTTTATTTTTAATAGGGTTGCCACATTTCAAAAATTTAAGTAAATCCTTATTTTCTAAGCATTCATATATTTCTATTGATGAATTTAAAATAACAAAACAAACAAAAAATGTCTATTTTAACTTAATCAATATTATTATTTTTGGTATTTATCATCTTCCTTAATAAATATTCTATTTATAATACGATTTTTTATTACTTATTTACATTAAATTTATGTAGACAATTTTTCTAATATTTTAAACTTATACTACTTATTTTCTATAAAATAATCTGTTGTATCTGTATACATATCTACAAGATAATAAAGGTCCTTCAAGTCTTCAGTATTTTGAGTTGGTAAAGGCTCATAATAAATCTAACGTTTTCTCATTGATGATAGTACAGGGTCTGATGATAACAATAAGCTATTGAAAATATCCTCGTTTTGTGACGTTCTGGAGCATTTCCTGGAGCGGAATAATTGAACGTGCTTAAAATCTCTGTTTCTTGCTTCTTGAGCCTCTTCTGTAAGTTCTCCAAGTGGAAGAATATTTCGTTCAATTATAATTTCGCCATGGCACAATACTTTATGTACTATTGGTGTCATTTCTTTCCATGGATATAGAGAAACAAGTAGTTTAGATATTTCTGTTGCATATTCTCCAAATTGAGCAGAGTTAATTTTGTGTTTACTATTAATTGCCATTAACAGTATGTTAATCCTTTCATGTAACTCTTTATTAATACTATTTATTTTTGATGTAGCTTCGAAATTTCCGAAAAACCTTCTTGCTGCGTTTCCATCGTTTGTACTACCACCAGTCGGCAGAGGATTGTCGATGTATAATCCCGTCTCTTCTCTGAATTCATCCTGGAATCTACTTTTCTCAGATATTCTAAGCGTTCTTAAATCCTCGTTGTTTCTGGAAGGTTTTGTTAAATTTTCTGGCACACTTCTATACTTTAAATCATATGCTATGTGCAGAAAATGCTCCATGAACCGTATTCTGGCGTGAAGTGAAAATATTCCAAAAGATAGAAATTCTTCATTAATACTCCTTGCTTTACCAATATCCGAAAATTATGATTTCGTCTCATCACATAGTGAGCATTTCCAAAAAGAAGATGTTTCCGTAATGGCATTACTAACCTTTCCATCAATCATTGTTAGACTAAGTGAAAGGATATGTCGAATGTGTATTGGTTTATAATTATTGAAAGAGGTTGTAAATCATTTAATATATTCCACTAAATCCTTTGTTGTTGTCTTCGACTCCCTTATGTATTCGAACCAAATAGGTCTGCAAAAATGTTTTGATCCTGGAGTGGTATTAAGTCATATATCTTCAATTGAGTTTTTACACTTTGATGAAGATTGCTTTAAGGAATAAGATCGCATTCTTAATGGCACCAAAGATGCTATAAATACGCTTTTATAATCCGACATTTTCTTACTTCCACTAGCATGCTTGTTTTTAGGAAGGGCTGATGGTCCGTCACATCCCCAATTACAGATTAATACAACGTCGCTGTTATTTACTTTTTGCAATTATTTTTTTTTTGCAATTATCCTGGTAGCTATATTCTCAAGCAAAGAAGATAGCTCTACACATGCTTCCTTTTGGGTAACCGAAATAGATGGTAAAATAGTTTGCTTTTTTTTGAATATCCTTGTATGACGGCAAAATTGAGTGTCCCTTTTCAAGCAGAGCTTTTCTTAAAATTTTCTTCAAGCACTAAAGCAATTGCTTCTTCCTCTGTAAAATTGGGTTGTAATGTTGGAGTAGGTACACTTTCGGCAATCCGCTTAAGACGTTTTGGTGATGCAGTTGGCAGCATTTCAGCAATATTAATTGTACTCTTAGGTTGCTTCTCCTTTTTTAACATTTCTTTGAATGTATCAGAAACATCTTCATTCGAAATTATAGAAAGCTTATGGGCCAGTTTTTTCTTCTTAGATCTTGTACTTAAATCATCATATGTCTTGCAGGGTGCTCCAGTTGATATTTTGTACGCCGATATTTCTATATCAGTATCCATCCAATCGGAATGTTTAAGTTTTAATCTGTTAGTACGCTGATTCAAGGACTTCATTTTTACGTCACACAACTTTAAAAAGCTCTCTATCTGAGATTTACCACTGACGACGACTTTTGCATGATATGTAGTTTTTATGAATTATATAATCAACTTGTTGATATATATTTACAGGTATTCTGTGAATTTTGATCAGGTAAAATATCTGAAAGAGTTAATTTAGTAGAGTACCTATACCGTATTCATTGATATTATATGTTGCTGTTAGGTATCACCGGAAAGGATATTACCTGTGCATTGTCACTAGCTCATAAAAATATAGATTTTGAACCATCAGTAATAGATGCTGCAGCTAGGTATGAACGGAAAGTATATCTGTACATTGCCACTAGATCATAAATATATAAATTTTTAACCATCAACAATAGATAAATACATTTGTTAAATTTAGGTAAACACCATAAATGTAAACTAATAAAATACTTATTGAATATTTCTGAAATGAGGCATGATATTGACTTGAATCTTTTTGCAAAAGATCGGAAATTATATATGCTAAAGGATAAGCTTAATTTGGAATACATATTTTTAAAATTTCTTTCGCTATTTAGAAATAAACCAAACAAAAGGCCCAATTTGGGGTTTTTGGAGAAAATACAAATTTTTGAATTGTAATAACATATTTGTTTAAAAAGATATCTTAATGAAATTCGCAGCAAATGTGGATCTTATTAATATAAATAAAAGCGCGTTAACCAAAAAAAATCAGCGGTAGGGTTTGTCTGAATTACCAAAAAAACTAATGAAAATTTCCAAAAATGGGATTTTTTAAATTTTATGGCTATAGAATCCACATTTTTCCGAAGTCCCGTAGATTTTGATTTAAAACTTTTAACAACATATTGAAGATTCTTAAAATATATTCCGCTTGTCGATTCGCGCTTTGGGATTTGAGAAGATATGGTCTAAAATCAAAACTTTCATATAAAATGGGTCGAATTCGGGTAGGTATGTACCATGACCAATTGAGTTATTGGGCATATTTTTTACCTTAAAGTCATCTCTGTGAAGTTGCCTTTCAGAAAAGTGCAAAATTATTATAAGTTGCTAAAGAAAATTTTATTTTAGATGAAAAAGAGTGTAGATACTTTTTCGGCTAAAAAAACACAAAAATTTGTCTTTTTTGCAATTTTCAAATTCAAAATCGTTTATTTTTGGACTCGGTAAAGATATCGACTTCAGATTTTTTTATTCAATAGATAATTTTGTTCTTTAACTAGGTGAGAAAAAACTAATAAAATCGGTCGGAAATACTAGGATATATATGAAAAAAACTGAAGCAAGAACATGCAAAATTATGTTGCTTCAAAATTCAAACGCAAATAACTCGAAAACTATAAGAGATAAATAGGACACGTAAGCATGTTTTTTATAGGTCTTATCAGCGCCTACATCAATATATAAAAATATTTGAAATCGTACGAGAAACAAAAATTGTGCAAGCGATTAAAAATTTTTTATGTCAGAGGTGCCTAACTTTGAGCCCTCTTAGCTCCGCCCCTGGGGGGATTGTTGTGCCCCCCTTCCAAAAGTAACATTGTACGCTCCTCTGCTATGCCTATACCAAATTTCATGAAAATCCAACGGGCCGATCACAAGTTACAGATTTATTTCCAAAAAATTTCGATTCTGCCCCACTGTGCACTGCTATGAATATATCATCTATGCATATCTCATCAAAATTGATACACAAATCTTGATTTTATTCACATTTAAGTGATAATATTCATGTATACCTACAATTAAGTGGAAACACACGGTGGGCAAAAATTTTTCTTCTTTAAACAAAAATAAGATTAATTTGACTTGCTAAACACGAATCTGCTTTTAGTTTTTACTATTTGGTCTTGCATTTGTTTACGAGCATATGTAATATTTCCCTATTAATAAGGCAATTACACGAGTATATTTTATTATAACTCGAGAACGATTTGTCCGATTTAGACAGTTGAAAATTGTGTCCAAGTCATCTTAACATAATTTTTTATTCGCTCAATATTTTCAGAGTTATTCGAAAATTTGTGACGAAAAAAATATAAACGTTTTATGAACAATTGGAAGAATTCTGCTCTTTAACTCCGTAGATATTGGCCGGCCAAAAAAGTAATATTAAGATAACCCGAAGATAATTTTAATCGGCATTTAAAGGAGTCTTATTTATCTAAATTTGAGAGGCCGTTCTAAAGTTATACAAGTGTGACCGCTGAATATGACGGTCATATTGGTCATGCCCATAAAATAGAATCAGTACGAAATAGAAGACAAATGAAAGCAGATTCTTGTTCAGCTCATCAAATTGCATCTAATTCATCTATTTTTTTTAACGAGGAAAAAAATTTTTTGCCCACCAGCGAATCTCCACTTGATTGTAGGTATACATGGGTATTTTCACTTAATTGTAAATTAAATCAAGATTTCTGTATCAATTTTGATGATATATATTTATTTTATTCTTAGCGCTACCAATTTTATGTGAAAGATAAAAAAGAAACATATCTGACGTATTCCCTTTTTAAAAGAATTTTTATGAAAACAACTCTTCTATTTTGCAAGAAAAATTTGTTCTAACACTAATTTCGAAATAACTCGGAAAATTATGTCAGGACAACTTGAAGATATTTTGAGTCTACATTTGTATGAATCGTACATATTGTTCTTGATTTATGATAAAATATACTTGTGTAATGGTCTTATTATGGGTAAAATATTAGACACGCCCATAAAGAAATCTAGACCTGATGGAAAAAACTGAAAGCAGATTCGTATTTATCACATCAAAATCCATATAGTCCAGCTATTTGTGTTTGTGGGACCTTTTGTCGACCTTTGTATTTTGTCAATATAATTTTTGTTGTTCTTCATAACGGACCACTTGTTATTTATTTTCTTTTAAATTATTTTGTTGTCCACAATAAGAATTTGTAAATTTAAGATATAGTATCAATTGAACCTGCATTGAGTACACATTATAGAAATAAATCACCTCGCATAATAAAATTAATTACTTTTAATAGTTAATCTTTTTACGCGATATTTTTTGCGACCGTAACAGAACAGAAGCATTTAAAGTTAATTTAAATAAAAATTAATTTAAATTGGAATTAAAGAATTTTTGGACCGTAGGGCCACAACATAAGGTAGGTAGGTAGCTAGAGAAGGGTTGCACAGTACTCAGAAGAGTACCCGTGCATTCACTCGGAGGTCTAGAGGTCCATTGTGAGTCCCTTGAGTTCCCATGACGAATCCTATCAATATATCCATATCGATCCTTGATATGCTATCCAATTCGTCAACGAATCGACTGACTAGCCATTTCTGCCTACTTGGTTGTAGACATGGACAGTGATATATAATATGCTCTACCGTCCCTAGCTCCTCATTATCTTCGCACATCCTGCAAAGACCGGAGGAACCTATCAACCAATTCCCTGTTATTCCCCTTATGGGACAATGACCAGTCAGAATACCAATCATAGTCTTCAGTTTCCCCCTTTTCATGCCCAAAAATAGATTTGTATCTGCTATATCAAGTTTAGGCCATAGAACCCTTGATAATCTGCAGTCCGTTCTACGATTCCATGCATGATTGGTTCTATCACGAATCCACTCTCTAATTAACCTGAAGTAAAAGCCTGGAGGTAGTCTTACACCACTTTCACTTACAGCCCTATATAAATGCTTAGCCGTTCCTAGCTAATTCATCAGCTACCTCATTGCCAGTTATCTCACAATGACCCGGTACCCAGCAGAGTCTAATTTGATAATTGCTCATCAATCTCCTCAGAGCCTTCTTACAGTCGCTAACTAACCTAGACTTGACAAAATATCCTTTCAGGGCCTTTAGCGCCGCCTGGCTATCTACATACAGAGTTACCTCTGTATTCTCCTCAATGTTCCCTGCTATCAATTCCGAGGCCCTATGAATACCCAGAATTTCTGCCTGGAACACACTGCAACTATCCAAAAGTCTATACGATTTCCTGATGTTTTTCTCAAACAGATACATACCTGCACCAGTCCTATATCCATTTTGGATCCATCAGTGAATACCGATGCTCCACTGAATAGTTTCTCGCTACCTGATCATTGGTCCCTATTTGGGATAATCAGTATAGGATCTTCCCCGAAATCAACCTTCGTACACATATAGTCCGTGGATCCAGAGGGAGCCAGGGCATGTCCACCGAGGTTGACTTCGTTTAAAAGTTTGGAATGTTCTATTCTGATTGATCCCATAAGTCCCAGTTCACTAAGTCTAAGCAGGCTCCTTGCAGCCATTCCCATCACGAACTCCTAAATGGGTAGGAGATGTAGAATGACGTAAAGTGCCGCCTGTGGTGTGCGTCTTACTGCACCTGTAATGCCAATCGAAGCACATCTCTGGGCCTGGTCTCACTACCGATGTGTAAATCCTACCATCGGTTTGAGGCCCCAATTCTTACCTATGTAGTTCCTGCATGTGTAGTAGGCATACGGCTAAGACCCATAGTAAGGGCGAGAGAACTCCTCCTTGCGGAGTCCCTCTAGTCACTAACTTCCTTATGCAAGCATTTCCCAAGTTCGAATTAATTATTCTACTCTTAAGCATCAAAATAATCCATTCGATCAGGAAGTTTTGAACGCATAGTGATTCTAGTGATTCTCTAATAGCCTCAATCTTAATATTACTGAAAGCCCCTTCTATATCAAGGAACGCTGTCAAGGTATACTCCCTATAATGTAGGCCACGTTCAGTGTAACTCACCACATCATGCAGTGCACTCTCAACAGATTTACCCTTTAGATAAGCATGCTGAGACCCACTGATGATATGGTTGTCAATTGTCGTCCTCAGATAAAGATCGATCAATCTCTCTAATGTCTTCAAAAGAAAAGACGATAGGCTAATCGGTCTAAAACCTTTGGGTTTCGAGTGGCTTGCCCTGCCCGCCTTAGGTATTAAAATTACCTTAACCTCTCTCCACCTCCTTGGAATACATCTCCTAATAAGACATACATTAAAAAGCTCTGTAAGAAGTGTTAGTGCCGTGTCATTGATGTTCTATATCATGGCTGTAAAAACACCGTCTTGACCAGGTGACTTGTAAGGTTCAAAGGTGTTCACCGCCTATGCTACCTTATCCATCGATACTATGTCACCGACTACTTCACTAATTTCCGTATCAGATATACATTCTGAGAATCCAAAGATTCGTCTTGTTCTAAGTTCCTACAGCCAGGAAAATGAGTTTCCATAAGTAAACTCAGAGACTCAGAGCAAGACTCCGTCCATGAATGTATCCAGGAGTACTTGGATCCTTGAATAGAATTTGCCTGAATCTGGATAACTCATTTACAGAGTCGATGGACTCACAGTAGTTCCTCCATGAGTCCTCTTTGACCTCTTAATGTCTGCCTTATACCTATTAAAACTTTCCCTGTAGCTGTCCCAATCCTCACACTTACGTGTCAGTTTCGCCCTATTGAACAGCTTCCTGACGGTTGACCTTTGGTTCCTAAGTTCCTTGGTCCACCATTTAGGCTGTTCCCTCTTTCCCGGAAATATTACCGGACAAGTTAGTTCATAACTGCTCCTGACTTTCCCTGTGAAGTCCTCCACTAACTCTCAACTCCCTCTGATGACAATTGCCATCCTGGAGTGTCGATTAGTTCCCTATCCATAATGGCCCTAAAGGAGTTCCAGTCGGTTCTCCTGTAGTTCCTATATGGTTCTCCTTTTGGCCTCGCGAAATTTAAACTAAAGGATATCCTGTTATGATCCGAAAAGGAACATTCACTATCTACCCTCCAGTTCTTAACGTAATCTCTCCTAAAGTTAGTCTGTGTTATATCTATAACTGCCTCCCTATCCTTAGTTCTGAAAGTGGGCATATTACCCCTGTTACAGATAAAAAGATTGATATAGTTATAAAATTAAAAACTGACTCACCTCTCTCATTAATATCAGCACTGCCCCACTGGCAGTGATGTGCGATAGCATCGCAACAGAGTACCAAATATACGCCTCTTCTCTTTGCGTACTCCGTTAGTTAGCACACCCCATCGCCCGGTGGGTTGGCCGCATCGTAGGGCATATATACGGCCGTTAGGTCTCCATTACTGAAAGAATGAAAATTTATAAAATTCAACTCATTCCTAGCCAGTATACACGTTCTTACCTTATCCTCAGTGGATGGTACGAAGACACTTAATCCACATACCCTGATGTTGTTGATCCGGGGCTTTTGAATTAAGGCCACATCCACTTTGGAGTCAATAAGGTTCATTGCTAATTCGATTGAGGCTGCTTCGCAGTGATGCAAGTTCATTTGCACCACTTACAGCCTTGTTGTTACTGTCAGATTTCGGATACCGGAACCTCATATTGCTCAGACCGAAATTAGCAATTCCACCCATCGACTCCAATTTCCTGAGAGACTCCGGGTCTATAGCAAACCTGAAGTCCTTTCCGAAGTTCTCTTTACAAGTCCGAGAAGTTAACAACTTCCACTGACTTGTCTCCAGACCCTCGTTCTGGTTGACCAATACTGTCAGTATAATTTCCACCGGTTTTATGAGTGGTGGAATCCACACTGTCACTACCGGCCTCGGGGGCAACTAAGATGCGAGTATCACATCCAGTTTCGCCTCTGGACAAAGATCGCCACACTTGGCAGTCGTGGCCTTGAGAAATTCAAGCGATTTCTCATTGCCACAATTGACGGTTTTGACTCACTTTGACCAGTCCGCGTCTTTGAAGTACACTTCATCCGGTCTTCCCTTCATTAAGGCGATCTCGTATGGCTTTGTCGACTCCTTCACCTTTTTCGAGGTAGAAGGCTTATCGTCTCCAGATATAGCTCCTTTTGGGGGCCCTTAAGAGATCCGGCCGGTGTGTGATCCGCCTTCTTAGCGGTCGAGACTGGTTGGTCATCGCCAGACCTAGCTCTCTTAACGACCTCCTTACGATGATCCTTAAGAGAGCCGGATGGCTTATGACCAGCCGCACTTCCAGCTTTCTTTATCGTCATCTTTTGAAGGCCTTTAAGAGAGCTGGGAGTGTTGTTTGCTGCACCTTTCTTACTTATAGATGGTTGGTCGTTGGCTATGATAGACAGCTTCCCAGTTTCAACCGACCGTTTCGAAGATGTGATAGGTTTATTTGTCATTATTCTTGGACTCCAATGCGACCCCTGACACGGTTCCTGTACTCTCATGAGCTTTTTCCGGAACGGTGTCAAACATTACATTTAGTTCCTCAGAATAAGACATTCCTAAGATAGCGGAGGTCGAGCCGTAGATTTTTTCAAATCTAATTACACTCTTCCTATGTTTCTTGATAAGGTATTTATACACACTCACTGACTGAGGACAGATCCCTCTTGGACATCTTGTTAAGTTAGATCAAGGAGGCTCTGACGCCATTCTTTGCTTTCTCCTCCTTTGTTCGGCTGTTGACGACGGCAGTTACGCTTGGTTTTACCGAGTCTTGCCGAACTAATTTTGTACCCACCTGTCCACCATCCCGTCCGGATGACGCTATGAATACTGGAAGATCTTGTTGCTGAGCGTGAACTGAAATCATGGTGATTTCGTGTTCCTCATCAGAACCAAGGGAAAGATCCTCCAATCTCTCCGTAGTGCCCGTCTCCCCAAGAGAGTCTCCAAGTGAGCCCAAGAGGTCGTCCGTTTCGGCAAGTTCACTCAATAACTGTCCCTCCTGAGCAATTATGTCATCGTGAATTCTTAATGGGTCAGAGTCAGTGTCCGGTACTCCTACTGAAACTACCTTATGCTTCTCCACATCCTTTTATTTTATTATTTTCTTTACTAATTTTGGTCCCACGAAAATGCAAGTTCTAAGTCGACCATTTCGCGCAGTAGCGGCGTACGCGGACTAGGCTTTTAAAGAAATTTCAACTAACCCGTTCCATGGGCGATGGAGCGGAGCTGTTAGCGATTAGTTTATTTAAACACTAACTAACCATACAGATCCTCGGCTCTGCTACCTCTCACCTTGATCTTAAAAGTGCATTTGATTTATTTGGTCCGCGAGAACTTCCATGAGTTTCTAGGTTTAGATGTAATGCGACTATAGTCAGTACATGGGGATCTGTAACCAGTGGTAAGTGATCTTCAACCTATTGACTACAATCGGATCAAAAACCTTACATCCGAACCCCCTATCCGCCACCTGGGGACACGTCCGATGGGAGTAAACAAGTAAAGACTCCACACGGAAGCCACAACATAAACTAGTAGAATTTGTGCCTAATATTTACACAGTAATTCATCGTGGTACAGGTGCAATTTCCTTCATGGAATTCTTGAGGTCCACATTAAAAGCTACCGATAGATACAAGTGCAAAAACATAAAATTATTTTTTAATTTCAAAAACACTGGAATTTTGGAATTCTTGCCCTGTTGTGCTATAACATATTTATTGTAGCATTTGTATAATATTTGCACAAATATTTTGTGAAATAAAATAAAACTAATTTTGTATTATCAATATTTTAGTAGTTCGAATAGAACATTTTCTTTGCACAAATACATATATTTTTTCGTTTAAATAAATAATAAATATCTTTTATTTAAAATGAAATTATTTGTAACAAACTTTCTGGTGTTTTGATTTTGAATATTTTCTAAGTTTCAAATTGTCTAACAATGACGATAATATGCTCGATACGAACAATTACGAATTGGCATCGCTAAAACAACAAAGGGCCACGATGAAGCGAAACGTTTCGAATGTTCGAAAAGAAGTTGAAAAGGATAGCAGCAGGATCGACAAATTGAGACCTTTTCATCCATCCATCCAATCCACATAAATCGATTTGGAAGAAATTTACATTGTGGCAGAAGAAAAATTGTTGTTCCTCTAAAACAAAACTCGTTGTTCTACATCATTAAAACAACGTTTTCTTAATTCATTTATTGGACTTTTTAGTCAAACTCGTTTACACTCGTTGAAATTGCCTAGTTTCGATGGAAAGTTCCCAGATTATAAACAATTTATAACGCCGTTTAACAATATGGTCCATAACAATTCGTCTTTTATTCCAGTTGATAAATTTAATTATTTATTAAATTGTTTTTCTTATTCAGCCGTAGAATCATTTCAAGAGGCAGATGAAAACTACCCGAAGGCTCTTGCAAGGTTAAGGAATCGGTACAACAACAAAGATCAAATTCTTATAGAACATGTCACTGCCCTTTTCAACAACTTTTAAAATGTCTAAAGGTGATAGCAATTCATTGCGGAATATTACGTTTCTGCTATTCGTGGTTCGCACTTATATCTTGGATCGAAACCGTAGAAACAAGCCATATCGGCATGACCGGCAGCTAGCCGATTAGCCGATGTATTCTCGAGCCAACCGTTTTAATCGGCTAACCCGATTTTTCATATTAATTATTACTACGCTTATACGCCCGATTATTGCAAATAAAAACAAGTTAGAGTGTTATATTCGGCTGTGACGAAGCTTTTCTATCCTCCACCACTTGACCAAAATATAAAAAATAATAGTATGCTTTAATATTTCCACACTTATACTTAAAAAACTAACACATGCATTTGTTCCACAAGCACCGCTTGCATAAATAAAAAAAGCTAGAACTTATAAACATACATAAATACGAACTGACTGCACTCAAAAAACAACAACACGAGTCCATGTTAGACGTCGATCTAGATGAATGCCTAGTTACCTTACTTCTGTTGTCCTGTTTGGATTTGGACATTGTTTATTTGAAAGGGAGTACACTTTCCCTACGTGAGGTAAATGTAACATTTCGTAGCATTTACATTAATCTTCCTCTTATATAGTCATTTTTCCAATTCAGTGATATGGGATTGGAGTTGTTCGGACGCTGTCACAGGAATTGCATTCATACTTACAAAAGCAGTATTATCTGCAAAAGTTGATGTATGAGTCATGGGGCTCGTGGGCATATCTGTCGTATATAGTAAATATATAAAGAGGCCCTAAAATACTTCCTTGAGGTACACCATCTGGAATTTTTCACATCTTTCGATCCTATTTGAAAATATCTATTTATTATATAGCTTTTTAGTAACTTATAAATGTTTTTTTATATATTAGTCCATCGTGGCAGACTTTATTGAAAGCCTGAAATATGTCAATAAATAATGCAAAGCAATACTGCTTGCTCTCGAAACTTTTTCTGATGAGAGTTCCAATTAGATGCACTTCTTCAATAGTATCATGTTTTCTTCTAAAATCAAACTGATGCTTAGCTATACTGTTATTATTATTATTTATTTTTGATGTGTGAGGTTAACTGCGTCGAATGGTGTTTCTACTAAAACAATCCTTCCTCATTTTCTGGGGAAGTGCCTTCCCGGAACTGCTATCCGTATTACTTCGGGAAAGCCCAGAAACTTCGTTCTTAGAAGCACTACTCTATTTACCCACGTCTGGGTCCATCATGTTCATAGCTAGTGTGAACCTGCTGTTCATCTTCTGTTCGTTGGGACTCGCGTTGCCCCAAGGTATCGAGGTCTTTTTTCTTCCATGTCCTGAAAGAAACTGGGTTAGAAAGTAGTTAACCTCCCCAGATTCCCTCTGGGTTCACCTTTCTATATTGGGGGTGAGCCTTGCCGCCCATCTGCCGGTCATTTCTGTGCTCCATCTGTTTTGCCATCGCTGAAAGGTTTGAGATCTCCGCTCTGCCTTATACCAGGAACCTCTCCTCTAGATTGCCAAGCTTCATTTCGCTCTCGCGCCAATTATTATTACTATTATTATTATTATTATTATTATTATTATTATTATTATTATTATTATTATTGTTATTATTATTATTATTACTATTATTATTATTGTTATTATTATTATTATTATTATTATTATTATTATTACTATTATTATTAATGTATAATAACATTCAAACAATTTCAAAAAAATAGATAGTAAGCTTATTGGATGGTAACACATTACTTGAGTGACATCTTTTCCGAATTTAGGTATCATTCCTATTTCTGACAATTTGCAAGTGTTTGGAAAGTAGCCCGTACGTAATATGACATTGAAAATGAATAAAATAAATCTCAGAGCCGAGTTTGGCAAGAAAGTAATCATTTAATTTTAATGGATTGGGAATTTGGTCGTTAATAACTACAAGGCTAAGAAACGAGCCTTAACTCGGCATAAAAACATTTTCTAAATGACTAGCAGATGCTTCTACCTATTCATTAAAGCTTTTTGCCCATTGGCAATTTTGGAGGCGTATGGGAGATTCATATACAATAGGGCATTACATATCTTTCACCGCCTTCCATAGACTGTAATCTATTTTATTAGTAGGATTTAAGTTTTGCAGATGTTTTCAATTTGGCATTGTATTAGTTTAGTTTTTATGGCTGCTGATCGAGAATTCTGCCATTGACATTGTCTATTTTCCCCAATAAGAGATTCAATTTTTTAAACTACATTTAATATATTTTGGTCTTCCTGAATGTTATTGATGTCTGCCGGCCAGTAAGTGGTTTGACCACTAGATATGCAATCTAGTTTTGTAGACGACATGTCGACTATTCAAGGCAATATCGCGACCCCTAGGTTAATAAAATAATATAAAATTAAAATAATTTTTATTAAAAAAAAAAGATATAAAAAAAACAACAAACAAGGTATTTTATCCGATTATGCTTCTTTACAATTATCTTTAGTATATGCAAATAAGTGCAAAAACAGAATTTTTGGTATTAAATAGCATTCAGAACAAAATGTCCTTAACGATTTTACTATCGTTATTTTTGAAAAATTACGATACCTAAAGCAATATCATAATGTTTTGGAAAAACAATAACAATTTACGATTCGAAAATGATTATTATATGTGATAATTTCTATCACCCATAATATCGATTGGTTTAATCCGTTTATTTGAAATTCTGAAAAATATTTTTCATTTGACCATAGATTATTATCGTAGATATGAGGCTTAAAAAAACTCAATTGAAAAAAATTACTGAAAAAAGCAGATGAACTAGAATTATTTTTGTTTTCAACGCAATTTTTTACTAACACATTTTTAGACTTATGTTCTTTGACAATCGTCTTCAGACTTGAACAAATATAACGATGTAATAGGAAGTATTCTTTTATATTCATATACTTAATTTATTGAACTATATTATTGCAGTAAAAATAAACATTTTTAATTTTAAAACGTAATTATTATTAAAAATATATATTCAATAAATAAAATAATTAAAACAACAAGTTAGAGTGCTAATTCGACTGTGCTGAATCTTATGTACCCTTCACTCATGTTGAGATGTGTTATATGGAAATTAAATACATTATATTGGAAGTTAAAGATTTACCAATCTATTTTTAATATTATATTAAAAAATAACACTGGATTTTTCAATGTACAAATATCTTTATTAAACTATATTTAATTACCTTATTAAATTATTTAACTAATCTTAACAAAAAAATAACCGTTCCGTATGAGAGCGCAACTAAGACTGCCTATTTCCCGTCACATATGTCAACACCAAACCTTTCCAATCATGTTGTTCCCACATGTGCACATGCTGAATCGACGGAAACTGGACTCCTTCACAACCGTCACACAGTGGGGTCAAACGCAAATTTTTTGGTAATAAATCTGAATCTCCTAAACTACTGGTCGGATCAAATTGAAATGTATGGAACAGTTGTAGAGGAGGACCTGAGCTTTCAGAAAAATCATCTTGTAGTCACCCCGTGATAACACGAGATAAGCTACATGGTGTCAAAGTTGACTACCTCGAGTATGTAAAAGTTAAAAAAAATCGTAACTTGTACAAATGAAGTCCGATTTTAAAGATTTTTATATTTCTGGAAAGTGCTTGGCAAGATAAAGAAAAAATAAGCTTACTCATCTAAGTTATCTCTTACAGTTAAAAAGATATTTACGCTTGAATTTTGAATTTTTGATTTTTTGGCTCGACTTTCTTTCGTTTTTCGGGAATAAGTCCGGCGATATATGAGGTAAAAATTTCTTAAAACTATTCTGTAATTTGCTACATATTTCAAAATAATATGCTGAAAGAATTTTTGGATTATCTCAATTCGTCTAGACGTGAAAAATATTCAAAGTCAGCACTTTGAAATTGGCATGAAAAATGGCTATTTTTTTACAAAAATATAGTACAATTCATTCACTTTTTTCTCAAAGTTCCGTTAATAAAATAATTTTTTCCTTATTAATTTCAAAAGATAAGGCTTCATAAATGGTTAATAAAGAAATTTTGAATTGATTTAAGTTTGCACCCTACATCCAGCATTGGCCGAAAATTGTCAATTTTAAAAATAGTTTCATTTTTAGCGATTAATAAAAAAAATGTCACGCGAGCTTTTTTAAATTTAGTACCCATATTTTTTATAGAAATAGATTTAGAATGATTTAACACTAAACTGCTTCCCGCCCGCCAAAAACGAATGCAGGAGTGGAGATTTTATGTTAAAAGTCAGTTTTTTTAACGACTATTTTAAAAGCATATTAAAAGCATATTAGCATAATATTTTTAATATTATTTCTTATGTAATATATAAACCACAAATCAAGCTTTCATTCCTAAAAAAATCAATAAAATAGCTCCAATAACCTATTTTTGGTAATTTTTCAAAAATAAATTTTTTTAAAAAAAATAGCAGAAAATCCAAAAAAAATTAATACAACTCCACTAATTTTGCAAATACTTTAAAAATGTTAAAAGAATATAAAAATAGACTTATTTACCAATTCAACGATGTATAAAATGTTGATATAGGTCATTTAATAATAGTAATATAATGGCCTCAAAACTACCAAGTCACGTCAAAAGTTGCAAAATTCACTATTTTGTTCCGTATTTCCATATGTGTGTATACGTAACACTCAACTGCATTGCTTATTTTTGTTACGAGATAATAATATTTATTAATGAATTTATTTAAAGTGTTCATAATTTTTTTCTACTGAAAAGGTTTTTAAAATTACCTAAGTACATAAATAAGTATATTTTCCTTCGTTTTTTATTACATTTTTTTAAGTTTTTAAATAATTTACCTAGCTACTTAATTAATGTATTATAACAAAAATGATTTTTTTACAATCGCATAGGTACATTTTTTGACGTACCTGTTTAACACTACAGGTCATAACAATAAACTGAATGAAATTGGGGGTTTTGAGCAAAAATTTAAATTTTTTAATTCATTTTTGCCTGTCACCATTTACCTGATATAAATATTCTTTTTCTATATATAAGTATCTTTATAAATATGCAGATTTATTAGTGAATTTGCCATTATGGAGATTACATTAAAACACTTTTCTATTTGCAAAGTAATCTGGGATAATCTATCTGATATTATAAATCGTCCAGAAAAAATAAGAAAACTCATTGATACAGTAGTATCTTTTGGTTTAACTCTTACTGCAGAAGACAGTTTAAAGCTCGAAAATTTTTATAAATCATACGAAAAAAGGATGCAAGCTTCAGATTGGTCAATACCAAATTTCAAGAAGAAAAATGAAGAGTGGTTGGAGGGAGAAATACAATTTTCATCGGAAAGCAGAAAAAGGGTCGACCAAAAAAAAGTTACGATGAAGTTCAGCTAAGAACAAAGAGGACCAAACAGGAATCTATTCTAAATTCACATACGAATGTCGAAATAAAAGATACATTTAAAGCTTTAGTAACACGTACGCAACCAAAGGAAGTAGAAAAAGTTATAGATGTGTTACCAACAGCTTCTCCCAATCGATTACATCGGATAATCCAAAGCATAGTGACACCGAAATCAACATCGTCCTTTACCTCTGAAGATGCTTTAGCTCTAATATTAAATTTAGGATTATCAAGAAACCAATACGAGATTTTGAGGAAATCTGTTAGCGAAAAAGGATATGATATCTTTCCCAGTAGCAAATCAGTGAGAGAAGCGAAAAGTAATATTTTACAGCCTATGGAGCACCCGGTTAATGCTTCTGTTAAAAGTGCTAAAGTTAATATATTGCAATTACTTGAAAATACTGCCTCTAGAATTATATCTACCTTCAGCAATGATAACATTGAAAAATGCAAAGACTCTGAACTTATTTTAATATTCAAATGGGGCTGCGATGGAACATCAGGATTTTCGGAATACAAACAACTGGATGGAAGTAATTCTGGAAATAATTATTCCTCGCTGTTTATAGCGTCTCTGGTACCACTTCGAATGCGCTTAAATAAGCCTTCCTCATCGACAAGAAATGACACGGTTACAATAAACAGCATTGTCAACCAATTGGAAGAAAAAATTAAAGCATTGCCCCCAATATATGTAAAAGTATCAAACAGAACTATTAAAGTTACATTTCAACAACAATTATTGATGATTGATGGAAAAGTTGCAAACGCTATAACAGATACAACATCTACATGGAAATATAACATATGTGGAAAAATAAGTTCACAATTTCAGGATAATTCTGAAGTCCTTGTTAAAATTCTTTCAAATTTGGAATATCACCACTCCACGCAAGGATAAGATTTTTGAAGTTCTGCTTACATTTTGCATATGATATGAAGTACAAAAATATTCCCGGGCAGGAAAATGCTACAGTAAAAAACAATTTGGAACTTCACGAATTACGAAAAGAGGAGAAGAAAAGAATTCAATTAGAATTCAAAGAACAACTCGGATTAATAATTGATAAACCTCTACATGGCTATGGAAGCTCAAATGATGGAAATACAGCAAGACGTTTCTTTGAAAATCCGGAACTCACATTTTTAATCACAGGCATTGACTTAAATATTTTGAAGCGTTTTAAGATTATATTGGCAGCCATTAATAGCAAAAAACAAATTAATGCGGACAAATTTAAAATTTTTGCTTACGAAACTAAAGAACTACTTAACATTACATACCCCTGGAAATCAATGACTCCAACAATTCACAAAGTATTGGCTCATGGTAAAGAAATAATAGAAAATAGTATTTTGCCATTGGAAGAGCTAACAGAGGAAGCACAGGAAGCCCGAAATAAAGATGTTAAACATTTCCGACTCTTCAATACCCGAAAATGTTCGAAAATAGCGCAAAATATGGACTTAATGGAATATTTATTAATATCATCAGATCCAGTTATATATTCTATAAGAACACGATGACTACCAAAAATCACTCTTGAAATAGAAAAAGAGGATTCCGAAGCTAAGGAAGTTAAAAATTTGCTAACGTTTGATGTTTCTGATTATTTTCAAGAAAATATCTAATAATATCTTCGATAATATATTCTTAATAAAATAAATATACGGGATTTATGTATAATAAGTATGTAAATCTGTAGAACAAATTAAATAAACATTACTCAAATAAAGAATTTACTACTTTATAATAACAAATATATACCTACATAATACATTAGAAAACTAAAATGTTACGTATACACACATATGGAAATACGGAACAAAATAGTGAATTTTGCAACTTTTGACGTGACTTGGTAATTTTGAGGCCATTATATTACTATTATTAAATGACCTATATCAACATTTTAAATATCGTTGAATTGGTAAATAAGTCTATTTTTATATTCTTTTAACATTTTTAAAGTATTTGCAAAATTAGTGGAGTTGTATTAAAAAAATTAAATTTTTTTGGATTTTCAGCTATTTTTTAAAAAAAAAATTATTTTTGAAAAATTACCAAAAATAGGTTATTGGAGCTATTTTATTGATTTTTTTAGGAATGAAAGCTTGATTTGTGTTTTATACATTACATAAGAAATAATATTTAAAATATTATGCTAATATGCTTTTAATATGCTTTTAAAAATAGTCGTTAAAAAAACTGACTTTTAACAGAAAATCTCCACTCCTGCATTCGTTTTTGGCCGGGCGGGAAGCAGTTTAGTGTTAAATCATTCTAAATCTATTTCTATAAAAAATATGGGTACCAAATTTAAAAAAGCTCATGTGACATTTTTTTTTATTAATCGATAAAAATTAAACTATTTTTTAAAATTGACAATTTTCGGCCAATGCTGGATGTAGGGTGCAAACTTAAATCAATTCAAAATTTCTTTATTAACCATTTATGAAGCCTTATCTTTTGAAATTAATAAGGAAAAAATTTTTTTATTAATGGAACTTTGAGAAAAAAGTGAATTAATTGTACTATATTTTTGTAAAAAAATAGCCATTTTTCATGCCAATTTCAGAGTGCTGACTTTGAATATTTTTCACGTCTAGACGAATTGAGATAATCCAAAAATTCTTTCAGCATATTATTTTGAAATATGTAGCAAATTACAGAATATTTTTAAAAAATTTTTGCCTTATATATCTCCGGACTTATTCCCGAAAAACGAAAGAAAGTCGAGCCAAAAAATCAAAAATTCAAAATTCAAGCGTAAATATCTTTTTAACTGTAAGAGATAACTTAGATGAGTAAGCTTATTTTTTCTTTATCTTGCCAAGCACTTTCCAGAAATATAAAAATCTTTAAAATCGGACTTCATTTGTACAAGTTACGATTTTTTTTAACTTTTACATACTCGAGGTAGTCAACTTTGACACCCTGTAGCTTATCTCGTGTTATCACAGGGTGACTACAAGATGATTTTTCTGAAAGCTTAGGTCCTCCTCTACAACTCTTCCATACATTTCAATTTGATCCGACCAGTAGTTTAGGAGATTCAGATTTATTACCAAAAAATTTGCGTTTGACCCCACTGTGCAAAGGTCACAATTTCCCCTATATGATAGTTACTAACTTCAAATCGATATATCTTGATTCCTAGACGTGACCCAGCGAAACGCCGGGACACGTATAACTTCTTTTTTACCGATATAACATTTCCCGTTGGTTTCATCCCATCCCGATTTTGACTGTAGCATAGTGTTATTCATAAATATTTTCAAGCTGTATGTTGTCACATTGACAGGGCATACTGTAACAATCGATTGACCTACTTTCTTCTATAATGACTAGAAGGCAAGCATCTAGAACAAAATTAGTCAACCATTCATTATTATTCAAAGACTTTCAGTCCAAAGTTTGTAAATAAAAAAACTTTGCTTTCAGAAACAAGGTTTTTCCAATGGTAAGTTTTGAAATGTCAAATCTGGTTCTTCAATCAATTGGTAAGATTTCTGTAAATCTTCCAAAATAAAATCTTTTGATATATCGTAGCACCATTCAATGTGTCTACTTTTATTACCTTGCGTGTTTTCAGCAAGGTTTTTGACATTTTTCCAATATGGCGATAGTTTTTTGGATTACGCGATAGTTTTTTTTTCGATATAACGATATTTTACCGATGTATTGATAATTTTTTTTATAATTTCTTGATATGTCGATAGTTTATTTTAAATTTATTTTTTGTTATGTGGCAGCTCTATTACCATACACAAAATTTTATTTAAAACGAAAAAATCACTATTTTTTTAACTCACACACATATAAACTTTATAAAAATAATGTTAAATTATTATTTTTATTCACTTAAAAATCATATTTTTAATCACTTAAAAAGAAAGACACTTACCTTGGTGTTTCTTTGATGACAACTAAAATTTGAAGGTTACCAAGACAGATTTACCAAGGTTCGGTTCAACAAATTTTTTATGTATGCAGTTTGACACTTCAGAAAACTGAAGACTACATGTCTAATCGAAACCACCTTGTAAAAATTCGTCTTGGTGGCCATGTTAGTATAAAAGATGTGCCAAGTTTTTAAACTGTTAATATATTTATTTTTGCGCTGCCAGATTATTTACATTTATTTTAGAGGCTGGTAGGTTGCAGTCGCGGCACCACCATCCCGTTTTTTTAATACTTTGTTCAACCAAAAACTATAGTGGACGAGAAGATAACAAAGTAAGATAACAAAGTAAAAAGTGCTGCCAAGTTTAAAAAATAGCAACTTTGTTAACAAACTAATGGCCCATAGGTCGAATTGAGAGATTTGTTCCTGGACCGGACCACTTGGAGTTGATAGAGGAGAGTCTCAGCTTCATTTTGATATACATTTTATTCACCGCTATAGTTTTTGGTAGAACAAAGTTTTCAAAAAAAGATTTTTCATATTTCACTCTAGAGGACATTTTGGACCCTAGGTCGAACTGAGTGATTTGTTCCTGGACCAGACCACTTGGACGTGATAGTGGAGGGTCTCAGCTTCATTTTTATATACATTTTATTTACCGCTATAGTTTTTGGTAGAACAAAGTTTTCAAAAAAAGATTTTTTCATATTTCACTCTAAGGGACATTTTGGACCCTAGGTCGAACTCAGTGATTTGTTCCTGGACCGGACCACTTGGAGGTGATAGTGGAAGGTCTCAGCTTCATTTTGACATTCATTTTATTCAACGCTATAGTTTTTGCTTGAACAAAGTATTCAAAAAAAGATTTTTTTATCTTTCACTCAAGGGACATTTTTGGCCATAGGTCGAATTGAGTGATTTGTTCCTTGACCGGACCACCAGGAAGTGATAGTGGAAGGTCTTAGCTTCACTTTCATATACATTTTATTTACCGCTATAGTTTTTGGTAGAACAAAGTTTTCAAAAAAAGATTTTTTCATATTTCACTCTAAGGGACATTTTGGACCCTAGGTCGAACTCAGTGATTTGTTCCTGGACTGGACCACTTGGAGGTGATAGTGGAAGGTCTCAGCTTCATTTTGATATTCATTTTACTCAACGCTATAGTTTTTGCTTGAACAAAGTATTAAAAAAAGATTTTTTTATCTTTCACTCAAGGGACATTTTTGGCCATAGGTCGAATTGAATGATTTGTTCCTGGACCGGACCACCTGGAAGTGATAGTGGAAGGTCTTAGCTTCATTTTCATATACATTTTATTTACCGCTATAGTTTTTGGTATAACAAAGATTTCAAAAAAGATTTTTCATATTTCACTCTAGAGGACATTTTGGACCCTAGGTCGAACTGAGTGATTTGTTCCTGGACCGGACCAATTGGAGGTGATATTGGAAGGTCTCAGCTTTATTCCCATATACATATTATTCACCACTATAGTTTTTGGTAGAATAAAGATTTCAAAAAAGATTTTTCATATTTCACTCTAGAGGACATTTTGGACCCTAGGTCGAACTGAGTGATTTGTTCCTGGACCGGACCAATTGGAGGTGATAGTGGAAGGTCTCAGCTTTATTCCCATATACATATTATTCACCGCTATAGTTTTTGGTAGAACAAAGTTTTTAAAAAAAATTTTTTCATATTTCACTCAAGGGACATTTTTGGCCATAGGTCGAATTGAGTGATTTGTTCCTGGACCGGACTACTTGCAGGTGATAGTGGAAGGTCTCAGCTTCATTTTCATATACATTCTATTTACCGCTATAGTTTTTGGTAGAACAAAGTTTTAAAAAAAAGATTTTTTCATATTTCACTCAAGGGACATTTTTGGCCATAGGTCGAATTGAGTGATTTGTTCCTGGACCGGACCACCTGGAAGTGATAGTGGAAGGTCTTAGCTTCATTTTCATATACATTTTATTTACCGCTATAGTTTTTGGTAGAAGAAAGTTTTCAAAAAAAGATCATATTTCATTTACCGCTATAGTTTTTGGTAGAACAAAGTATTGAAAAAAACGGTGATGGTGGTGCCCGGTTTGCAACGTACCAGCCTTTGAAATAAATGTAAGTAATCTGGCAGCCCAGAAATAAATATATTAACAGTTTAAAAACTTGGCACACCTTTTATACTAACATGGCCACCAAGACGAATTTTTACAAGGTGGTTTCGATTAGACATGTAGCCTTCAGCCTTCTGAAGTGTCAAACTGCACATATAAAAAATCTTTGGAACGAACCTTGTTTAATCTGGCTTGGTAACCGTCAAATTTTATTTGCCATCAAAGAAACAGCAGGTAATTGTTTTTTAATTGATTAAAAATATGATTTTTAAGTGATAATAATAATAATAATATAACATTATTTTTATAAAGTTAGTATGTGTGAGTTTAAAGTAAGTGATTTAAAAAAATAGTTAGTTTTTTTTTAATTTGTGTATGGTAATAGAGCTGCCGCGTGATAAAAAATTAATTTAAAAAGGGGTTTTTTTAAATTCTCAAATAAAAAAATTATTTGTAATTTTGCAGAAATAAGTATTTTTTTATTTTTTTTATCGCCATATCGAAAAATTATCGCACAAAAGCAAAATAAAACGATCGCGAAAAGGAACTCGGTACAAAAAAGAAAACTATCGACATATCAAAAAAATAAAAAAAATATCGATATATCAAAAATATTGAAAAAAATATTAAGAAAAACTATCGTTTTATCGGTAAAATATGAAATTACAAACGGATCGACAAAATTATATAAAATTTAGAAAAAAAAAAATCAAAACATGAAATTTAAAATGGATTTTTATTTTTTATTTTTTTATTATATATTTTTTTAATACGCGCAGAAAGCAGAAAGCGAAGGAAGACCACTATCAATAGAAGGTAACCCAGCAAAGGTGAGTTTTTTTTATGCCGCTACAGCCAGCGACCCTATGGATTAACACTAATCTTATTACTCTTCTTTTATCATCCATACAATTATAATTACTTCTACATGAGTAATTATAATTAAACATTTTCTTATAGTTTGGCCCTTTTATCAGTTACATCTCCCGTATCTGCCATCATCTATACCTTACACAAGATCCCCTAATCTTGTTTATTGTTAACTTAGATGTTGTACAAAATACAAACAACACAAAAATTACTAAAAAGAAAATCTTAGAAGATAACAATGTTTGTATTTTATGTTTTTATAGTGTTCTATATGGAAAAGACAGTACATTTATGTACGCTTATTGTAAATTTAATGATTGCACAACTTTCCGATTTGAAATTAATTCTAAGGGAAACGTTTCCGTTTATAGAACCAAAGAAATACAACATGCTGAAAATGAATCTCTTGTTGGGCAAATCAGAGGATTAAAAAGATATATTATAAAAAACGACCTTAAGAACAATAAGGCATATTTGTATAGAAAACAGCAAATTTTAAATGCTGCAGATAATATTGCCGAAAAAGGCAATTTTCAAAATATACATAAGCTGGAAACATTAAGAAAATGTAAATCTGAAGGTAATTATGATAAACATTATCATTCAGATCCAGTTTATGCTCTTATTTTGATGAAAGATGGTCCGTATAAAAATTATATACAACTAGTTGCTTCTCCATTAACAGTTTATACATGGGAAATGCGTTTTTCCAGTAATGTAAAAATTCTTGAAGATTCAAAATATACATTACATATTGATGCATCTGGCGAAAGCGTGAAACACGTAAAATGTGCTGAAAAGAGAATTTTGACATATAAAATTGTTTTACGAATTTCGGAAATAAAAAAAATTCTACCAATTGCGGAAGCAATGCTTTCTCGCCACAAACTCAGTGAAATTTGTGCTTTTCTGGACAAATTTGTTCAAATTGTTCATGAAAGAGAGCAATATTAAATATCAGTTCAAATGGCCTTATTGCAGACGGGTTTGTACTGATGTAAGTCCCGTATTATATGGCGCAGTGTTGAAAATTTTTAATAATCAAACATTATTGGAATACCTTATAGCGTGTGCTAAGTATCTAAATAATGTTAAATTAAATTCAAAGTTCAAACCTGATTTTGTTATCTTGCAGTGGTGTAAATGTCACTATATAAATATAATTTGCAAAGATTTAAATTTAAAATTAGGTAAAAACCATATTTTAAGACCCTTGCTTAAGAATGCTTTAGTAGCGGCATTTAGTTTAAGCAGTATGGAAGAGTGTGAATGTTGGTTTAAACATATTTTTACTGTTTTATTGCCGCCGTTTAAAACTTCTTTATTTGAACAAAGTTTCGAAATATTACAACAATGCATAATATAAATTATTGATGAAAACTTAAGCAGTGAATATACGATTTACGATTATGAAAAAATCCATTTTTTGGAATCAGTTGCATTTAATAGTCCTTTTCGGAAAAGTTTTCTTTCGATATACGAGGACATTAAAACTGCATTGAAAAATGTTACAACAGGTCGTTGCGTAAATCAATACCGCAACGATGATATGTGTACGTTTTTGTTAAATAAATATTGCCCTTTTATTGTACTTTGGACAAACGTTATGGGCATTCATGTTGATGCATCTGGGGAGCAATAAGTAATGGCCCGATTGAATTTTCTTATTATTTGCAAAAACATGTTATACTACAGCACAAATCTGTAAGACCGGATGTTTTCGTTAAAATAATGAAAATTGATTATCTAAGTTCCTTAAAGGAGTTACGATATAATTATAAAATGTTTGGATCAGTTCATAAGGAAATAGAGAATACAATTATTTTATGCAAAGATGAGTTAAATGAAAAGCATAACAATAGTAGAATAATTAAAGGGCATTCTTATATTTGTTCAACTCCAAACGAAAAAAAAACAAGACTCCACACTGGATATAAGTGTTGAAGTAATAGAAAAAGAAAACAGTTATTCTCAAGCAAGTGGGAATATTAAGACAGAGCCCGAAGAAGAATGGGGGAAGTTGAGTCAAAAAAAAAAAAAAAAAAAAAGAACAAAACAATTCGGTCAAAAATAATGATTGAAGCAAAGGCAAGTAAGAAGGTTTCAGAAATTCGTAAAAATAATAGTAATGCGATTCAAAAAGATAACTTTTTTCTATTTAAATTTGATGAATTATTTTCTGAAATTAATAATAGAATATATTCTATAAATGTTCGATTTACCGATTATTTAGAAACTTCGGACTGGATGTCTTTAAATAATAATGAATGGTTGACTAATTTTGTTCTAGATAATTGCCTTCTAGTAATTATAAAAGAAAGTAGGTCAGTCGATTGTTACAGTATGCCCTGCCAATCTGACAACATACAGCTTGAGCTACTGAAAATATTTATGAATAATCAACCAGAATTGTTATTTGTCCCCATTAATAGTCCAATCATTTTACATTGTGTGTTTTAAAATTTTCTACACATGAATTTATTTATATAAATTCTTTTTCAAATGAAGGTGAAGGAAAACGTACTTACAATTATTTTATTGTTAATATTGGAACTAATGAGTCTTCATGGCAATATAAAGAAATTGTAAATAGAGATTTGCAAACAGATGGATCAAGTTGTGGAATTTTTGTTTTATGTAAGCATCAAAAATTCTCAAAAATGAATCCTTAACAAACTTATGCCATCCTAATGATTTCAGAAAGGAAATGAAAAATTTGTTATAAAACATCAAGGAGATAAAACAAGATTTTGTTGTCATTGTGGTTGTTCAAAAAAGATAAATTGTAACATAACCATATGCGACAGTTGTAAATATTCTATTGAGCATTCCTTCTATTGGTAGCGCGTGTTAAAAAATATGTAATAAAAAAATAAAAAATAAAAATCCATTTTAAATTTCATGTTTTGATTTTTTTTTTCTAAATTTTATGTAATTTTGTCAATCCGTTTGTAATTTCATATTTTACCGATAAGGCGATAGTTTTTCTTAAGATTTTTCCCATATGGCGATAGTTTTCCGATATATCGATAATTTTTTTGCGCGATAATTTTTCGGTATGGCGATAGAAAAAAAAAAATAAAAATAAAAAAAATATTTATTTCTGCAAAATTACAAAATATTTTTTTTTATTTGGGAATTTAAAAAATCCCATTTTTAGATTTATTTTTAATTACGCGGCAGCTCTATACCATACACAAGATTTTAAAAAAAAGAAAAAATCACTATTTTTTTTAAATCACTCACTTTAAACTCACACATATTAACTATATAAATTATTATTTTCACTTAAAAATCTTATTTTTAATCAATTAAAAAAACACTTACCCTGCTGTTTCTTTGATGACAAATAAAATTCAACGGTTATCAAGCCAGATTTAACAAGGTTCGTTCCAAAAATTTTTTAAATATGCACTCTGACACTTCAGAAAACTGAAGGCTACATGTTTAATGGAAACTACCTTGTAAAAATTCGTCTTGGTGGACATGTTAGTATAAAAGGTATGCCAAGTTTTTTAATTGTTAAGATATTTATTTCTGGGATGCCAGATCATTTACCGTTTTTTTCAATACTTTGTTCTACCAAAAACTATTCCTTTTAAATAATCTTTTTCGAACTTTTCAATTATGAGACGCTCCACTATCACCTCCAGATCATTTACTGGTACGTTGCAGCCCCGCACCATCATCACCAATTTTTTAAATACTTTGTTCTACCAAAAACTATAGCGGTAAATGAAATATGAAAAAAATTTTTTTGAAAACTTTGTTCCACCAAAAACTATAGCGGTAAATAAAATGTATATCAAAATGAAGCTGAGACCTTCCACTATCACCTGCAAGTAGTCCGGTCCAGGAACAAATCACTCAATTCGACCTATTGCCAAAAATGTCCCTTAGAGTGAAATATGAAAATATCTTTTTTTGAAAACTTTGTTCTACCAAAAACTATAGCGGTAAATAAAATGTATATCAAAATGAAGCTGAGACCCTCCGCTATCACCTCCAAGTGGTCCGGTCCAGGAACAAATCACTGAGTTCGACCTAGGGTCCAAAATGTCCCTTGAGTGAAAGATAAAAAAATCTTTTTTTGAAAACTTTGTTCTACAAAAAACTACAGCGGTAAATAAAATGTATATCAAAATGAAGCTGAGACCCTCCGCTATCACCTCCAAGTGGTCCGGTCCAGGAACAAATCACTCAGTTCGACCTAGGGTCCAAAATGTCCCTTAGAGTGAAATATGAAAAATCTTTTTTTGAAATTTTTGTTCTACCAAAAACTATAGCGGTAAATAAAATGTATATCAAAATGAAGCTGAGACTCTCCTCTATCAACTCCAAGTGGTCCGGTCCGGGAACAAATCTCTCAATTCGACCTAGGGTCCAAAATGTCCCTTATAGTGAAATATGAAAAATCTTTTTTTTTTTAAACTTTGTTCTACCAAAAACTATAGCGGTAAATAAAATGTATATCAAAATGAAGCTGAGACCCTCCGCTATCACGTCCAAGTGGTCCGGTCCAGGAACAAATCACTCAGTTCGACCTAGGGTCCAAAATGTCCTCTAGAGTGAAATATGAAAAATCTTTTTTTGAAAGCTTTGTTCTACCAAAAACTATATCGGTAAATAAAATGTATATCAGAATGAAGCTGAGACCCTTCACTATCACGTCCAAGTGGTCCGGTCCAGAACAAATCTCCCAATTCGACCTAGGGTCCATTAGTTTGTTATCTTACAGGATTAGTTTGTTAACAAAGTTGCGACTTTTAACTTGGCAGCACTTTTACTTTGTTATCTTACTTTGTTAAATTCACGCCGACAAAATAACTTGATTTTTAAACTTGGCAGCACTTACTTTGTTAAGTTCACGCCTGTCGAGAAGATAACAATGTAAGATAACAAACTACTCAATTTGTCGTGGTCAAAATTACTCAATTTTGCAGCGAAAAGAGTGATTTTTGTTTTTTTTGCAGATTTGCAACGTGGCAACACCGCAGGTTTGTTAACAAACTAATCAAGTAAGATAACAAGCTACTGTATCCGTTAGTGAGTGTATAGTGTTAGTAAGTGTGTTTGCATATATTTGTTAGAGAAGTCTCAAAACATCTCCGGCAGAAAGTAAGGTTAGATAAGTACTAACCTGAAGATTGGCCTTGCCACTTTGTGTGTTTATTTTGGAGTTACCTTATCTTGACGACTGGTTGTTCACCTCGCTTTCGGTTCATGTTTTTGCTGACCTGATTTGACTGCCCCCTGGTGTCGACTGGATTTTTGATGGATTGGTTTGTTCCTTGGTTTCTTGCTTGACTCATCTCTCTGAACGACGCCGGAAGAAAGGGAAGGGCGATGAGTCCGGATACGACTATGTGTCCGCCGCAAGCTCCGGTGCCGCGTGTGAGGCACATGGAGAGTGAGCTTTCGAGCTCAGAGGCGGACTGCGACGAGGGGAAGCGCTTCAAGCCAGGAACGTCGCCTGCGACCCGTGCTGTTGCTAGCGCTGCCCATGGTGCTAATGGAGCTTTAGTCGCTGTCGGTGCTGTCAGTGCTGCTGTTGCTGTTACCACTGATAGCGCTGCTGGAGAACGAGCGGCTCCGTGGACGACTCGACGTTTACGAGTCTGTTAGTGGGCCTCTATGCTGCCCAGACGGACTCAGGTCCCGACCCAGACGCCTGCGAGTTAGGTAGCTGCCCCGAAGCCAGTTGAAACTTGGACGGTGGTCGTTAAGAGGAAGAAGGGCGTGACGTCGAAGGAGGTGCTGGAGAAGGTCGTCACGGAGGTAGGCTCCACCCTTGGGGTGCGCGTGCACGAGCTACGGCCGTTACGTGATGGCGGTGAGGTCATAAGGACCCCGTCGGTCACAGAGAGGGCAAGCTTGGTCCACAAGTGGTTGTGCAGTGGGTACATCCGGAGATCGCCCCGGACGAATTCATGCAGGAGCTTTATGCTTGAAATTTCAAGCATAACATGACTCCTGAGGTGTTCCGGAAGTCCGTAAGGCTGGTAACTGGGCCATGGAAGCCTACAAGTAATCCTGTGAACGTGGTGCTGGAGGGGTGTAGCGAGGCCATGCAGCGTTTGCTGGATAATGGCCGGCGCTACATCAAGTGGTTCAGGTTTTTGGTGCGCTTACATGATGCTGTTCCGAGCTGCTACAGATGCCTGGGCTTCGACCATATGGTACAGGAGTGCAGGATGAAGGAGGGAGTAACCATGTAGTGTAACCATGTTGTCATACAATATGCACAGCAAACACTCACCAACTTCAACCATGTAGCGTAACTAACAAACAACATTTATTAAAGTGTGTCATGTTACAAATGTTGAAGTGGGTTACAAAACCATTGACCGCTTGCATTATTGTATGACACATATAAATTAAATACTTGAAATATAATTTATATCTATTTCTTTAATTCTCTTTTATGTAAATATGTATTACTAAAATAACAACAATAAATATTGAGTGATTTAGAAATCACTCAATACTAGATAACTAGAATAATTTTCATAGATAGTATATAAGACAAACATTTTAAAAATAAAGACAGACTTATAATTACTAAACTTAATCGGCAACATCTTGCCTTAGTTTAATTAATTAAAAGGCTCATTTAGTCCGGCAGTTCTTTTGAACGCCTCGTAACCAGCTGAAACCCTGACAGCTAATATAAATAACCAAGGGCTATAGGGAAACACTATAGAGAAACACTATAAGGAAACACTATAGGGAAACTGAGCATAACAATCCTACCAACATTCACCACATGGCGACCCTGCCAATAACTCTACTTTTTCAATATCCCTAATAACATTACATGGCGATCCTGCCCACTCGGACCACTAAAAAAAAAAAATAAAATCCTACCCACTCGGACCACTGAAAAGAAAAAAAAAATCCTGCCCACTCGGACCACTAAAAAAATAAAATCTTGCCCCCTCGGACCACTAAAAAAAATCATGAAGGAATTCCCCAACAGAAGAAAGAATATTTATAAAAAAAAAAAAAAAAAATTAAAAACTATAATAATACTTTTTGAATGAAAAAAAAACAAAAATAGAAAAAATATAACAAGACAATTTATAAATGATATGTCCCATTTGGGGAAATAAAACAAATAGCAAAATGGGTAAACCACAAAGTAAGGTGGATATCCAAGAAAATATAATCAATATTGGAAACCTAGAAAATAATAAATCAATATTTGCAGAATATGTTATTACGTTAAGTATAGTAATTATAGTTTTATACATAGCATATAAAATTACCAAATAATTCAAAAATTATGTCTTAAAATACAGAAATAATAATAATATTAAAAAAATTAAAAAAAAATTATACATATATATATATATATATATATATATATATATATATATATATTTTATATAAGGCTTAATGGAAGAAAATACAAATATTTTAAAAAATATATTAAAAAAATTTTAAGAAAAGTCCAGGAAGGACATATTAAAAGAAAACTATAAAAAATAAATTAGAAATAATAGACAGTGTAAAGCAAGAATTTCAAACAGCTTTACTCGAAGAAGAAGAAACAAAAGAAACTATAGCATTAAAATTAGAATTTAGTAACATTTATTAAAGAATAAAAAAATACTTAATATTAGATATCAAAGAACTAGAATTTAAAGACAATACAATGGCAGCATTCAACTTAGAAACCGCTTTAAAAGCAATACCTTTATTTTCGGGTAACTATTTGGAATTAGAAAGCTTTTTAATAACCTCACAATTGATACACAAATCACTATCAGCTGAAGCAAAAGTAGATTTCCTTCAGTACATTTATCATGCAAAACTAACTTCAAAAATCAAAATGGACATAGGCAATTTCTCAGAACCAAAAGATTTCGAAACACTAAAAACTTTATTGAAAAACAGATATAAAAATACCAAAACTATTTCTGAGTTACAAAATACATTATTTCAAGGAAAAATGAATATAAATTCATTCAAGGATAGAATAATTTCTATCATAGACAATATAAATCAACTAGGAATCCATGAATTAGGTAACGACGCTTCAGAGGCTGAAAAGAACGTAATTATTAAAATAAACAATAAACTAGCCCTAGATACTTTTAAAAAAGGACTAAAAGATTATCTTAAATCGACCATATACGCGTCGCGACCATCGACATTGCAAGAAGCATCAGAACGTGCAATTGAACTTGAAAACGAAAAAAAAAACAATTCATAATGAAATTCTACATGTCAGAAGCCTGATCAACTTCAAATATGGGAATGCACATCCATAAGTGACGTCAGAAATATAAGAAAATTGAAATTCAATAAGCTTGAAAATATAGAAGAAAATGATATAATAATTGAAGATAATATTGTACACATAGGACGTGATGATATTTCAACGAAACCAGTTTCGACCATGAAATCACGTACTCAAAATAACAATGATATGAGTATAGGATGTAATGATAATTTATCGAAACAAGATTCGATTATGAAGAAGTTACATTCCAAAAATATACAAAATAATAATACTAATATGCATGCAAGATTCAGCAATAACTCAGCGCAACTAGATTCGATTCTGAGGAAACTGATATCTAAAATGAATAATGAAAACATAAAAGAATTAGCGCTATCAAACGAAGATAAATTATTTAAAGTATATACAAAAGAAGAATGAAAAGAAGCATATGCAAAGATAAAAATAAATAACAAAAGTCCTCAACTGAAAATATTAATATGCAATGCCCCAAAAGGAATAACAGATGACATTTTAAAATATAAACTTATTGACGAATTCCACAATACCATACACGCAGGCCATTTAGGAATAAGAAGAAATAATGTAAATACTGTAATAAATTATAATGGCATTGAAAAAGAAATACATAACAATAATTTAAAACCATACTATATCCATTAAGTAAGATTTAACATATAGAATATAATTATTATACATGTTTAATTTTATTTTATAATACAATAGGATAAGAAAAATTCCTCCCATAATTTTTTTCTTAAGGGTGAGGGTGTAGTGTAACCACGTTGTCATACAATATGCACAGCGAACACTCACCAACTTCAACCATGTAGCGTAACTAACAAACAACATTTATTAAAGTGTGTCATGTTACAAATGTTGAAGTGGGTTACAAAACCATTGACCGCTTGGATTATTGTATGACACATATAAATTAAATGCTTGAAATATAATTTATATCTATTACTTTAATTCCCTTTTATGTAAATATGTATTACTAAAATAACAACAATAAATATTGAGTGATTTAAAAATCACTCAATACTAGATAACTAGAATAATTTTCATACATAGTGTATAAGACAAACATTTTAAAAATAAAGACAGGCTTATAATTATTAAACTTAACCGGCAACATCTTGCCTTAGTTTAATTAATTAAAATGCTCATTTAGTCCGGCAGTTCTTTTGAACGTCTCGTAACCAGCTGAAACCCTGACAGCTAATGTTAATAACCAAGGGCTATAGGGAAACACTATAGGGAAACACTATAAGGAAACACTATAGGGAAACTGAGCATAACAATCCTACCAATATTCACCACATGGCAACCCTGCCAATAACTCTACTTTTTCAATCTCATGTGGCCTCACTCTGCACAAACGAGGTTAATTGCAGAAACTGTGCAGTTAAGGGACTTCCATCCGGACATCTGATGATGTCGGCGTCCTGTCCTGTGTACAGCGCCATAGTTGCCAGAGCGAACGCACGCCACTAAAATGGAGCAAGACCTAAAAATCTTACAACTTAACTATCAGCGGTCATATACGGTGATCTGCGAACTAGGGCAGGCGATATGTGACCTGGGGGCGACTTTTGCACTTGTGCAAGAGCCGTATACTACGGGTGGTCTAATTAGGGGTTTGCCGGGGGCATGCGGGTTTTTACGGACTGTGGGGGAAACTCCGCAGTTATTGTGAATGACAGGGACCTTGATTGTACAGTAGTTAGTCGTAGTCAGTGGGGGTCTGCGTTTCCGTAGAAGCGGGTTTTGGGAGGATGTTCCTGGCTAGCATATATTGTAGGTTTGGGGGGCCTTTGGAGCCGTATTTAAGTTATTTGGATTAAGTGCTACTCCTCGCGAGTAGTTATCTTGTAATCCTAGGCCTGGATGCAAACGCATGCTCTCGTATGTGGTTCTCTAAAATGGGTAATGCTTAGTGAGTGGCTGGTTACCAAGTACGTCATTGTGTTGAATGAGCCGAGTGACCATTATACTGTTGATAGTCCCAGGGGAGTTAGTAACATTGATGTGACAGCTACAAACGGTCAGTTGGTGGACTCGCGAACTTGATCAGATGCGAAGATCAGTCAGGCAACTCCGGAATTCTTTCCAGAGGGCCAGGCGTACCAACGCTGATGATCGGGCTCAGCGTGAAACAGATTATCGGTCTGCTCTTCGAACGTACAAGGACAGAATCGTTAGGGTAAAAGAGGACGATTGGAGAAGCTTCGTACGGGACAACAGGGATGGAAGGATAGGCTGGCTGACTTAGCTTCTCTTCAGGTAGGCAATGTTACATTGTCGACTTGGAGGGAATGTACTGACGAACTTTTGGGGGTTTTCTTCCCAAGTGCGGATCCGGTTGACCACTCTCCTCTCATTAGGGAGATGGTTGATCCTCCAAACTTGGAGAGATCAGAAGTCGTGGACAGTATTTGTCGGGTCAGAAGTAGAAAGTCTCCGGGTATTGATGGTATGACTGGAGAGATGTGTAAAAGCTTCTGGAAGACCATACCTGAACATCTGGAGTCGGTCTTTGGGAAGTATCGTAGTAAGGCTATTTCCCCGGGGCTTGGAAGCGCGCTCGCGTTGTAGTCCTCCTGATAGGGTGAGGAGTAATCCTGGCTCTTATTAGGGCATCAGCCTCCTTACGGTACTTGCAAAAGTGCTGGAAAGAATTATGGTGTTTCGCCAGCAAGGGACCTTCTGAGTTCCAGTTTGGCTTTAGGGAAGGTAGGGGCGTTGAGGATGCCTGGTTGCACGTGCGTAGGAGCGTTAGCGAGTCTTCGGACAAGTACGTTCTTGGCATTTTCGTTGAAGGGTGCTTTTGACTTTAAGGGTGCTTTGATCTAGAAAGCAGGGGTGCGCAGGTCATGCGCGATGTGTGTGAGTGGAGCGGTCGTTCAGGCGTCGAAGTGGCGATGGACAAAACCGAGATAATGTTGCTTAAGGGCAAGTTATCGTGGGGTCGTCCTCCACTCATTCGGACTGGCAACGTTAGTCTCAGATATGCGATTGAGGTCAAGTATCTGGGAATAATGATGAGTGAGAGGATGAACTTTTTGGTTCATCTTACTCACATAAGGGACAAGTTGTCGAGTGTTGCAGGAAAAGTTAGGCGCATCCTCAGGAGTGACTGAGGCCTAAGCAGACGTGATGTTCGTACCGTGTATGGGGGGCTTTTCGTTGCGTGCGCAAAGTTTGGTTCCCCTGTATGGTATGAAACGGTCATGTCAGTTGTTGGCAGAAACAAGGTCTTATCCTGCCAGAGGGTCGCGATGTTGGCGTGCATGCCAGTTTGTAGGACGGTATCGACGGACGCACTCCAGGTTCTTTTGGGTGTGGCACCTCTTGATCTGGAGATAATACGTCGTGCTATTGCTTTTACGATCAAGAAGGAGCTACCACTTCTTGGGAATGATTGGGTTTCTGCTTCTGATCTGATGAATGGAGATATTGTGCGAGTCAGTGCACTTTTAGAAGAGTGTCTTTTGTCTAGGTGGAGGACGAAATGGACGAACAGTGACAATGGGAGGGTAACATATGAGCTCATACGCGGACTTCGTAAGGCAACGTCCAGATTTTGGGTTTTATACTGACGGGACATGGCTCACTCTATGCATTTTGCATAAGAGAGGTCTGTCCGATACTCCGAACAGTGGGTGCGGGAGGGGACTTGAGGACGTGTGGCATGTACTGAAGATATGCCACTACTATGAAGACATTGGAGAGTTAGATAGTATGGGCATAGCTCATACTGCGGGGGTTTGGGATTATAGTAGGGCCTTAGTAGACGTGCGGACAATTGGGAGGTTGGGCGATTTCGCCCGGGAGGTATTTGTTAGGAGAAGAAGGAAATATGAGTAGTGGAGGCGGCTCCTATATGAGCAACCATAGTGGTGCTCCTTGCCGCTGTTGCTTGGTCGCTCTCTTCGTCGCTGTTGCTTGTCCCCGGTTTGCGGGTATGTATATGACTGTTGCAGTCCTGTTTCGCCGTTGCTGTTTCTTGCTGTTTGCCTCTTCTCTGTCCTCGTTGTCGGTTCCAGATCACTTTTGTGACCAAAGACCACCCGCGAGGGTGCCAGCATCGAAGTTGTCCTAGTTGTAGTTCCTTTTGTCCTTTGCTGGTATAACACCATGTAGCCAATGAATTGTTGATTGTTTGTGATGTAATTTTTGTCCATTTATGTTGATGTGTGTTTTGTGTGTGGTCGTGGCGGGTCACTAGTCCCGAACTGTTTGGAGTGCAACTGGTAGTAGTCATCTTTGGCTACGAAGTCCGACCGGTGACATAATACTGGTACCACGGGTATCAGGAGCACCTGGAACTTCGGTTACAGCCTGACAACGGTGCGGCTCCTTGGGGAGCTTCGTGGCGGTTGTGGTATAGACCCAAATCGCGGGTAGAGCGTGAGATCGGTGTGGAGTTGCATTGCAACCGGGTGCCGTGACGCATAGATCGGAGAGAGTTTAGACAGGCTCCACTTCTAACCAAGGGGGAAGTCATGTCCAAACATATGACTTCAAATTGATACTCAAGGATGGCTTCTGTCAGACTTGGGGGCGTTGGTGGACGCATTGTATTCACCCTGTGCGAAGAGCACCGTGAGGTTGGGTCTACACAGACAGGTACTCACGTAAAACCTTCGACGTTGTGTCTGTTCATAGTGTCCCATTTCTGACAATGTACCCCAAGTACTTAAACTCTTTAATGCAAAATTTACTTTTCTGAACATTTATAGTTAGACCGGCCTTTTTTAACGCGAAAGCTACCTTAGATAACACTGATATGAGCCTATCAAAATCTGCGGAGATGGTTAACAAATCATCAAAGTATACGAAAACTTCGACTCTCAAGATAGCTGGGATTACACGGTCCATCAAACGACAAAGAGCTAGAGGGGTATTACATAAGCCGAATGGCATTACGCAATATCTATAAAGAGGATGATTGGGCACTCTAAAAAAAGTTAAATCTCTAGAGTTTTCTGCCAATGGGATTTGCCAGAATGCTCGGCGAAGATCTAAGGAACTAATATATTGAGCTTTAGGAAATCTGCTTAAGATTCCCTCTATATGAGGCATTATTAATTTTTCTTGAATCCAAATAGAGACGGACTTTATTGGGTTTTCGGACTGGATATGGGACTATTGGGGGCTTCTTCAATAACTCGAAGTTTTAACATTTCGTCTATTTCGGAATGGACTAACTTTTCTATTGCGGGAGGTATGGGGAAATACCTTTGTTTCATCGGACGGACATTAGATTCTAACTGAAAAACGTGCTCCATTAACGATGTGTTACTCAAACCCTCCTTCTCGTAAGACGGAAATAGGCTTTTCACTTCCTCGAGTTGATATTTTTCGGACTTCATCAACGGAACCATTTCATAATCTATATCAGACGATTCAGTGCTTTCTATCGCCGTTATTACATTAGGAGCAATCTCAAAAATTTTCCTGAGTAAGGGAAGGAACAACATAAAAATTTATTTGCTCAGATTTATCCCTAATTGATACAGTAGTTTTGAAATTTCCATAAACAATTTTATTACGAAAATCAGCTGTTTTTTCGTAAGTCTTATGACTTTTGAAACTGTCCATTTTGCTAACTTCTTTTGCAAGACTACCACCTATACATAACACTTGCGCGCCATTATCCAATAAACCTAAAAATGTTCTACCTAACAGTTTCAATTGGGCATATGGTCTTAAATCGTCCTTACGATTGGTTATTGAGTTTATAACAGAAGAAATAATCTTTTTATTTGGAGGAGGATTTTTCAATTTTAGGGAAGTAATCAAATATTTCCTTTCTATTTTCCTGGTATACCTTTAAACGGCCATCATATTGTATAATCTCTCTACGTTTAGGACTAAAAGTTGAAAAGTTAATTATATGTAAAGGTTTTGTTGATCTTTCTTCATCGGCTCTTTGCGAAGGAGTGTGAGAGTACTTTCGCTCATTTTCAAGTTTCCCTAATTACATTTTCGACATTCAATTAATCTAGAGATTCACCACTATTCTCCTCTTGTATACTATCTGCCAACTCACTAACAATTCTACGAGTTATGTTATTTCTATTATAAGTTGTTAAAGAAGCATTCGCTTTTGATAACTCATTGAGTAAACTTTAAGCCTTTAAGACATAATTTACGCAATTGTGCTGCCGAATTAATAGAAACATATAACAATTGTTGTCGAATTCTAGGTCTGAGACCACGATGAAGAGTTTCTACCATTTCTTCTTCTCTTAATTGTACATGTAAACTTTCTGCCATTTTAAAAATAACGTTTTTATACTCTCCAAATGATTAATTTGGGCCTTGCTTACGGTTACGAATATCCTCCTTAATTTCGGTATCAGCGCTTCATAAAGTGACGGCCATGTAATTCTATCTACAGATCTTCGAAAACTCCAATACCAATCCCTAGCATCTTTTTCAAATAAACCTTGAGCATTGTCGCATAAAATATTAAAATTACCGCCTAGCGTATCAAAGACCAATGATTCAATTCGATATATAAAGTTTTCAACAGATAATTTGGGGGAACCATAAAATTTTATATCCCAATGATTGATTAAACTTGCTATTTTTCCCGCATTTGTGACAATAGATGTATCATTCATACGTAATTCTGAAGTATTTTGAGATATTCTACTTTGACAAGGCAAATCTTGAGGCCATTCATAATTTGACTGATTATTAGCAGTAGCATTGTTTTGTGCATGAGTTTCATTAGACAAATTAATGTTCAACCTACCTAAAGAATTTGTTAATACGGATTCAATTCTTCTATTGTGCGAGTTATACGTTCTTCAATATCATGAAAAATTGAAGCCTGTCGAGCAGATATAACTGCAGAAACAATATGCCTAATTCGAGTTTCGTCTACACCAACTGCACCTTCTGGTTCACCTGCCTCAGGCGCAGTTACAACATTTGACGTATTAACTGGTTCACGATTTGGTTTTGAGAATGGTTAATATCAATAGCTGGCTGAACTACAATATTATTGGCTGAAGTATTTGCTCTCGATCTAGTTCGAGCTTCTCTATTAGGTGTTTGAGAAATTCCAAATTCTTTACCACTTCAGTGTGCTCTGCACTGAGGACATGTAGAATTCCTTTTAAGCCAAGTTATTAAACAATTTTTATGGAAGCTATGTCCACAAGCAGTCTTTAATGTACTGCTTTCAGAAGATTCTCTCTACATATGGAACAGACACTTAGGTCTTCGGTACTATGACGAAGGGGCATATTATATATATGTATGTATATAACCAGTGATATTATTATAATAATAAGTAACTTTTATTTGAATCAAGTCGATAAACCTTTTATATAACAGATAATTACGAAATATGTTTTCTACTCCTATTTGAAAAATTTATAGTTATTCTGACAAGTACATATACTAACATTTATCCCCAAAATACCTTTAATTTGTTGATATTTATCTTTAAGTAAAATACAGATCGATAATCAATCTAAAGTATAGAATACTACCAGAATTATCAGCAAATTATTTTAAATAAGATTTTGTTTCGTTGTCATTAATAAAGATTGTTGTATTTTAGACTTAACAAAAATCTATAAAAAATCATACAATCTCTATTACTCAGACGGACTTTCTACAATAAGTTGGTAATATTACAATTGAGTCAGAAAATATAGTATATAGCAAAATGTCAGTCAGCACTATCAGTTTTTAGTCGGCGCTATACAATATCCTAACCAAGGCTTCAAGATGTCACTGAAGACCCATTCTACTATTTAGAACAACGTAATCTTCAAATAATTTCGAAAATCTTATTTTTTTATTTACATATGCATTTTATACGTAAAATTTATACATAAATGAATAACAATAATATTGATGCTGGTGTAAACATCTTTTAAGTGTTGGTTTCATCCATGAATATAAATAATGTGAAACAAATCAAAAAAATTTGTCTAAATAGTAAATTGATAATCAAAACAAAATACAAATTAAAACAAAAATAAGGTTTAAATTAAATTAAAATTTAAGAATATGTAAAGAAATAACTACTAAGATAATTGGCAAGAAAATATGTAATCAAAACAAACTAAGTTATTAAATACATAAAAGATATAAACAAAGACTAACAAAAAGAACTCACATATTTGTCCACAAGATTTGTGTTTTTATTTTACGCTGTGTTCCTCTCATCACCGGATTGTAGGCCTTCTCCTCGGTCGATGAATTATAGAAGCAATTACAATTATGATAAAAATTTACACTAATACTATACAAATCTAGATTTCAATTTCTTACTCTCTACATATTTATATATATATATATATATATATTTATATTCTTTCTTTTGTTACGTTTAACAACTAAAACCCGATTATTGAGACTAACTCAAAATAACCTCGGTTCAGAAGTAATGAGAAACAATAATATGTAAATAAATCAATGAATAATTAAACTTATGAATGAAAAATATTACTACAAAAAAGGAATGACAAAAACAATAGCAATAAAAGTGAGAAAGAAATATGAAAATATATTTTTGACTTTAGGAACCAGAAATTGAACTTATTAAATTCAAAGTAATTACTTTGTACCTGAATACATATATTTGATAATTTTACTTATAAAAATATAATCTAGTTTATATAATTTAAGCTTAATTATTGACATACATTAACATTGAATATAACATAATAAAATCCTATTCTTTTAGACAAGACGAAATAACAACATTAACTAAATTTACTAAAAATAATATACATAGAAAATTAGAGTAGGTATTGTAGACTATAGTGAAAATTTGATCAGTTTTTTCTTCTATATATATATATATATATATATATATATATATATATATATATATATATTAAGGGATATCACTTGGTAGTAATTTCCACATAGCAATATTTATGTACCCCATATAAAAAAAAAAACACGCAGTGGCACCAAGGTAAAAACAACGTGCTTCACTCTAGCTTTTCTTTTCTATACTTTTTTTTTGTGTAATGATCGGTTCTATATGTAATGTAAAAAATAATTAAGCACTTATTCTGTAATTCCGGAATTAACACATAGCCACTAATAAAATAAATATATTTATACAGGTTTTGGTAGTTTCCAATTTCGCACATAGAATAAATCGTTGTTATATTTTTCTCCTCTATATCCTAATTTTACTCTGACTTTATAGGTAAAATTTTTATAGGTAAATGTCGGAAATGACTGACAAGCATATGGGTTAACTAACAAGCAAATTGTGAATGAAATTGTAAAAGGCGTGTTTAGATTTTATCTCCGAGTTGGAGAAGTGAAATGTGTTATTTTAAAGGATTAATCGAATAATTTATATCAAACAACTGGAAATATCTTTGTTAATATAATTTTTTTACTATAGTTTGAAATAAAAATTGACTGCTATACAAAATGTGTTAAGATTGAATTTAGACGAACTTTTATTGGAAACTTTCAACACAGTACATTATATATTATTATAATATTAAGTTTAGAAGAAGGACTCAATACAACCCTCAAGAGCAAATCTAATGGAGTAGTAGGGAAATGGCAATAGTTGTTTTTGTTTTTAATGAGAAGTAAGAGCAATTTTGAAGAGCAAATTGTTTGTATGAAATTGAAAACCAATGAATTTCTTTTTGTAATTATTATGCATGAATAGGAGGAAAAAATGTTTTGCATTTTATGAAATTGAAAACCAATATATTTATTTTGTATAATAATATATGTATGTATGTAATTATGTTAAAAGTACATACAAATAATTTAACAGGGGAGACAATTTTTTATTTTTTGCACTTTTAATTGTGATGATATTAAAAACTGATGACTTGTAGAAATAGCGTTTGAGTATTTTTATTTGGTTATTTTTGTTTTTGTAAAGTCGAAAATAACTTTGTGTAAGGTTCTTTGACATTAATGAATATATATTTTATGTTGCTGAGTATGGTCATGATTAATTTTAAATATTCTAATAACAAATTAAGGGGAGTATTTTTTAATCACATTAAACATTTTTCATATTTAGAATATGTTTAAAATTAGTTTATGACTCAATATTTATGTATTTATAATATTTTCTCAATTTGAAATATTAAGAGATATACCCAAATTACTCTTCTTTGGAGATAAATTATATTAGATATAAATATAATTGTCTGAAGTAAAATTATTTCAATCAGTTAATAAACTTTTTAAAAGGCGGAACAAAAATGGAATCAATTAAAATTACAAATGCTGATATTGTTGCGGCTTTCAATAAATTAAAAACAAGACCATATCTAGCAGCAAATATTTACTACTATCAAAGCCATATAAGGTATTAAGTATGTTCAGCCATAAGAATAAATGTGGTGATGGCAGAGCTTGAAGAGGGAATGTTATATCATCCCAAACGATATAATAATTTGGAAGATAAAGTAATAGATGGAGTTAATAATGAACAATTTACTTTAAGGAGGAAGTTAGATAATGGTTTATATGTTTTGGAATTGGAAGAGGTAGTCAGTGAAAACTCCGCTGGAAAAGACGAAGTGGGAGAGCTTTTCATCCCAAATTCTCAACCATATTTCAGTTGGAAAAATAGTAAAATTCTTAATAAAGAAAATTTGTTAATTAGTATATAAGTATCATTGTTTTTAAAAACTAACTAATTGTAAAAAGAAAGCTTTATAATAAAGATATTACATATAAAAATTCAAAAATTTCTGCAAAATTTTGATGGGTTAATTTCTGTTGAACATCAAAAAACACTGGAAGAGTATTTGGCACTTATTAATAAAACTGGGAATGATAATGAAGAACGTATATTATCTAAATATGGATTACACTTCAAAAACTGTTCATGGTCGGATGATAAAGCAAACGTTGGTCCTGATACTTGTAATTGTAGAAAGCATAGACAATTTATAAGCAAAATAGATGATTTTATAAAAACGTCTAAACGTCTAAAATAAGTAAATAGGGAAAATATTTTTAATTTCAAATATGTGAATTAAAAAAAAATAATAATAAATAAAAAGTAATACAACTTTAAACAAATTTTTGTTTTTTTCTTTACAATATTTTCTTGCAATTTTTAACTTGGTAAGGGTCTTATGCATTTTGAATTTTAGAAATAATTTTAGTAAATAATTGACTATCTATCAGAGTAATGAATACATCCAACAATAACAAAATTTCATCAAATTATACTCTAAACAAGGGTCAAATTGAAATTCAAGAAATCTTAATACTGCCGCCTATAGACATTCCATTATTCCTCGCATTGCATGATGGTCGTGAAAAAATTCTCCTGGAAGTTTTACTAAATGTGGAAAAAGAACTTGGAATAAAAACAAAATGATATATATTTTTCTTATTTATTTATTTATTTATTTATTTATTTATTTTATTTTCTATAAAAACAAATAAAAGTATTTAAATAAACTTAAAACTAACGTATCATTTTCATGTAAATTAAAATAATTAAAAAATTAAAATAATTTAAAATTTTATTAAAAGTTAAATTTTTACATCTTAAATAAATAAAAATGCAACAATAAACACCATAAAACATTGATGATTCACTTTGAATCCGCATTTTATTGTAGACAAATGTTTTAGAATTTCGGTTTAGAAATGAAATAAATGGCTTTATTGGAGGTTGACCTGCAGAGCAAAAAAATTCTGCTGGTTTATTTTCAGGGAAATAAAAAGCGACCCAATGCTGTCCAGGCTTATAAGATGGATCAGTGTTGGCTATATAAAATGATGGTTTTGTAACAGGTATCTTGGGTAATTTATTACTCGCGAAAACTCCTTTAAATTTTTTTTAGTTTTATATAATTATTTAAATTTGAAATATTTATAATATTTATTAAGTTCATAGCGTTTGAATTATAGTGCGAGACTTATCAATTTTTATTATACTGTCAAATTCACAATATACTAAGCAGGTAATTGCGTCCGTAATTAGTGTCCCTAAAAGTCCTTCTATTCGAATAGTTCCTTGATTTATTAAATTTCCACAGTTAGAATTATTATTGTGATATGGTGTTAAATCAAAAGCTAGTAAAAAAAATCCGCTATCAAAAATTTCCTTTGTAATTTGATGACCTTTATCAAAATGATGGATTCCGGTACCTTTAAATAGGGTTTGATAACTACGAGTGCTTAATATTCCTCCATTGTTGTAGTTAAATTCTATTGGCTGTGCTGGAAATTGTACTCCATTAACAACCAAATTAAATATTTGTAAATTAAATTGAAAGTTGTATGGATTTTCTTTTCTATCTCCAGTATAAGCTTTGTTCGACACCATTCCAAAAATTAAGAAATTTGGTAATTGTCCAAGTATAACATTATCTAGAGATAATGAATGGTTTCCTGGATGTATAGTGAAGGTCTTAATTTCTACTCTCTTATATGGGTAAATTGCATTTTTGCTTTGTAATACATTATAATGTGCCATTAATATACTACTATTGATAGTAAGATGATTTATATATAAATTAGCTTCATGTATTCTTAGATGAGATTCATTTTTATCCCAACTTTCTAAAATATAAAATTCTGGTTTCTCCAAATTTAATGTAACCTTAAGATCAACATTATTAAGCAAGTACTTTTTTTGATCAAATACATCTATATGAAGTTTTCCGAAAAGCTCCACCTTTTTCCCATCCTTAAATAATTTTTTTCTTTTATCTAAACCGGGATTTTCTTTATCGATTAATGAATTAATTTTATTCACATCAGTAGCCCAACCACACGATTCAAAATAGGTAGATCTAGCATCATTTCCATAATTGAGCAATGTTGAGATACACTTTTATTATTAAAATGAACCGTACAATTCCTAAATATGGAATGCAACAAGTTATTAACAACGCCTCCAGTTCCTTTGAATTCAAGCACTAGTCTAAGATAAATACTATTAAGATCTCTATATGTTTCACCAATCCCCAATGATATAAATTCAATTGTACTAGAATTGTCCAAGGAAGCAATTGGATTATAACATATTTCTTCTGTTTTAATTATATTAGTTTGAATTGAGGGAGATTCAAATAAATCCAATTCACTTTTCATACATTCTATAAATCCCGACATTTTAAATTTCCAAAAATATTCTTAAAGTTCTTTCCTATACAACGTTTGGATTTATTCCGCGGTTTTTGTTTTAAGCGTTTAAGTTTTATATGCTTCCCTTTACCTTTCTGCATAGTTTTTATTTTTTCAATAGTAGCTTCTTTGATATTATTCATAATTTTTCTCCCTTGATTAAATAGAATATCTTTCACAGGTTTTGTTCCGATTTCCTCCAAAATTTCGTTTCCAATGTCTATTTTTTAAATAATTTAATACTGTTTTCAAGAATGGTTTCAGGTGTGAAAACAAAGATGAAAACAGTAATCCAACACCACGTCCATATTTCACAAACCTTGGTGTATGATATATTTCACCAATATTTTGAACATTATTCCAGAATAATTTGTATACATCACATCCATGGTTATTACAAAAATGATTTAAAATTTTACTAAACATTTATTTTATATTTTTTTTAAGTGTAGAGTACAATAAACTGGTTTGAATTCATTCAAACTTATTATTCCTCCTTCATCACTTCGAATCATTATAGATATATTATTAATGTTATAAGATTCAATAGGAAAATATTCAATTCTATTAAAATGAATATAATTTTTCAATGTGGATATTGAAAATATTGTCAAACATTTAGTTTTTTTTATTACCTACATGTCGTGGTTCAATTATATCAGTGGAAATTAATACAATTTCATTTATGTCTGGTGAAAAGACTTTATTAAAATAATTTGTCATATTATCTGAAAATTTGGTTAAAGATTTGTGCAGAATGTCGTTTGTTGATGTTAAAATTGAATCCTTTTCAACGTTTTCTAATTCATCTCTACTAGTATAAGAATCAAATTCGTTGTCTTTCTTTTCTGTTGCTAAATTTATTGGTGAGGTATCATTCTTTAACTTATTTAAAGGATCTGATTTTTTATCACTTAAATCTTTTTTTTCTGTGGATACATTATTTTTTACAGTATCATTTAATTTATTCAAAAGTTTTGTTTTATTATTCAGACTGGGGTTTGGTCATTAGAGCTTTCTAAAAGTTCGTGAAATTTTAACTTAATGTCTTCATATTCATTATTTGCACTATGCTTCAATATTTTTGTTTTTCCATGTACTATAGCTTGTGTGTCGACATTTGAAATTGTATTTCGTTTTCTACGTTTGGCAATGTTTTGATTATTTCTTTCCAGTAATGAAAATGAAATATCTGATAATCCAACTACCCAGTGATCATCCAAATTTAGAGATTGTGTTAGCAAATTTGTAAAAGTTTTTGGCGTATTTTTATAAATATCCATTGAATTATCACTTAATAAAGTAACATAAATATTTTCTTCTTATATACATGAAGCCATCTTTAAAAAGAATGATCAATATAGTATGTTGTTTGTTATACATAAATTATTTAATAATATCGTTCTGATGAATCCATGAATTATATTGTTTTCCGAAACCAAGCCATTTTACCAATAGTTTTTCTCCTTTTCACTTTAAAATTTTTTCTACCAAAAAAATGTTTGGAGCTTTTGTTTTTAACAATTCTTCTTCATAAAATCCACCTCTAATTATATTTCCATTAAAATCTACAATTTGATATGTTATAGGAATGGTTACGTAAATTTTGTTTATCTTAAAAATCTCTGTAGACCAATTTGGTGTATATCCTTTCTCAAATTGATTTTTATATTTACTAATGCGAACTAAATCAATTATTTTATATTTTCCTCCTTTGAAAATCTTTAAGTTACTGTATACAGTATTAAGAAGCTTCCATTCATTTTTCTTATTAACTGAATTGGGTGTTGTTTTTATAGAACGATGATATGAAAAATTATATTCTTTCAATAATTTATTTAATATATCTATCCATTTATAATTTCCCTGCATACTAAATTGTTTCCACATTTTATTTTTTAAAGTTCTATTAAAACGTTGATGCCTTCATACTTGAAAAAGTGTTGTAATGGTTAATTTCATATTCTTTCATAAGAGTTTTAAAATAGATATTATAAAATTGTTCCCCTTGATCAGAATGGATATTTTTAGGAGATTTTCCTTTGTTTAATTTTATAATATGTTTTAATGCTTTCGAAATTTCTATTCCTGTTTTAGTTATTAGTGGTAATGCGTATGCATACTTTGAAAATACATCAATTACAGTAAGCATATATTTCAAAACCTTTATTAAATTTTGCATACGGTATCATTTCCACTAAGCCAATCTGCCATGTATCTAAAATACCCTTTTGAATAAATCGTCGGCGCTGAAAGCTCTTTCTCGCTTGACGATGTAGTTCATCAACAGGAATTCTTTTACTCATATTTATATTTATAGAATGTTAATGCTTCACTTCATTTAAATGTCGTGTATTAAAGTGTAAACATGTTTCAACAGTTTATATATCCATTCACTATGACGATTTGTGGTCCCTTTGGTTGTGGAAAATCCACATTTTTTATGAATTTGATAAAAAATGAACATTTAATATCTAAAAACATAGATCGTGTTATTTGGTGTTTTGCAGAAAAAAATTCTCTTCCGAGAATTAACAATGTAGAGTTTATACAAGGTATTCCAGAGGATTTTGCTACTGCAGAAAATGAATCACTTTTAATAATATTGGATGATTTAATGCTTGAATCATCTAATAAAAAAGTGTGTGAACTTTTTACTAAGGGATCTCATCATAGAAATTTAGCTGAGATTTTAATAACACAAAACATTTTTCATAAAGGTGCTTATTCCAGAGATATTTCTTTAAACTATAAATATATAGTTATGTTTAAAAATCCTAGGGACAAGTTACAATTTCAATATTTAGCTCGCCAAGTATACCCAGAAAACTCAAAAGCTCTGGTTGATGTATATAATAACTGTACGCAGCAGGCTCATGGTTATTTATTAATTGATCTCACTCAACAAATACACAACGCATTAAGATTTAGAACGGATATTTTCAATAAAAATCACTATTTAACATTTGCAAATATAAACAATGACCTCGAACCTAAAACTGTTAAAGGAGAACAAACATATTCTTTAGAAAAGTTTGTTCACCAGAAACCTCAATGAAACAAAAGAGGAAAAATCTATAGAAACATCTAATTCAAAAAGGAGGATTTCTACCAATTATCATTTCATCCGTTTTAAGTGGAGTTATTGAAAAAATTGTAGAAAATGTCAAATAATTTATCCAAATTAATAGTTCTTAATCCATCAACTTACGATAAATTTAAAATTAAATATTCTGATTCCAATTTTCTACATCGAAAACTGATAATATGGTATTATATTAAACAAGAATTAGCCAAATATTTAATTGGAAGCCAAATATCATCTTCTCATCAAACTAAAAGTTCTAAATTGAGTAACCTACGTGATAATGAAACACAAACTAGGAAAATATGGAAACTCAAACAATGCAATCAGAGTCAAGTAGTGTAGGAACACAATCTAATATAAATTTACCTGAGGAAATTTATACTAATGAAAATTATGATGAAATTGATATGGATATAAATTACAAAAACTTAATCATACTTCTGCCTCTTCAGCAGCTAAACGACTTAAACATTTTTCAAATAATGGAACACCAAAAATAAGAATATTGTCAAAGGATGAAAATCACAAAAATTTGAAGCAATCAACTTTACCATATCAATATTCTACTCGACTAACTAGAAATCGTAAAAACTTAGATTACGGAATAGAAAATGTACAATGGAAAAATATTTAAAAATAAAACACATTTATTATATAATAAAAAACATATATTTATTATTGTTTCATTGTGATAACATAAATATCAGTGTCATTTTCATTAAAAAATATATTTTAATAATAATTATTTTTCTTTCAATAATGACCTTTTGTAGTCTATTATTGATAAATTTTGTATACATGATTTTTTAACTCCTTTAGATTTCTTTACTTCCTCCATGTCAACCGTTTTGAATGAATACATTTTTGATCGAAGTCCCACAAATTCTTTCATAATTTTCCCGCTATTCTCATCTTTCATCATGCCTAGAACTTTCTTATTTTATATTGGGAGTTTAAATATGTTATTGGGATGATACTCTGATGTATCAAACCTTTAGGCAATATCTTCACGAATATCACTATAAAAATCATCTGTTTTTATAGTGTATATGAATGAGTCTGTATCCATATAATTCAATGTTAAATTAGACTGAAATTTTGGTTTCATGTATTGATAATGAAAATCATAAATTTTCCATTTTGAGAGTTCCAGCACAACAAAGCCTAAATAAATTGGTTTGTTGTAAGTTATTTGCATAACCTTTAACTGAACTGCAAACATGTTTTCTGAAAATTGAGTTATACTCGAAAAATTAGGTTTTGAAATTAATGCTCTAGCTCCTTAATGATAACGCCTTGTTGTTTCCGAATCTGTAACAATTTTTATATCTTTGCGTTTATGAACATTTTCTATAGTTTTTCCATATACAGAATTATTTAGTAATTTAAAAAAATCTTTTTCAAAAGCATTTTTTGCTCTTGTTCTGTGGTATGTATTCAAACCTATATATGTTTTCAATCATGGAGATTGTCGAAATTTTAATCCTCTGTGTAATTTTTTTAATATCAGACCATTCCTTAAACATTGTTTAAGAACTCTATAATGGATCTGATATTTTGTTTTTGGTGTTAGGTCTGCAATTAGCTTCCTACATTTAGATTTACCAACAAATTAATTTTATGGGCAAAAGGGTAAATCATTATGAAATTCATGTAAATAGTGTGGATATTCTAAATCAACCTCCAAAAAATATCCAATATCAGATGTATCCGATATTGTAGTTACATCAATATCTTCTAAAGCCGCATCATCATAAACCCACTCGAATTCTCCATATGGGAGATATTCTGACATGGCCCAACCATATAAATTGTTAGCATCTAGATACATTAAATATTCTGAAGGCTTACTACTATCAAAGTCTTCTAAATATTTATTATTTGCTCTAGAATATCTCTTTGAACATTGTACTAGTCCTCCTCTAATACCGTCTTGTATAAAATTATACATATTGACGTCACTTAAAAGTTCTAACCTTATGTTAGTTGTTCTTAACATCGCATCCCACGTTAAACCTGGAGCAGTATAATATTGGCATGGGTCAAGTTTGTATATACTTTTACAGATACTTCTAGAATTTTGAAAAAGGGAACATCTGTTTTTAAATATAATTTAGCGTAATATAACAAGTTATTACATTTAAAAGTTGTCCAAACCGATTTAGCATGATCATAAGCTTCATCAGTACAATGCGAATTATTTAAAATATTATAAAATTTTTCTTTAGCTATTTATACAAGTCATCAGTTTTTAATTTCATCGCAATTAAAAGTGCAAAAAAAAATAAATAAATAAAAATTGTCTCCCCTGATAAATTGTTTGTATGTACTTTTAATATAATTACATTAATATATTATTATAGAAAATAAATACATTGGTTTTCAATTTCATAAAATGCAAAACAATTTTTCCTCCTATTAATGCATAATAGTTACAAAAACAAATTCATTGGTTTTCAATTTCATACAAAAAATTTGCTCTTCAAAATTGCTCTTATTCCTCATTAAAAACAAAAACAACTATTGCCTTCCCATTTCCCTTCTACTTAATGGGACTCAAAGTAGGGACATAGTAAATGTTTAATCGCTTTTTGTTTCTCGTCAGATTCCAAATATTTATTTCTTATAGTTTTTTAGTTATTCGCATTTGAAATTTCAACTCAATTTTGCACGATCTTGGTCGAGTTTTCCCAACATTTTTACCTGATTTCATAATTATTTTTTAGTTAATAAAAGTACAAAGTTATCTATTATATAAAAAATTAGGTCAATATCTTTTTTGAGTCCAAAAATAAACGATTTTGAAATTGAAAATTAAAAAAAAAAAAAATATGATTTTTGTGTTTTTGGCTAAAAAGGTGCGTATATTCTTTTTTTATGCTAAATGAATTTTTATGCTGAAGAAATGAACTAAATCGGTCCAATAATAAATTTTTGACTTTTTTAAGTCTTTGTTTAAGCTACAGAATTCGTTTTTATAAAGAACTGAATTATAGGCAAAAATTAAAAAAAAAAATATTAAAAATACACACACACAAAAGTATATAAAAACATTACAATGACTTTTAGTATTCATGGGCGTATCTAATATTTCGCCCATAATAAGGCCATAACACAAGAACAGTATGTACGATTGATATAAATGATACACGAAAAGATGCGGATCATTTTTTTATATGCACAATACTTTCAGAGTTATTTAGAAATTAGTGTCAGAAAAAAAATTTCCTTGCAAAATTGAAGTTTTTTTTAAAGTTCTTTTAAAAGTGAATAATCCATGTATCATTAAAATTGTTGCACAAATCTTGATTTTATTCACAGCTCAGCAAGAATAACCATGTATACTTATATATATATATATATATATATATATATATATTCTTAAAAAAATAGGTGGATTAGATGGAATTTTACGTTCTAAATAAGAACCTGCTTTCAATTTCTTTCTACCACGTACTGTTTTATTTTTTAGTCATGACTAATATCACCACCTTATTTAGCGGTCTCACTAGTAAAACTGGAGAATGGTGTGTCCAATATAACTATAACTCAAGAACCGTTTGTACGATTTAGATAAATAATACACCAAAATGGCAGACCAAATTGTCTTCAAGTCAAGTCAAAATTATTTTTTATTCGCTCAATATTTTCAGAGTTTGCTCCTTAAATTTGAACATATTCCAAATTTTTCATAAATTTTTTATATTTTTTTCGCCACAAATTTTTGAATAACTGGGAAAATAATGAGTAGATAAAAAAATCTTAATATACGTAAATGATATTTTGAATCGGCATCTATTGGTGTATAATTTATCTAAATTTGACAAACCGTACTCGAGTTATGTATGTGTGGCTGCCTAGATTTGTTGATGCTTGATTTCAAGTGTTTTTCACTTTTTTAGATTTGTCAACAGAAATCCCGCAATTACTATAAAACTTTCCAGAATTTCCAAAAATGTTTTTCCTTAACTCACCTACACTTCTACTATCAGTTTGCGAAATTTCATTGAAATCGGACCAGCCATAGCAAGACATTGTAGAGTATTAAAAAGGTATAAAGGAATGTATTATTAATTTTTCGAGATTCTTAAAAAAGTTCACGCACCAAACGCGGTGAAATTTTTATATTGATATTATCTTTTTAGGATAAACAACATTATTTTTAATCCATAATTTAGACTATATAAAAAATATTTTAAAAAAATATTCAAAAGCATTTTAGAAATTGCGATCAGAGCGTGACGTTTTTGTCCGAATTGGGCTAAAAAACTATTTTGTATTATCATGGCAATATTGGCTAGGATGTTGCTATGTCAAAAAATAGTTATGATCCTAATATACATATGTTTACTTATTATACCCTACACTACCATAGCTGGTTGGGGTAATCTGCGTTTCTGCTGATGTTTGTAAAGCATAGAATCCACCTTAAAGTATACCAATCGACTCAAAAGCACTTTTTGATTCGATCTAACGATGTCCGTCTGTCTGGCTGTCCATTTAACCTTGTGCACAAAGACAGCTCAATGAAATTTGGCACGTAAGACTTTCATGACACAAGGACGAAGTCTATTGAAATTGGTTATGATCGGTCCATTATTTGACCTAGCTCCCATACAAATGTCCTCCCGGAATAGGGGTTTAACGATCATAAATGCCTTAAATATAGCAATATTTTAATGAAATGTAAGTAAGTTTTGTATTAGTATCAATCTTTGTGCCAAATTTCATGAAGATCAGTCCATAATTGACCGTAGCTCCCATATAAAACGTTCTTCAGAAAATCTCTTTACCGTGCGTAAATTACATACACACGTTAGTATTGAATTTATTTTTTATACAAGTAGAAATCACAGTGACAAATTTTATAAGGAGAGAATCACCCTAAAGTGCATAAACTCATATAAATGTTAGTGTTAACGTAATATTCTTTACTCGTATATTTTATTTTACACTTAGTGAAAGTATCGGTCCACAATTGTCCACATAAGACCCATCCACGTTTGTTTTTAAGAGCGTGTGCTAAACAGTAGCAAAGTATGTTATAAAATAAATTTTTGATTGACAACCATAAAATAATTAATAAAACTTTTTAAAATTCAAAAATTGTTGCTATTTTTTTAATTTTTAATTTTATAAAAATGGAACATCAGCTAAAAACAGAAAACGAATTGCATTGCACGTAATAATTAACTTACATATATATGTAAATGAAAGCACATTTTTATCAGGGAGTATTCCTGAGAGATATAAGAGATGAGAGATTCTCTTGGAAAATACGTACAGCAACGATAGATGGGAGTTAGCATAACTTATTGATGTTTCATTAATATTTTTGAAAGAAAAATATTTTTTTTAGAAAAATCGAAGTCGAACTTAAAGGATAAAAGCAACATTACCTGCAATAGTGGAATTCTTGATGAAATATATATATATATAATATATATATATATATATATATATATATATATATATATATATATATATATATATATATATCGCTCAGGAGAGGAGGCAACTGATGAAGAGGGTAACTATTGGTAATTTTTTGAAACTATTCATGCCGAGACAAAAAAAAAAAATAAATTTCTATCTCCCTTATCTAATTGATAGTAGCGATGGGGTTTTAAATATGCAGCATCAACATAGTAATATCAATATTTTGCATAATACGTCATCAATAATTCTAATCATCGGAAATTCTAAATCTCGTGCATATATCCAAAAGATAGAAGATATAAAAAAACGCGACAAAAAAATTAGCAAAAAGAGGTCATTCTTTTTTTCTGTATTTTAGCAAATAGTACAGAAATATTACCGTCATATAGATGCTTCGGAATTATTTGTATCATCAGAATCTGATTCCGACTAAATTATACCTTTTTTATAAAAAAATGCAAAAATATGTGTTATTAAAGTGTACCTTAGGCAAATAAATTTTGAAAAAGAAGCTTTTATATACAGAGAAAGCTCTATTAGCGGACAGCTAAATTGTTTCGTTTTTGAAATCAATTTCTATAACACACCAATATAAAAACAACCTATTAGCAAAAAATGTTTTCAACAAGTAATTAAAAAAAAAATAATTTATTTATAACTAAAAAGTATTACTTCGGACGAATTCGTTTAAAATTTCGTTTCTCTTTCGGATGTCATTCTCAGAGTCGATGATCATTCTATTTTCATCAAAGAGTTCCACTTCAAATACTTCCTGCTTGCTTGATGCTATAGATGAATCAAAATCATTTTGAAGAATACAAATGCTATGGAGAATGAATACTGTAAAATAAGCATTGATGTAATTTTTAACTTTAAGCTCTAACTTTCTGTTAAAAATATGCTACCATCTATTTTTTAAATTCCCGAAAGTAGATTCCACATTTATCCTTCCTTTGCTACGTGCAACGTTAAACCTAGCCTGAACTGGAGTCAAAGGATCTTTAATCGGGGTAATAACTGGCACTGGAGGCAATTGGTAAGGATATCCTTTATCATGAAGAGGGCTGTTTAAAAATACTCTTGTGTCACTCTTGTGTACAGACCCTGGGTATCGAATAAATACATCAGTAAAATTATAATTGCTGCCAAAAACTGCCTGAACCTGAATTGAATAAAACTTGTTGTGGTTTATTTACTCGACATGCTTTTTATCGGTCATTTTGTTCTTATGTGCGTACCATCTATGGCGACAATAAAATTTTTGAAAGCCCCGGATTTAGTTTTTAGACAACATTTTGACGAGAAAATAAAATATTCATTTTATATCCTTTAAAAACAAAACTATTAACACTTTTCACTTCAAAAAATATTTTATCTGGCACACCAAATTATGAAATTTTTCTCACCATTTTATTTTACTATAGTACTTTGCTATCAATTAACCCCTTGTTAAGTTTAAAAAACTAAAAAGAAAATATAAAATTGTTATTTTATTAAAAAAATTATTATTAAACAACTAAAATACACTAAAATAGGCTCAAAATATTTAACATAAAGTGCTAATAATATGGCATCTTTTAAAATGATTTTCAAAAGAAAATAAAAACGTTTATAAATTAATTATTATATATTTTTTAATATAAATTTAAACAAAACTCGTTTTTAAATTTTTGCTTAACACTATTACATTTATTCCTCAAAAGTATTGCACAATTTTATTTTCTTTATTTACATTTACAAATGGTCATATGTTATATAGAAAAACGTCCAACATTTTCAAGCTTTCTAACAATGAACTATCAATGTTTGTCTCCCCTTTGCTCTTACTTGCAAGATTAAAAAAAAAAAAAAAAAACGAGCGCGATTGAACAACTTCCATCAGTGATAACTATTATAAAGTATTAGGTACGCGAACATAAATTATTTATAAAAAGTTTATCAGCAGTGCATCCAATACATAATACATATGTATTGGATGCCTGAATGCGTTAAATGACTAAGCAAAGTTCAAGAATTACTGATGTATAATTAAAAACTGACAATACCTATAATTTAAGGTTGCAAAATACTAAAAGGCAGACTTAATGTTAGGTGAGAGAACAACTGTCATAGGTTGTTTACGATGTTATACATATCTATATCATACAATCCATTATAGAGGTTGGCACAGCTACAAAATGTTTGGAACAAATTACACTATGCGACAAACTGATGATCATCGTCTGGAGGCGGAATCATTCCATCTGCAATATATAGCATTTGACGAGTAATGAATCCTCCGAAGGATTCATTGCTGGTAGGTTAATTTTTTTGTTTAACAACCTTCTCAATTTTTAATTTTTTACACCAAAGTTGTATCAGATAAAAATAATACAAATATAGTTAACAGTTCAATTATTTTAGAATATTAAACTGGGAATATTTCCTTATAACTTTCAATTCATCTACATCTCATTATAAGGGGTAATTTCTAGTTCGATTTTTAAAACAAGACGAGCTGATTAAAACTTGGCTTTAATGGGTTAAAATGTTCTACAGAAATGTTCTACGTCAAATTTCACTAGGGGTCACCAAAGTTCTAAAGTTAATCCGGTGTACCATTTATCAAAAAAAAAAAAAAAAAAAAAAAAAAATAAATAAATTATAAAATTTATTGCACCCAGAGAAATAATGGTCACAATCATGTTCAAAATGATTCAGTATCAATTGTGTATCAGGCACGTATGTATTAAATTTGAAAACGGCGTGTTCAAATCTGCAACGGAAATTTGAATGGTATCAAATTGAAAGTAAATTTGTGTTAAAATGAACATGATAGTGATTGAACTTGATATCGCATTGGTATGAACTTGAAAACGTTTTTTATTTGTTGTCATATTTATTATAAATAGTATAAAAATATTATTAAATATAATATTGTAATTACAATTTTTCCTCCTGAATTTCAATATGTTTGACTTGAAAACGTATTGTCGACAAATTATTTTCGATAAAGTATTCCGTTACATCACAATCATTATTTTTGTAAACTTTTTCATAAATAAATAATTTTTCCACATTAACTACATGCATTTGCAATCGCAATTTAACAACACTAAGAAAACCAAAACCAAAATAACCTACTATGCAATATACATGATGACGGTGACTTTTTTGTTTGAGCTACGATTCGAACATTGAAATGGAAATAAATGTGCAGTTTCAAAACGAATAGTTCGATTTGAAAGAAATTTGTGTTTGGACTATATAGGCCTAAGAGGGGCGGGTATACAAGGTTCCAAACTTGGACACTTTCAGTTTAAAAATAAACGATCCCGAATTAATATATCTGAACCGATTTTAAATATTAATATATGAGTAAAATTGTCCAGCAGAGAACTCAAAAAAAAAAAGTCGCTATATACATATATAGGATATCTTCTTTAATTTGATAGATATGGACTTCGAATTTTACCATTTTTCCTTTTTCTTTCAGATTTTTTGTAAATATTTTTCTATTTAGTTAACAGCAAATTACAAAAATTTGTAAAAACGAGCATAAGCATTTAAATTTTGATTTTCAAAAACAAAAATTTTTTTGCGTGCACAAGCGACATTCGACGTGTAAAAATTTAATGGCTTGTGTTTTGTGATGCAAAGCATCGGCGGATGTTTCGAAAACATTATATAGTCATTTCATACTCATATGTTAACAAGTTAAACGCGAAAGTTCGCAAAAATGATACCGCGTAAGGTGGCAATGAAAACGCAACCGTTGCTGATTTTGCAAACATCAACAAAGCTTTTGATTCTATGTTATATGTCATTGCATAGTAAAATTTAAGGAAGAAAATATCTGTAGAATATTTCAATCCATTAAACCCAAGTTTTAATTGAATTTCATAACATCTCTGCAAAACGGACTAGAAATGACACCGTATAATCAAGCATAGATGAATTTAAAGTTCTAATGAATATTTGACATTAAATTTTCTAAATATTTTTGCAAATACAATTGAGCTTGAAACTATATTTATATTAATTTTTTGACTTATCTGAAACTACTTTGGCATAAAAAACAAAAACTTTAGAAGGTAATAAAATAAAAATTTTACCTACCAGCGACAAATCCTTCGGAGGTTTACTGCACTCATCAAATGTTATCAATTGTAGTTGGAATAGTTCCGCCCCAAAATACATACTGTTGCGTAGTGTTGCCTAAAAAACTCAAAAACGAAAAGTTATTTTGTAAGAAAATTAAGTATAATCTGAATGTACCCAGCAGTTTATATGGTCGATAAAGTAACTACTTTGCAACAGGCACCAGAAACTGCTGGGTAATTAATATAATGGAAACGAGATTTTTGAGTTATTGAAATTGAAATAATAGTTATATTAAGCTTTATCTTTCGCAAAAAATCGTGTTTATATCTTTTATGGTCGCTGATTGAGAAGATAATATTTTATCCATTTTTCTATTAAGGTAATAGTAATTTGTAATATTTTAATGCGTTTTCTGCAAAATCGCTTTTATTGTTCTTGAAGTAACCCAGCAGCTTTTTCGGTATCAATTGACACCCTTTTAGACAGTAAAGTTCGTTCTTGTCTACCCACCCAACTCGCTCAAATGTGTATATTTTTGTATTACTCTTTTTCGTACTTTGGCAAGAGTCGGAGCTGGCGATTGACACTTTATTGTCGATTTGGTAAGCGTGGATTATCGATTATCTTTTTAAAGGTTTCAAAAAAGGTTGGCAACCGATCCAAAAAGATAAAATGGTAACGGTATTGGTATTTCGGATTATTTCTATACGGGTATTTTAGCGGTAACGGTAATTTCAGCTATTTCGGTAACGGTATTTTAGCGTTATCGGTATTTCTAGCTATTTAGGTAATGGTATTTTAAGGGTAACGGTTGTTTCAGAAATTTCGAAGTATCGCTTCAGGACTAAACTGTAGTTAAATATATAAGGTCGGTCAGGGATAACCATAACGTTATTACAAGTTTTATTTCAATTTTATTAAACATATTTTTTTAACCGAAAAATAACGGCGTTTTAGTATTGTCGATATTTCGGTAACAGCTATCGGCATTTTCGGTTAATTTGGTATCGGTATTTTAGCGGTAACCGTATTTTCCATTATTTTAGTGACTGTATTAGTAAAAGTGGAAACCAAACCAAAAGTGTAAATAGCTCATCCATTTACATTACAGGTTAAGTAACTTGGCAGACTACAATTAATACTTCCTAAGATATTTACCACGTATGTATCCTTTTCTGACGTGTATAATGTCTATTTTCACTTTACTGTACATTTCGGTACTTAAGAAAGTCTTAGCATTTACTTCGAGAGTAAACAAAATAGTTAATTATGTTTTTCACTAGCTTTTCCCTTTTAATCCGATAAAATATATTTACTTCATATGGGGGCTACTATTACCCATGGATCTATCCGCCCTATTGAAATTTTGATATCAAAGTTATTACTACTAAGACTAATATTTTATTAATATTTGCTTTCTATGGGGACTATATCTCCCCCAGGACCTATAGGAAAATAATTCTCACAAAGTTTAAGGCTCTAACTGTAACAGTTCTTTAGATATCCATAACGATCAAAAAATTAAATATCATATTTGATTTTAATGAGACACATAATGATGCTGTGATTTTTAAGAAAATCATTCCAGCCGTTTGAGAGTTTTAAAAAATTGGGCGTGGCATCCGATTAAAATTCAGCATAGCATATAACATCTTCTAGTGTAAGTACTATCTGTGTATCAAATTTAATGTGAATATTTTCATTAATAACATGCAAAATTTAAGAAACTGCCATATATAATACAAATATCAAAAGATCTGTAATCCTCTCGAGAATTTTGCTGTTGAAATTCAGCAAGATCGGTTCATAAATGGCGGAGATATGTGTAAAAAAGTGGTTTTTTGAGTTTTTTTTTAAAAGCCTCCCAATAACATTGATATATGATATATATATCAAAAAATCAAAAATTTTTCCAAAATTTTTTGTAGGAACTTGTCCACAAAATACTTTGTATAAATATTTTATAATTTTAACTAGAAATATTTTTGTTTTATTGTTTTTGAATTGAGAAGTTTTGAAAATTATTATAATTAAAATATTCAATAAATAAACTTAAATTTTTATAAAAGAATTATTATTTGGTTCTACATAAATTGCTAAACAAAATAAATTTATTTAAAATAATCAACCGATTGAGCAATACATAAAAAAGATACTTTACACTTGATCGAGGATTGCTTGCGGTTTACCTTTCAATAAAATACTTCAGGTATTTCCTATATACTTAACTCCAAGACAGAAAGATCCCCTCGACAAACAAGGCATATGGAATACATAGCACAATTTACAAGTGATTTAAATATAGTCGAGGTAAAGATAATATTGTTCCAGATTGATGGAAATTAGAGAATTTAAAATTCTTAATTATGATTTTAATATAATATGTAAAGTAACAGGAAAACATCCTAGAAATTAATTTAAAGTAATTATTTTTGTACTTCTATGAATAAAAACATAAATTTATGGGTTTTACAATGTATTATATATATATATATAGATAATTTTGTTCTTTAACTAGTTAAGAAAAAAAAAACTAATAAAATCGGTTGGAAATACTAGCATATATATGTAAAAAAACTGGACCAAGAACATGCAAAGTTATGGTGCTTAAAAATTCAAACGCAAATAACTCGAAACCTATAAGATATAAATAGGACACGTAAGTATGTTTTTTAATAGGTCTTATCAGGGCCTATAACAATATATAGAAATATTTGAAATCGGACTAGAAACAAAAATTTGACAAACGATTAAATATTTTTTATGTCAGAGGTACCTAACTTTGAGTCCCCTTAGCTCCGCCCCTGAGGGGTTTGTTGTGCCCCCCTTATAAACTTAACATTGTACACTCCTCTGCTACGTCTATACCAATTTTTGGAAATAAATCTGTAACTTCTGATCGGCTGGTTGGATTTTCATGAAGTTTGGTACTGCCGTAGCAGGGGCGGAGCTAAGGGGGGTTCAAAGTTAGCTACCCCTGACATAAAAATTTTTTAATCGCTTGTCAAATTTTTGTTTCTCGTCCGATTTCAAATATTTTTATATATTGTTGTAGGCCCTGATAAGACCTATAAAAAACATGCTTACGTGTCCTTTCACCTCTTACAGTTTTCGAGGTATTTACCTTTGAATTTTTAAGAACCATAATTTTGCATGTTCTTGGTCCAGTTTTTTTCATATATATCCTAGTATTTCCGACCGATTTTATTAGTTTTTTTCCTAACTAATTAAAAAACAAAATTATCTATTGACTAAAAAAATTGAAGTCGATATCTTTACCGAGTCCAAAAATAAACGATTGAAAATTGCAAAAAAGACGACTTTTTGTGTTTTTTTAGCCGAAAAAGTATCTACACTCTTTTTTATCTAAATTAAAATTTTCTTTAGGAACATATAATAATTTTGCATTTTTCTGAAAGGTAACTTAACAGAGATGACTTTAAGATAAAAAACAAGCCCAATAACTCAATTGGTCATGGTACATACCCTCCCGAATTCGACCCATTTTATATGAAAGTTTTGACTTTAGACCATATTTTCTCAAATTCCAAAGCACGAGTCGACCAGCAGAATATATTTTATGAATCTTCAGTATGCGGTTAAAAGTTCTAAATTAAAATCTGCGGGACTTCGGAAAAATGTGGATTCTATAGCCAAAAATGTAAAAAATCCCATTTTTGAGAATTTTCATTAGTTTTTTTTTTTTGGGAATTCAGAAAAACCCTTCCCCTGATTAAAATTTGGTTAACTCACTTTTATTTATATTAATAAGATCCAAATTTCCTGCAAATTTCATTAAGATATCTTTATAAACAAATATGTTATTACAATTAAAAAATTTGTATTTTCTCCAAAAACCCCAAATTGGTCCTTTTGTTTGGTTTATTTCTAAATAGCGGAAGAAATTTTAAAAATATGTACTCCAAGCTTGTATTAGCATATATGATTTCCGATCTTTTGCATAAAGATTCAATATCATGTCTCATTTCAGAAATATGCGCCTTTAAACTTTTAAATTTCCAATTTATTGAATATATGACCATATTTTTACAAACTTGCAACTTTTGCCTTTAGCTTTGCGGGAATAATTACTTAGAAAATTATGAATATTTCTGTATACACAAAATATTTTCATAAAAATACCTAATTAATAAATATTTTTTATTTTTAATAGGGTTGCCACATTTTCCAAATTTAAGTAAATTTTTATCCTTTTCTAAGCATTCATATATTTCTATTAATGAATTTAAAATAACAAAACGAACAAGAAATGTGTATTTTAACTTAATATTATTATACTTGGTATTTATCATCTTCCTTAATAAATATTTTATTTCTAATACGATTTTTTATTACTTATTTACATTAAATTTATGTAGAAAATTTTTCTAATATTTTCCACTTATTACTTATTTACTTACATATTTTCTATAAAATAATCTGTTGTATCTGTATACATATCTAAAAGATAATAAAGGTCATTCAAGTCATCAGTATTTTGAGTTGATAAAGACTCATAATAAATGCAATAGGCTATTCAAAATATCCTCGTTTTGTGATATTCTGGAGCATTTCCTGCAGCTGAATAATTGAACGTGCTTAAAATCTCTGTTTCTTGCTTCTTGAGCCTCTTCTGTAAGCTCTCCAAGTGGAAGAATATTTCGTTCAATTATAATTTCGCAGTGGCACAATACTTTATGTACTGTTGGTGTCATTTCTTTCCATGGATATAGAGAAACAAGTAGTTTAGATATTTCTGTTGCATATTCTCCAAATCGAGCAGAGTTAATTTTGTGCTTACTATTAATTGCAATTAACAGTATGTTAATCCTTTCAAGTAACTCTTTAATAATACCAGTTATTTTTGATGTAGCTTCGAAATTTCCGAAAAACCTTCTTGCTGTGTTTCCATTAATTGTACTACCATCAGTCGGTAGAAGTTTGTAGATGTTTAATCCCTCTCTCTTCTCTGCTTTCTTCTCTGAATTCATCCTGGATTCTACTTTTCTCTGATATTCTAAGTGTTTTAAATCCTCGTTGTTTCTGGTATGTTTTGTTAAATTTTCTGGCACACTTCTATACTTTAAATCATATGCTATGTGCAGAAAATGCTCTATGAACCGTATTCTGGAGTGAAGTGGAGATATTCTGAAGGACAGAAATTCTTCATTAATACTCCTTGCTTTACCAATATCCGAAAATTGTGATTTCGTCTCATCACATAGTGAGTATTTCCAAAAAGAAGATGTTTCCTTAATGTGATTACTAGCCTTTCCATAAATCATTGTTAGACTAAGTTGAAAGAATATGTCGAATGTGTTGTAAATCATTTATTTCATCTTTAATATATTCCACTAAATCCTTTGTTGTTGTCTTCGACTCCCTTCTGTATTCGAACCAAATAGGTCTGCAAAAATGTTTTGGTCCTGGAGTGGTGTTAAGCCATATATCTTCAGATGAGTTTTTACACTTTGATGAAGATTGCTTCCTTTTCGGTAACCGAAATAGATGTTTTTTCCTTGAAAATCCTTGTATGATGGTAGAATTGAGTGTCCCTTTTCAAGCAGAGCTTTTCTTAAAATTTGATATTTGTTTCGGCTGAGATCTAACTCAAGCATTAAAGCAATTGCTTCTTCCTCTGTAAAATTGGATTGTGATGTTGGAGTAGGCACAATTTCGGCAATCCGTTTAAGAAGTTTTGGTGATGCAGCTGGCAGTATTTCAGCAACATTAATTGCACTCGTAGGTTGCTTCTACTTTTTTAACATTTCTTTGAATGTATCAAAAACTTCTTCATTCGAAATTATAGAAAGCTTATGGGCCAGTCTTTTCTTCTTATATCTTGTACTTAAATTATCATATGTTTTATTTTTAATCTGTTGTATGATATGTTGTTTTTATGAATTCCTCTATAGCTTCCAAACGATTAAGATCATTTTTAGATAAACTCTACAGAACGCAACACAATTGTTCATGTTTCAATGTAATCACCATGGTAATCAACTTCGTTATGATGTTGATAAGGATTAGCTGCGCATTTATATATATCTATTAGATATATCGCACAGGTATATATATTTACAGGTATTCTGTGAATTTTCATCAGGTAAAATATCTGAAAGAGTCAATTTGGAAGAGAACCTATACCGAATTACCTGTGCATTGTCACTAGCTCATAAAAATATAAATTTTGAACCATCAGTAACAGATAAATGCTGCAGCTAGGTATCACCGGAAAGAATACCAGTACATTGCCACTAGATCATAAATATATAAATTTTTAACCATCACCAATAGATAAATACATTTGTTAAATTTAGGTATTTTCATAAAAATATTTTGTGTATAGATATTATTAAAAATATACAGAAATATTCATAATTTTCTAAGTAATTACTCACGCAAAGCTAAAGGCAAAAGTTGCAAGTTTGTGAAAATATAGCCATATATACAATAAGTTGGAAATATAAAAGTTTAAAGGCACATATTTCTGAAATGAGGCATGATACTGACTTGAATCTAAAGGATACGCATAATTTGGAACACATATTTTTAAAATTTCTTTCGCTATTTAGAAATAAAACAAACAAATACAAATTTTTTAATTGTAATAACATATTTGTTTATAAAGATATTTTAATGAAATTTGCAGGAAATGTGGATCTTATTAATATAAATAAAAGCGCGTTAACCAAATTTTAATCATGGGTAGGGTTTTCCTGAATTCCCAAAAAAAACTAATGAAAATTAACAAAAATGGGATTTTTTATATTTTTGGCTATAGAATCCACATTTTTCCGAAGTCCCGTAGATTTTGATTTAAAACTTTTAACCGCATACTGAAGATTCTTAAAATATATTCCGCTTGTCGATTCGTGCTTGGGATTTGAGAAAATATGGTCTAAAATCAAAACCTTCATATAAAATGGGTCGAATTCGGGAGTATGTGTACCATGACCAATTGAGTTATTGGGTTTGTTTTTTATCTCGAAGTCATCTCTGTGAAGTTACCTTTCAGAAAAGTGCAAAATTATTATATATTGCTAAAGAAAATTTTATTTTAGATGAAAAAGAGTGTAGATACTTTTTCAGCTAAAAAAACACAAAAAGTCATCTTTTTGCAATTTTCAAATTAAAAATCGTTTATTTTTGGACTCGGTAAAGATATATAATTAATATAAAATTTTTTTATTCAATAGATAATTTTATTCTTTAACTAGTTAAGAAAAAAAGTAATAAAATCGGTCGGAAATACTAGGATATATATGAAAAAACTGGAAAAAGAACAAGCAAAATTATGGTGCTTAAAAATTCAAACGCAAATAACTCGAAAAGTATAAGAGATAAAAGGACACGTAAGTATGTTTTTTATAGTTCTTATCAGGGCCTACAACAGTATATAAAAATATTTGAAATCAGAAGCAAAAATTTGGGAAGTGATTAAACATTTTTTATGTCAGAGGTACCTAACTTTGAGCCCCCTTAGCTCCGCCCCTGTGGGGTTTGATGTACCGCCTTTTCATGAAAATCCAACTAGCCGATCAGAAGTTACAGATTTATTTCCAAAAAATTTCGATTCCCTTATGCAGTAGAAGTTGTTTTATGGGTACTAAAAAATAACAAAACATATTTGATTTTTCAACTTTTCGTTCTTTCACAGAAGTGATTATATCTTCTTTAAATATATGGAATTTTAATTTGCTATTTACTAGTTTTTACTGGTGAGCTTTGCTACCCTACTTGATGCGATAAATAATATTTACTTTGTATGGGAGCTACTACTCCTCCTAGACCTATTCATCCTATTCGAAATTTAATATGATCTTTTTTTTAATTTTTTAATGCTTTCACTGTAATAGTCCTTTAGATGAGGAAATTTATATTTTCTTTTTATTGAGGCTATGATATGATAGGATAAAAATTCCCAGGAAATTTGAGGGCTCCCACTGTAATAGTTCCTTAGATATGCTATAATGAATATTTTCTTTATATGGGAGTACTACACTCCCAGATCCGATTTTAAGCTAATTGGTTCATCCGTTTGAGAGTTTTAATAAAGTGGGCGTAAAATATGGCCGTGGCATCTGATCAAGATCAAACATACCTATAAAAATTATTGAAACGGATCACATAAAATATGGCACAAATAAAGTTCGGAATGAACTATGGCTTATATAGTCTGTTTCACTTTTTGAAATTATTTAATATATGTATATACTGAACTTTTCTAATTTTTTTTATTCAACCATTGAATCAGTTCATATGCATATATAGTACGGAAATAACTTATGCTGATACATCCTTTTTATTAAATGTCACGCACCTTTTTCCGCCCAGTTTTGTACGTAAAGTTTTGCGACGTGATGACATATTTGGCAGAAAGATATTACATTCTCCGAAAGGAACTTACAGCTTTGCTTAAGATTACTTTTTATAAAGAAATATTTTACTTAATTTTTCATGCAATCTCTGTTTTAATTCACATAGCTTTTGGCTTATCTGTATGTATATACCTTAGAAGGAATAAAAACTCTTTTGTTACTTTTTAAGAACTTAAACAAAGTTTTTTGTGGATGTTAATTATGTATTGGAAATTCTAAAAATATCAAAATAAGCTACTCAATTAGGCTTACGACATACACTAGGTCGTTTATAAAGTATAATTCCACTATCACATCGTGTCCATTGGCAAGAAATCATTTCAAAAAAAAATTATCATTTGCTTATCACCCCCCTCTTGAAATAAGCATATACGTCGAAATAAAGCTATCATTACAATCCAATGTAAATGATGAGATGGGTCTTGATTTTAGCTTGATTTGGTTTGAATATATTCCTTACAATAAAGTATGCCTTCGTAATATTGACATCATTTTTAATAAGTTCTATGATGGCTGTTTTAAGAAATCAATTCCAATGACGAGAAAAAGAATTGCACATGGACCGCCTTGAAATACAAAGCAGCTCAATGGCTTGAAAAATTTTAAAAACAAACATTATAGAAAATACAAAAAGTCCGGTTTATCTATTGATTATATGAGATACTCCATATCAAGATCAGTTTAAAATATCCAATGTTACAACAATTATCTTTTTTAGGTGAAAAGAAATTTTAAAAATAATCCAAAATATTTTTACCAGTTTGCAAATTCTAATCGGCGAGTCTCTGGATATCCGTCCATGATGAAATCTGGAGATAAAGAATCCTCAAACGATGCAGATATTTGCGTTATGTTTGCTGCTTTTTTCTCATTCTCCTATTCTGATAAGGAAAAATATCAACTTTCCAATTATCCGTATCCAATTCCTGTTGCAAAATATATAAATTGTCCAACATTAGATAAATCGATCTTACTGACAGCTGTACAGAATCTAGCTATGTTCTCATAAAATTTTTACATTCTCTTATATCTCCAATAACTTACTTATTCAATATATCAATATTTAGTGGTTATTTTCCTGAAGTTTGGAGGAAATATTATATCATACCTTTGTTTAAATCTGAAAGCAGATCCAACATTTCCAATTATAGAGGTATTACTAAATTGGGTATTATTCCAAAACTTTTCGAAAAGATAGTTACTGAAATCCTTTCGCATCAAGTTGTTTGTTATCTTTCCACATTTCAGCATGGATTTAGAAAAGGAGTTCACAACCTCAGTTATAACTGCGTTTGAATCCGGCTTACAGACAGATACAGTTACATACTTCAGTAAAGCTTTTGATAAAGTAAATCACGATCTCCTATTGTTCAATTTGGATAAACTCGGATTTTCTCCTGTTTTTCTTAAATGGATTTTTACATATCTTAAAAATAGATACCAATGTGTATTATATAGAGAATGTACATCGAAATTCCTAATATTTACAAAGGATTTACCAGCTTGGATTAAGAATTCTAAAATATTAATGTATGCTGATGATGTAAAGCTGTTCCATAGCTTTAACTATTCCTATCAATGTTCCTTACTTCAATCAGATCTTGGCAATCTTCATGATTGGTGTATAATTTAAGAAAGTGTAAACACATGATGTTCTACAGAAGAAGACCAGTACTCTGTAGATACACAATAAATGAATATCAGCTTGATCTAGTCGAAGAATTTCTGTAATTTCCACGTTCCTTTAATTCCTACGTAAATAGCTTTAATAATATATATGTTAGCCCTTAAGAAATTGTAACTTTAAAAGAAGAATTAACTTAATAGATTTTCATAGATTTTGTAACAGAATCGCTTTTTATTGAAAACTAACTTATTAAGTTATCTATCTCTCGTGCAAAAATTTTAAAAAATATTGATTGACACTTTTGCATTTCAGTTAACGATATATTCATTTGTAAATCTTATTAAGATACAAATTCTCACAAGAGAATCCCACAGACCCTTCAAGAACATTTGACATGAACGTTACTAAAACGTTTGCTAATTTTCTGCTTCTCATCCTATTTCACCGTTTTTATTAAAAAAGCTTAATAGCTCATTCTCAACTAGGTGAAAAATTCTTTAAGAAAATACAAATATTTCATACTTTTATATAGAACAGTCCTAGGAAGAAATCAAGTTTCCTTTTAACTTTTTTTAACTTCTTTATGAAATACGGCTTAAAATTGTATCTAATGAAGAAAGATATATTTTCAGTAATAGGTAACTTCTCTTTTTAAGTCGAACAGTAGTCAGCTAATATTTCCTTAATAACGTTTTTCTGTAAATGTTTGATGGAAACGCTCAAAATATTTGTTGGTAAAGACCTCCGAAGGCATATTTTATCTCATATCCTTGATGTTCTCTATTTGAAGATATTTCAAGATTCGGCTTGGAATCACTACACTTGAAGAAACATTCTTTAGTCACGTTATCTTTAAATTTGTGGTTAGGCTTGATTCTAAGCAGGGATGATAAATTCAGTACAATTGTAATTTTATTCAGTACAATTCTATTGTCAAAAGTACATCAATTATAAAACAACAATTATAAAATTTTGCTCTTAATGAAATTATTGGTTTGATTAACAAACATTTTAAAATAGTAATTAAATTTGCTTTAATGTAGCTACATTTTTGCATAAAAGTGAGAATCATGTAGACATTCCCAGACCTGAATTTATTAAGTTCAACTCGGGCATTTTTTTTTTGAAAATACAAAGACGTATGTTTCTCTTTCTATTACACAATGTGAAAAATTTTAATTTGCTTTACTTTACCAGTAAACAATTTTCAAGTTTTTCGTTGCACTAACGTGACATTTACAACAACTTATAAGCATAGTTTTACCATGATGCACAAGAGTAAACGAATAACTTTGTTATTGTAAGGGAGAAAATAATATGCATCTACGTGTTTTCTTTTCTTCACCATTGAAAAGAGCGCTTTTCGTGTAAAAAATTTGTTTCCAACCGGAAATTCGCCATACAAAATTCAAGTGATTCGTAAGGGATTGGTTAAGCGTTATTTTATTTTTCTTTCATTCTACTTTATTATCTGCATTCGAAGCTTCATTTCTTAGTTTTGACGAAACTAAGAAATGAAGCTTCGAATTCTTTCTTTTAAATCGAGCTCAAACAAATCTGAAGATTATTTGCTTGGATTAGGTATTTTTTAAGAACTCGATATAATTATTCTTTCTGTGGTTAAGTAATCATTTAACACTCTTATCAATTTTGAAATTTTCGGTATGGTCAAACTAACCTTTTAAAAACTTTTTATGCCAACTTGAACGATATCCATCAATTTATAAATTTGTTTAAGAACTCAAGGGAAATTTCCGAAAGTTATTGTATTTAGACCAAAACATACTTTAAATTTCTACAGAAGAAGTTACTACCATTTTAGTATAATTACGGCCCAAAAAAAACATTTTTTTATTAAATTTAGTACAATAATGAAAATTGCATTTATCATCCGTGATTCTAAACGATAACTATTGATCGGAAATATAAATATGATAGATAAAAGACGTAACATGAACCTAAATTAGGTTTTATTTTCATGTCTTTTAATATATATCGAACAACACGGGTAACGCCGAGTAGAAATAACTAGTAGTATATATAAAACGATCGGAAATTCTTTTGAGAATTTTGCTATTGAAATTCAGAAGGATCGGTTCATAAATGGCGAAGATACGTCAAAGAAAAAAAGTTTTTTAAACCGGTTTTCGATTTTCTCAAGCCTCTATATAAGCTAGGGATTTCATTTTTGTAAAGATCTGGAAATTTTTTTCTGAATCTTTATGCTGAAGAAATGAACTAAATCGATCCAATAATAACCAAGATATTGGGAAAAATCGTCGGCGAGCCTGTCGGCTTGTGTCACTCAGTTGTTTGTATATACATACAATCATATATATTTTTTATATATGTTTGGTCGTTTTTTTAGTAGGAAATAGAAGCATTGCAATGTCTCAGTGTTGTTGTTTATATGTATAAGCATGTATATACATACAAACATATGTATATAAATTTAGTCATTTTTTGTATAAGCAAGCAGTTTAGTTTACAACAGCAGTGTCATAATGATTGTTGTCGTTGTTGTTGTTTTTGGTATAAGGAAGCAGTTTAGTTGACAACAGCAGTGTCATAATGATTATTGTCGTTGTTGTTGTTTTTGGTATAAGGAAGCAGTTTAGTTTTGTTGTTTTTTGTATATGCAATCAGTTTGTATATACAAACATAAACATATAAATATATGTATGCTTATAAGTTGTTGTTGTGTTTTTTGTTTTTTTTTAAGCTAGAGTAGCTTATGAAACAAATGTGTGTATTTTTTTTTTAAGTATAAATATGAAAATATTAAGGCATACTATTTCTTTTTATTTGCTGATAAAGTGGTGTAGGGTATAAAAGATTCGTCATTTGTAAATATATTTGCAATTACATCCAATATAATATATACAGCACTCTAACTTGTTCTTTCTGTCGTTGTCCGTATATGCGTTTGCTATTTATTTTAAATATGCATAAGTAAACTAATGCATGTACGTACCTATAACATCACTGGTCGGCAAAAAAGGTTTTTTTTGTTCTCCTTTAAAACAAATATATATATATATATATATATATATATATATATATATATTGACTAGATGGAATTTAACCTGCTGAACACGAATCTGCTTTCAGTTGTATTCCATCAGGACAGGGCATATCTAATATCCATATGTTAATAAGGTGAATACATGAGTAAATTTTACCATAATTCCAGAACGGGTTGTCCGATTTAGACAATTGAAACACCAAAAGATGAAAACGAGAATTATATTATTTTCTTATCTGTCCAACGATTTTGGAGTTATTTAGAAATTAGTTTTGGAAAAAACGAAACCGCTAAAAATGTATAGTTGGTATTGCTGTGAATCAGTGTTGCCAGGAGATGAAAAAAAGAAGCTAAGTTAAACTTAAAAAAAGATCAAAAAAGGCTAGACGTACCAAAAAATAAGGCCAGAAGAAAGTTAAAGTTAACTTATCTCGTTCCCATTAGTTTTTGATATTTTTCTAAAGAAATTGTAATAAATTTATAAATAATACTCAGTAAAATGACTCAATAAAAACCGCGCAAAAAAATTCCATATAATTATGGGTTATATTTCATAAGAAAAATGATACAATGTTTTTTCGAAATTGTTGAACTGTAATTCCTTTTTGATTAAGCATTTCCAAATTGGATGATTTTTCGCATTAATAAGACTGTTTTAACTGCCATCATAAATATTTTCTATTGAAGATGAAGTCTATTAAAAAATAATTATAATAATCGACTTAGTAACTCTACAAAATTTGTTATAGTACTTTTATTTTGGAGAATGAAGCTCCGCAGGCGAAATTTTTTTTATTAAATATAAATAATTTCATAAATCAATGACTCTGTAAAAAAATTGGTAATAGCAAATAAGAAATTATTTTCTTCTTTTTTGAAATAATGAAACTTTAGAATTTTTAAGGCTAGAAAAAGAAAGCTGAAACGAAAATTTTGGGGCTAAAAGCAAAATAAAAAAAGATTTAGCTTTAAAAAGTCTAAACTGGCAACATTGCACAGTGGGGCAGAATCGAAATTTTTTGGAAATAAATCTGTAACTTCTGATCGGCCGGTTGGATTTTCATGAAATTTGGTATAGGAGTAGCAGAATTTTGCATAATTTTGCGATTTCAAATATTTTTATATATTGTTGGCACTGATAAGACCTATAAAAAATATGCTTACATGTCCTATTTATCTCTTATAGTTTTCGAGTTATTTGCGTTTGAATTTTTAAGCACCATAATTTTGCATGTTCTTGGTCCAGTTTTTTTCATATATATCCTAGTATTTCCGACCGATATTATTAGTTTTTTTCTTATTTAGTTAAAGAGCAAAATTATCTATTGAATAAAAAAATTCGAAGTCGATATCTTTACCGAGTCCAAAAATAAACGATTTTGAATTTGAAAATTGAAAAAAGACGACTTTTTGTGTTTTTTTAGCCGAAAAAGTATCTAGACTCTTTTTTATCTAAAATAAAATTTTCTTTAGCAACATCTTTATGAAAGGTAACTTCACAGAGACGACTTTAAGATAAAAAACAAGCCCAATAACTCAATTGGTCATGGTACATACCCACCCGAATTCGACCCATTTTATATGAAAGTTTTGATTTTAGACCATATTTTCTCAAATCCCAAAGCACGAATCGACAAGCAGAATATATTTTAAAAATCTTCAATATGTTGTTAAAAGTTTTGAACCAAAATCTAAGGGACTTCGGAAAAATTTGGATTCTATAGCCAAAAATGTAAAAAATCCCATTTCTGAGAATTTTCATTAGTTTTTTTTTGGGAATTCAGAAAAATCCTACCCCTGATTGAAATTTGGTTAACGCGCTTTTATTTATATTAACAAGATCCACATTAGCTGCAAATTTCATTAGGATATCTTTATAAACAAATATGTTATTTCAATTAAAAAATTTGTATTTTCTCCAAAAACCCCAAATTGGATCTTTTGTTTGGTTTATTTCTAAATAGCGAAAGAAATTTTTTAAAATATGTATTCCAAATTAAGCTTATTCTTTAGCATATATAATTTCCGATCTTTTTCAAAAAGATTCAAGTCAATATCATGCCTCATTTCAGAAATATACGCCTTAAACTTTTATATTTCCAATTTATTGTATATATGACTATATTTTTACAAACTTGCAACTTTTGCCGTTAGCTTTGCATGAATAATTATTTAGAAAATTATGAATATTTCTGTATACTTTTAATAATATCTATACACAAAATATTTTTACAAAAATAATTAATAAATATTTTTTATTTTTAATATTTCCCAAATTTAAGTAAATCTTTATCCTTTTCTAAGCATTCATATATTTCTATTAATGAATTTAAAATAACAAAACAAACAAGAAATGTCTATTTTAACTTAATATTTATTGGTATTTATCATCTTCCTTAATAAATACATTAAATTTATGTAGACAATTTTTCTAATATTTTAAACTTATTACTTATTTACTTACATATTTTCTATAAAATAATCTGTTGTGTCTGTGTACATATCTAAAAGATAATAAAGGTCCTTCAAGTCATCAGTATTTTGAGTTGATAAAGACTCATAATAAATGCAATAGGCTATTCAAAATATCCTCGTTTTGTGATGTTCTGGAGCATTTCCTGGAGCTGCATAATTGAACGTGCTTAAAATCTCTGTTTCTTGCTTCTTGAGCCTCTTCTGTAAGCTCTCCAAGTGGAAGAATATTTCGTTCAATTATAATTTCGCCATGGCACAATACTTTATGTACTGTTGATGTCATTTCCTTCCATGGATATAGAGAAACAAGTAGTTTAGATATTTCTGTTGCATATTCTCCAAATCGAGCAGAGTTAATTTTGTGCTTACTATTAATTGCAATTAACAGTATGTTAATCCTTTCATGTAACTCTTTATTAATAGCAGTTATTTTTGATGTAGCTTCGAAATTTCCGAAAACCTTCTTGCTGCGTTTCCATCATTTGTACTACCACCAGTCGGCAGAGGATTGTCGATGTATAATCCCGTCTCTTCTCTGAATTCATCCTGGAATCTACTTTTCTCAGATATTCTAAGCGTTCTTAAATCCTCGTTGTTTCTGGAAGGTTTTGTTAAATTTTCTGGCACACTTCTATACTTTAAATCATATGCTATGTGCAGAAAATGCTCCATGAACCGTATTCTGGCGTGAAGTGAAAATATTCCGAAAGATAGAAATTCTTCATTAATACTCCTTGCTTTACCAATATCCGAAAATTGTGATTTCATCTCATCACATAGTGAGCATTTTCAAAAAGAATATGTTTCCGTAATGGCATTACTAACCTTTCCATTAATCATTGTTAGACTAAGTTGATAGGATATGTCGAATGTGTATTGGTTTATGGTTATTGAAAGAGGTTGTAAATCATTTATTTCTTCTTTAGTATATTCCACTAAATCCTTTGTTGTTGTCTTCGACTCCCTTGTGTATTCGAACCAAATGCGTCTGCAAAAATATTTTGATCCTGGAGTGGTGTTAAGCCATATATCTTCAAATGAGTTTTTACACTTTGATGAAGATTTCTTTAAAGAATAAGATCGCATTCTTAATGGCACCAAAGATGCTATAAATACGCTTTTATAATCCGACATTTTCTTACTTCCACTAGCATGCTTGTATTCAGGAAGGGCTGATAGTCCGTCACATCCCCACTTATAGATTAATACAACGTTGCTGTTATTGACTTTTTCCAACTGATCTGCAGAAAAATCTGCAACTGTCCTGGTAGCTGTATTCTCAAGCATAGAAGATAGCTCTACACATGCTTCCTTTTCGGTAACCGAAATAGAAGGTTAAATAGTTTGCTTTTTTTCCTGAATATCCTTGTATGCTCGAAGAATTGAATGTCCCTTTTCAAGCAGAGCTTTTCTTAAAATTTGATATTTGTTTCGGCTGAGGTCCAGTTCAAGCATTAAAGCAATTGCTTCTTCCTCTGTAAAATTGGATTGTGATGTTGGAGTAGTTACACTTTCGGCAATCCGTTTAAGACGTTTTGGTGATGCAGTTGGCAGTATTTCAGCAATATTAATTGCACTCTTAGGTTGCTTCTCCTTTTTTAACATTTCTTTGAATGTATCAGAAACTTCTTCATTTGAAATTATAGAAAGCTTATGGACCAGTTTTTTTTCTTAGATCTTGTACTTAAATTATCATATGTCTTGCAGGGTGCTCCAGTTGATATTTTGTACGCCGATATTTCTATATCAGTATCCATCCAATCGGAATGTTTAATTTTTAATCTGTTAGTACGCTGATTCAAGGACTTCATTTTTACGTCACACAACTTTAAAAAGCTCTCTATCTTAGATTTACCAATGATGACGACTTTTGCATGATATGTAGTTTTTATGAATTATATAATCAACTTGTTGATATATATTTACAGGTATTCTGTGAATTTTGATCAGGTAAAATATCTGAAAGAGTTAATTTAGTAGAGTACCTATACCGTATTCATTGATATTATATGTTGCTGTTAGGTATCACCGGAAAGGATATTACCTGTGCATTGTCACTAGCTCATAAAAATATAGATTTTGAACCATCAGTAATAGATGCTGCAGCTAGGTATGAACGGAAAGTATATCTGTACATTGCCACTAGATCATAAATATATAAATTTTTAACCATCAACAATAGATAAATACATTTGTTAAATTTAGGTAAACACCATAAATGTAAACTAATAAAATACTTATTGAATATTTCTGAAATGAGGCATGATATTGACTTGAATCTTTTTGCAAAAGATCGGAAATTATATATGCTAAAGGATAAGCTTAATTTGGAATACATATTTTTAAAATTTCTTTCGCTATTTAGAAAAAAAACCAAACAAAAGGCCCAATTTGGGGTTTTTGGAGAAAATACAAATTTTTGAATTGTAATAACATATTTGTTTAAAAAGATATCTTAATGAAATTCGCAGCAAATGTGGATCTTATTAATATAAATAAAAGCGCGTTAACCAAAAAAAATCAGGGGTAGGGTTTGTCTGAATTACCAAAAAAACTAATGAAAATTTCCAAAAATGGGATTTTTTAAATTTTATGGCTATAGAATCCACATTTTTCCGAAGTCCCGTAGATTTTGATTTAAAACTTTTAACAACATATTGAAGATTCTTAAAATATATTCCGCTTGTCGATTCGCGCTTTGGAATTTGAGAAGATATGGTCTAAAATCAAAACTTTCATATAAAATGGGTCGAATTCGGGTAGGTATGTACCATGACCAATTGAGTTCTTGGGCATATTTTTTACCTTAAAGTCATCTCTGTGAAGTTGCCTTTCAGAAAAGTGCAAAATTATTATAAGTTGCTAAAGAAAATTTTATTTTAGATGAAAAAGAGTGTAGATACTTTTTCGGCTAAAAAAACACAAAAATTTGTCTTTTTTGCAATTTTCAAATTCAAAATCGTTTATTTTTGGACTCGGTAAAGATATCGACTTCAGATTTTTTTATTCAATAGATAATTTTGTTCTTTAACTAGGTGAGAAAAAACTAATAAAATCGGTCGGAAATACTAGGATATATATGAAAAAAACTGAAGCAAGAACATGCAAAATTATGTTTTTTATAGGTCTTATCAGCGCCTACATCAATATATAAAAATATTTGAAATCGTACGAGAAACAAAAATTGTGCAAGCGATTAAAAATTTTTTATGTCAGAGGTGCCTAACTTTGAGCCCTCTTAGCTCCGCCCCTGGGGGGATTGTTGTGCCCCCTTCCAAAAGTAACATTGTACGCTCCTCTGCTATGCCTATACCAAATTTCATGAAAATCCAACGGGCCGATCACAAGTTACAGATTTATTTCCAAAAAATTTCGATTCTGCCCCACTGTGCACTGCTATGAATATATCATCTATGCATATATCATCAAAATTGATACACAAATCTTGATTTTATTCACATTTAAGTGATAATATTCATGTATACCTACAATTAAGTGGAAACACACGGTGGGCAAAAATTTTTCTTCTTTAAACAAAAATAAGATTAATTTGACTTGCTAAACACGAATCTGCTTTTAGTTTTTACTATTTGGTCTTGCATTTGTTTACGAGCATATGTAATATTTCCCTATTAATAAGGCAATTACACGAGTATATTTTATTATAACTCGAGAACGATTTGTCCGATTTAGACAGTTGAAAATTGTGTCCAAGTCATCTTAACATAATTTTTTATTCGCTCAATATTTTCAGAGTTATTCGAAAATTTGTGACGAAAAAAATATAAACGTTTTATGAACAATTGGAAGAATTCTGCTCTTTAACTCCGTAGATATTGGCCGGCCAAAAAAGTAATATTAAGATAACCCGAAGATAATTTTAATCGGCATTTAAAGGAGTCTTATTTATCTAAATTTGAGAGGCCGTTCTAAAGTTATACAAGTGTGACCGCTGAATATGACGGTCATATTGGTCATGCCCATAAAATAGAATCAGTACGAAATAGAAGACAAATGAAAGCAGATTCTTGTTCAGCTCATCAAATTGCATCTAATTCATCTATTTTTTTTAACGAGGAAAAAAAATTTTTGCCCACCAGCAAATCTCCACTTGATTGTAGGTATACATGGGTATTTTCACTTAATTGTAAATTAAATCAAGATTTCTGTATCAATTTTGATGATATATATTTATTTTATTCTTAGCGCTACCAATTTTATGTGAAAGATAAAAAAGAAACATATCTGACGTATTCCCTTTTTAAAAGAATTTTTATGAAAACAACTCTTCTATTTTGCAAGAAAAATTTGTTCTAACACTAATTTCGAAATAACTCGGAAAATTATGTCAGGACAACTTGAAGATATTTTGAGTCTACATTTGTATGAATCGTACATATTGTTCTTGATTTATGATAAAATATACTTGTGTAATGGCCTTATTATGGGTAAAATATTAGACACGCCCATAAAGAAATCTAGACCTGATGGAAAAAACTGAAAGCAGATTCGTATTTATCACATCAAAATCCATATAGTCCAGCTATTTGTGTTTGTGGGACCTTTTGTCGACCTTTGTATTTTGTCAATATAATTTTTGTTGTTCTTCATAACGGACCACTTGTTATTTATTTTCTTTTAAATTATTTTGTTGTCCACAATAAGAATTTGTAAATTTAAGATATAGTATCAATTGAACCTGCATTGAGTACACATTATAGAAATAAATCACCTCGCATAATAAAATTAATTACTTTTAATAGTTAATATTTTTACGCGATATTTTTTGCGACCGTAACAGAACAGAAGCATTTAAAGTTAATTTAAATAAAAATTAATTTAAATTGGAATTAAAGAATTTTTGGACCGTAGGGCCACAACATAAGGTAGGTAGGTAGCTAGAGAAGGGTTGCACAGTACTTAGAAGAGTACCCGTGCATTCACTCGGAGGTCTAGAGGTCCATTGTGAGTCCCTTGAGTTCCCATGACGAATCCTATCAATCTATCCATATCGATCCTTGATATACTATCCAATTCGTCAACGAATCGACTGACTAGCCATTTCTGCCTACTTGGTTGTAGACATGGACAGTGATATATAATATGCTCTACCGTCCCTAGCTCCTCATTATCTTCGCACATCCTGCAAAGACCGGAGGAACCTATCAACCAATTCCCTGTTATTCCCCTTATGGGACAATGACCAGTCAGAATACCAATCATAGTCTTCAGTTTCCCCCTTTTCATGCCCAAAAATAGATTTGTATCTGCTATATCAAGTTTAGGCCATAGAACCCTTGATAATCTGCAGTCCGTTCTACGATTCCATGCATGATTGGTTCTATCACGAATCCACTCTCTAATTAACCTGAAGTAAAAGCCTGGAGGTAGTCTTACACCACTTTCACTTACAGCCCTATATAAATGCTTAGCCGTTCCTAGCTAATTCATCAGCTACCTCATTGCCAGTTATCTCACAATGACCCGGTACCCAGCAGAGTCTAATTTGATAATTGCTCATCAATCTCCTCAGAGCCTTCTTACAGTCGCTAACTAACCTAGACTTGACAAAATATCCTTTCAGGGCCTTTAGCGCCGCCTGGCTATCTACATACAGAGTTACCTCTGTATTCTCCTCAATGTTCCCTGCTATCAATTCCGAGGCCCTATGAATACCCAGAATTTCTGCCTGGAACACACTGCAACTATCCAAAAGTCTATACGATTTCCTGATGTTTTTCTCAAACAGATACATACCTGCACCAGTCCTATATCCATTTTGGATCCATCAGTGAATACCGATGCTCCACTGAATAGTTTCTCGCTACCTGATCATTGGTCCCTATTTGGGATAATCAGTATAGGATCTTCCCCGAAATCAACCTTCGTACACATATAGTCCGTGGATCCAGAGGGAGCCAGGGCATGTCCACCGAGGTTGACTTCGTTTAAAAGTTTGGAATGTTCTATTCTGATTGATCCCATAAGTCCCAGTTCACTAAGTCTAAGCAGGCTCCTTGCAGCCATTCCCATCACGAACTCCTAAATGGGTAGGAGATGTAGAATGACGTAAAGTGCCGCCTGTGGTGTGCGTCTTACTGCACCTGTAATGCCAATCGAAGCACATCTCTGGGCCTGGTCTCACTACCGATGTGTAAATCCTACCATCGGTTTGAGGCCCCAATTCTTACCTATGTAGTTCCTGCATGTGTAGTAGGCATACGGCTAAGACCCATAGTAAGGGCGAGAGAACTCCTCCTTGCGGAGTCCCTCTAGTCACTAACTTCCTTATGCAAGCATTTCCCAAGTTCGAATTAATTATTCTACTCTTAAGCATCAAAATAATCCATTCGATCAGGAAGTTTTGAACGCATAGTGATTCTAGTGATTCTCTAATAGCCTCAATCTTAATATTACTGAAAGCCCCTTCTATATCAAGGAACGCTGTCAAGGTATACTCCCTATAATGTAGGCCACGTTCAGTGTAACTCACCACATCATGCAGTGCACTCTCAACAGATTTACCCTTTAGATAAGCATGCTGAGACCCACTGATGATATGGTTGTCAATTGTCGTCCTCAGATAAAGATCGATCAATCTCTCTAATGTCTTCAAAAGAAAAGACGATAGGCTAATCGGTCTAAAACCTTTGGGTTTCGAGTGGCTTGCCCTGCCCGCCTTAGGTATTAAAATTACCTTAACCTCTCTCCACCTCCTTGGAATACATCTCCTAATAAGACATACATTAAAAAGCTCTGTAAGAAGTGTTAGTGCCGTGTCATTGATGTTCTATATCATGGCTGTAAAAACACCGTCTTGACCAGGTGACTTGTAAGGTTCAAAGGTGTTCACCGCCTATGCTACCTTATCCATCGATACTATGTCACCGACTACTTCACTAATTTCCGTATCAGATATACATTCTGAGAATCCAAAGATTCGTCTTGTTCTAAGTTCCTACAGCCAGGAAAATGAGTTTCCATAGGTAAACTCAGAGACTCAGAGCAAGACTCCGTCCATGAATGTATCCAGGAGTACTTGGATCCTTGAATAGAATTTGCCTGAATCTGGATAACTCATTTACAGAGTCGATGGACTCACAGTAGTTCCTCCATGAGTCCTCTTTGACCTCTTAATGTCTGCCTTATACCTATTAAAACTTTCCCTGTAGCTGTCCCAATCCTCACACTTACGTGTCAGTTTCGCCCTATTGAACAGCTTCCTGACGGTTGACCTTTGGTTCCTAAGTTCCTTGGTCCACCATTTAGGCTGTTCCCTCTTTCCCGGAAATATTACCGGACAAGTTAGTTCATAACTGCTCCTGACTTTCCCTGTGAAGTCCTCCACTAACTCTCAACTCCCTCTGATGACAATTGCCATCCTGGAGTGTCGATTAGTTCCCTATCCATAATGGCCCTAAAGGAGTTCCAGTCGGTTCTCCTGTAGTTCCTATATGGTTCTCCTTTTGGCCTCGCGAAATTTAAACTAAAGGATATCCTGTTATGATCCGAAAAGGAACATTCACTATCTACCCTCCAGTTCTTAACGTAATCTCTCCTAAAGTTAGTCTGTGTTATATCTATAACTGCCTCCCTATCCTTAGTTCTGAAAGTGGGCATATTACCCCTGTTACAGATAAAAAGATTGATATAGTTATAAAATTAAAAACTGACTCACCTCTCTCATTAATATCAGCACTGCCCCACTGGCAGTGATGTGCGATAGCATCGCAACAGAGTACCAAATATACGCCTCTTCTCTTTGCGTACTCCGTTAGTTAGCACACCCCATCGCCCGGTGGGTTGGCCGCATCGTAGGGCATATATACGGCCGTTAGGTCTCCATTACTGAAAGAATGAAAATTTATAAAATTCAACTCATTCCTAGCCAGTATACACGTTCTTACCTTATCCTCAGTGGATGGTACGAAGACACTTAATCCACATACCCTGATGTTGTTGATCCGGGGCTTTTGAATTAAGGCCACATCCACTTTGGAGTCAATAAGGTTCATTGCTAATTCGATTGAGGCTGCTTCGCAGTGATGCAAGTTCATTTGCACCACTTACAGCCTTGTTGTTACTGTCAGATTTCGGATACCGGAACCTCATATTGCCCAGACCGAAATTAGCAATTCCACCCATCGACTCCAATTTCCTGAGAGACTCCGGGTCTATAGCAAACCTGAAGTCCTTTCCGAAGTTCTGTTTACAAGTCCGAGAAGTTAACAACTTCCACTGACTTGTCTCCAGACCCTCGTTCTGGTTGACCAATACTGTCAGTATAATTTCCACCGGTTTTATGAGTGGTGGAATCCACAATGTCACTACCGGCCTCGGGGGCAACTAAGATGCGAGTATCACATCCAGTTTCGCCTCTGGACAAAGATCGCCACACTTGGCAGTCGTGGCCTTGAGAAATTCAAGCGATTTCTCATTGCCACAATTGACGGTTTTGACTCACTTTGACCAGTCCGCGTCTTTGAAGTACACTTCATCCGGTCTTCCCTTCATTAAGGCGATCTCGTATGGCTTTGTCGACTCCTTCACCTTTTTCGAGGTAGAAGGCTTATCGTCTCCAGATATAGCTCCTTTTGGGGGCCCTTAAGAGATCCGGCCGGTGTGTGATCCGCCTTCTTAGCGGTCGAGACTGGTTGGTCATCGCCAGACCTAGCTCTCTTAACGACCTCCTTACGATGATCCTTAAGAGAGCCGGATGGCTTATGACCAGCCGCACTTCCAGCTTTCTTTATCGTCATCTTTTGAAGGCCTTTAAGAGAGCTGGGAGTGTTGTTTGCTGCACCTTTCTTACTTATAGATGGTTGGTCGTTGGTTATGATAGACAGCTTCCCAGTTTCAACCGATCGTTTCGAAGATGTGATAGGTTTATTTGGTCGGCTGCTGCAATTGTCATTATTCTTGGACTCCAATGCGACCCCTGACACGGTTCCTGTACTCTCATGAGCTTTTTCCGGAACGGTGTCAAACATTACATTTAGTTCCTCAGAATAAGACATTCCTAAGATAGCGGAGGTCGAGCCGTAGATTTTTTCAAATCTAATTACACTCTTCCTATGTTTCTTGATAAGGTATTTATACACACTCACTGACTGAGGACAGATCCCTCTTGGACATCTTGTTAAGTTAGATCAAGGAGGCTCTGACGCCATTCTTTGCTTTCTCCTCCTTTGTTCGGCTGTTGACGACGGCAGTTACGCTTGGTTTTACCGAGTCTTGCCGAACTAATTTTGTACCCACCTGTCCACCATCTTGTTGCTGAGCGTGAACTGAAATCATGGTGATTTCGTGTTCCTCATCAGAACCAAGGGAAAGATCCTCCAATCTCTCCGTAGTGCCCGTCTCCCCAAGAGAGTCTCCAAGTGAGCCCAAGAGGTCGTCCGTTTCGGCAAGTTCACTCAATAACTGTCCCTCCTGAGCAATTATGTCATCGTGAATTCTTAATGGGTCAGAGTCAGTGTCCGGTACTCCTACTGAAACTACCTTATGCTTCTCCACATCCTTTTATTTTATTATTTTCTTTACTAATTTTGGTCCCACGAAAATGCAAGTTCTAAGTCGACCATTTCGCGCAGTAGCGGCGTACGCGGACTAGGCTTTTAAAGAAATTTCAACTAACCCGTTCCATGGGCGATGGAGCGGAGCTGTTAGCGATTAGTTTATTTAAACACTAACTAACCATACAGATCCTCGGCTCTGCTACCTCTCACCTTGATCTTAAAAGTGCATTTGATTTATTTGGTCCGCGAGAACTTCCATGAGTTTCTAGGTTTAGATGTAATGCGACTATAGTCAGTACATGGGGATCTGTAACCAGTGGTAAGTGATCTTCAACCTATTGACTACAATCGGATCAAAAACCTTACATCCGAACCCCCTATCCGCCACCTGGGGACACGTCCGATGGGAGTAAACAAGTAAAGACTCCACACGGAAGCCACAACATAAACTAGTAGAATTTGTGCCTAATATTTACACAGTAATTCATCGTGGTACAGGTGCAATTTCCTTCATGGAATTCTTGAGGTCCACATTAAAAGCTACCGATAGATACAAGTGCAAAAACATAAAATTATTTTTTAATTTCAAAAACACTGGAATTTTGGAATTCTTGCCCTGTTGTGCTATAACATATTTATTGTAGCATTTGTATAATATTTGCACAAATATTTTGTGAAATAAAATAAAACTAATTTTGTATTATCAATATTTTAGTAGTTCGAATAGAACATTTTCTTTGCACAAATACATATATTTTTTCGTTTAAATAAATAATAAATATCTTTTATTTAAAATGAAATTATTTGTAACAAACTTTCTGGTGTTTTGCTTTTGAATATTTTCTAAGTTTCAAATTGTCTAACAATGACGATAATATGCTCGATACGAACAATTACGAATTGGCATCGCTAAAACAACAAAGGGCCACGATGAAGCGAAACGTTTCGAATGTTCGAAAAGAAGTTGAAAAGGATAGCAGCAGGATCGACAAATTGAGACCTTTTCATCCATCCAAAGCCACATAAATCGATTTGGAAGAAATTTACATTGTGGCAGAAGAAAAATTGTTGTTCCTCTAAAACAAAACTCGTTGTTCTACATCATTAAAACAACGTTTTCTTAATTCATTTATTGGACTTTTTAGTCAAACTCGTTTACACTCGTTGAAATTGCCTAGTTTCGATGGAAAGTTCCCAGATTATAAACAATTTATAACGCCGTTTAACAATATGGTCCATAACAATTCGTCTTTTATTCCAGTTGATAAATTTAATTATTTATTAAATTGTTTTTCTTATTCAGCCTTAGAAGTCGTAGAATCATTTCAAGAGGCAGATGAAAACTACCCGAAGGCTCTTGCAAGGTTAAGGAATCGGTACAACAACAAAGATCAAATTCTTATAGAACATGTCACTGCCCTTTTCAACAACTTTTAAAATGTCTAAAGGTGATAGCAATTCATTGCGGAATATTACGTTTCTGCTATTCGTGGTTCGCACTTATATCTTGGATCGAAACCGTAGAAACAAGCCATATCGGCATGACCGGCAGCTAGCCGATTAGCCGATGTATTCTCGAGCCAACCGTTTTAATCGGCTAACCCGATTTTTCATATTAATTATTACTACGCTTATACGCCCGATTATTGCAAATAAAAACAAGTTAGAGTGTTATATTCGGCTGTGACGAAGCTTTTCTATCCTCCACCACTTGACCAAAATATAAAAAATAATAGTATGCTTTAATATTTCCACACTTATACTTAAAAAACTAACACATGCATTTGTTCCACAAGCACCGCTTGCATAAATAAAAAAAGCTAGAACTTATAAACATACATAAATACGAACTGACTGCACTCAAAAAACAACAACACGAGTCCATGTTAGACGTCGATCTAGATGAATGCCTAGTTACCTTACTTCTGTTGTCCTGTTTGGATTTGGACATTGTTTATTTGAAAGGGAGTACACTTTCCCTACGTGAGGTAAATGTAACATTTCGTAGCATTTACATTAATCTTCCTCTTATATAATCATTTTTCCAATTCAGTGATATGGGATTGGAGTTGTTCGGACGCTGTCACAGGAATTGCATTCATACTTACAAAAGCAGTATTATCTGCAAAAGTTGATGTATGAGTCATGGGGCTCGTGGGCATATCTGTCGTATATAGTAAATATATAAAGAGGCCCTAAAATACTTCCTTGAGGTACACCATCTGGAATTTTTCACATCTTTCGATCCTATTTGAAAATATCTATTTATTATATAGCTTTTTAGTAACTTATAAATGTTTTTTTATATATTAGTCCATCGTGGCAGACTTTATTGAAAGCCTGAAATATGTCAATAAATAATGCAAAGCAATACTGCTTGCTCTCGAAACCTTTTCTGATGAGAGTTCCAATTAGATGCACTTCTTCAATAGTATCATGTTTTCTTCTAAAATCAAACTGATGCTTAGCTATACTGTTATTATTATTATTTTTTTTTTTTTGATGTGTGAGGTTAACTGCGTCGAATGGTGTTTCTACTAAAACAATCCTTCCTCATTTTCTGGGGAAGTGCCTTCCCGGAACTGCTATCCGTATTACTTCGGGAAAGCCCAGAAACTTCGTTCTTAGAAGCACTACTCTATTTACCCACGTCTGGGTCCATCATGTTCATAGCTAGTGTGAACCTGCTGTTCATCTTCTGTTCGTTGGGACTCGCGTTGCCCCAAAGTATCGAGGTCTTTTTTCTTCCATGTCCTGAAAGAAACTGGGTTAGAAAGTAGTTAACCTCCCCAGATTCCCTCTGGGTTCACCTTTCTATATTGGGGGTGAGCCTTGCCGCCCATCTGCCGGTCGTTTCTGTGCTCCATCTGTTTTGCCATCGCTGGAAGGTTTGAGATCTCCGCTCTGCCTTATACCAGGAACCTCTCCTCTAGATTGCCAAGCTTCATTTCGCTCTCGCGCCAATTATTATTACTATTATTATTATTATTATTATTATTATTATTATTATTATTATTATTATTATTATTACTATTATTATTATTGTTATTATTATTATTATTATTATTATTATTATTATTATTATTATTATTATTACTATTATTATTAATGTATAATAACATTCAAACAATTTCAAAAAAATAGATAGTAAGCTTATTGGATGGTAACACATTACTTGAGTGACATCTTTTCCGAATTTAGGTATCATTCCTATTTCTGACAATTTGCAAGTGTTTGGAAAGTAGCCCGTACGTAATATGACATTGAAAATGAATAAAATAAATCTCAGAGCCGAGTTTGGCAAGAAAGTAATCATTTAATTTTAATGGATTGGGAATTTGGTCGTTAATAACTACAAGGCTAAGAAACGAGCCTTAACTCGGCATAAAAACATTTTCTAAATGACTAGCAGATGCTTCTACCTATTCATTAAAGCTTTTTGCCCATTGGCAATTTTGGAGGCGTATGGGAGATTCATATACAATAGGGCATTACATATCTTTCACCGCCTTCCATAGACTGTAATCTATTTTATTAGTAGGATTTAAGTTTTGCAGATGTTTTCAATTTGGCATTGAATTAGTTTAGTTTTTATGGCTGCTGATCGAGAATTCTGCCATTGACATTGTCTATTTTCCCCAATAAGAGATTCAATTTTTTAAACTACATTTAATATATTTTGGTCTTCCTGAATGTTATTGATGTCTGCCGGCCAGTAAGTGGTTTGACCACTAGATATGCAATCTAGTTTTGTAGACGACATGTCGACTATTCAAGGCAATATCGCGACCCCTAGGTTAATAAAATAATATAAAATTAAAATAATTTTTATTAAAAAAAAAGATATAAAAAAAACAACAAACAAGGTATTTTATCCGATTATGCTTCTTTACAATTATCTTTAGTATATGCAAATAAGTGCAAAAACAGAATTTTTGGTATTAAATAGCATTCAGAACAAAATGTCCTTAACGATTTTACTATCGTTATTTTTGAAAATTACGATACCTAAAGCAATATCATAATGTTTTGGAAAAACAATAACATTTACGATTCGAAAATGATTATCATATGTGATAATTTCTATCACCCATAATATCGATTGGTTTAATCCGTTTATTTGAAATTCTGAAAAATATTTTTCATTTGACCATAGATTATTATCGTAGATATGAGGCTTAAAAAAACTCAATTGAAAAAAATTACTGAAAAAAGCAGATGAACTAGAATTATTTTTGTTTTCAACGCAATTTTTTACTAACACATTTTTAGACTTATGTTCTTTGACAATCGTCTTCAGACTTGAACAAATATAACGATGTAATAGGAAGTATTCTTTTATATTCATATACTTAATTTATTGAACTATATTATTGCAGTAAAAATAAACATTTTTAATTTTAAAACGTAATTATTATTAAAAATATATATTCAATAAATAAAATAATTAAAACAACAAGTTAGAGTGCTAATTCGACTGTGCTGAATCTTATGTACCCTTCACTCATGTTGAGATGTGTTATATGGAAATTAAATACATTATATTGGAAGTTAAAGATTTACCAATCTATTTTTAATATTATATTAAAAAATAACACTGGATTTTTCAATGTACAAATATCTTTATTAAACTATATTTAATTACCTTATTAAATTATTTAACTAATCTTAACAAAAAAATAACCGTTCCGTATGAGAGCGCAACTAAGACTGCCTATTCCCCGTCACATATGTCAACACCAAACCTTTCCAATCATGTTGTTCCCACATGTGCACATGCTGAATCGACGGAAACTGGACTCCTTCACAACCGTCACACAGTGGGGTCAAACGCAAATTTTTTGGTAATAAATCTGAATCTCCTAAACTACTGGTCGGATCAAATTGAAATGTATGGAACAGTTGTAGAGGAGGACCTGAGCTTTCAGAAAAATCATCTTGTAGTTACCCCGTGATAACACGAGATAAGCTACATGGTGTCAAAGTTGACTACCTCGAGTATGTAAAAGTTAAAAAAAATCGTAACTTGTACAAATGAAGTCCGATTTTAAAGATTTTTATATTTCTGGAAAGTGCTTGGCAAGATAAAGAAAAAATAAGCTTACTCATCTAAGTTATCTCTTACAGTTAAAAAGATATTTACGCTTGAATTTTGAATTTTTGATTTTTTGGCTCAACTTTCTTTCGTTTTTCGGGAATCAGTCCGGAGATATATGAGGCAAACATTTTCTAAAAATATTCTGTAATTTGCTACATATTTCAAAATAATATGCTGAAAGAATTTTTGGATTATCTCAATTCGTCTAGACGTGAAAAATATTCAAAGTCAGCACTTTGAAATTGGCATGAAAAATGGCTATTTTTTTACAAAAATATAGTACAATTCATTCACTTTTTTCTCAAAGTTCCGTTAATAAAATAATTTTTTCCTTATTAATTTCAAAAGATAAGGCTTCATAAATGGTTAATAAAGAAATTTTGAATTGATTTAAGTTTGCACCCTACATCCAGCATTGGCCGAAAATTGTCAATTTTAAAAATAGTTTCATTTTTAGCGATTAATAAAAAAAATGTCACGCGAGCTTTTTTAAATTTAGTACCCATATTTTTTATAGAAATAGATTTAGAATGATTTAACACTAAACTGCTTCCCGCCCGCCAAAAACGAATGCAGGAGTGGAGATTTTATGTTAAAAGTCAGTTTTTTTAACGACTATTTTAAAAGCATATTAAAAGCATATTAGCATAATATTTTTAATATTATTTCTTATGTAATATATAAACCACAAATCAAGCTTTCATTCCTAAAAAAATCAATAAAATAGCTCCAATAACCTATTTTTGGTAATTTTTCAAAAATAAATTTTAAAAAAAAAAATAGCAGAAAATCCAAAAAAAATTAATACAACTCCACTAATTTTGCAAATACTTTAAAAATGTTAAAAGAATATAAAAATAGACTTATTTACCAATTCAACGATGTATAAAATGTTGATATAGGTCATTTAATAATAGTAATATAATGGCCTCAAAACTACCAAGTCACGTCAAAAGTTGCAAAATTCACTATTTTGTTCCGTATTTCCATATGTGTGTATACGTAACACTCAACTGCATTGCTTATTTTTGTTACGAGATAATAATATTTATTAATGAATTTATTTAAAGTGTTCATAATTTTTTTCTACTGAAAAGGTTTTTAAAATTACCTAAGTACATAAATAAGTATATTTTCCTTCGTTTTTTATTACATTTTTTTAAGTTTTTAAATAATTTACCTAGCTACTTAATTAATGTATTATAACAAAAATGATTTTTTTACAATCGCATAGGTACATTTTTTGACGTACCTGTTTAACACTACAGGTCATAACAATAAACTGAATGAAATTGGGGGTTTTGAGCAAAAATTTAAATTTTTTAATTCATTTTTGCCTGTCACCATTTACCTGATATAAATATTCTTTTTCTATATATAAGTATCTTTATAAATATGCAGATTTATTAGTGAATTTGCCATTATGGAGATTACATTAAAACACTTTTCTATTTGCAAAGTAATCTGGGATAATCTATCTGATATTATAAATCGTCCAGAAAAAATAAGAAAACTCATTGATACAGTAGTATCTTTTGGTTTAACTCTTACTGCAGAAGACAGTTTAAAGCTCGAAAATTTTTATAAATCATACGAAAAAAGGATGCAAGCTTCAGATTGGTCAATACCAAATTTCAAGAAGAAAAATGAAGAGTGGTTGGAGGGAGAAATATCAATTTTCATCGGAAAGCAGAAAAAGGGTCGACCAAAAAAAAGTTACGATGAAGTTCAGCTAAGAACAAAGAGGACCAAACAGGAATCTATTCTAAATTCACATACGAATGTCGAAATAAAAGATACATTTAAAGCTTTAGTAACACGTACGCAACCAAAGGAAGTAGAAAAAGTTATAGATGTGTTACCAACAGCTTCTCCCAATCGATTACATCGGATAATCCAAAGCATAGTGACACCGAAATCAACATCGTCCTTTACCTCTGAAGATGCTTTAGCTCTAATATTAAATTTAGGATTATCAAGAAACCAATACGAGATTTTGAGGAAATCTGTTAGCGAAAAAGGATATGATATCTTTCCCAGTAGCAAATCAGTGAGAGAAGCGAAAAGTAATATTTTACAGCCTATGGAGCACCCGGTTAATGCTTCTGTTAAAAGTGATAAAGTTAATATATTGCAATTACTTGAAAATACTGCCTCTAGAATTATATCTACCTTCAGCAATGATAACATTGAAAAATGCAAAGACTCTGAACTTATTTTAATATTCAAATGGGGCTGCGATGGAACATCAGGATTTTCGGAATACAAACAACTGGATGGAAGTAATTCTGGAAATAATTATTCCTCGCTGTTTATAGCGTCTCTGGTACCACTTCGAATGCGCTTAAATAAGCCTTCCTCATCGACAAGTAATGACTCGCTTTTTGATGATATATGGATAAATTTAACTCCAGGTTCCAAATTTTTGTGCCGTCCAATCCTTTTTGATTACACAAAAGAAACCACGGTTACAATAAACAGCATTGTCAACCAATTGGAAGAAGAAATTAAAGCATTGTCCCCAATATATGTAAAAGTATCAAACAGAACTATTAAAGTTACATTTCAACAACAATTAACGATGATTGATGGAAAAGTTGCAAACGCTATAACAGATACAACATCTACATGGAAATGTAATATATGTGGAAAAATAAGTTCACAATTTCAGGATAATTCTGAAGTCCTTGTTAATAAAAATTCTTTAAAATTTTGAATATCACCACTCCACGCAAGGATAAGATTTTTGGAGTTCTGCTTACATCTTGCATATGATATGAAGTACAGAAATATTCCCGGGCAGGAAAATGCTACAGTAAAAAACAATTTGGAACTTCACGAATTACGAAAAGAGGAGAAGAAAAGAATTCAATTAGAATTCAAAGAACAGCTCGGATTAATAATTGATAAACCTCTACATGACTATAGAGGCTCAAATGATGGAAATACAGCAAGACGTTTCTTTGAAAATCCGGAACTCACATTTTTAATCACAGGCATTGACTTAAATATTTTGAAGCGTTTTAAGATTATATTGGCAGCCATTAATAGCAAAAAACAAATTAATGCGGACAAATTTAAAATTTTTGCTTACGAAACTAAAGAACTACTTAACATTACATACCCCTGGAAATCAATGACTCCAACAATTCACAAAGTATTGGCTCATGGTAAAGAAATAATAGAAAATAGTATTTTGCCATTGGAAGAGCTAACAGAGGAAGTACAGTAAGCCCGAAATAAAGATGTTAAACATTTCCGACTCTTCAATACCCGAAAATGTTCGAAAATAGCGCAAAATATGGACTTAATGGAATATTTATTAATATCATCAGATCCAGTTATATATTCTATAAGAACACGATGACTACCAAAAATCACTCTTGAAATAGAAAAAGAGGATTCCGAAGCTAAGGAAGTTAAAAATTTGCTAACGTTTGATGTTTCTGATTATTTTCAAGAAAATATCTAATAATATCTTCGATAATATATTCTTAATAAAATAAATATACGGGATTTATGTATAATAAGTATGTAAATCTGTAGAACAAATTAAATAAACATTACTCAAATAAAGAATTTACTACTTTATAATAACAAATATATACCTACATAATACATTAGAAAACTAAAATGTTACGTATACACACATATGGAAATACGGAACAAAATAGTGAATTTTGCAACTTTTGACGTGACTTGGTAGTTTTGAGGCCATTATATTACTATTATTAAATGACCTATATCAACATTTTATATATCGTTGAATTGGTAAATAAGTCTATTTTTATATTCTTTTAACATTTTTAAAGTATTTGCAAAATTAGTGGAGTTGTATTAAAAAAATTAAATTTTTTTAAGTGGTAAGTAAATAGTAAGCATTCAATGCCTTGCGAATTTTATATTCTTAACATTTGCCTTGTGAATTCTTCTTTCATTGACTGTCAGTATTGTGACCCGGTTATCCTTTTCCACTATTTCCCCCTTATACAAAGGCCTGTTTTACCCATTAATCATTTTGTCTGCTACGAAAATAAGATCCCCTTTTCTATATTTTCTCGGTTAAACTCTCCCCCTATTAACTCTCCTATTTCTTTCAAGTACATTTTTCTTTATCAAACCAATAAGATCCCTATTAATTTTTGATATAGCGCTCTATAGGCCATCGTAATCAGTTGTCTGAATACGGTTAAAAAATATATCGCTCGGTCTTTTCCCAGTCACTGAGTGTATTATATTATTATACCTATCGACAGACACATGCACCAATGCAAGTACACTCAATTCAGGTTTTTCCATTTTTAATCATCTATATATTTCAATAATAGTGGAATGAAGCCTTTCCACTTGACCATTGACCTCACTTCCCTGTGTTGGCGTTAAATAAAGTCGGACCCCTAGGCTGCGGATAAAATTTGCTATTAATGGACTAATGAAGCTTCTCTCGTTGTCAGTAACAACTATTTTAGGAATAGTAAAATAATGAAGTATCTTTATGAGTTTTTCTCTTATATTAAGTATTGACCTATTGCTTATATGGAAAAATTTTGCGAACTTGGAAAACTTGTCTATGATGGAGATGAATTTTTGATTTTGGTTTTTCATAATGTCCATGTATAGTATTTCGCAAGGTAGTTTCGGTGTAGCTGTCTCAGATGTCGGGTTTTGAGGATTTTCTATCATATTTGCTTATATGGCAGGTTTCGCAGTTGGCAACATACTTTCTAATTTCGGCATACATAAGTGGAAAGTGATATTTCTCGAGTAACTGAGCTTTATTTTCCCTGGCATTTCTGTGTACTCTCCGATGTTCCTTTTCAATAATACAGAATTTTACTTCAGGTGATACTACATTCTCTACCTCTTTCTGGGTGATCCTGATCGGGAATTTTAATGCCATTGATTACATTTGGATTTAATTTTGCCCTGAGAATCTCAATCATTTTTTCCCTATTCCAGCTAGGATATGATACATAATGCATAGTCATTCCCATCATTCATATGATTCCAAATAGTTCGAATTCCTGATCACTATTTGATCCTCAAAAAAAAATTATTGGGACTTTCACATGTAGGATAAGATCCGAGGAATCTTGGTCAGTGCTGTACAAGGTTTTGATAGTCGAAGCGCCATTGTCTTTAATTCTTCCTTCAGATGCAGAGATGACTGCTGTCTGGACAGAGCATCTACCACCGAGTTTGTTCTTCGATGCGTGCTTTTCATCTTTTTAACTTGCGTTAAAGTTCCGGTTACACAAGGAATAGGTAAGCGGCTGATGGTCCGCGTAGATTTTTATCTTTTTTGCCCGTACAAATAATTTTGAAGATCATCCAGGGCTAGCATCTCTTTCTTATCTGTGGCGTAGTTTTCCTCAGTTTTATTAAGTGATCGAGAAATGTAGGCCTATCTTTACCTATTTCTCCCTGGGAAAGAACTGTTCCAATGTGAGATTAAAAAGTTTATTAAAGTCGGGAAAGGACAATATTTCTGCGGTGGTTAAAAAGGTTTTCAATTTTTCAAATGCAGTAAATGCTTCATTATCGAGAACGATTGGCACTTTGCTTGATTGTGACGCCTTGACTTGAGCGTTTATTTTCCTCGTTAGATTAATGAGTGGTGAGTGGTTTCCCTAATACGGTAGTACGATGTCATACCTAAAAAACCCTTTAACTGTTTCAAATTTGTTGGTGGTAATAACTTTTCGAATGCTGAGACTTTTTTTGTTATCCGGCTTAATACCATCTTCCCCTACAATGAAGCCCAAATATTCTAATTCGGTGCGCAGGAAATGCATCTTTTACAGATTTACCTTTAATCCTGTATTTTCTAATGCATCAAAGACTGTTTTAACATTGCCCCAATCATTTCCGAAAATTTCCTTAGCACATCGTCGATAATCCTTTCGAAGATGGCCGTTGCGTTTTTGAGGACAAATGGATGCCGTAAAAATCCAAACTTCCCGTCCATTGTGGAAAACGCTGTTTTCTGGATGTCTGAGGTTTTCATCGGAATTTGATGGAATCCTGATGTAAGATCTACGGTAGCAAAAAAATTTGCATTACCTAAGCTTGCTAGAGTAGTTTTGATGTCTGGAATGGGGTAAGTGTCTGGTACGGTTATTACGTTTAGCCTTTTAAAGTCTACAACCATTCCGTACTGCTTCTCACGATTCAGTTTAGGCTTTTTAGGCACCGCCCAGATTGGAGAATTATAGGGACTTTTCGAAGGTCGAATAATCCCCTCAGACAGTAATTCTTTTATCTGTCCATCTACTTCTTCACGCATTGGTGCAGGATATGGGTAACTTTTTACATAAATAGGCTCGTAAGTGATAGTTTTTATTTCTGTTCGAACGCTATTTGTTATTGCTCGTCTATTATTAAATGGTCCGAAAAGCTCTGCATATCTTAGTATAATTTGTTCGATTTTATCATTGACTTCCACAGGTGCTGCATCATTCAAGATATAGTTTGTGTCCACCGAAATTTTTTACCTTATTGGCTGTTATATTTTCATTTATCAGAAGAATATTATTTTTCCGGTCAACTAATGCACCCAGTTCCTTAAGACTATCATTACCAATTATTTCATATAACGTGGAAAGACCAGGAAGAACATAAAAGGTCATCAACTTGTTTATTTCCAAATTCGCAAAAAAAAATTCCCAACTACTTTCGTAATATTAATTTTGCCCCAACCGGACGGAACAAAAAATGATTTTATTAAAGGAATACTACCAGTTACTAACTTATTACTACAGAAGTATTTATTGGAGCCTGTGGCAACCAAAGATTCTAATTTGGTGTTATTCTTCGAATCATAGGTTATGTAAGGAAGGCTTGATGGCTGTTCTTCATAAAATTTACTTCTTCAGTTGCCTAATCGAAGGTAGTCGTGATTGCATATAATTAACTTGTCGTGATTGGTCCACTTCCATTGGTTCGTGCTTCAGAGCGGGTCGCTGGTTTCTATTGAACCAACGTTTACTCCGCTGAACAGAAAATCTGTTGAAATTGTGTCGGTTACCAGGCCTCGCAGGTGGTTGGCTGCTTCTAGGAGTAGGAGCCTAATTGGCATTGTGGTGGAATTTTGAGACCTTGTATGCAATATAGAACTGCGAATTGTCTGATTGTGAAAATCCAGGCAAGCGGAGAATGCTTCTGACGGGGTCCTTGGTTTTTGCATAATCAATATTTGAGATAGAGGTCCTTTCAACTCCCTATTGAAGACGTCCAAAGCTCGATTAAGGTGAGCCTCTACTAATGCAGAAACGGTTTCTTGACTGTATGTCTCAGTTTTGAATTTATTAATAATCAATGAGAGTTGATGGTTTACTGCGTCATAAACTTCGTCAACCTTCAATGGGATAATTGGTTGAGCTGATGCTCTAGAGTTTGTAGGTTGTAGTGTCAGCGTAGTGCAGTGATAAGACCCTTTTAATTTCCTGCCAATTGTTTTCAAAGACCTTGTAGGATATTAAGGCGGTGTCGGCCTCCCCGGTCACCTTTTGTCTGACGCTCTAATTGTAAATTGTTTTGTACGCATTTGATAAGGAGGCAGCAGGTGCCTTAAGGATTTTCAAACTTCAAGTAATCTCCCCTGACTGTTCCTGACTACTTTATATTCTTTTTAGCCTGTCTTCCATTCTCCTTAATTGATTGATAAGCATATTGATGGCTTCCGTCAAATTACTCAAATTCGCTTTAATTTTCTCCATGTTGCATAAAATACTAAACAGGGTATTCACTTACCTTGCCAAAGTAAATTTATTTTTCTTTTCTTTAAAATCGTGGCAATACTCACTTTCAAATTATTACTACTTGTATGTTTTTTTCATTTTACATATATATTTTAAATATTTATATATTTTTTATTATTTTTGAATATTTTTAAATATATATTTTCAATCTTTATATATTTTTCACTTAATATTTTAAGCTTTTATTAAAATTTTTAAATCATTAATATATATTTTCAATCTCTATATATTGTAAAACTTTTATTGGACACTCCGCAGAATGTCCAATAAAAGTTTTATAATGTTTTACTATATAATAAAGTTCAACAAAAAACTATAAACTAGTTTTTATACATTTTTATATCATTAATATATATTTTCTATTTTCATATATTTTTTTACATATAATAATATTTTTTTATTTTAGGTTTTTATAAATTTTTTTTTTTTAAATTATAATTTTGTATGTGTACAAAATTATAATTTTTGAGCGTTAGTTACGGCGTATCGCGATCGCGATAGATTGGTAGACCTTTTTTTTAATTTTTTTGTTTTTGCTATCGAAGGTCCGTTTTGTATCCATTTTAATCACCCACTTTGATGCCGATGGGTACCTACAGGGGAACGAATTGCTTCACATTCGCTCTGATAAACTTCTATGATTATTTTGTTAATTTTTTGAATCACCAGGAATATCGGGATGACGAAGTAGGTTTTTTATATTATTAATTTTTATATATTTTTTTATATTTACCATTTCTGAAGGGTTCTGTAGGAATCGTAGGAAAGTGCTGAAATATTTTATTAATTAAACTCGTTTCTGGATGGTCCCGTAGGAATCACAGAAACGTTGTTAATTATTAAAGACTCCGCACTATTTTATTTTTCTAGGCGTGTCCGTGCTCGGGCGCCAGTTAAAGATTTACCAATCTATTATTTAAAAAAAATATATATTAGAGCGCTATCAACTGCACCAATTAAAGAATAACACTGGATTTTTCAATGTACAAATACTTTATTGAACTATATTTAATTAACTGTTGTTGTTTTTCAGTATTCATGGAAACAACAACTATAAGGGAAGCAGACACTGAATAAATAAAAAAACAGATTTATGTTTATGAATTTCCAGAAAAATATCTCTGATCGATCTGTATGAAAACCAAGGTTATTTAGGACTTGGATATTGATCAAAAATGCATTTTGGCCGATATCTCTGTAACTAATTGACCGACTGAGTTCATTTCTTCAGCAGAAAAATTCAGAAAAAACTTTTCGATTTTGTTTTGCAAAAAACGAAGTACCTAGCTTATAGGTATTTCCGAATTTCAATAGAAAAGTTCTGCAAAAAATGTGTTATCATTTGAACCCTTTTTAAGTCGAAAAATCTCAAAAACTGGTTTTTCACATATCTCCGCCACTTATGAACTATTCTTGCTGAATTTCAACACCAAATATAATATTATATATATATATATTATTATATGTAATAATATATAATAATAATAAAATATTATATATATATATATATATATATATATATATATATATATATAATAATAATAAAATATTATATATATATATATATATATTTTTATTGAAACATTATTTATTAATTCTTTTTATAAGTTTGTCACTTCGTTTGTAATTTGCAAAATTTTCTGAGAAAAAAAGTTTATATATTATTAATTCTTATAAGAAATGATGTCGATAGGACGAAGTCCACGGATAAAGTTGGGGCCATCCCTTGGTCCTTTGTGTATTCCTGTTAATTAAATTAAACAAATTAGATTAGTTTTGAAGTGAAATTTACCGTTTATTTATCCAATGATAATCAAGAATAATCCGCAAATACAATTTATTCTTTCTTTATATATTAAAATTTCTGTGTAGAAGTGTTTAATTTGATCCAATTAACAGTAAACAGAAACAATACTTTGGTTACTTACTGTCAGCAAGTTGGATTTAGTTTGTTGGCCTAGTTCAGTTAATGCACTAATTATTTTTTGTGTATTGTCAGCAATAATGTTGGACTGATTATTTGTCGTGCATCATCAGCAATTATATTGGACGGTTTGAATGGTTGGAATAGTATTATAAGGCGAGTTAACTGCCACCCTCTAAATAACTGCGTCTCGCAGATTAATAACTTTGGAGTTTGATATATTAATTGTTCTATTAATTTTTTTCCATATTAAGTAGGAAGTTACAGCTAAGTTTATCAAAATGATTACTTCGGTTGTTGTTGAGATTAGAAAGATAACTGCCAGTTCCTTGATATGAATTATATTCTCCAAATTTAATTCGTGTATGTGTTCAAGTTTTAGTTTCATTCCTTTATTAGTGAAGTTGGTTGGTAATGACAGTGCCTAAAGCAATGTTGTTTCCTTACTAACAAATGTTTGATTTCAAATTTGCAAGGCCTCGTTACGAAACTAAATCATATGGTCTGATACGGAACTGGGCCTTATCTATCTTTTTAATTAAAGTTTTTTTTCTTTTGATAAAAACCTGTTATTTATAGCCATGCAGATTCATTCCGATTTAGTAGATGCGGTTTTCTTTTCTTTATTATACTGCAGCTTATACAGTCGTAAATAAGATTTTGTTTGAGTTCATATTTCTCAATACCATGTAATATTGTTCCAAATTCGTCCAAGTTAATAGTATGCACAAACTTTAAATATTAATGATCCAAATATGTCGATACTCCATTGAAGACACTGAATTCAGAAACTAATCTAACTTACATAAATTACATTTTTAGTATTAATTAAAAAAAAAAATAATAACTTTTATAATCTTTTTGTTTTACTTCGCTATAATTTTTATTACTCGGTAAGGAGTCGAACCTTTAAAACTTTGAATTGTTATTCACCATTTCACCAGTAAAAATATATTTTGAAATTTAATTTTTATTTATAATGATTTTTTAATTTAAAAATTATATGTTTTTTTTTTCATTTTTGTTGATATGTTTTGTAATAATTTAATATTAAATTTTTATTACATATATTTTTAATACTTAAATTTAATTTCATTCTCTCACGAAACGAGTCAAATACTGTTTTAAAAAATTATGTATTTTTCAATTAATTTCTTGATTTTAATTTTATATAATTCAATTTAAATTTTATAAATTTCATATTATAATGAATGAGTCAAAAGACTGTTTAAAAAATTACATATTTTTCATTGTTTTCATTAATTTTCAATTTTAATTATATATTTTTATTTTTAATTCATTTTATATATTTTAAATTTCATTTAAATTTCATAAATTTCATTTTATCATGAAATTTAAAAGATTACATTTCTTGTAGATTATTAATTTTATAATTTCTATAATATTCATTAATAATGACTTTTATAAAGTATTAATAATTTTCTTAGTTATTCTTTGTGTATTTCATATTTTATTATTTTTATAAGTTTTCAAATAAAAAAAATTGATATAAATTTCTGTAGATTATATTTTTTATAAATTCTTGTAAATTACAAATTGTTATAATAATTTTATTATTTTTTTCATATTTGTTAATTATTTTATTATTCATATATATATTTAATTTTTTATATAATTCATTCTTTTTTTAATTTATAGTAATTTTTGTTAAATATTAATTCATTTTTCGTATATATTTTATGTTGATTCTTTGTAAATTTTTAATATAGAATTTTTCATAAAAATTCTTTTGAGTCATTGTATTTTTTTCATGTTAACGAATTTTTTTCATATTCTTTATATAATTTAATATCTCTTGACTATTTACGCGTTATAATTTTTTTCTTTTTCATATTCTTAATAATCTTATTCTTTTTTTTTTAATAATTTCCATTTCTGATATTATTTTGCTGGTTATTTTTTTCCAAAGCAGATGAGTTAATCATTCTTTATACGAATTTTATTACTTTATTGCTTCTCGAGGTTTTTGTTTTGGTTTAATTTGTTTGTCCCGAATGTAAACCATGTCCCTTGTTTATATTGCTTAGGGTCTTGTCGTTTTCTGTTCGCTCTGAAATTTCTTAATTCCGGATTCTTTTTAATTTTTTTCTAATTGAAATTGAAAATATTTTGATAGTCAATGCATTGAGTCCTGTTGAAAATATGTCACTAGGTCTCACTTTTGTTACAGAATGTATTGTATTATAACGGTCCATTGCAATATATACTAATTCTTTCATATTAGTATTTCTTATATCCTTTTGTAAACATCGATATATTTCTATAATAGTTTAATGAAGCCTTTCAACCTGGCCATTTACCTCGCGTCTTTGTATTGGTGTTTGATAAATTTCAATTCCAAGACTTTTAATGTGGCTGGAAACTGATGGGATAAGAAAACCTTTAATTTCGGCAAATAATGAATAATCTTTGCGAATTTCTGGAGTAAATTAATTACTGATTTGTTTCCCTGTATTTCAAAGATGTCTACGTAGGGGTCTCTTTCAGTTTCGGATTAAAAGGGTGTCTCTCATACTTGTCTAGATGACAAGTTCCACATGCTTTAATATAGTGCTTAATGCGATTAGTCATTTTTGGAAAATAATTTCTTTCTAATATTTGTTCTTTATTTTGCACTGAATTCTTGAAGTAACTGGAGATAACATTTGGGAATTTTTATTCCGTTTGTCACACATGGTTTAATCACGCTTTTAGTATTTCCATTAATGCTTCTTTTCCTATGTTTTCCAAAGTCACATAGTGTCGGCTATATCCTGGATGGGGATTTTCATGGCAATATATCTTATTTTCTTGTCTGATGATTATTTGGTTTTTGAAGACATTTAAAGATGCTTCGATATGAGGTATGAAATCGGAAGCATCTTGCTCAATACTATTAACCGTAGCAGAGGAGGAACTTACTTCACTTGTTATTGTATTGAAATTTGCTTCACGAGCAGTAATAGTTGTTAAATGTCTTCTTGAAGAATTAGTCTCACTAGCTGTTATAGTTTTAGAATTTCCTTCTGATGCCGCATCTGTATCGTTTAGCATATCTAATTCAGTTTTTCATCTGTAGAGGGCATTAGCTATAAAATTTGACTTAAGTGGTTTATAAATCAAATCGTCCGTATAAGTTCTTATTTTCTTATTTTAGACTATTTCTAACATTTCTTTCTCGTGCACAGCTTAGTTTTCTTCTGTTGTTTATTTTGTACTCTTCTGATCCAATTAAATGGAAAATTTTGAGGCCTATTCATGTAATTTACGTGACAGGACTTTACAGATGTATCTACGTCCATCTGTTCTACAGATGCAGGTAGCTTATTCTTTTGTAGCTGGAGATAATGTCTTTGACCGTTGTGGATTCTATTATTATTTTGGTTTGTTTGGTCTTCTTGGTGGTATAGATGGTGTACTATTTCTCCTGTTCATAAAATTTATTTGAACTGTCACATGAGATTCAAGTTTTGTACATCAAGACATGCAGTGTAGGCTTCAGGAAGATTTTTGGTTTTTGTATAATGACCATTCTAGAGAGATCTGGACTAAGTCCTCTAATAAAGACGTCCAATTCTCTATTTCAATAAAGTTCATATATCCCGTTTACCTGCATAATGTAAAGAAAGGCAAGATTTAATTGTTGACCAATCGTCATCGAATATATTATGTGCAATTAACGCACTGTCCGCACTACCTCTAATTTTTCCTCTAATGCTTTTCAGAATTGCTCTGAAAACTGGTTTTCCGAGCACTATTTTATAGTCCCCTAGGATCCCCTTCACTGTATGTATCCAAGATACGTACTGAGATGGATCTCTCTCAAAAACTTGTCATTCTTTCACATTATCAGGAGGTCCACCAATTTCTTTAAACTCCTCCTCATTTGAGGGGCCGCGAAGTGGCACAACTACGGAAGTATCAGATAGTGCGTTTATCTGCTTAAGAGAACGGATACGGGAATCCGCTTTCCTGAGTTCGCTCATTAGCGCTCCAACCGATCCCGATAATTCTGTCACTGATTGCGTTAATTCTGTCACCGTTTTTTAAATAATATAACTTTAAATCACCACTTGGTAATAGCACTTCTGTTAGTATAAGAAAAAACCTCCTTGAAGGTTTATAGCTGATAATCGGATATCTCCCTTTAACCAAATTGTACAAATATATAATTTCCTTTTTTTTTAAATCAGCACTTCTTTGAATCGACACTTGATTTACACCAATAACATTCTCTTTTAAGAGAAAAAAAAAAAAATTATTACTACGAGTGTTTTGTTTTTAATAGGTGTATATTTTTTTATTTTAGAATTTTAACCGTGTTATTATGGGAACGGCGGCAGTACCATGTTGGTATTCTAACACCAGACTTTTATTTTTATTTTTTCAAGGAAGGATCGTGTTATCATTTTTAGTCGAAAACAACTCAATTGTATTCAACCAACTAAGGTACGACTTACTTCACAGCAAAATTATCTTTTCATGATTTCTCGACATGTTTTTATGGATATGTGGGATCATTTGCAGAGAATGGAATATTAGACGTGTTCCCATGGTAGCGACTAATTTCACCATATTTTGGCGTACCAATCTCCTTCGCGCAAATATCACATAAGTAGGATTAATATTGCTAACTATGAAATGCTTCCGACAAGGAGTTGAACCTCGATATTTCGTATAAGAATATCCACCATATTTTGTCAGAAACATTTTTCAGGATCCTAGACAATTTTTGTTTTATTTTATTTATTTTTTTTAATTCTGAAGGATCCTATCGGAATCACAGAATTAATTTTTTTATTTGTTTATTAATAGTACTACTAGAATTCGCAGCACTTTTTTAGTATATTATTTTTTTTTGTATCTTGAAGGTACCTTAAGAATCACAGAATACATTTTTTATTATATTATTTTTTGATTTTGTGTCTCTGGAGGGTCCCTTAGGAATCGCAGAGTACAGTAATTGTAAAGGTCCTTAAGGAGCCCGCTGCTCGGGCGCCAGTTATAGTGGTCCTTTACGGGAACACTAAAAAATTAAAGTTGGGGCCAACCCTTAGCCCTTTGTCTTCCGTTACTCACTGTCAGCAAGTTGGATTTAGTTTGTTGGCCTAGTACAGTTAAAGAACTAATTATTTGTTGTGCATCGCACAGTGGGGTCAAACGCAAATTTTTTGGTAATAAATCTGAATCTCCTAAACTACTGGTCGGATCAAATTGAAATGTATGGAAGAGTTGTAGAGGAGGACCTAAGCTTTCAGAAAAATCATCTTGTAGTCACCCTGTGATAACACGAGATAAGCTACAGGGTGTCAAAGTTGACTACCTCGAGTATGTAAAAGTTAAAAAAAATCGTAACTTGTACAAATGAAGTCCGATTTTAAAGATTTTTATATTTCTGGAAAGTGCTTGGCAAGATAAAGAAAAAATAAGCTTACTCATCTAAGTTATCTCTTACAGTTAAAAAGATATTTACGCTTGAATTTTGAATTTTTGATTTTTTGGCTCGACTTTCTTTCGTTTTTCGGGAATAAGTCCGGAGATATATGAGGTAAAAATTTTTTAAAAATATTCTGTAATTTGCTACATATTTCAAAATAATATGCTGAAAGAATTTTTGGATTATCTCAATTCGTCTAAACGTGAAAAATATTCTTATCTTTTCATGATTTCTCGACATGTTTTTATGGATCTGTGGGATCATTTGCAGAGAATGGAATATTAGACGTGTTCCCATGGTAGCGACTAATTTCACCATATTTTGGCGTACCAATCTCCTTCGCGCAAATATCACATAAGTAGGATTAATATTGCTAACTATGAAATGCTTCCGACAAGGAGTTGAACCTCGATATTTCGTATAAGAATATCCACCATATTTTGTCAGAAACATTTTTCAGGATCCTAGACAATTTTTGTTTTATTTTATTTATTTTTTTTAATTCTGAAGGATCCTATCGGAATCACAGAATTAATTTTTTTATTTGTTTATTAATAGTACTACTAGAATTCGCAGCACTTTTTTAGTATATTATTTTTTTTGTATCTTGAAGGTACCTTAGGAATCACAGAATACATTTTTTATTATATTATTTTTTGATTTTGTGTCTCTGGAGGGTCCCTTAGGAATCGCAGAGTACAGTAATTGTAAAGGTCCTTAAGGAGCCAGCTGCTCGGGCGCCAGTTATAGTGGTCCTTTACGGGAACACTAAAAAATTAAAGTTGGGGCCAACCCTTAGCCCTTTGTCTTCCGTTACTCACTGTCAGCAAGTTGGATTTAGTTTGTTGGCCTAGTACAGTTAAAGAACTAATTATTTGTTGTGCATCGCACAGTGGGGTCAAACGCAAATTTTTTGGTAATAAATCTGAATCTCCTAAACTACTGGTCGGATCAAACTGAAATGTATGGAAGAGTTGTAGAGGAGGACCTAAGCTTTCAGAAAAATCATCTTGTAGTCACCCTGTGATAACACGAGATAAGCTACAGGGTGTCAAAGTTGACTACCTCGAGTATGTAAAAGTTAAAAAAAATCGTAACTTGTACAAATGAAGTCCGATTTTAAAGATTTTTATATTTCTGGAAAGTGCTTGGCAAGATAAAGAAAAAATAAGCTTACTCATCTAAGTTATCTCTTACAGTTAAAAAGATATTTACGCTTGAATTTTGAATTTTTGATTTTTTGGCTCGACTTTCTTTCGTTTTTCGGGAATAAGTCCGGAGATATATGAGGTAAAAATTTTTTAAAAATATTCTGTAATTTGCTACATATTTCAAAATAATATGCTGAAAGAATTTTTGGATTATCTCAATTCGTCTAGACGTGAAAAATATTCTTATCTTTTCATGATTTCTCGACATGTTTTTATGGATATGTGGGATCATTTGCAGAGAATGGAATATTAGACGTGTTCCCATGGTAGCGACTAATTTCACCATATTTTGGCGTACCAATCTCCTTCGCGCAAATATCACATAAGTAGGATTAATATTGCTAACTATGAAATGCTTCCGACAAGGAGTTGAACCTCGATATTTCGTATAAGAATATCCACCATATTTTGTCAGAAACATTTTTCAGGATCCTAGACAATTTTTGTTTTATTTTATTTATTTTTTTTAATTCTGAAGGATCCTATCGGAATCACAGAATTAATTTTTTTATTTGTTTATTAATAGTACTACTAGAATTCGCAGCACTTTTTTAGTATATTATTTTTTTTTTGTATCTTGAAGGTACCTTAGGAATCACAGAATACATTTTTTATTATATTATTTTTTGATTTTGTGTCTCTGGAGGGTCCCTTAGGAATCGCAGAGTACAGTAATTGTAAAGGTCCTTAAGGAGCCCGCTGCTCGGGCGCCAGTTATAGTGGTCCTTTACGGGAACACTAAAAAATTAAAGTTGGGGCCAACCCTTAGCCCTTTGTCTTCCGTTACTCACAGTCAGCAAGTTGGATTTAGTTTGTTGGCCTAGTACAGTTAAAGAACTAATTATTTGTTGTGCATCGCACAGTGGGGTCAAACGCAAATTTTTTGGTAATAAATCTGAATCTCCTAAACTACTGGTCGGATCAAATTGAAATGTATGGAAGAGTTGTAGAGGAGGACCTAAGCTTTCAGAAAAATCATCTTGTAGTCACCCTGTGATAACACGAGATAAGCTACAGGGTGTCAAAGTTGACTACCTCGAGTATGTAAAAGTTAAAAAAAATCGTAACTTGTACAAATGAAGTCCGATTTTAAAGATTTTTATATTTCTGGAAAGTGCTTGGCAAGATAAAGAAAAAATAAGCTTACTCATCTAAGTTATCTCTTACAGTTAAAAAGATATTTACGCTTGAATTTTGAATTTTTGATTTTTTGGCTCGACTTTCTTTCGTTTTTCGGGAATAAGTCCGGAGATATATGAGGTAAAAATTTTTTAAAAATATTCTGTAATTTGCTACATATTTCAAAATAATATGCTGAAAGAATTTTTGGATTATCTCAATTCGTCTAAACGTGAAAAATATTCTTATCTTTTCATGATTTCTCGACATGTTTTTATGGATCTGTGGGATCATTTGCAGAGAATGGAATATTAGACGTGTTCCCATGGTAGCGACTAATTTCACCATATTTTGGCGTACCAATCTCCTTCGCGCAAATATCACATAAGTAGGATTAATATTGCTAACTATGAAATGCTTCCGACAAGGAGTTGAACCTCGATATTTCGTATAAGAATATCCACCATATTTTGTCAGAAACATTTTTCAGGATCCTAGACAATTTTTGTTTTATTTTATTTATTTTTTTTAATTCTGAAGGATCCTATCGGAATCACAGAATTAATTTTTTTATTTGTTTATTAATAGTACTACTAGAATTCGCAGCACTTTTTTAGTATATTATTTTTTTTGTATCTTGAAGGTACCTTAGGAATCACAGAATACATTTTTTATTATATTATTTTTTGATTTTGTGTCTCTGGAGGGTCCCTTAGGAATCGCAGAGTACAGTAATTGTAAAGGTCCTTAAGGAGCCAGCTGCTCGGGCGCCAGTTATAGTGGTCCTTTACGGGAACACTAAAAAATTAAAGTTGGGGCCAACCCTTAGCCCTTTGTCTTCCGTTACTCACTGTCAGCAAGTTGGATTTAGTTTGTTGGCCTAGTACATTTAAAGAACTAATTATTTGTTGTGCATCGCACAGTGGGGTCAAACGCAAATTTTCTGGTAATAAATCTGAATCTCCTAAACTACTGGTCGGAGCAAATTGAAATGTATGGAAGAGTTGTAGAGGAGGACCTAAGCTTTCAGAAAAATCATCTTGTAGTCACCCTGTGATAACACGAGATAAGCTACAGGGTGTCAAAGTTGACTACCTCGAGTATGTAAAAGTTAAAAAAAATCGTAACTTGTACAAATGAAGTCCGATTTTAAAGATTTTTATATTTCTGGAAAGTGCTTGGCAAGATAAAGAAAAAATAAGCTTACTCATCTAAGTTATCTCTTACAGTTAAAAAGATATTTACGCTTGAATTTTGAATTTTTGATTTTTTGGCTCGACTTTCTTTCGTTTTTCGGGAATAAGTCCGGAGATATATGAGGTAAAAATTTTTTAAAAATATTCTGTAATTTGCTACATATTTCAAAATAATATGCTGAAAGAATTTTTGGATTATCTCAATTCGTCTAGACGTGAAAAATATTCTTATCTTTTCATGATTTCTCGACATGTTTTTATGGATATGTGGGATCATTTGCAGAGAATGGAATATTAGACGTGTTCCCATGGTAGCGACTAATTTCACCATATTTTGGCGTACCAATCCAAGTACCATAAGTAGGATTAATATTGCTAACTATGAAATGCTTCCGACAAGGAGTTGAACCTCGATATTTCGTATAAGAATATCCACCATATTTTGTCAGAAACATTTTTCAGGATCCTAGACAATTTTTGTTTTATTTTATTTATTTTTTTTAATTCTGAAGGATCCTATCGGAATCACAGAATTAATTTTTTTATTTGTTTATTAATAGTACTACTAGAATTCGCAGCACTTTTTTAGTATATTATTTTTTTTTTGTATCTTGAAGGTACCTTAGGAATCACAGAATACATTTTTTATTATATTATTTTTTGATTTTGTGTCTCTGGAGGGTCCCTTAGGAATCGCAGAGTACAGTAATTGTAAAGGTCCTTAAGGAGCCCGCTGCTCGGGCGCCAGTTATAGTGGTCCTTTACGGGAACACTAAAAAATTAAAGTTGGGGCCAACCCTTAGCCCTTTGTCTTCCGTTACTCACAGTCAGCAAGTTGGATTTAGTTTGTTGGCCTAGTACAGTTAAAGAACTAATTATTTGTTGTGCATCGCACAGTGGGGTCAAACGCAAATTTTTTGGTAATAAATCTGAATCTCCTAAACTACTGGTCGGATCAAATTGAAATGTATGGAAGAGTTGTAGAGGAGGACCTAAGCTTTCAGAAAAATCATCTTGTAGTCACCCTGTGATAACACGAGATAAGCTACAGGGTGTCAAAGTTGACTACCTCGAGTATGTAAAAGTTAAAAAAAATCGTAACTTGTACAAATGAAGTCCGATTTTAAAGATTTTTATATTTCTGGAAAGTGCTTGGCAAGATAAAGAAAAAATAAGCTTACTCATCTAAGTTATCTCTTACAGTTAAAAAGATATTTACGCTTGAATTTTGAATTTTTGATTTTTTGGCTCGACTTTCTTTCGTTTTTCGGGAATAAGTCCGGAGATATATGAGGTAAAAATTTTTTAAAAATATTCTGTAATTTGCTACATATTTCAAAATAATATGCTGAAAGAATTTTTGGATTATCTCAATTCGTCTAAACGTGAAAAATATTCTTATCTTTTCATGATTTCTCGACATGTTTTTATGGATCTGTGGGATCATTTGCAGAGAATGGAATATTAGACGTGTTCCCATGGTAGCGACTAATTTCACCATATTTTGGCGTACCAATCTCCTTCGCGCAAATATCACATAAGTAGGATTAATATTGCTAACTATGAAATGCTTCCGACAAGGAGTTGAACCTCGATATTTCGTATAAGAATATCCACCATATTTTGTCAGAAACATTTTTCAGGATCCTAGACAATTTTTGTTTTATTTTATTTATTTTTTTTAATTCTGAAGGATCCTATCGGAATCACAGAATTAATTTTTTTATTTGTTTATTAATAGTACTACTAGAATTCGCAGCACTTTTTTAGTATATTATTTTTTTTGTATCTTGAAGGTACCTTAGGAATCACAGAATACATTTTTTATTATATTATTTTTTGATTTTGTGTCTCTGGAGGGTCCCTTAGGAATCGCAGAGTACAGTAATTGTAAAGGTCCTTAAGGAGCCAGCTGCTCGGGCGCCAGTTATAGTGGTCCTTTACGGGAACACTAAAAAATTAAAGTTGGGGCCAACCCTTAGCCCTTTGTCTTCCGTTACTCACTGTCAGCAAGTTGGATTTAGTTTGTTGGCCTAGTACAGTTAAAGAACTAATTATTTGTTGTGCATCGCACAGTGGGGTCAAACGCAAATTTTTTGGTAATAAATCTGAATCTCCTAAACTACTGGTCGGATCAAATTGAAATGTATGGAAGAGTTGTAGAGGAGGACCTAAGCTTTCAGAAAAATCATCTTGTAGTCACCCTGTGATAACACGAGATAAGCTACAGGGTGTCAAAGTTGACTACCTCGAGTATGTAAAAGTTAAAAAAAATCGTAACTTGTACAAATGAAGTCCGATTTTAAAGATTTTTATATTTCTGGAAAGTGCTTGGCAAGATAAAGAAAAAATAAGCTTACTCATCTAAGTTATCTCTTACAGTTAAAAAGATATTTACGCTTGAATTTTGAATTTTTGATTTTTTGGCTCGACTTTCTTTCGTTTTTCGGGAATAAGTCCGGAGATATATGAGGTAAAAATTTTTTAAAAATATTCTGTAATTTGCTACATATTTCAAAATAATATGCTGAAAGAATTTTTGGATTATCTCAATTCGTCTAGACGTGAAAAATATTCTTATCTTTTCATGATTTCTCGACATGTTTTTATGGATATGTGGGATCATTTGCAGAGAATGGAATATTAGACGTGTTCCCATGGTAGCGACTAATTTCACCATATTTTGGCGTACCAATCTCCTTCGCGCAAATATCACATAAGTAGGATTAATATTGCTAACTATGAAATGCTTCCGACAAGGAGTTGAACCTCGATATTTCGTATAAGAATATCCACCATATTTTGTCAGAAACATTTTTCAGGATCCTAGACAATTTTTGTTTTATTTTATTTATTTTTTTTAATTCTGAAGGATCCTATCGGAATCACAGAATTAATTTTTTTATTTGTTTATTAATAGTACTACTAGAATTCGCAGCACTTTTTTAGTATATTATTTTTTTTTTGTATCTTGAAGGTACCTTAGGAATCACAGAATACATTTTTTATTATATTATTTTTTGATTTTGTGTCTCTGGAGGGTCCCTTAGGAATCGCAGAGTACAGTAATTGTAAAGGTCCTTAAGGAGCCCGCTGCTCGGGCGCCAGTTATAGTGGTCCTTTACGGGAACACTAAAAAATTAAAGTTGGGGCCAACCCTTAGCCCTTTGTCTTCCGTTACTCACAGTCAGCAAGTTGGATTTAGTTTGTTGGCCTAGTACAGTTAAAGAACTAATTATTTGTTGTGCATCGCACAGTGGGGTCAAACGCAAATTTTTTGGTAATAAATCTGAATCTCCTAAACTACTGGTCGGATCAAATTGAAATGTATGGAAGAGTTGTAGAGGAGGACCTAAGCTTTCAGAAAAATCATCTTGTAGTCACCCTGTGATAACACGAGATAAGCTACAGGGTGTCAAAGTTGACTACCTCGAGTATGTAAAAGTTAAAAAAAATCGTAACTTGTACAAATGAAGTCCGATTTTAAAGATTTTTATATTTCTGGAAAGTGCTTGGCAAGATAAAGAAAAAATAAGCTTACTCATCTAAGTTATCTCTTACAGTTAAAAAGATATTTACGCTTGAATTTTGAATTTTTGATTTTTTGGCTCGACTTTCTTTCGTTTTTCGGGAATAAGTCCGGAGATATATGAGGTAAAAATTTTTTAAAAATATTCTGTAATTTGCTACATATTTCAAAATAATATGCTGAAAGAATTTTTGGATTATCTCAATTCGTCTAAACGTGAAAAATATTCTTATCTTTTCATGATTTCTCGACATGTTTTTATGGATCTGTGGGATCATTTGCAGAGAATGGAATATTAGACGTGTTCCCATGGTAGCGACTAATTTCACCATATTTTGGCGTACCAATCTCCTTCGCGCAAATATCACATAAGTAGGATTAATATTGCTAACTATGAAATGCTTCCGACAAGGAGTTGAACCTCGATATTTCGTATAAGAATATCCACCATATTTTGTCAGAAACATTTTTCAGGATCCTAGACAATTTTTGTTTTATTTTATTTATTTTTTTTAATTCTGAAGGATCCTATCGGAATCACAGAATTAATTTTTTTATTTGTTTATTAATAGTACTACTAGAATTCGCAGCACTTTTTTAGTATATTATTTTTTTTGTATCTTGAAGGTACCTTAGGAATCACAGAATACATTTTTTATTATATTATTTTTTGATTTTGTGTCTCTGGAGGGTCCCTTAGGAATCGCAGAGTACAGTAATTGTAAAGGTCCTTAAGGAGCCAGCTGCTCGGGCGCCAGTTATAGTGGTCCTTTACGGGAACACTAAAAAATTAAAGTTGGGGCCAACCCTTAGCCCTTTGTCTTCCGTTACTCACTGTCAGCAAGTTGGATTTAGTTTGTTGGCCTAGTACATTTAAAGAACTAATTATTTGTTGTGCATCGCACAGTGGGGTCAAACGCAAATTTTCTGGTAATAAATCTCAATCTCCTAAACTACTGGTCGGAGCAAATTGAAATGTATGGAAGAGTTGTAGAGGAGGACCTAAGCTTTCAGAAAAATCATCTTGTAGTCACCCTGTGATAACACGAGATAAGCTACAGGGTGTCAAAGTTGACTACCTCGAGTATGTAAAAGTTAAAAAAAATCGTAACTTGTACAAATGAAGTCCGATTTTAAAGATTTTTATATTTCTGGAAAGTGCTTGGCAAGATAAAGAAAAAATAAGCTTACTCATCTAAGTTATCTCTTACAGTTAAAAAGATATTTACGCTTGAATTTTGAATTTTTGATTTTTTGGCTCGACTTTCTTTCGTTTTTCGGGAATAAGTCCGGAGATATATGAGGCAAAAAATTTTTAAAAATATTCTGTAATTTGCTATATATTTCAAAATAATATGCTGAAAGAATTTTTGGATTATCTCAATTCGTCTAGACGTGAAAAATATTCAAAGTCAGCACTCTGAAATTGGCATGAAAAATGGCTATTTTTTTACAAAAATATAGTACAATTCATTCACTTTTTTCTCAAAGTTCCGTTAATAAAAAAATTTTTTCCTTATTAATTTCAAAAGATAAGGCTTCATAAATGGTTAATAAAGAAATTTTGAATTGATTTAAGTTTGCACCCTACATCCAACATTGGCCGAAAATTGTCAATTTTTAAAAATAGTTTCATTTTTATCGATTAATAAAAAAAATGTCACATGAGCTTTTTTAAATTTGGAACCCATATTTTTTATAGAAATAGATTTAGAATGATTTAGCACTAAACTGGTTCCCGCCCGGCCAAAAACGAATGCAGGAGTGGAGATTTTATGTTAAAAGTCAGTTTTTTTAACGACTATTTTTAAAAGCATATTAAAAGCATATTAACATAATATTTTTAATATTATTTCTTATGTAGTGTATAAAACACAAATCAAGCTTTCATTCCTAAAAAAATCAATAAAATAGCTCCAATAACCTATTTTTGGTAATTTTTCAAAAATAAATTTAAAAAAAAAAAAATAGCAGAAAATCCAAAAAAAATTAATACAACTCCACTAATTTTGCAAATACTTTAAAAATTTTAAAAGAATATAAAAATAGACTTATTTACCAATTCAACGATATATAAAATGTTGATATAGGTCATTTAATAATAGTAATATAATGGCCTCAAAACTACCAAGTCACGTCAAAAGTTGCAAAATTCACTATTTTGTTCCGTATTTCCATATGTGTGTATACGTAACATTTTGGTTTTCTAATGTATTATGTAGGTATATATTTGTTATTATAAAGTAGTAAATTCTTTATTTGAGTAATATTTATTTAATTTGTTCTACATATTTACATACTTATTATACATATATCCCGTATATTTATTTTATTAAGAATATATTATCGAAGATATTATTAGATATTTTCTTGAAAATAATCAGAAACATCAAACGTTAGCAAATTTTTAACTTCCTTAGCTTCGGAATCCTCTTTTTCTATTTCAAGAGTGATTTTTGGTAGCCATCGTGTTCTTATAGAATATATAACTGGATCTGATGATATTAATAAATATTCCATTAAGTCCATATTTTGCGCTATTTTCGAACATTTTCGGGTATTGAAGAGTCGGAAATGTTTAACATCTTTATTTCGGGCTTACTGTACTTCCTCTGTTAGCTCTTCCAATGGCAAAATACTATTTTCTATTATTTCTTTACCATGAGCCAATACTTTGTGAATTGTTGGAGTCATTGATTTCCAGGGGTATGTAATGTTAAGTAGTTCTTTAGTTTCGTAAGCAAAAATTTTAAATTTGTCCGCATTAATTTGTTTTTTGCTATTAATGGCTGCCAATATAATCTTAAAACGCTTCAAAATATTTAAGTCAATGCCTGTGATTAAAAATGTGAGTTCCGGATTTTCAAAGAAACGTCTTGCTGTATTTCTATCATTTGAGCCTCTATAGTCATGTAGAGGTTTATCAATTATTAATCCGAGCTGTTCTTTGAATTCTAATTGAATTCTTTTCTTCTCCTCTTTTCGTAATTCGTGAAGTTCCAAATTGTTTTTTACTGTAGCATTTTCCTGCCCGGGAATATTTCTGTACTTCATATCATATGCAAGATGTAAGCAGAACTCCAAAAATCTTATCCTTGCGTGGAGTGGTGATATTCAAAATTTTAAAGAATTTTTATTAACAAGGACTTCAGAATTATCCTGAAATTGTGAACTTATTTTTCCACATATATTACATTTCCATGTAGATGTTGTATCTGTTATAGCGTTTGCAACTTTTCCATCAATCATCGTTAATTTTTGTTGAAATGTAACTTTAATAGTTCTGTTTGATACTTTTACATATATTGGGGGCAATGCTTTAATTTCTTCTTCCAATTGGTTGACAATGCTGTTTATTGTAACCGTGGTTTCTTTTGTGTAATCAAAAAGGATTGGACGGCACAAAAATTTGGAACCTGGAGTTAAATTTATCCATATATCATCAAAAAGCGAGTCATTACTTGTCGATGAGGAAGGCTTATTTAAGCGCATTCGAAGTGGTACCAGAGACGCTATAAACAGCGAGGAATAATTATTTCCAGAATTACTTCCATCCAGTTGTTTGTATTCCGAAAATCCTGATGTTCCATCGCAGCCCCATTTGAATATTAAAATAAGTTCAGAGTCTTTGCATTTTTCAATGTTATCATTGCTGAAGGTAGATATAATTCTAGAGGCAGTATTTTCAAGTAATTGCAATATATTAACTTTAGCACTTTTAACAGAAGCATTAACCGGGTGCTCCATAGGCTGTAAAATATTACTTTTCGCTTCTCTCACTGATTTGCTACTGGGAAAGATATCATATCCTTTTTCGCTAACAGATTTCCTCAAAATCTCGTATTGGTTTCTTGATAATCCTAAATTTAATATTAGAGCTAAAGCATCTTCAGAGGTAAAGGACGATGTTGATTTCGGTGTCACTATGCTTTGGATTATCCGATGTAATCGATTGGGAGAAGCTGTTGGTAACACATCTATAACTTTTTCTACTTCCTTTGGTTGCGTACGTGTTACTAAAGCTTTAAATGTATCTTTTATTTCGACATTCGTATGTGAATTTAGAATAGATTCCTGTTTGGTCCTCTTTGTTCTTAGCTGAACTTCATCGTAACTTTTTTTTGGTCGACCCTTTTTCTGCTTTCCGATGAAAATTGATATTTCTCCCTCCAACCACTCTTCATTTTTCTTCTTGAAATTTGGTATTGACCAATCTGAAGCTTGCATCCTTTTTTCGTATGATTTATAAAAATTTTCGAGCTTTAAACTGTCTTCTGCAGTAAGAGTTAAACCAAAAGATACTACTGTATCAATGAGTTTTCTTATTTTTTCTGGACGATTTATAATATCAGATAGATTATCCCAGATTACTTTGCAAATAGAAAAGTGTTTTAATGTAATCTCCATAATGGCAAATTCACTAATAAATCTGCATATTTATAAAGATACTTATATATAGAAAAAGAATATTTATATCAGGTAAATGGTGACAGGCAAAAATGAATTAAAAAATTTAAATTTTTGCTCAAAACCCCCTATTTCATTCAGTTTATTGTTATGACCTGTAGTGTTAAACAGGTACGTCAAAAAATGTACCTATGCGATTGTAAAAAAATCATTTTTGTTATAATACATTAATTAAGTAGCTAGGTAAATTATTTAAAAACTTAAAAAAATGTAATAAAAAACGAAGGAAAATATACTTATTTATGTACTTAGGTAATTTTAAAAACCTTTTCAGTAGAAAAAAATTATGAACACTTTAAATAAATTCATTAATAAATATTATTATCTCGTAACAAAAATAAGCAATGCAGTTGAGTGTTACGTATACACACATATGGAAATACGGAACAAAATAGTGAATTTTGCAACTTTTGACGTGACTTGGTAGTTTTGAGGCCATTATATTACTATTATTAAATGACCTATATCAACATTTTATACATCGTTGAATTGGTAAATAAGTCTATTTTTATATTCTTTTAACATTTTTAAAGTATTTGCAAAATTAGTGGAGTTGTATTAATTTTTTTTGGATTTTCTGCTATTTTTTTTAAAAAAATTTATTTTTGAAAAATTACCAAAAATAGGTTATTGGAGCTATTTTATTGATTTGTTTAGGAATGAAAGCTTGATTTGTGGTTTATATATTACATAAGAAATAATATTAAAAATATTATGCTAATATGCTTTTAATATGCTTTTAAAATAGTCGTTAAAAAAACTGACTTTTAACATAAAATCTCCACTCCTGCATTCGTTTTTGGCGGGCGGGAAGCAGTTTAGTGTTAAATCATTCTAAATCTATTTCTATAAAAAATATGGGTACTAAATTTAAAAAAGCTCGCGTGACATTTTTTTTATTAATCGATAAAAATGAAACTATTTTTAAAAATTGACAATTTTCGGCCAATGTTGGATGTAGGGTGCAAACTTAAATCAATTCAAAATTTCTTTATTAACCATTTATGAAGCCTTATCTTTTGAAATTAATAAGGAAAAAATTTTTTTATTAACGGAACTTTGAGAAAAAAGTGAATGAATTGTACTATATTTTTGTAAAAAAATAGCCATTTTTCATGCCAATTTCAGAGTGCTGACTTTGAATATTTTTCACGTCTAGACGAATTGAGATAATCCAAAAATTCTTTCAGCATATTATTTTGAAATATGTAGCAAATTACAGAATATTTTTAAAAAATTTTTGCCTCATATATCTCCGGACTTATTCCCGAAAAACGAAAGAAAGTCGAGCCAAAAAATCAAAAATTCAAAATTCAAGCGTAAATATCTTTTTAACTGTAAGAGATAACTTAGATGAGTAAGCTTATTTTTTCTTTATCTTGCCAAGCACTTTCCAGAAATATAAAAATCTTTAAAATCGGACTTCATTTGTACAAGTTACGATTTTTTTTAACTTTTACATACTCGAGGTAGTCAACTTTGACACCCTGTAGCTTATCTCGTGTTATCACAGGGTGACTACAAGATGATTTTTCTGAAAGCTTAGGTCCTCCTCTACAACTCTTCCATACATTTCAATTTGATCCGACCAGTAGTTCAGGAGATTCAGATTTATTACCAAAAAATTTTCGCTTGACCCCACTGTGCATCGTCAGCAATAATGTTGGACTGTTTGAATGGTTGGAATAGTATTATTATAAATATATAACAATTAAAATTGATTTTTGTCTTAAAAAGTATACTATGAAAGTACTAATAATAAAAATATCACAGTAACATTAAATAAAAGCCATTTTTCTATTTTTTGTTTAAAACATTTTCTGCAGATTAACTGTTATACCCTACACCACCATAGGTGGTTGGGGTATTATGCGTTTGTGCTGATGTTTGTAATGCACAGAAAAAAATCATCCAAAACACACCTTAAAGTATACCAATCGACACAGAATCACTTCTTTAGTCGAACTAACGATGTCCGTCCGTCTGGCTGTCCGCCTGGCGCACAGGACTTTCATGACATAAGGACGTAACCTATTGAAATTGGTTATGATCGGTCCATCATTTCACTCCCCATACAAATGTCCTCCTGAAATAGAGGTAAATGCCTTAAATATAGCAATATTTCAGTGAAAGTCGGTGTAAGAGAGTTTTGTACAAGTATCAATTTTTGAGCCAAATTTCATGAAGATCGGTCCATAATTGGCCATAGCTCCCATATAAAACCCTCTTCCGAAAATCACTTTAACGTGCATAAATCACATATACATGTTAGTATCAAGATTATATTCGACACAAATAAGTTTTATATAAGTAAAAATCACAGTGACAACTTTTATGAGGATCGCTACATAATTTACCATAGCTCCCATATAAGCCCACTTTCGGTCTATAGTGTGCAAATTCATATAAATGTTAGTATTAACGTAATATTCTGTATTCGTATATTTTATTTTATTTTACACTTAGTAAAAGTATCGGTCCACAATTGTCCACATGTCTAATATAAGACCTCTCTTCGAACTTTAATGGACATACACAATGGTGTCGGGTATCATATGGTCGGGCTTGACCGACTATATCTTTCTTACTTGTTTTTAATTATATCACTTTCAATATTTAATAGTGCTAAGTTTGAAAACCTTTCTTGTACCATGATATTAGCCATGTTTTAGCCCTGCATCAAGCAGAGCTAATGGGAAGACTAATTCCAACTTGAAATAGTTTATATATAAGTTAAATTTTTGTAACAATTTTGTCTTTCATTATTTCTAAATTAATAAATTTTCCTTTGTTTTTGAGTTTTCAAACATATTTTTCAATACTAAGTCCATCTAAGACAAAATTGATAAAAGCATTTACAGATTTAGCAAATGGCATATTTTTAAATCTGTACTCAAGATTTGTTGTGACGATGTCTATTACAGGATAATATAAATATAAATAATTTTAAGATATAAATAAATTAACGGTAAAGTCGGGTTTACAAATTAGTGTTAGAATTCCTAGAGTCTCTGTAGCATTTTTATTTTTAGACTGGATTTTTCAAGGGCATTTTTTATAGAAATAAAATTATTTATTATTGCGTTACAGTTTTCATATCTGCAGTTCCATCTGGGTGTGCTAAGATCTGGCTTATTATACCCATCACCACAGGCGTAGAGGAAATATATAAGTTTGTCATTCCGTTTGTAATTTCTACAATATTCATACAAGACCCCAAAAAGTTCGGATTTTTTTTTGGAATATTTTTTCGGAAGAAATGAACAAAATCGTAACTAAGATATCGGTCAAAACGCATTTTTGGAATTTCTGAAGATCTATATAAGCTTCAGAATTCGTTTTTGTACAAATCTATTGTAAATATTTTTCTAAAATATCGGTTTTTGGAATTAACCATATTGGTACATAAGCAACCTAGTTATAGGCGAAAATCTGAAAAAAATATTAAAAATATACAAACAGAAACATATATAAAAAGCATTGCAACGACTTTCAGTGTTGTTGTTTTTTGTATAAGCAACCAGTAGTTGTTAATAATTTTTCATGTATGTTTGGGCGTTTTTAGTTGGAAATAGAAGCATTGCAATGACTCAGTGTTGTTTTTTGTGTAAGCATGTATCTACATACAAACATATGTATATAAATTTATTAGTCACCAGAAGCTATCAGTGGGTTATATTTTTTTAAGGAAGCAACGCTTGCTATGATAGTTTAATTTTTTATTTATATTTTTGTAGTATATTATACTATTTTTGTAAGTATAAATGTAAAAATATGAAAGTATATTTTAAGACGTAAATTTTATTATTTGTTGGTAAGGTGGTGAAGGGTATAAAAGATTCACTATAGCCTAAATTGTGCGGTCTGAATTGTTTTTTGTTGCTTTTTATATTTATTTGTAGAGGTTATTTATTGGATTTTAAAAAAAATTCCCTTCGTGTACTTTTTGTATACAAGTTTCTTTGAGAGTAAAATTTTTAATTTACTCAGTAAATGCTCAGTTCACTGAATTTTACTGGAAAAGCAAAAGAACGGACCTTTAGTTTGTAAATGTTCCTCTGAAAGTCGTTATCTAGTATACCGTTCCTCTCATCATAGCATTATACACTTTTTCATTCAACCTGAATCATTTTCAGTAAATTCTGTGCCCCTCGAAGAGCCATCAACTAGTACTACCATTTCTTTAGCTTTTTTTAGCTCGTTCGTTCAAAAGAGTCATAATACCGAGTGCTGTGGTTCTGATCAAAGATAATTTTGGTTCTTTTCAACCAGTAAGAGTCCTTCTCGATTCATGTTCTGAAATTAATTTCATTACAGAAGAAACTGTCAAAAGACTCAAACTTCGTTTTCAGCCAAAGTCTCAAAATGTTGCTGGAATTGGTGAAATCCATACCAAAATCAAAAGTTGTGTTTCAGCAACAATTAGAACTCATATTTGCTTTTGCTGTGACTAAATTCATATCTACACAACATTCTCAATACTCAATAGACGCATCTCTTTAGGTCATAGTATTCCTTGCCTTGTAAATACCGTTTTTGGATAATTTGTTGGTGGTAAATTTAATTTTCATCCAAATTCTTCGTCACTTAATAAATAATCTTTATAACATATTAAGAAAATTCTGGGAAGTTGAAGAATATGTAAGTGTCCTCAGAAATTCACTGAGAAAGACCAGACATGTGAAAAACATTTCATCGAAAATACCATAGTTGACTCGGATGGACTGCTTGTTTAGGTGACTCTTTTGAATATGTAAATGAGATTTTTGTCGCCTGAACGTAGACCTGATCGTGGTCCCACTTTAAAGTCTATGTATGAGGATTTTATGAAGGAATATATGGCACTTGAGTATATTTCGCTTTACAATCGCCCACTTTCGCATCCACACTATATCATACCATCACCACACAGTACACCACAAAGCCTCGTGTTGTTTTCGATGGGTCAACTGTCATAATATTGAATGGCCCAACAATTCAACAAGATTTGATTATATCATTATTTTCGTTTCTAAAATGTACCGCCAATTCCTAGTTGACGAACGTGATCGTAAATTTCAATTGGTTCTTTGCAGATGCAGATGTGTTCAAGATTTACGTGGGTACCTGCCTGACGGCCCAACCCCACGGTGGTCTTAACACCGGGTGAGTACAATGCGCCCACCGACGCCCCCAGATGCAACAAACAGCTACACCTGAGTACCAATTTGAAGACATGTATTTGGACATGCCTTCCCCCTTGGTGAGGAGCGGAGCCTATCTAAAACTCCTTCCGTTCTATGGGTCACGGCACCCGGTTGCAATGCAACTCCACACTGAGCTTGCGCTCTACCCGCGATTTGGGTCTAAACCACAGCCACCACGAAAAGCTCCCCAGGGGGCCACTCCAACTGTCAGGCTGGAAACAAGTTCCAGGGGCTCCTGGCACCCGTGGTACCAGTATTAAGTCACCGGTCGGACTTCGTAGCCAAAATTGACTACTACCAGTTGAACTCCAAATAGTTCGGGACTGGTGGCCCGCCACGCGCCAACATCAAACATACAACATACAGCAACAAGTATGAACACACACAAGGGACACACAGACATTTAACAATCGCCCTCACGGGCGACTCATTGGCCACATGGTGTGGCACCAGCAAGGGACGATACGAACGAGAGACAACAATGACAACACTAGACTAGGCCACCCTCACGGATGACCCCAGTACCCCAGGAGGAGTACAACCAAGCGAACGCACAGGACAAACACAACCAGCAACGTCGACAAAATTCAGGCAAGGCCTACAGGAGCCACAGCCACCGCACATCAAACAACCGGGATCGGCAGGAACAACCGCAACAGCTGGAACAGACATCAAACGCAGAAGGGGCAACATCAGCGACATTGGAGTCCAACAACTAAGAATGGCTTTGCAGAGAGCCACCTCCGCTAAGTCTCCTACTTCTCCTAGCAAATACCTCGCGCGCAAAAGCACCCAACCTCGCCAATGTCCTATTGTCCCCTAAGACCCTTGCAGATGCAGTAAAAAAGTCGAACTTAGCGTGTTTTAACTAAACATCGTTACGTAAGGGCACCATTTTAGGCTATTCGAATTTTGCTTTTTATCGCCGACCAACACAGTTCAAATTTTCCTATTGGTTAAAAGGTTCTTCGTGAGGATTTATATATTGACGATGGCTCCGATATTCTCGAAATGTTAGCTGTCATGAAAGTTGAGATTATTAATAGGTCAATTATGTATGACAACCGAACTTTAGTTTTGTTGCCTTCTGACAACGCAATATACTATGAAATTTATATTATGAATAACAACTCCATTTCAGTTGCCAAAAAGTTATCGAAAACACTATTTTGAAAGTTCAGCAACTGAAATAAATGTAAATAAATAAATAATATAAAAAATTAAAGTGAATTTCTGTGTTTTTCGTTCGACGCTCTGTTTAAATGGATTAATTGTGTTTGTTACAGATCTTCCATGATAATTTCACCAGGTTTAAACAGCTCATAGTAGATGACTCTTCTGAACTCATCAAATACACCGTTTCGTGTTGCATCCAATTCCCTAGGCTTTTTAATGTATTGATCTACTAATTCCTCAAATTATTAACACTTTTAGGAAAAAAATATATAGCTTTAAATTTTTTGTTTTAAAAAAAACGTTTGGATTGTCCTGGAATTCAAGTCAAGGCATATATTTGTTTCGTATCGATTTGCCCCATATAAATAACTCTAAAAAATGCTCTATATTGGCAATAGTAGCTAGAATTTTCGATTTACTTGGTCTTTTAAGCCTCATTGTCGTTCGAAATAAAATACTGCTTGGAGAATTGTGGGTCCAAAACATCAAACATCAGTTTTGATGATTCCCACAACTCACAACGAGCATTTGGATGCTATATTTATTATCGTGTTTTCGAAAGTGTCATATAAAACTACTTTATTAATCGCAAAATTGAAAGTAGCTCCAATTAATGTCCAGTCTTTGCGCGAATTTCGACCTGCAATATTACTTAGTAGAACTTGGTTTAAGGTTAACTAAAAATCGCCGTGTTCATACATTTTTTGGATTCGTAATAAGTGAAAAATAAATATCGCATATACAAAATATATGAATGTAATATATGAATGTAATATATGAATGTAATATATATATATATATATATATATATATATTCGATATTAGACTTCCTTTGAAAAAACTTAGATTTTGAAAAAATTTAGATTTGTGACATTTTTTAAGAAATATGCAATTTTCGCCCCAATTTCTCAAATCGCAAAACTGAAATCAAAACAAGTTTTATTTTTTTATGTAGCCTAATTTTTTTGGTAGTAGAAATTTTTCTCCCCGACATCGGTTTGGAAGATATAGCAAAAAAAGTAAAAAGAAACACATTTCTAGAATTAAGATTAAGATTCAAAAAAACTACTCAAGTGTAAAATTTCATTCAAAATAAATGCAAACAAAATTTTTTAGTGTCTAATTATGTATAAAGTGTACCAAATCTCAAATCAATCTTTTTCGGAAACTTTTTACAAAAAGTCTTTTAGTGTTAAAAAATTAAATACTAATATTTGAAAAGAATATAAAATCGTCATTTTTGCGTGTACAATTAAAGGATTCAAATTTAATAATACTGGTCGGCAAAAACATTCTCACGTAAAGATGAATGGATTTTAATGTGCTAATCACTTTTCCATCAGATGGACGTGTTTAATATTTCACCCATAATAAGGTCATTATATGAGTATATTTCACCATAACTCAAGATGGGTGTACGATTGATGTAAATGATACACCAAAATATGTCTTCAAGCCACATCTTTCCATATGTTCAATATTTTCGGAGTTATTTAGAAATTGGTGACCGAAAAAAATGATCTGGAAAAATTGAAGATCTTATTTCTTAAAAGCTCTTTTAAAAAGTGTAAACTCCAAAAATGTTTCAGTTTTTTTATCTTTATCTTAAAGCTAGTTGTGCTACGAATTAAATAAGTTATGTGTCATCAAAATGTATGCACAAATATTGATTTTATTCGCAGTTAAGTAAAAATACCTACAATTAAGTGGAGATACACTGGTGGGCAAAGAAAAAACTTTTTTCTTCTTAAAAAAAATAGGTGGATTAGGTTAATTAGATGGAATTTAACATGCTGAGCAAAGATCTGCTTTTTTTTATCATGACGTACAATTTTTTTTATTGTAATGACAATATCACAACCTTATTTCAAGTCAAGTCAACATTATTCTTATTCGCTCAATATTTTCAGTGTTAAAGATCGAAATTTTCTCAATTTTTCATAATTTTTTTTTCGCCACTAATTTGCGTATAACTACGAAAAATAATGAGTAAATAAAAAAATTATGTTAAGATAACTCAAAGATAATTTGAATCGGCATCTATTGGAGATTAATTTATCTGAATTGTACAAACCGTACTCGAGTTGTACAAGTGCGACTGCCTAAAAAGGGTCACACATATTAGCCATGCATTTAAAATATCATTACGTGATGGAAAAAGTTAAAGCAGATCCTTGTTTAACATGTTACATTCCATCTAATCCACCTATTTTTCTTAAAGAGAAAAAAATATTTTTTTGAATACAATCATTTTTTTTTTTAATAAATTCATATCCTTTAGTTAGATCGTCATAGAGATGAGGAATAAGTATAATACCATTGTTTAGGAAATTATGCATTCTTTTCAAATAAAAGTTGTAAGTTAAATAGATGATGATTGCAAAGAACACCACGGTGGGACGCTGAAGAGTGCTGATGACAGTCGTGGCGGACCAGAAAATGCAATCCATTCTACCGGTTGTCCAATAAAACTTTTACAATGTATTATTCTACAATTATTCAATGAACTTAAGCCGAAACACCAAAATTCTAAAAAAAAAACTATAAAAAAAGTCCAACAAAAAACTATAAACTAATAAATATATAATTTTTTTAAATATAATTTTAATAAAAATTTGTTGAAGACTTTTTACAAAAAGATACCGAATTACGATTGATTTGAGATTTCTTTATAAGATTTTTTCTTTATACGATTTTGTTATTTGTTGATAATAAAATAAGAAAACAATCTTTTGAAATTTTGACCCGCTATAGTGAAAATACTTCACCAAGTTACGTTAAAAAGTAAAAAATTTATTCTTTGAAGTCTAATTTCTCGTAAAATATAAGAGATAGTACCAGCAGAATCTTCTCATATAAAAATATTTCAAATCGGTTCAGATGTAACGAATCATTATAAAAAATTTTCATACTCGAGTTTTCCAACTGTGGACCCGCCCCGTTGCGAAACTACACTATTATTTTTAATAGTTAATTCTTTACGCTACAGGCACCAAACGTATCTTCTAAACCAGTAAGCATATATACAAATAAAATGTATATCGACAATTCCATGAAAGAACGCCTAAAAATTTCATAAAATTTTGCATGCAAATAATTCATGGATATCTATTCCAATTTCACTTTCTAAAAAATTTAAAAAATCTCAAATGTATATAACTTTAAATATCAATATTTCTGGAATGGCTTTGTGGAATTCAATGAAATAAACGGCGCACAGCGGCTCGGAATCGTTTTTCATCGGCCAAAACTCTGTAACTTTTGAATTGATAGAGATATTTTAGATTTTTTTCTGATGGAGAGATATTTCCTTGAATTTTTCTCCTGTTTTATTTTCATTAAAATCGGTTTAGCATTTGTTAAGAAATTTAAGGCTAAAGTTTAACTTTTAATTTTTTATAGCATTTAGTACGAAAATGCGGATTTTTTGTTTTTTTTTTAATCAGCTTTACTTATAGAAAAGTTATAAGTAGATAAAAAAAAAAACATTTTAATAATACCCAGGACAATTTTGTGACCAGGTTCCCAATTTATTAATTCTAGAACAGGTTCCACTAGAATCGGTTGTTTTTGGACAAAAATGAAAATTTTTTTAATACTTATTTTGTTTTTTATTTAAATAACATTAAGGAAAAAATGTTTTCTTTTTATAATAACTAAAAGTTTATTAATATTTATTTATTTTTTACTTAAATAACAATAAAAAAAAATATAATTATTATTCATTTGGTTGGAAAATAGCTTGCAAATAATTCTATATTATTTTTGTGCTCTAGCAGCCTTTTTGATTCTTCATCTAAATCCCGATGTTCGACTTTCCATTGACTTCGAATGATAGAGATGAGCGGATCTGAAGTTGCCAGTAATATATTAATATATTAAATAGATCCTCATTTGTAGAATTACGTGATATTTTTCTGGTATTGGGCTCTCTATAAAATCTGTAATCCTTATTATTCCTTTCTTCCTGGGCTTCCTCTGATAGATCTCCAAGTACTACTAAATGATAATAAAGGATTTTGTGAACTGTTGCAGACGTATTTCTCCGTGGATATTTGGTTGTATATATTCATGCAGTCTCCTTCATAATAACCAAATTTTCTAGCATAAATTTGTTCATTGCACACAAGTACATCGATAATTAAGATTTATATCAACACCTGTTATTTCAGAAGCTCTTTCGGGATGTGAAAAGAATCTTCTTGCTGTGTTCCCATCATTCGTATTGCCTGATGGTTTTGGTTGATCTATAAATAACATATTTGAGAAATTCGTCCTAAAACTTCTTAAGTCCTTATTGGTGTCGTTGATTCTTATTGATCCTGTAGGTTTTAAATCCAAATCATAACTGATTTTTAGTATGTGTTCCATGAAGAAAATTTGGGAGAAGCTCTTTCGGGATGTGAAAAGAATCTTCTTGCTGTGTTCCCATCATTCGTATTGCCTGATGGTTTTGGTTGATCTATAAATAACATATATTTGAGAAATTCGTCCTAAAACTTCTTAAGTCCTTATTGGTGTCGTTGATTCTTATTGATCCTGAAGGTTTAAAATCCAAATCATAACTGATTTTTAGTATGTGTTCCATGAAGAAATTTTGGGAGTAATTTCATTCAAATGGAAAAAGTGTTCTACAGACGGGTCCAAACAGGTACAAAAGTATATAGAGGACACTTTTGCCTTTCTTCTGGTAGTAAAACATGTTTAACCCCTTTTGACCCTCAAAAGTTCTATTGCACTAAAATTAAAATTTGACTAAAATATAGTACCTGACAAAACATTTAATATAACAGTTTGCGAGTAATGATTATTTACTTCTGATCAAATTTAAAAAAAATATTATTTTTTTTTTTAATAAAATAAAATAAAATATTTGTTTCACAGCACGCCACGACCATAATTACCAATATTTTGATCTAATTTTTTAGCCACCTTAGTTTCAATATGTTCACTATTGAATGGCATTAAAATTTTGGAAATCCGTGTTAACAGAAAATTGGACTTTTGGCCAATGAAATTAATTTCTGAGCTACCGTGCGGCGTCTGAATTATATTTACATCAACTTCAATATAAATATTTCACAAATATAAATATTTCAAAAATGCATTTTAATGCAACTGTATTTTTAAATATATTTTCCATTGAGACTTTTTACCATATTTAGAAAGTATTGAATCTTTACATTGAAATAAAAATCAAAGTTTTTTGAGACACACATCTACTACGCACAGTTTCTCCTTTTCCTTTTTCATATAAAAATTATTTTTTTCTTTTATTATTTTTAAAATATGAATAGAATTTTATTAAAAATAGTAAACCTTTATGTACTAGATAAATAAATATTGTAATTTATAGTAAGCAAAACAATTTTAAATACATTTAAAGAAAAATTAAAATTTAATGAATTAACAATTGTCAAAATTGCATTTTTATTTTGCAAACATTTTTTAACGAAAAGAATGGTTTGGAATTGCTGACTAATTTACTAAAAAAATCAATTGCATTTTATATGCTTTTAAAATTATACAAATTCGTCAATAACTTTAAGAGATATGAATATTTAAATTTGCATATTTTCTATATTTTGTTAACTTTTAAACAAATTTGAATCATTTTTTTCAAAAATAAAAAAAAATTATTTTTATATGAAAAATGTGGAACATGTTTTCTTAAAAATTTTATTATACATAGTAGATTTGCGCGTCTCAAAAATTTGAGGTTTTCAATTAAATATAAATATTTAATATAATAAAAAAAAATTTAAATAGCATCATATTTAACGAAAAATGCATTTAAAAAATGCAATTACACTAAAATGAATTTTTAAAACATCTTACTTATTCAAAAAATCATTGGAATACGATTTTTGTTACATCCATGGGGGAAGAAGAAGTACCAAAAAAGGGGTAAAAATTAAGAAGTTACATTTTATTCAAACTTAATAATGAATTTCCTATAATATTAAACCTAGAAATATGAACTAAAGAACATATAAATATGTATGTAATCGTAACTGAGACAGAATTCACAAGAAGGGAATTTGTGGTACTTTTTCATTTCCTTCAAATAGTTCTTCTTTAAGTTTTTGTAATAATTAACACAGAAATATGAAATTAATGATATAAGAATCCAAAAAAGGGAAATTTGTGGTGCTTATTCGCTCTTCTATTGGTACTTTTTGATTTTGGGTTGTAATGTGTCAAAAGTGACGAATAATTGTATTTTGAAATTAACTTTTCGTAATAAAAATAGACATAATTATGTATCAATAGCAATAAAAAAAAAATTGGTCTAGGTTGCGTTTCTCTTTTGTACTGAGCTGTCAAAGTTACATTTTTTGTAAATATTTTAAAAAAAAGAAAGAAAAAAAATCAATTTCATGAACTTTTAAGTTTTTTTAAATAAAAAGTTTCTTAAAGCAAAATTTTAAAATGAAACCGTAAACTTCAGGTATTTTCCTTAAGAAAGGACTGCGCAGGAAAAAACGAATGAAACTAATGGGTTAATCTTTTTGAAATTTTGTTTTGTTGAAGACTGTTATTTTTTAGTATTAAATTTAATAGAAAAATTAATTTTTTATTCGATTTTACTAAAATATTTAATATTTTCTAGAATACCCTAAATATAAGCTTTATTGTGTTTCAGTTAGTTTTTTGTCGGAATGAGTCCACTTCTTCTTAAACTCTAGTTTATTTTTTACTCAGCTTTAAGTGTTTTTTAAATATTTTTTTTACTGTAACCCAATGCATTTCAAATGGGCCGAGTTTTGGACAGTTTAGTGGATTGGCCTCAGTTTGTACATAGAAACACCATTTGTTTGATACCACTTAGCTACTTTTTTGTTGTAATGCTGAAATGCGAAATCAGATCAGAAAAAAAATTAATTCGCTGTGCTTTCCGAGAACAGTGTACTTAGGTATGAAAAATGTGTTTTTTTTCCTAGAATGTACAAATGGCTCGTCAAACCAAAAACTTGTTTGATAAATTTGATTTTTTAAAAGATATTTATATTTTCCATAACATCTGTGATATGAAATTCCTGACCAAGATGTTGTAAAAAGTTCGACAGTACTTATTTTATATTGACGCATTTATATTTTTGAAAGAAAAAAAATTAATCTCAATAATTTTCGTCGTCTCCTTTGCCTTCACATTTTCTTTAGCTTTCTTGTTATCATTTTTTTTTACTTTGTGGGTCTTCAGGCTACCTTTTAAAACTTTTTTTTTAAAGATGCTGAGCAATTTAATAATTTAGTCAAGTTTCATCCAGATATGTACGGATTTTCCCTTAAAATAATATTATTTTGTCTGCGATCCTACAGTCTGTTATCAGGGTTCATTTCGGTGGTCATGAATTATTTGTATTTTTTATGACTCAAAAATAACCTGCACTCCTAGAAATTGTTCTGTATGGTCAACATGTATTTTGGTTATAAATTTGAATTATGCGTTTGCATGAACTTGGTACAATCTTTTTACCTATACTAAAAGTTATAAGCCTTAAAGCGTGCACAGATTTTTTCGAGCGCAGTCCGTATTTGAAAATTTTTGCACTATTCCAAATCTTTATTAATCACACATCTACCCTCCAAATCGTTTTAACATATATTGATTAGTTTAGAAGCAGTTATGTGTAAGTCATCGGACGAATTTATTATTTAGTTTATTATACCTTTACCATAGGTGTAAAGGGTATATATAAAGCCCCAAAAAATATAAATTTTCTGGATCGTTATTGATAGGGAAGTCGTTTGTCTGTTGAAATCACTTCTCAGAAAGTCCCAGTTGTCGGATATATATGTTTTATATATTTTCGAGCGCAGTCCGTATTTGAAAATTTTTGCATATATGAGCCGACTTGATAAATTAAAATTTTTGTTAAAATAACTCCAGTTTATCCCATACAAAAACCATCTTAAATGCAGGCTGTTTTCTTTATTGTTTTATTAAACATTAGACATTGGGTCAAAATCGGACATTTTTGAAAATAAATCTGTAACTTCTAATAGGCTTGTTGGATTTATATAAAATTTCCCATAGGCGTAGCAGAGGAGAGTAAAATTTTAAGTTTGGAATTGGGTACCTCTGACATAGACAATTGAAACTCCTACACACTGGTCAAAAATCCACTTTCTCTGGCATAAATCCAAAAAGCATTGTTAGTGACTTTTTGAGGTTATATCGAAGTCATTTTATCTAAAATTAGCATTAATTAATCTATAATACACAATTTTATTACATATTTAATAATAATTATAATAATAATAATAAAAATAATAATAATAATAATAATAATAATAATAACAATAATAATAATAATTATAATAATAATAATAATATTGTAATATTAATTATTAATATAGTTTAATTAATACTACAATATAATATTTAAGCGCTTGCTTTTGGTATTATTTTAATTATTTTGCAAGCATTTAGATTTTTATTGTTTAGTGAAACTACGCAATAGGTACTCCCTAAATTATTACATAAAATAGACGCTTTGGCGAACACTTTAACGTTTTTACGTTTATGCATGAACTTGCACAAACATAACTTTTCGCCCTTCAAACTTATAGGTTATCTTAATAAACTCCCAATATGACCACAAAACTAAAAAATAATGACAAATACGCGACGTAATGAGTTACATCTTTTATAATTGTAAATCCATTTATCCATATATATATATATATATATATATATATATATATATATATATATATATATATATATATAGATATATATATTTGTTCCTTACCCTATTTCAAGTAACCTTAAAGCTCGTGATAAGACCTCTGCTTGTATGTGCTATTTATATCATAGCTAAGCATATGAAATTTCAACTATCTGAGTTATCTATTAAATAAAAGAAATTTGAAGTCGATATCTTTATTATAAACAGTTTTGAAAATTTGCCAAAATTAACAGACAGCTCTTTAAGGACGTACAACAGAATTTAAAACAAAATGCATTTTTTATACCCATCATCAAAAGGTCATACCCATAGTCTTCGGTTTGTTATTCCGTGTGTAACATGTCGAAAAAAATCATTTAAGACCCCATAAAGCATATATATACTGGTAGGATTCTGAGTCGATCTAGCTATGTCCGTCCGTCTGTCTGTTGAAAGCACCTAGGGCGATGAAATTTGGCGCAAATCTTATATAACGTTCGTTTGGTATTGAAAATTGACAAAATCGATTAATAAAAAAAGTTATGGGCTAAATGCTAGAAACACAGGGTGTCCGTTGTAACTTCAGTTCATACTTTCATACTAATATCTCTCAAATAAGAGCATGCACGACAACGACATTTTGTACATATAGTTCGAGGATCAATATAAACTCGGAAACTTGAAAAGTGAGTGTAATTCGCCAACTTTACCGCCCACATTCCATATAAGGTGAAACATCAACGAACGTTTTTTACACATAGTTCAAGGAATAATGTAAATTCGGAAACAAAAAGGTGAGATTTTAAGAAGTTGCAGATAGTGGGTATACAGATTCAACAAACCCGAATATAAAACTCTCATTTGTTACTTATTGATCAATATAAAAGCAGAACGTAAACATTAAAATATTGATATCACCTTTCTTTAAATTAAGCTCCATTTCGACCCCTGCATCGTAGAGAAAATTGAACAGATTTTTTTTCTTCGAAATGTCCATCTTTTAAAATAAGCTCCATAAATAAATATAGTATCAATAAAGAGAAATGTAGAAGTTAAGAAATTTTATTTTCAAATCTTTATATTCATATCGTCGATGCGCTGATGAAAAATCTTATGTGTTTTTGAACAACTTTTCAGAAGAGCGAAAAAACAATTAATTTTTTGTATGAAAGGCATTCAAAATTGTGTATTAAACCTTTTTTAACATCCGAAGTAAGCTAAATATTTGAAGATAGCTTGAAATTGAAATTGGGGAATCAATAAAGCTTTCGGAGGTTCAAATTTAAAAATTTGGGAAAATTACACATAAGACTTTTTGTCAGAGCACCAGCGATATGATTCTATAGAAATCGAAATTTCTGAAAACGAATATAAAAAGCTAATACTTAACATTTTTAAACTAAAAATGTACAAACGAAATATTTCGATCATATCGTCGCTGCACAGTGGTCGAAAAACGCTTTTTTTGTAAATAATTCTGTAACTTGTAATGTTGTTGTTGAAGAATGTTTAAAAATTATAATTGTCGTGTAGTATTATAAGATAAAGTTTTCGCTATAGCCCAGTTCTATATTTATTCAGCTATATGGCGATCAGTTTAATTGTAGGCGTTCAAAGGAACTGCCAAAAGATGAGACTTTAAATAAAACAAGGCAAGTATGCCAGTCTACGTTTAAATTTCAAGTCTGATTTATTTTGGTTATTGTTTGTGCTTATATACTAATTTACAAAATTAATTCTAGCTTCTCTAACTTATTCTATTTTATTAAATATTACATTTGTCTCGTTCGGTATCATGGAGTTGGCTATGATGTCAAGTAACTTTAGTTCCTTGACCATCACAATATTTCATATTTGAAGTGCACTCGATTATTAGTGTGTCACTCAATTATGTTTATGATTAGTTTGTATTACGTATAGAACAATGTGAGTTGTAATTTGATATATATTCAATTACTATTTGTTTTATGCATTGTTCATACACGCAGACTTGTATTTATATGTGGGGGACACTGCAAACTTGTGAACCGTTGGATATAACGTTGCCTACACGATGTGCCTTAGCAAAATGTGTTTTGACAAAAGTTTCCCGTTTCCACTCTTAACGACATTTGACTTAAATTTATGATCCCGATCGATTATACTTATCGCCTTTCTTATATCTATAAATTTTCCCAAATTGCAATTTGCAATATAAAAATACAAAAACAAAGAGCGCAATTTTTGCGCAATTTTCAAAAAGTCCATAAATTTTTTTTAAATTAATTTTTTATGCTCCTTTGATTTTATTGTGTAAAATTAAAAAAAAAACTAAGTTCATGCTATTCTATATGAAACTGTGAATGTGCTGAAAAACTGACTTTTTGAAAAATTTTCGCTTTTGTCTTCCAAACTTTGAGACTATTAACTGTGTTTACTATTTCTAAAATATCAACGAGATATATCGCAAAATACGCATGATTACAAGAAGTATCAATCCTTTTTTCAAAATTTGTTTTCCATTGAGAGTGCACAGACTCTCATTAGTGTTGTTGTTTTTTGTATAGGCAAGCAGTTTAGTTGATAACAGCAGTATTATAATGATAAATGGTGTTTTGTTGTTTTTTGTATATGCAGTCAGTTTGTTTGTATATATATAAATATATGTATGTATGCTTATAAGTTGTTGTTGTTTTTTCCGAGGTTAAGCCATTTTTTCGTCTAATTTTCCTGGAGTACAATATTGGAATTCAATAAATGATAATGAAGCAAAAACAGCTGCCAGTTTTTTGCTATGTTCGAGAAAAACGCTTTTTTACTAACACCATTTTTTGTTAGAAAATTTACTTATTCTATGCAAAGTTTCAAAAAAACTATATTTGAGTTAGAAAAAGAGGAAAATGTGTTAATTTATTATTTTTTTTAATTGTTGGTTTGTTTTCATTATTGAAAATTAGTAAATGATAATCAAGAAAAAAACAGCTGTCAGTTTTTTTATATTCAAGAAAAACGCTATTTTACTAAGGCGACTTATTGTTAGTAAATCTGATAAGTAGATTTTATTTTATAAAAGAGGCAAATTTTGAGTTAAAAAGAGTGAAAAATGTGTTAGTGGAATTCAATATATATGATCAAGAAAAAATAGCTGCCAGTTTTTTGTTAAAGTCGGAAAAACGAGAAAATCGATAAAGGCGATTTTTTTAAAGAAAATCAAGGTATTTTATGTTAATTTTCAAAAAGCCACGTATCATAAAAATTGATGCACAAATTTTGATTTTATTCACCGTTAAGTGAAAATACCCATGTATACCTACAATTAAGTGGTATACAGTGGATTTTTGTGGTATTTTTTCTTCTAGGTGGATTAGATGAAATTAAATGTGCTAAACGAGGATCTGTTTTCACTTTTTTTCCTATCATGACTAATATCACCACCTTATTTAGCGGTCACACTAGTAAAACTCGAGTACGATTTGTCCAATTTAGACTATAACTCAAGAACCTTTTGTACGATTTATTAAAATGATACACCCAAATATGCAGATGAAAATTTTTTTCAAGTCAAGTTAACATTAATTTTTATTTGCTAAATATTTTCAGAGTTAAGGAGCAAAATTTGTCCAATTTTTCATACATTTTTTATATATTTTTTTCGCCACTAGTTTCCGAAAATAGTGAGTGAATAAAAAAAATTATGTTGATATAACTCAAAGATAATTTGAACCGGCATCTACTGGAGTTTAAGTGTCGGCCCAGAATACCAGCGCAGCGACCCTAATTTTTCCTTCCAAAAAATTCGACCCTGAATAACAGCGCACAGTGCAGCGCGCTAATTCAGTGATATCTACTTTTAAAAAGTGTAGTAAATTATGCGCCAAATTAAAGTAAATAAATGGTATAGTAAATGCAAAGTTAAATATTTGATAAAAAGTGTAGTTTTGGTTTTAAGATCAAACTATTTAAAATTTCTTTAATTTCTAAATTTTACTCTAAAAATATTTTACGTTATACCAAAAATAAATAAAATAAAATAAAAAATTATAGTTTGAAACTATAATAAAAGAATAAAAATTTTTTACATATACTAATTATGATATTGTTGTTTTTGATTTTTTATTTAAATAAATAACGATTTTTAACATTAATTTTAAAGTAAACAGCTTTTAAAATTTGCAGTAGCTAAAATTTTCTGATTAGTAACTTTTTTTATAATTTTCGATTGCGATTTTATTTTTTAGTGCATGTTTACAAAAAAACTAGGCAACCCTAATGAGTGTGTATGAGAGAGAATCAAAAGAATAAGAAAATCAATACGTGATAGAAAAAAAGTGAATATAGATTCTTATTTAGCATTTAAATTCCATATATTTTTTTTTTAATTTTTTTTGCCCATCGGTATCTCCACTTAATTTTAGGTACACATGGGTATTTTCACACAATTGTGAATAAAATCAAGATTTATGCATTAATTTTATGACACATGGATTATTTTATTCATAATATTACCAGCTTTATGATATGGGATAAAAAACTGCTTATTTTTGCCGATCTTAAAAGAAAATTTCAAGAAAAAAAATTTTTCCATTTGGCATGAAATTTTGATTGCTCCGACACTAATTTGTGAATAATTCTAAAACTGTTCGGCAAATAAAAAATTATGTTAAAGTGATTGAAGATAATTTTCCTTTGCATCAAAAAGTGGCGATATTGAGAGTAGTTCGAAAAATTTAATTTATGCAAATCCTTTAAGTGGTTACACTGAGTTAGACACCTGACAAATTTTTAACTGTTTACTTTACTAACTACGTGACTAGTCACTTTAACATGGAGAAAGACTATTGACAGCCCAGGACCTAAAAGTGGGGATATAGAAGGTAGTTCGATTAAAAAATTAAATCTTTCTTCCATACACTTTTCGACATAACGAAATGGTTCTTTTAACTTCATATTTTAAAATTTTGCATTTTAAATAAAAATATATTTATTTCACTTCATTTTCCTTATCTGGAATTAAGAAATCTATCTCTATTTCAGTCGAAGACTTCACAATAATATGCGCTAATATATCTTTATTTTTCAAATGTAATAATAATTTTGGTAGAATTTAATGAATAGAATATTAAATATGAGAATTTTTAAAGCATCTACCTTTCGTTTTATAAGAAAAAATTGGAAAATTGGAAGCTCAATCAAGAAATTTAGTAAAGTGTCACTTTTTTTGTCGTACAAAATCCACAACCAACACAACATTTTTCCCCCAAACATGAAATACAGATAATTCAAATTATTTATTAAATTAAATAATATAAAACGATAAATACCTGGATAACAAAAAAGTATCCTATAATGCACCTAGCAAACAATTATTATGAAGCAAACAGCAAGAATAGGAAACCACACCGACAGTGTATGTATTAAAAAACATATGCACATAGAATAATCACAGGCAAAAGTTCTGAATCGTTATCTTCATTATTTAAAAGTCAACAATTCCAGTAGTCTTGATTTACTTGATTAAAGAAAAAATCGCAAAAAGTAGAATAATCACTCTCTTTAATGAATTAAAATTCAGTTTCAAATCTCTAATTAGTAACACTGGGTTTTTTATTCCATTATCCATTCAGTTATCTATTTCAGTGTGATGTATACCACATATTTATAGTAAAAAATCATAATTAATTAAAATACTACGTTTAACATAATAAAATATGAAAATATGGTTTATTATGTTTTTTTGCCCCCAAAGTAAAATACTTAAGACTCTCTTAGGCACCGAAGTATACAGTAAAGTGAAAAAAGACACTATAAACGTCGAAAAAAGAAAAATAGTTTGCAAATGTCCTACGTGTATCAATTGCAGCCAGTTAAGTATCAATCATCACCTCCACGCTTACCAAAGGGTAGGTAATTTATCATCTTCATAACTATCATTCTCAAAATGTACACATTGGAGCCCCACTGTGCACTAGCACAGATCTTTTAAGCTGCTGAACCGATTTTGATGAAGCTTATAATTGTTTGTTAGAGTGTATAACTTAGGCATGGTGGGCGGTACAGTGAAGTCGATTTTAAATTTCTGAATTCTACTAAGCAAGACAAAGAAAAGCATGCTTACTGTACCACATTAACTTTTATGGTTTAAAAGATATTTGACTTAAAAATTTTCCCATTTTTTGCCCTGACTTTTTTAAGTTTTAAAATAAAAATTCAAAAAAATTTTTAAAAATATGTTGAAAAATTCAATAATTTTCTAAATTATACTAAATAATTTTTTGTTATTTCAATTCGATAACAAGAAAAAAATTTTGAGTCAAAATTTCAAAAAAGGTCCCAAATTTTGAATTTTTGGCCAAAAAAATAACTTTTTATATTTCGATTTTTTAAAAAAATTTTGGTAAAAAACTATATATTTTATATATTTTCTGATATTTAAGACCAAGACTAGACTTTAAAGAAGCGTGCAAGTCTACTTTTGTAAAATTTTGAACGTGTACCCTACATTCAGCGGTGGTAAAAAATGGTAAATTTTTGAACAAAATTTAAAATTTTTCACACAAGGCAATTTTTCTTAAATACCCATATGTTCAATATTACAAAATACAATCTTTAAAAATATATAGTAAACTAATATATATTGATCCAAATTTTATGTTTCTAAAATCCTCATTAACTATTACATAACGTATGCGAAAATTATACCTATAACCACTTCGAAAATATTCAGGCTCAAATTTATGAAATATGTTCCTGTAAAGATAATTTTAATTTTTTTTCTTCAATTTAAGAAAAGTCTTCTGTACATTTTAAAATAGTAAAATTTATTATAAATAATTTTAAAGAAGACACATTTTCATTTTAAAAGATATATAATATATTTTGTATTTATAACGTTTCTAGTTAATAAATTTCAAATATGACAAATCAGTCTAGCCGTTTAAATATCCACATTTAATAACATTTTTTTTTTTTCAAAAGCCCCCACTGTGCAGTGTTGTCAGAAGTAAAGAAAATGTCTACATTTGCGCATTTTTGTTGCTAAATGAGCATCGTAAAGAAAATTTGGCTATTTTCTTCAAAATCAGGTACTTTTTTGAAAGCCCTCTTCTTTGAAATAAGCACATAAATATGGTTTCGATGGAAAATAACAGTTTTAAAAATTTTACTTCTTTAATTTTTTTAATTTGGGATGCACAGTATCGAAATTTTTTGCAAATAAATCTGTAACTTCTGATCGGCTGATTGGATTTTCATGAAATTTTATGTTAAGTTTGGAAGGGGGGGCACAACAAACCCTTCAGGCGCGGAGCTAAGGGGGCTCAAAGGCCTTTGACATAAAAAATATTTAAGCACTTGCCAAGTTTCTCGTCCGATTTCAAATATTTTGATATATTGTTGTAGGCCGTGATAAAACCTATAAAAGACATGCTTACATGTCCTATTTATCTCTTATAGTTTTCGAGTTATTTGCGTTTGAATTTTTAAGCACCATAATTTTGCATGTTCTTGGTCCAGTTTTTTCATATATATCTTAGTATTTCCTACCGATTTTGCTAGTTAAAGAACAAAATTATCTATTGAATATAAAAAATTGAAGTCGATATCTTTACCGAGTCCAAAAATAAACGATTTTGAATTTGAAAATTGAAAAAAAACGACTTTTTGTGTTTCTTTATCCGAAAAAGTATCTACACTCTTTTTTTATCTAAAATAAAATTTTCTTTATCAACATATAATAATTTTGCACTTTTGTGAAAGGTAACTTCATAGAGATGATTTTAAGATAAAAAACAAGCCCAATAACTCAATTGGTCATGGTACATACCCTCCCGAATTCGACCCATTTTATATGAAAGTTTTAATTTTAGACCATATTTTCTCAAATCCCAAAGCACGAATCGACAAGCGGAATATATTTTAAAAATCTTCAATATCTTGTTAAAAGTTTTAAATCAAAATCTACGGGATTTCGGAAAAATGTGGATTCTATAGCCAAAAATGTAAAAAATCCCATTTTAGAAAATTTTCATTAGTTTTTTGGGAATTCAGGAAAACCCTTCCCCTGATTAAGATTTGGTTAGCGCGCTTTTATTTATATAAATAAGATCCACATTTCCTGCAAATTTCATTCAGATATCTTTATAAAAAAATATGCTATTACAATTAAAAAATTTGTATTTTCTCCAAAAACCCCAAATTGTGACTTTTTTTAGTTTATTTCTAAATAGCGAAAGAAATTTTAAAAATATGTATTCAAAATCACTCAATATCATGCCTAATTTGAGAAATATGCGCCTTTAAACTTTTATATTTCCAATTTAGTGTATACTATATTTTTACAAACTTGCAACTTTTGCCTTTAGTTTTGCGTGAATAATTACTTAGAAAATTATGAATATTTCTGTATACTTTTAATAATATATATACACAAAATATTTTTATAAAAATAATTAATAAATATTTTTTATTTTTAATAGGGTTGCCACATTTCAAAAATTTAAGTAAATCCTTATTTTCTAAGCATTCATATATTTCTATTGATGAATTTAAAATAACAAAACAACCAAAAAATGTCTATTTTAACTTAATCAATATTATTATTTTTGGTATTTATCATCTTCCTTAATAAATATTCTATTTATAATACGATTTTTTATTACTTATTTACATTAAATTTATGTAGACAATTTTTCTAATATTTTAAACTTATACTACTTATTTTCTATAAAATAATCTGTTGTATCTGTATACATATCTACAAGATAATAAAGGTCCTTCAAGTCTTCAGTATTTTGAGTTGGTAAAGGCTCATAATAAATCTAACGTTTTCTCATTGATGATAGTACAGGGTCTGATGATAACAATAAGCTATTGAAAATATCCGCGTTTTGTGACGTTCTGGAGCATTTCCTGGAGCGGAATAATTGAACGTGCTTAAAATCTCTGTTTCTTGCTTCTTGAGCCTCTTCTGTAAGTTCTCCAAGTGGAAGAATATTTCGTTCAATTATAATTTCGCCATGGCACAATACTTTATGTACTATTGGTGTCATTTCTTTCCATGGATATAGAGAAACAAGTAGTTTAGATATTTCTGTTGCATATTCTCCAAATTGAGCAGAGTTAATTTTGTGTTTACTATTAATTGCCATTAACAGTATGTTAATCCTTTCATGTAACTCTTTATTAATACTATTTATTTTTGATGTAGCTTCGAAATTTCCGAAAAACCTTCTTGCTGCGTTTCCATCGTTTGTACTACCACCAGTCGGCAGAGGATTGTCGATGTATAATCCCGTCTCTTCTCTGAATTCATCCTGGAATCTACTTTTCTCAGATATTCTAAGCGTTCTTAAATCCTCGTTGTTTCTGGAAGGTTTTGTTAAATTTTCTGGCACACTTCTATACTTTAAATCATATGCTATGTGCAGAAAATGCTCCATGAACCGTATTCTGGCGTGAAGTGAAAATATTCCAAAAGATAGAAATTCTTCATTAATACTCCTTGCTTTACCAATATCCGAAAATTATGATTTCGTCTCATCACATAGTGAGCATTTCCAAAAAGAAGATGTTTCCGTAATGGCATTACTAACCTTTCCATCAATCATTGTTAGACTAAGTGAAAGGATATGTCGAATGTGTATTGGTTTATAATTATTGAAAGAGGTTGTAAATCATTTAATATATTCCACTAAATCCTTTGTTGTTGTCTTCGACTCCCTTATGTATTCGAACCAAATAGGTCTGCAAAAATGTTTTGATCCTGGAGTGGTATTAAGTCATATATCTTCAATTGAGTTTTTACACTTTGATGAAGATTGCTTTAAGGAATAAGATCGCATTCTTAATGGCACCAAAGATGCTATAAATACGCTTTTATAATCCGACATTTTCTTACTTCCACTAGCATGCTTGTTTGTAGGAAGGGCTGATGGTCCGTCACATCCCCAATTACAGATTAATACAACGTCGCTGTTATTTACTTTTTGCAATTATTTTTTTTGCAATTATCCTGGTAGCTATATTCTCAAGCAAAGAAGATAGCTCTACACATGCTTCCTTTTGGGTAACCGAAATAGATGGTAAAATAGTTTGCTTTTTTTTTGAATATCCTTGTATGACGGCAAAATTGAGTGTCCCTTTTCAAGCAGAGCTTTTCTTAAAATTTGATATTTGTTTCGGCTGAGGTCCAGTTCAAGCACTAAAGCAATTGCTTCTTCCTCTGTAAAATTGGGTTGTAATGTTGGAGTAGGTACACTTTCGGCAATCCGCTTAAGACGTTTTGGTGATGCAGTTGGCAGCATTTCAGCAATATTAATTGTACTCTTAGGTTGCTTCTCCTTTTTTAACATTTCTTTGAATGTATCAGAAACATCTTCATTCGAAATTATAGAAAGCTTATGGGCCAGTTTTTTCTTCTTAGATCTTGTACTTAAATCATCATATATCATGCAGGGTGCTCCAGTTGATATTTTGCACGCCAATATTTCCATATCAGTATCCATCCAATCGGAATTTTTAATCTGTTAGTACACTGATTCAAGCACTTCATTTTTAGGTCATACAACTTTAAAAAGCTCTCTATCTGAGATTTACCAATGACGTCGACTTTTGCATGATATGTAGTTTTTATGAATTCCACTATAGCTTTTAAACGATTAAGATCGTTTTTAGATAAACTCCACAGAACACAACACAATTGTTCATGTTTCAATGTAATCACCATGGTAATCAACTTCGTAATGATGTTGATAAGGATTAGCTGCGCATTTATATATATCTATTAGATATATCGCACAGGTATATACATTTGCAGGTATTCTGTGAATTTTCATTAGGTAAAATATATGAAAGAGTCAATTTGGAAGAGTACCTATACCGAATTCATTGATATTATATGTATGTTGCTGTTAAGTATCACCGGAAAGGATATTACCTGTGCATTATCACTAGCTCATAAAAATATAGATTTTGAACCATCAGTAATAGATAAATGCTGCAGCTAGGTATCACCGGAAAGGATACCTCAACATTGCCATTAGATCATAAATACGTAAATTTTTAACCATCACCAATAGATAAATACATTTGTTAAATTTAGGTAAACACCATAAGTGTAAACTAATAAAATACTTATTGATTAAGTTAAAATAGAAATTTTTTGTTAGTTTTGTTATTTTAAATTCATTAATAGAAATATATGAATGCTTAGAAAAGGATAAAGATTTACTTAAATTTGGGAAATGTGGCAACCCTATTAAAAATAAAAAATATTTATTATTTATTTTTATAAAAATATTTTGTGTATAGATGTTATTAAAAGTATACAGAAGTATTCATAATTTTCTAAGTAATTATTCACGCAAAGCTAAAGGCAAAAGTTGCAAGTTTGTAAAAATATAGTCATATATACAATAAATTGGAAATATAAAATTTTAAAGGCGCATATTTCTCAAATGAGGCATGATATTGACTTGAATCTTTTTGCAAAAGATTGGAAATTATACGTGCTAAAGGATAAGCTTAATTTGGAATACATATTTTTAAAATTTCTTTCGCTATTTAGAAATAAACCAAACAAAAGGCCCAATTTGGGTTATTGGAGAAAATATAAATTTTTTAATTGTAATAACATATTTGTTTGTAAAGATATCTTAATGAAATTTGCAGGAAGTATGGATCTTGTTAATATAAATAAAAGCGCGTTAAATAAATTTCAAATTTCCGCTAGTCGATTCGTGCTTTAGGATTTGAAAAAATATGGTCTAAAACCAAAACTTTCATATAAAATGAGTCGAATTCGATAGCGTCTGTACTATGACCAATTGAGTTATTGGGCTTACTTTTTATCTTGAAGTCATCTATGTGAAGTTACCTTTCAGAAAAGTGCAAAGTTGTTATATGCTGCTAAAGAAAATTTTATATTAGATAAAAAAGAGTGTAGATACTTTTTCGGCTAAAAATACACAAATATTTTTTTCAATAGATAATTTTCTTCTTTAACTAGTTAAGAAAAAAACTAATAAAATCGGTCGGAAATACGAGAATATATATGAAAAAACTGGTCCAAGAATATGCAAAATTATGGTGCTTAAAAATTCAAACGCAAATAACTCGAAAACTATAAGAGATAAATAGGACACGTAAGCATGTTTCTTATAGTTCTTATAAGGGCCTGCAACAATATATAAAAATATTTGAAATCGGACGAGAAACAAAAATTTGGCTAGCGATTAAAAATTTTTTATGTCAGAGGTACCTAACTTTGACCTAACTTAACTCCGCCTTTGAGGGGTTTGTTGTGCCCCCCTGCTACGCCTATACAAAAATTCATGAAAATCCAACCAGCCGTTCAGAAGTTACAGATTTATTTTCAAAAAATTTCGATTCTGCCCCACTGTGAGATGTACATTAAACTAGTCATCGTACATTTTATCACGTATGAATCTATTCCATATCTTTGAGGGTTTGTGATTTAGCGACCTCTGGCGTTTTTGTCAAAAATGAACAAAGTTTAAGGTTAAATAACTGTTGTGTGCAATATCTTATTTTAAGACAATTGGTATCTTTAAATTCATAAAAGTCAAACATCTTCTTGGCGCAAGGACCTCTAAAATGAAAAAATATCCTTTATCCAAGGATATCTTGAAAAAGGGTCTGTTAATTTTCATTATTTTTTGACATGATGTTTACAATGAATTTTTCGTTATAGTGTAAAAATTTCAAAATGGTAAGTTATAATAGTTTGTCTATAGCAGTTAGTATAATTTTACTATTAATATCTTTTTAAGTATTCTGATACTTTTATTTATAGTTTAGTATCAAAACAAATAGGAAAGGATAAAACCAAGCAGTGTTGGTAAAAATTCCCTATATGCTTGTGTATAGCCGCTAAAGTGTTTATCGGGAGAGGGGCTTATATGGGACCTATGACCAATTGAGGAACGATCACTATGAAATTGATTACAATAATTTATGCGTATATAAAAATTATTTATGAAATTTTTTTGATATTGGCATTTATATGAGATTTATTGCGCAAAACTTAGTTGTGTTAAATTTTATCTCGATATTGATAATTATGTAAGATTTATGTAAGTTCAATTGATTTTTGGGAATGAGGATTATAAGGAAACCATGTTAAATTATGGAACTATTATTGTGAAATTTTGTATGATGATTTATACTTATATACAACTCAAATATATAAAATTTTGTATTAGTGTTAACATTTATAACATTTATACTTGTAAAAAAACTTATGTGTGCGATAATTACAAAAATGCGACGTATTTTAGATATTTAAACCACTATTGTAAGAAAAAAATTTGTATGGGGTATAGGTGAAATAATGGACCGATCATGATCATTTTCAGTAGATTTTGCCTTTGTAACCCTATGAATCAAATTTGAGTAAATAATTATTGAAATCATCAAAAATAATTCGGCGGTTTTTGTAAAGTGGGTTACAGTGGGATAAAGGTCTGTTAATTATTTTTTCGGAATCAGAAATGTCGCATCAAAAAAAGAACATCCAGAAAAGTCAATAAGATTCTGAACTAGTGATCCAGAAGTAGTGCAAATTCTGATCAATTCCAATGAACATAGGTTTGTCATTGGAAGATGTTCTCTTTTTGATAACTATTTACCGAGTTGATTTTTTATGTTCTTTTTTTATAAATTCACGGAAATTACTTTTAATTTTTATATAAATCAAATATTTTTTATTAAAAAAATATGCATAGCGATATTTTTCATTTGATTAAAACAGTTATTATTAAGTGACAAATTTATATAACTTCTTAAACACAAGAAACCGTACACTTACTGAAACTTTGGAAGTAATGAAAAAGTACTTGCTTAAAAATGAGTTTGCAGGGGTGCTATATATGCAACTTACTTCAATAAATAATGATCTATTGTACTAAAATTTGAATAAAATATCAATATGCCTAAAAACCACTTAATATCTAATAGAAAATGTGTTAGTAATAAAAATTATTATATCTTTTGATCCCATTGAGATACCATTTTGAAATTTTTATACTGTAACGACAAATTGATTGTAAAAATCGTGTAAAAAATAATGAAAATTAAAACACCTTTTTCAGGATATCTAAGGATAAAGGATATATTTTTTTTTTAGAGGTCCTTATGTCAAGAAGATGTGTAGTCACTCCTTTCCAATGATACCAAGTTTGTTGAAATCTGATATAATATACAAAAGTTATTCAAGCTTAAATTTTGCTCATTTTTGACAAAAAAGCTCGTGGTGTCCAACGATATGGTGAAGGTTAATACGCCATATGAAACATATAGAGGAGTAGATTATATGTGGTATGTATATATGTTGGTATGTATGTTAGCATGTATATTAGTATGTTTATTGGTATGTATGTTCGTATGTATGTAGGAACGGAATTTTCAACAAAAAGATTGCTAAACACAGTACTATAGCAGCAAAATCAAAACGAAAATTTGTCACTAGAGAAAAATACAAAATAAATAATACTACGCAACATGCGTTCAGCAAAATTGTGCGTGCGAAACTATACAAAAATATATTTTATTTTGTGTGCAACGATTTGTGTTTGCTGTTGCAAATTGCAGAGACGAGTGACAATTTTAGCAGTAATACGAAGTTATAGTGGGGATATTTCTAGTTTCTGAGTATTATAGAAATTAGTCATTTGTACATTTATTGCACAGTCGTAATTAAAAAATTTTTTGCTAGACAGGTCAAAAAAATCGCAAAAAATATTTATGTCGAGAATACTTCTGCAAAATTCTTATTTCTTAGACTTGATATAGTGTAGAAAGTTAAATGTAAGTTTTCCATCATATTTCGCTTCTAACCTAATGACGACCAAAGAAAATATGATTCTCTGTGAAGTTTTTTGCTTATATATTTTTCTAGGTAAAAGAAAATATGATTCTCTGTGAAGATTTTTGCTTATATATTTTTCTAGGTAAAAGGTAGAAGAAATTAAAAAATAAGTCAAGTCTCCAAGCTGCCACACATAGCTCCTAGAGGCCTCTAAATTTCAAAAATTAAAAATTTCTCAATTAACCCTCATACCATGGATAAATGAGGTGAAAGGAGTGAGTGCAGAAAGGAAATATGTAGACCGTAGATATCAAAAATAGTAAAATTTTTTAAATCACACTAACAGAAAATGCGTAGTCATCAAAAGTTTGAAAAAAATAAAAATTTAAATAATAAAGCCAATAAAATATTAGAAAAAATTATATAGTGAATATTCCGCGTAATTCTTATTTCTTATTTCAGATATAGTGTAGAATGTAAAATAAAACACTTCCATCACGTCACAACTTTAAGAAGTACTATGATTTTGTTTTCACCTTAATTTAAAAATGTATGCATATTTTCTTTCTTAAATTAGGATTAAAGGAAGCACTATTTGTAATTTTTTCATATACTAAGAAGCAGCGAAAGTCTGCCAGCATAGTAGGATTTTATATTCATTGATATAATCTCTCAATAACAGCGTTTTGGTGTAAAAGCCCCTCTTGTTCATCGCTTATTGCTCCCATAATTTCGAGGATTTTGACAATTTTAAAGGCTTTTAGGGGCTATGTTGGAGATATGTCATGGTCTACACTTTTGTTACACTACTCCTTCTCTATAAAACAGGATGACTAATTTGTTCTACCTATTACCCAGAAAATTATATAACCTAAAAATTTCTGAGGCCGTCAATGGGTTAAAAGTGTGACGTGATGGACATATCTCATTTAACTTTCTCCACTATATTTAGTCTAAGGAGTAAGAAATCAGAGGAATTATACCCTATATAATTTTTGGTTTAGTCTTTTGTTGACTTTGTTATTTAAATTTGGATTTTATTTTTTTTTTTAATTTTTGATGTCTACGCATTTTCTGTCAGTGCGATTTCAGAAATTTTACTATTTTTTAGATCTGCGGTCATGTATATATCAAATACAAATTTTTCCTCTATACCATTCCTTACACCTCATTTCCACGGTTATATGAGGGTTAATTGAGAAATTCTTGATTTTTATAACTTTAAAGACATCTAGCGGCTATATGTGTCAAGTTGGAGACTTGACTTGTACTACTTTTTTGTTGCACTATTTCTTATCTATAAAACATGTATTTGTTCTACCTTTTACATAGAAAATTATATAACCTAAAACTTCCACAGAGAAACATATTTTTTTGGTCATCAGTGAGTTAAAATTGTGAAATTGGAAAAGTTTCATTAAACTTTCTACATTGTAATAACAATGAATAAGAATTTTGCGGAATTATTTGCGATATAAATAGTTTTTTTGAGGAGGCGACCAGCCCAAAAATGCAAATTTTTATCTTGTTGTTTTAAAAAGGGTATCTTGAATATTTTTTTATGTGAAAATTGACAGAAATTAAAAAAAAAAAACGAAAGTCCTCAAACCGATTAAAGCTAGCGTAAATTGGATACCGAAGTGTTAGTTTCAAAACAAAAAGAATATATATATATATATATATATATATATTTATATATACGGATCTTATTTATTTTTATTATGTTTTATTTATTTTTTTTTTATTAACTCTTATTTCTTCCCTTTTTTAGAACTGATGAAATATTTTATGTTACAATTAATCACGCTTACTCTATCACCATTTGCTCTTTCTTTGGAAAATGGCTTAGCAAGAACTCCACCAATGGGATGGTTGTCCTGGGAAAGATTTCGTTGTAACACAGACTGTGATAATGATCCAGAAAATTGTATAAGGTACTAACTTTCTATTATGTTCTTTCTTTATGAACATTCTTAAAGTAATATACGTAAAGCACAGAAATTAAATTAGCTTTTTTGAATATGATTTCCACAATACAGGTAGATTACACCTAACACGCTGGTTACGTTCCTCAATAATGTCAAGTTCACTGAAATGTAATCTACAAATATCTCTAAGAAAACTTCCCCAAGATAAAATGGGTCTTAAATCATGACCTAAAATCATTAAATAGTCCTCTAGAGAAATAAAAAAAGTTTAAAATATTTTTTTATAACATGCTCAAAATGAGAATTTTTTAAGATCCATTTCGGGAAAAATGGCCTTAATATATAGGATCTTTGATTTTTCAATCGCTGGTAGAAAGTTAGATTTTAATTTCAGAGCCCTAGTTTCGAGTAATTTTCTTATAACTTTTCGTAGATTTCGTTTTGGTATAAAAATTATGTATATATATATATATATATATATATATACATATATATATATATATATATATATATATATATATATATATATATATATATATATATATATTCTTAAAATAATATATATTCTTAAAATAAATAAAACTCAAATGAGAGAAACTAAAATTAGATTTTTTTATGAAATTGCAACATTTATATATCATAAAATTATTTTCAGGATCTATAAAGCTATATGTCAAGTATCGTTTCTCTCTCCCAAATTCTGATTGAGACTTTATTTGACGGGGTATATTTGGTTGAAAATTATCTATTTTACGGCAATTTTATTTTAATACCCAGCAAAAATATCAACATGCCCCTAATCAAGTTTCTAATAAATATCTTTCCCTTACCAACCTATTTCAAGGATGCACGATTTTTTTTCGCGATATCCCACCTGGTAGGTTATTTGCTGCACTAAAGATATATTATCTTCATTCATATTTTTTATGCGCATTATTTAAGTATCGTAGATGTATTTAAACCATGTCTCTTTTAACCTAAAAGTTTTCAAATTATGCCTTTTTGAATTCAAATAATATATCAGTAAAAAATATATATGTATATTATCTTTTAAAATATGGGAACAATAACAACTACACGACAGAAACACTTTACAATATGGAAATCTATTTTAAACTCATCTTATACAAATACAACACTGAGGTATGTAGAACGAAAAAATCGACAGAACAAAAAGAGGTTTTTTGACAAAATGTAGAAGTCCAGCTGAGCACAAACTTCGATAATATTATCGTATTCGAACAATTGTAGAGCATTTCTCTGATAAAACATTCAAAAAAGACTATAGTTGGAGATCCGAATATGAGCTCCTAGAGCTCACCCGTCGCTCACTTTGTGGCAGCAAGTCTTTCGTTCTCGAATGATTGTCTATCCTATTAGTAGTGAACCTTTAGAGATATCAATAGCGAAACTTATATAATATTTGTTAGCGATAACGAAAACTATCAAAAAGTTCTAAATCGATAATTTTCTATTTTATTTCATTTTCATTTTGTTCCGGATTTAAAATTAAAATCTGATTTATTTTTTTAAATTATGCTTTAATTTTAAACTTAATACAATATATAAAACACAAAAATAATAATTATAATAATAAATTACATTTCAAAAATAATAAATCATTTAATGAACAATAAATTTAATTTATATAAGACTAGTAATATTTTTTTTTAATTAAGTCGATTTTTTTTATCTTACTATTATTAATTTTTCTGTTGCTCAAATCTACATCTCTTGGGTCAAAATATCCTTAATTAATCTGCAAGAAAAGTAGATATTTAGATAAATATGTTATTTTGCAAATGTCTTTAGACAAAAAGTAACATTACTTACCACTTTATCTCAAACTTTATTATATATTTTAATAAAAATTGTTAAAAATTAAATTAACGTAATATATTTTAACAACCACTCGCTATGAACTATCTTTGATGTTTACTATCTTAAATTCTTCGTTTTTAGCGAACCTTCGCTAATATCGAAACTCAGGTCAGGCGGGAGGTATTGTAATACCCCTACACATACAGGAAGACTACATCACAAGTAAAACATGTATGCAGCACATTGAAATGAAAATTGCACACTATTATATTAAATTTTCTCAGGAAGATAAGTAATTTAGAAATATCACAGACTAGCACTAACATAAGGATTATCAGACGGAAGTTGTACCAATTGAAAAATGGGATGTAGAGAAATTTGACAACTTTAGATTATCAGAACTTAATTTGTAAACAAACTGACAGAGCAAAACATATTAGGAAGAATATAAGAGAGATACAACAGAAAACAAATCTATACATTCAAAGAACTATTTTAATTTTTAGGATTGATATTTAATGAACATTTGTTTGAGAATAAGATAAATTTACAAATGTTATCATATGGTAAAAAATGTTTTTTAATAAGAAGAGTTTCTCACCCATAAATGTTATTGCTAACATTGAACAGTGTATTCAGGCAATAAAGAATGACACCGATGAAGATAAGAATATTGTTAGCGCTAGACTGGCAAATCGAATAACCACTTATAGTAGTGAATTAAGGAACACACCCAGGGGGAAATTTTTTTTTACGATTTTAGAGGAGACCAGGAAATTTATGAGATATAATTATAATACTTGCTGACAAGGATAATAAAACTGTGGATGTGTATAAGGATGATTATGAGCCAAAATGCCTAAACTCATTGATGACAAGAAGACATACATATAAAATTTTAAGAATTGAAACTACTAGTGGGCTATAGAGAAATAACCATTACATCCACACAGACCTAAACAAGAGTAGACATATTTATCAGCTAAGAGGAAAATTCTTATTTTCAGCTACCATAGCCTCAAGAATATATGACCTACAAAAAATCTACAAACCACAGATTCTCCCTAGACCAATTGTATCTTCTGTACAAGTGCCATGCTACAATCTCTCTAAGTATATTGGTACAATTCCGAGGAGTATTATTTCCCCAATGTTCAACATAAATCTATATTGAGTGTACTTTCGTTTCATTTGTCTCAATTCTAACTCAGTTCAAAGTCTTACCAAATTCCTTTGGTAAATTAAACGAGTGGAGTCATATTCATAAATTCTTAACAAAGAAAAATAAAGAGCAACAACGAAAACAATGAAAGTATTGAAATTGCTTGCCACCAAACAAAAAAACTGACCAGCACAATAATTAATATATATTTTGTAAACGCATGTGACCCTTAAAAAAAATTCATACAATTTATTTATTTCTTGATTAAACAAATTGTATGATTTTTATGATTCTCGTCTTGGTGTGGTGTAATATACATTTCAAGTATTTAAATTTCGTTTTCTTTGTTTTTTTTCTTTTTGTAAAATTAGATGCTAAACTTATTTTGTTCATATTTATGATAAGACATTTTTTTGCTTATTTTCTTACTTTTGACATTATGAGCAACAAAAGTTCCTACTATTGCTTAAATATAAGCTGTGGTAAGTAATCCAAGGTAAGTATTATTAATTCAGTTATGTGTATTATTATTATTATTATTATTATTATAAAATTCATTTCATTTATTATTATTAAAAAAGAAAAACAAATAATAAAATTTAAAATTTTAACTAAAAAAATAAAAAGTGGCCACACATTCCGGTCCCAGTGAAGGACTGATATCTTCAATCATCACGTAGGGGAGCCCGTTTGTGGATTGAACGCTAAATGTGTCTATTGTGGTCTTGACCTCCGCCACATTGACCTTGCAGTTTTCGTCTGTCGTTCAACATACTTTTTCCGTTAAAAAATAAAAACATTTTGTTAGGCATATGCATACGTAAGTATGTATCTGTATGTGTAAGTGTATAAAAACGTCAAACCATTAATTAATACTTAAATATATTTTTTTTTCATTAGTCTGTTGACATAATTACACGTTAATTTTAAACAATATGCCAATATATGTAAATATTGCAAATCAATTTTTGTGGAAAAAGACATGCTTGAAGGACATGAGATCTTTCATTGTTCGGAATGTTGGAAATGGTTCTCAAAAGAAAAACATCTAAAGAAGCCCCTTATGAACATCGTCGCTGGCTGCGACTGTCGTTCATAAGGGGCGAACTTATTTTTATAACACATTTCAAATAACGGTACAAACTTAACGAAAGAAAGCACTACAGTAATATCAATACAAAAAGGAACAACAACATCACATAAGAATTAAACAGACAAGTACATAAGACAATTTAAGTAAACATTAAGGTAGCTCACAAAACAAAATAAATTCATAATAAAATATATATAAGTTTAGGCAAATAATAAATTCAAGTAAATAAATAAAATGTATAAATAAATAAATAAATCATTACTCAATATGAGCCATTAGGCGACATTCCCACCCCCGTGAATCGGCAACGATTCCCTACTCCAAATCCAAGACGGCAAGTTTGGAAACGGGACGTTTTAATATTCCTGTACTAGTGCGCACATCAGCACACCATCTCTACCCTTGAACACCTCTTCAACTCGGCCTCGTCTCCAATCCCTACGGGTCACGGCTGGATCACAAATTAGAACCAAACCACCAACGGATATGGGCTTTGTTCGGAGACACCATTTGGAACGTTTGGTCAATGTGAGCAAATACTCTTTAATCCAGCGATTCCAAAAATGATCCCTTAACTGCTGGGAAATGCGCCACTGCATTTTTAGAGCAACTGGACAAACTGCTCTTTCTCCGGCAGGAGTCTGTGTCGTATTAGGGCAGCCTAGCAGAAAATGATTAGGCGTTAATGGTTCCTCATCCTCATGGCTTACCGGCAAGTGGATTAATGAACGAGAATTCACAATATTTTCAGCTTCAATGAGGAAACTTTGCAGAGTGTGTTCTCGAGGGCAAGTTTCTTTCAATGTTGTCTGTAACACACGCTTAACACACTACACCATTCGTTCCCATATGCTACCTTCTACAGGATTATGGGGACAATTAAACTGCCATTCTATACCTTTCGATGAAAGCTCGTCCTGAATTTGATCATCACCAACAAAATTTTTGCCATTGTCGCTCCTAAGTCTTATAGGCAGGCCACGTCGATTTATAAAATTGCGTATAGCAAGAATACACGCATCTGTGGACAAATCAAAGGCTACTTCCAAATGTATGGCTCTTATGGTGAGGCAAGTAAATAGAGCTATCCAGCGTTTCTCATGGCGACGACCAATAGTAATCGTAATTGGGCCAAAATAATCCACACTAGTATAGGAAAATGGCCGAATATAAGGCGTCAATCTGTCTTTTGACAAAGAACCCATAAGTGGTGGCATCGGCAATGTACGACGAAATCTACAAATAAAACAATTAGAAATACATTTACCTAAAATTATTCTAAGGCGTGGAATCCAAAATGATCTGCGAATTTCACATATCGGGGATTCAAAATTTTGATGCCTAATTTTTTCGTGTACATGGGCCACAAACAACTCGGTAATAGGATGAAATGACGGCAATATAATCGGTCGTCTAATGTCCAATTGTAACCACGACCATAAACTCGTAGTAATGAATTTTCATCCATATATGGAGACAAGGAATATAATTCACTACTTTTCGGTAGACAACCTTCTTTTTTAATTATTTCCATTTCAGCACCAAAGTTATCAAGTTGGGCCTGACGACAAAAGAGCAACTCAGCAGATTTTAGCTTGGCAGCAGTTAAACCATTTTCTTTTTCTAGGCTGGATTTCTTTTGACATCGTTTAATAAAACGTATTATCCATGCAACCATACTTTTTAATTTTAAATATGAAAATCTATTAAATTCAATAACACTAAGGTCGATAGCCAACAATGCAAATTTTGGGCGAAGTTCTTCATCATCTGGATCATTTGTAGTTGTATTAATCTTTTCAGGCTACTCATCTTCACTACCATATAGAAATTCTGGACCTTTGAACCAACGACAATCATCAGAAAAATCTATCTGGCTCTTCATTCTGGTAGTTTCATCAGCAACATTAACATTAGTTGGCAGCCACCTCCAATCTGTTGGACTAGTAGACTCAAGAATTTCAGTGATTCTATGGGCAACAAAGGGCTTGTATCTACGGCTTTCAGAACTAATCCAATTAATCACGGTTGTAGAATCACTCCAGGAAATAGATCTTGACACTTTTATAGAATGCTCTTTCAAAATTGCAGCCATCAACCGAGTTCCTAAAACAGCTGCTTGAAGCTCGAGCCGAGGAATACTCATCATTTTCAAAGGGGCACATCTAGTTTTTGCAGCTATAAAGGAAACTCCAATTTTTCCATCAGCATTTATGGACCTCCAGTAAGACACAGCACCAAAGGCGTCTTCACTAGCGTCGACAAAAACATGTAGTTCCAGGCGATAAGGAAAACCATTTTCAAAATAATATCGTGGCACTTTAAAATTCACAACATTTTGTAGATCTTGGCGCCAATTATTCCATACATCGCTTATTTCACCAGGCAATACTTCATCTCATCGAATATCGTGTCTCCATACCTCACGCATCAACAACTTTGCCGTTATCATAAAGTGGCTCAAGAAACCCAGTGGATCAAAAATGGACATAACCACACTTAAAAGCTCACGCTTTGTTGGAGACCTTCAAATTGAACCTGAAAGTATCGTCATTTGGTTGCCAATACATACCGAGAACCTTTTCTGACTGTTGCTCATTTACATTGCTTGAGAAATTCACTGGCTTCTCCAATGTACCTTTAAGAGCCACAATTACTTCGGCAGAGTTGGATGAAAAACCAGCTGATTTATGTATGCCACGTACCTGCTGGGTAATTTCAATGGCCCTTGTTGGCGTTGGGAACCTATCAACAAAATCATCAACGTAATGGTGATCCACAATAGATTTCACGGCACGAGGAAATCGATCACGAAAACTAAGGTCATTTGTATCTTTGACATATTGGGCTAAGCAAGGTGAACAAACAGCACCAAATGCCATTACAAGCATTTCATAGGAATCAGGTGGTTTTCTATCATCTTCGCGCCAAAGGAATCTTTGAGAACATCTATCTTCAGGAGCCACAAGGGCCCAACAATAACTGCATGACGATATCTTGTTTGGCCCAACAATAACTGCATGACGATATCTTGTTTGATGCTAAATGATTATTCTTTTGAAAACAATTAAATATTAAATGTCATTATAAAATAAAATTTGTAATGTCAGCATTTGGTTTTAAATTTTCAGTTGTTTTAAACAAAGTAATTTAAAATTCATTTTACTTCATTTGGAAATTTTAATTAAATTACATCGATATTTTGTACATTAAGAATTCATTTTGATTAATTGTGTTTTGCAATTACATTTTTATATTGTTAAAATTAAATCGAATTATTAACTGATTTCTTCAATTTCAATTTTTCCAATTAATTTCCTTTTACCGCATTTAATTCATTTACGTTTTTGAAATTTTCTTTTTTTAACTTAAATTTTATTAATTATTCTTTTCAAAACGAATCAGTTAAAATCTTATAAAATTAACTAAACATTCAAAAATGAGTTAAATTCTAAATAGTTTTACGATTAAATTTTGGAAAATAATAATATCATACTGATTAATTTTGAATTATCTTTCCTAAATTTAAAGTTTGGCAAATTTAAATTTCATATTTTTCTTCAAAGCATTACACAGTGGGGCAGAATCGAAATTTTTTGGAAATAAATATGTAATTTCTGATTGGCTGGTTGGATTTTCATGAAATTTGAAATATGCGTGCAGAGGAGTGTACAATGCTAAGTTTGGCAGGGGGGCACAACAAAAACCTCAGGGGTGGAGCTAAAGGGGCTCAAAGTGAGGTACCTCCGACATAAAACATTTTTAATCGCTTGCCAAATTTTTGTTTTGTTGTAGGCCCTGTTAAGACCTATAAAAAACATGCTTACGTGACCTATTTATCTCTTATAGTTTTCGAGTTATTTGCGTTCGAATTTTTAATCACCACAATTTTGCATGTTCTTGGTCCAATTTTTTTTCATATATATCCTAATATTTCCGATTTTATTAGTTTTTTTCTTAACTAGTTAAAGAACAAAATTATCTATTGAATAAAAAATTTTGAAGTCGATATCTTTATCAAGTTCAAAAATAAACGATGTTGAATTTTAAAATTGGACTTTTTGTGTTTTTTACACTCTTTTTTATCTAAAATAAAATTTTCATTAGCAACATATAATAATTTTGCACTTTTCTGAAAGATAAATTCACAGAGATGACTTTAAGATAAAAAAACAAGCCCAATAACTCAATTGGTCATGGTACATAACCACCCGAATTCGACCCATTTTATATGAAAGTTTTGATTATAGACCATATTTTCTCAAATCCCAAAGCACGAAGCGACAAGCCGAATATATTTTAAGAATCTTCAATATGTTGTTAAAAGTTTTAAACCCAAATCTACGGGACTTCGGAAAAATGTGGATTCTGTAGCCAAAAATGTAAAAAATCTCATTTTGGGCATTTTCATTAGTTTTTTTTTGTTGGAGTTCAGGAAAACCCTACCTTGATTGAAATTTGGTTAACGCGCTTTTATTTATATTAACAAGATCCACATTAGCTGCAAATTTTATTAAGATATCTTTATAAACAAATATGTTATTTCAATTAAAAAATTTGTATTTTCTTCAAAAACCCCAAATTGGATCTTTTGTTTGGTTTATTTCTAAATAGCGAAAGAAATTTTAAAAATATGTATTCCAAATTAAGCTTATCCTTTAGCATATATAATTTCTCAAATGAGGCATGATATTGACTTGAATCTTTTTGCAAAAGATCGGAAATTATACGTGCTAAAGGATAAGCTTAATTTGGAATACATATTTTTAAAATTTCTTTCGCTATTTAGAAATAGACCAAACAAAAGGCATAATTTGGGGTTATTGGAGAAAATATAAATTTTTTAATTGTAATAACATATTTGTTTATAAAGATATCTTAATGAAATTTGCAGGAGGTATGGATCTTGTTAATATAAATAAAAGCGCGTTAACCAAATTTCAATCAGGGGTAGGATTTTCCTGAATTCCCAAAAATGAGATTTTTTACATTTTTGGCTATAGAATGCACATTTTTCCGAAATCCCGTAGATTTTGGTTTAAAACTTTTAACAACATATTGAAAATTCTTAAAATATATTCGGCTTGTCGCTTCGTGCTTTGGGATTTGAGAAAATATGGTATATAATCAAAACTTTCATATAAAATGGGTCGAATTCGGGAGGGTGTGTACCATGACCAATTGAGTTATTGGGCTTTTTTTTATCTTAAAGTCATCTCTGTGGAGTTACCTTTCAGAAAAGTGCAAAATTATTATATGTTGCCAATGAAAATTTTATTTTAGATAAAAAAGAGTGTAAAAAACACAAAAAGTCGCCTTTTTTGCAATTTTAAAATTCAACATCGTTTATTTTTGGACTTGGTAAAGATATCGACTTCAAATTTTTTTTATTCAATAGATAATTTGGTTCTTTAACTAGTTAAGAAAAAAACTAATAAAATCGGAAATAGTAGGATATATATGAAAAAAGCTGGACCAAGAACATGAAAAATTATGGTGATTAAAAATTCGAACGCAAATAACTCGAAAACTATAAGAGATAAATAGGTCACGTAAGCATATTTTTTTATAGGTCTTAACAGGGCCTACAACAAAGCAAAAATTTGGCAAGCGATTAAAAATGTTTTATGTCAGAGGTACCTCACTTTGAGCCCCCTTATCGCCGCCCCTGAGGTTTTTGTTGTGCCCCCCTTCCATACTTAAGATTGTACACTCCTCTGCTACGCCTATAAAATTTCATGAAAATCCAACCAGCCGATCAGAAGTTACAGATTTATTTCCAAAAAATTTCGTTTCTGCCCCACTGTGCATTGGATTATGCTTAAATTATTTACAATTTGGAATTCTAATAAATTGTTTATAATTTTATTTAAATCGGTTTTTTTTCCATTTTACGTAGTTGGTGGATTTGGAAATTATTTTATAATTTTGAATTATAAAGTTTTAAATTTCCTTTTCTATTTGTTTCGGTTTTTGATTTTAATAAATTTTCATAAAAAAAAAATATTTATTTAGATTAGATATGTAAATACGTTAGGAAATAAACCACGTGTGGTAACAAATTTACTGTGGTCACTTTCCTCAAACGTTCCTATATTAGAATGTTAAAATTGCGACGTAATTTGATTTTCCTTCACCAAAATTTAGCAGGTGTTTATTATTACATAACCATACAAAAAATATGAACTTAACCACGCGTAGTTTGAGGAATTTATTGTTAATTTCTAGAATTTACTGTAGGTAACGGTTAATATTCAACGGGTTTAACAATGACGATTTTGTTTTTCTGTTTCACGTATAACTTTCAGGAATCAACCACGAGTAGATTGGCTATATTTTACTAGAATCACCTTCCAGAATTTTATGTTAAATGACGTTAAATCTACAACGCAAATAATCCTTTCTCATTTGAAACAAGTTCAATATGCTAGAAAATGGCGTCTATTAAAAAAAAAAACGTTGAATAGGAGAAGGAATGTGGGCAATTATTTTTTAGAAATCTATTATGATGTATTTCTTACCTCAAAAAAATAAGGTTGAGATTTATACGATCTTTATTCGCTTAATCCTAGCCAGAAAAATCGCATTTATTTACAATTTGTACCTGTTTCTATTTTAATATTGTTCTGTCACAAAGTATTTTATACACACCGATTAATTTCACTTTGATCTTTATTCAACAAACTTTACTTTCACAATGATTTAGTTGCCAAAAAGAAAAAGTTGCTGTATCATATTTTCAATAAAAGTAAGGAAAAAATCATTATTATAGGGATATGTTAGAATTGGAACATTCACTAAGTATTCAGTAATCTAAGTGAAACAAAAATATAAAAATAATAAAAAGAACATCATCAATTATCAATGTTGAATTTGGAGAATGTTAATGTTTGGTACCTTTATTTATTTATTTTTTTTTTCTTCCCAAGTTCTAAAAATTAAACTTTTGTCATTTATGATTAATAGATTTCATATAAATTAATACTGTTCCTATACCCAAAATTAACACGATCGATAAACTTCCGTTCGTGACGTATAATAGTAGCTGAAAGCAAAGGTAGTAATATGTTCTTTTTCCCTTTCCTTTTTGCACAAGATAAAAAAATAGATCAACTCTCATCAAACTAGTAGGAGGAGAATAACACAATCAAATTAAAGAGGCAATGACATTAAAGAGTGTTAGCTTATTACAATGGCCAATAAAAGAAAGAGCGTATGTTTCATTATATGTTTAAATTACATGTTAATAAAGTTGCGTAAAATAGAAATGGGAAATATTTAGACTTGAAATTAAAAAATGAAACATCTATGTATTTATGTGTATATGACTGACACAAAAATTATTTAACCTTGAAAATTAAAAAAAAAAGAGAAGGAATCCGCATCAACGGTCGTGAATTTAATGCGTAATGAAATATTTTAATTATTACATCTTGCAAAACTGACATATATATTTAGAAAATTTTTAATATGGTTCTCATTAATTATATTGAAAAGCATTCCATTTATTGTTTTAATAACATCATCAACATGTTTCAGAATTGCATTTCGTAGTTTAGGATCTGTTTTCTTAAAAACGTAAAGAATATGTTTGTTATCCTTCAACAGTTTTAGTTAGAGGTCATTGTTTATATTTGTAAATATTAAATAGTGATTTTTATTGAAAATATCCGTTCTATATATTAGTGCGTTGTGTATTTGTTGAGTAAGATCAATTAATAAATAACCATGAGCCTGTTGCGTACAGTTATTATATACATTAACCAGAGCTTTTGAGTTTTCTGGGTATACTTGACGAGCTAAATATTGAAATTGTAACTTATCCCTAGGATTTTTAAACATAACTATATATTTAGAGTTTAAAAAAATATCTCTGGAATAAGCACCTTTATGAAAAATGTTTTGTGTTACTAAAATCACAGCTAAATTTCTATCATGAGGTCCCTTAGTAAAAAGTTCACACACTTTTTTATTAGATGATTCAATCATTAAATCATCAAATATTGTTAAAGCCGCACAGTGGGGTCAAACGCAAATTTTTTGGTAATAAATCTGAATCTCCTGAACTACTGGTCGGATCAAATTGAAATGTATGGAAGAGTTGTAGAGGAGGACCTAAGGTTTCAGAAAAATCATCTTGTAGTTACCCTGTGATAACACGAGATAAGCTACAGGGTGTCAAAGTTGACTACCTCGAGTATGTAAAAGTTAAAAAAAATCGTAACTTGTACAAATGAAGTCCGATTTTAAAGATTTTTATATTTCTGGAAAGTGCTTGGCAAGATAAAGAAAAAATAAGCTTACTCATCTAAGTTATCTCTTACAGTTAAAAAGATATTTACGCTTGAATTTTGAATTTTTGATTTTTTGGCTCGACTTTCTTTCGTTTTTCGGGAATAAGTCCGGAGATATATTAGGCAAAAATTTTTCAAAAATATTCTGTTATTTGCTACATATTTAAAAATAATATTCTGAAAGAATTTTTGGATTATCTCAATTCGTCTAGACGTGAAAAATATTCAAAGTCAGCACTCTGAAATTGGCATGAAAAATGGCTATTTTTTTACAAAAATATAGTACAATTCATTCACTTTTTTCTCAAAGTTCCATTAATAAAAAAATTTTTTCCTTATTAATTTCAAAAGATAAGGCTTCATAAATGGTTAATAAAGAAATTTTGAATTGATTTAAGTTTGCACCCTACATCCAACATTGGCCGAAAATTGTCAATTTTTAAAAATAGTTTCATTTTTATCGATTAATAAAAAAAGTGTCACGCGAGCTTTTTTAAATTTGGTACCCATATTTATTATAGAAATAGATTTAGAATGATTTAACACTAAACTGCTTCCCGCCCGGCCAAAAACGAATGCGGGAGTGGAGATTTTATGTTAAAAGTCAGTTTTTTTAACGACTATTTTTAAAAGCGTATTAAAAGCATATTAATTAATGTATAAAACACAAAGCAAGCTTTCATTCCTAAAAAAATCAATAAAATAGCTCCAATAACCTATTTTTGGTAATTTTTCAAAAATAAATTTTTTTTCAGAAAATAGCTGAAAATCCAAAAAAATTTAATTTTTTTAATACAACTCCACTAATTTTGCAAATACTTTAAAAATGTTAAAAGAATATAAAAATAGACTTATTTACCAATTCAACGATATATAAAATGTTGATATAGGTCATTTAATAATAGTAATATAATGGCCTCAAAACTACCAAGTCACGTCAAAAGTTGCAAAATTCACTATTTTGTTCCGTATTTCCATATGTGTGTATACGTAACACTCAACTGCATTGCTTACTTTTGTTACGAGATAATAATATTTATTAATGAATTTATTTAAAGTGTTCATAATTTTTTTCTACTGAACAGGTTTTTAAAATTACCTAAGCATATTTTCCTTCGTTTTTTATTACATTTTTTTAAGTTTTTAAATAATTTACCTAGCTACTTAATTAATGTATTATAACAAAAACGATTTTTTTACAATCGCATAGGTACATTTTTTGACGTACCTGTTTAACACTACAGGTCATAAAAATAAACTGAATGAAATTGGGGGTTTTGAGCAAAAATTTAAATTTTTTAATTCATTTTTGCCCGTCACCATTTACCTGATATAAATATTCTTTTTCTATATATAAGTATCCTTATAAATATGCAGATTTATTAGTGAATTTGCCATTATGGAGATTACATTAAAACACTTTTCTATTTGCAAAGTAATCTGGGATAATCTATCTGATATTATAAATCGTCCAGAAAAAATAAGAAAACTTATTGATACAGTAGTATCTTTTGATTTAACTCTTACTGCAGAAGACAGTTTAAAGCTCGAAAATTGTTATAAATCATACGAAAAAAGGATGCAAGCTTCAGATTGATCAATACCAAAGTTCAAGAAGAAAAATGAAGAGTGGTTGGAGGGAGAAATACCGATTTTCATCGGAAAGCAGAAAAAGGGTCGACCAAAAAGAAGTTACGATGAAGTTCAGCTAAGAACAAAGAGGACCAAACAGGAATCTATTCTAAATTCACATACGAATGCCGAAATAAAAGATACATTTAAAGCTTTAGTAACACGTACGTAACCAAAGGAAGTAGAAAAAGTTATAGATGTGTTACCAACAGCTTCTCCCAATCGATTACATCGGATAATCGAAAGCATAGTGACACCGAAATCAACATCGTCCTTTACCTCTGAAGATGCTTTAGCTCTAATATTAAATTTAGGATTATCAAGAAACCAATACGAGATTTTGAGGAAATCTGTTAGCGTAATATGATATGATATCTTTCCCAGTAGCAAATCAGTGAGAGAAGCGAAAAGTAATATTTTACAGCCTATGGAACACCCGGTTAATGCTTCTGTTAAAAGTGCTAAAGTTAATATATTGCAATTACTTGAAAATACTGCCTCTAGAATTATATCTACCTTCAGCAATGATAACATTGAAAAATGCAAAGACTCTGAACTTATTTTAATATTCAAATGGGGCTGCGATGGAACATCAGGATTTTCGGAATACAAACAACTGGATGGAAGTAATTCAGGAAATAATTATTCCTCGCTGTTTATAGCGTCTCTGGTACCACTTCGAATGCGCTTAAATAAGCCTTCCTCATCGACAAGAAATGACTCGCTTTTTGATGATATATGGATAAATTTAACTCCAGGTTCCAAATTTTTGTGCCGTCCAATCCTTTTCGATAACACAAAAGAAACCACGGTTACAATAAACAGCATTGTCAACCAATTGGAAGAAGAAATTAAAGTATCAAACAGAACTATTAAAGTTACATTTCAACAAAAATTAACGATGATTGATGGAAAAGTTGCAAACGCTTTAACAGATACAACATCTACATGGAAATGTAATATATGTGGAAAAATAAGTTCACAATTTCAGGATAATTCTGAAGTCCTTGTTAATAAAAATTCTTTAAAATTTTGAATATCACCACTCCACGCAAGGATAAGATTTTTGGAGTTCTGCTTACATCTTGCATATGATATGAAGTACAGAAATATTCCCGGGCAGGAAAATGCTACAGTAAAAAACAATTTGGAACTTCACGAATTACGAAAAGAAGAGAAGAAAAGAATTCAATTAGAATTCAAAGAACAGCTCGGATTAATAATTGATAAACCTCTACATGACTGTAGAGGCTCAAATGATGGAAATACAGCAAGACGTTTCTTTGAAAATCCGGAACTCACATTTTTAATCACAGGCATTGACTTAAATATTTTGAAGCGTTTTAAGATTATATTGGCAGCCATTAATAGCAAAAAACAAATTAATGCGGACAAATTTAAAATTTTTGCTTACGAAACTAAAGAACTACTTAACATTACATACCCCTGGAAATCAATGACTCCAACAATTCACAAAGTATTGGCTCATGGTAAAGAAATAATAGAAAATAGTATTTTGCCATTGGAAGAGCTAACAGAGGAAGTACAGTAAGCCCGAAATAAAGATGTTAAACATTTCCGACTCTTCAATACCCGAAAATGTTCGAAAATAGCGCAAAATATGGACTTAATGGAATATTTATTAATATCATCAGATCCAGTTATATATTCTATAAGAACACGATGACTACCAAAAATCACTCTTGAAATAGAAAAAGAGGATTCCGAAGCTAAGGAAGTTAAAAATTTGCTAACGTTTGATGTTTCTGATTATTTTCAAGAAAATATCTAATAATATCTTCGATAATATATTCTTAATAAAATAAATATACGGGATTTATGTATAATAAGTATGTAAATCTGTAGAACAAATTAAATAAACATTACTCAAATAAAGAATTTACTACTTTATAATAACAAATATATACCTACATAATACATTAGAAAACTAAAATGTTACGTATACACACATATGGAAATACGGAACAAAATAGTGAATTTTGCAACTTTTGACGTGACTTGGTAGTTTTGAGGCCATTATATTACTATTATTAAATGACCTATATCAACATTTTATATATCGTTGAATTGGTAAATAAGTCTATTTTTATATTCTTTTAACATTTTTAAAGTATTTGCAAAATTAGTGGAGTTGTATTAAAAAAATTAAATTTTTTTAGATTTTCAGCTATTTTTGGAAAAAAAAAATTATTTTTGAAAAATTACCAAAAATAGGTTATTGGAGCTATTTTATTGATTTTTTTAGGAATGAAAGCTTGATTTGTGTTTTATACACTACATAAGAAATAATATTAAAAATATTATGTTAATATGCTTTTAATATGCTTTTAAAAATAGTCGTTAAAAAAACTGACTTTTAACATAAAATCTCCACTCCTGCATTCGTTTTTGGCCGGGCGGGAACCAGTTTAGTGCTAAATCATTCTAAATCTATTTCTATAAAAAATATGGGTACCAAATTTAAAAAAGCTCATGTGACATTTTTTTTATTAATCGATAAAAATGAAACTATTTTTAAAAATTGACAATTTTCGGCCAATGTTGGATGTAGGGTGCAAACTTAAATCAATTCAAAATTTCTTTATTAACCATTTATGAAGCCTTATCTTTTGAAATTAATAAGGAAAAAATTTTTTATTAACGGAACTTTGAGAAAAAAGTGAATGAATTGTACTATATTTTTGTAAAAAAAAAAGCCATTTTTCATGCCAATTTCAGAGTGCTGACTTTGAATATTTTTCACGTCTAGACGAATTGAGATAATACAAAAATTCTTTCAGCATATTATTTTGAAATATATAGCAAATTACAGAATATTTTTAAAAAATTTTTGCCTCATATATCTCCGGACTTATTCCCGAAAAACGAAAGAAAGTCGAGCCAAAAAATCAAAAATTCAAAATTCAAGCGTAAATATCTTTTTAACTGTAAGAGATAACTTAGATGAGTAAGCTTATTTTTTCTTTATCTTGCCAAGCACTTTCCAGAAATATAAAAATCTTTAAAATCGGACTTCATTTGTACAAGTTACGATTTTTTTTAACTTTTACATACTCGAGGTAGTCAACTTTGACACCCTGTAGCTTATCTCGTGTTATCACAGGGTGACTACAAGATGATTTTTCTGAAAGCTTAGGTCCTCCTCTACAACTCTTCATTACATTTCCATTTGATCCGACCAGTAGTTTAGGAGATTCAGATTTATTACCAAAAAATTTGCGTTTGACCCCACTGTGAGCCGATTCATTTTCTGCAGTAGCAAAATCCTCTGGAATAACATGTATAAACTCTACATTGTTAATTCTCGGAAGAGAATTTTTTTCTGCATAATACCAAATAACACGATCTATGTTTTTAGATATTAAATGTTGATTTTATACACACCGATTAATTTCACTTTGATCTTTATTCAACAAACTTTAATTTCACAATGATTTAGTTGCCAAAAAGAAAAAGTTGCTGTATCATATTTTCAATAAAAGTAAGAAAAAAATCATTACATAGGGATATGTTAGAATTGTAACATTCACTAAGTATTCAGTAATCTAAGTGAGACAAAAATATAAAAATAATAACAAATTCATAATAAATGTGGATTCACACAATCAGAGGGACCACAAATCATCATAGTGAATGGATATATAAACTGTTGAAACATGTTTAACACTTTAGTACACGACATTTAAATGAAGTGAAGCATTAAAATTCTATAAATATAAATATGAATATAAATATAAATATAAATATAAATATAAATATAAATATAAATATAAATATAAATATAAATATAAATATAAATATAAATATAAATATAAATATAAATATGAGTAAAAGAATTCTTGTTAATGAACTACATCGTCAAGCGAGAAAGAGCTTTCAAAATTAAACAAAGGAAAATATCCCAAAAATATCCTTTATGATCAAGGAAAAGAATTCTATAATATCTATTTTAAAACTCTTATGAGAGAATATAAAATTAACCATTACTACACTTTTTCAAGTATGAAGGCATCAATAGTTGAACGTTTTAATAGAACTTTAAAAAATAAAATGTGGAAACAATTTAGTATGCAGGGAAATTATAAATGGATAGATATATTAAATAAATTATTGAAAGAATATAATTCTTCATACCATCGTTCTATAAAAACAACACCCAATTCAGTTAATAAGAAAAATGAACAGAAGCTTCTTAATACTATACAGTAATTTGGAGGTTTTCAAAGGAGGAAAATATAAAATTAATGGTTTAGTTCGCATTAGTAAATATAAAAATCAATTTGGGAAAGGATATATACCAAAGTGGTCTACAGAGGTTTTTAAGATAAACAAAATTTACATAACCAATCCTATAACCTATATATATATATATATATATATATATATATATATATATATAATTAAAGGTTGATTTTGTGAAGAATTGTTAAAACCAAAAGCTCCAAAAATTTTTGAAAGAAAAAAATTTTAAAGCGAAAAGGAGAAAAACTATTGGTAAAATGGCTTGGTTTCGGAAAAGAATATAATTCACGGATTCATCAGAACGATATTAGTATTCTTAAAAATATTTATGTTATTTTATTAAGTAATAATTCAATGGATATTTATAAAAATACTCCAAACACTTTTACAAATTTGCTAATACAATCTCCAAATTTGGATGATCACTGGATAGTTGGATTATCAGACATTTCATTTTCGTTACTGGAAAGAATTAATCAAAATATTGTTAAAAGTAGAAAACGAAATACAATTTCAAATGTCGACTCACAATCTATAATACATGGAAAAACAAAAATATCAAAGCATAGTGCAAATAATGAATATTATTTCACGAACTCTTAGAAAACTCTAATAATTTTATGATAACAATCCCCAATCTGAATAATAAAACAAAACTTTTGAATAAGTTAAATGATACTCCAAAAATTAATGTATCCACAGATAAAAAGGATTTAAGTGATAAAAAATCAGATACTTTAAATAAGTTAAAGAATGATATCTCACAAATTTAGCAACAGAAAAGAAAGACAACGAATTTGATTCTTATACTAGTAGACATGAATTAGAATACGTTGAAAAGGATACCATTTTAACATCAACAAACCATTCTGATCAAATCTTTAACCAAATTTTCAGGTAATATGACAAATTATTTTCCTAGTCTTTACACCAGATATAAATGAAATTGTATTTATTTACACTGCTATAATTAAAACTTAAATTAAATTAATGTAGGTAACAAAAAAACCTAAATGTTTAAAAATATTTTCAATATCCACATTTAAAAATTATATTCATTTTAATAGAATTGAAAATTTTACTATTCAATCTTATAACATTAATAATATATCTATAATGATTCGAAGTGATGAAGGAGGAAGGATTGTACTCTACAAAAAATGTAAAATGTTCAATCATTTTTGTGATAACCATGAATGTGATGTATAAAAATTATTATAATAATCAGTCTGGAAATAATGTCCAAAATATTGGTGAAATATATCATACACAATGGCTTGTGCCATATGAACGTGGTATTGGATCATTGTTGTTATCTTTGTTTTCATACCTGAAACTGAGCAGGATTAAATTATTTAAAAAATAAGTCATATGACATTGGAAAAGAAATTTTAGAGGAAATCGGAACAAAATCTGTGAAAGATATTATATTTAATCAAGGGAGAAAATTATAAATGATATTAAAGAAGCTACTGTTGAAAAAATATAAACAACGCAGAAAGGTAAAGGGAAGCATATAAAACTTAAACGCTTAAAACTAAAACCGCATAATAAATCCAAACGTTGTAGAGGAAAGAACTTTAACGATATTATTGGAAATTGAAAATGTCGGGATTTATAGAATGTATGAAAAGTGAATTGGATTTATTTAAATCTCCCCCAATTAAAACTAGTGTAATTAAAAGAGAAGAAATCCAATTGCTTCATTGTACAACTCTAGTACAATTGAATTTGTATTATTGGGAAATGATGAAACATATAGAGGTTTTAATAGTATTTATTTCAGACTAGAGCTTGAATTCAAAGGAACTGGGGGCGTTTTTAATAACTTATTGCATTTCATATTTAGGGATTGTACAGTTCATTTTAATAATAAAAATGTATCTCAACCTGACAACAATTATCACTATAGAGCATATATGGAAACATTGCTCAACTATGGAAATGATGCTAGATCTACCCATCTTGAATCGTGTGGTTGGGCTACTGATATGAATAAATTTAATTCATTAATCGGTAAAAAAATCCCGGTTTAGATAAAAGCAAAAAAAATTATTTAAGGATGGGAAAAAGGTGGAGCTTTTCGGAAAACTTCATATAGATGTATTTGATCAATAAAAGTACTTGCTTAACAATGTTGATCTTAAGGTTACACTAAATTTGGAGAAACCAGAATTTTATATTTTAGAAAGTTGGGATAAAAATGAATCTCATCTAAGAATACATGAAGCTAATTTATATATAAATCATCTTACTATCAAGAGTAGTATATTAATGGCACATTATAATGTATTACAAAGCAAAAATGCAATTTACCCATATAAGAGAGTAGAAATTAAGACCTTCACCATACATCCATCCAGGAAACCATTCATTATCCCTAGATAATGTTATATTTGGACAATTACCAAATTTTTTAAATTTTTGGAATGGTGTTTAACAAAGCTTATACTGGAGATAGAAAAGAAAATTCATACAACTTTCAATATTTTAATTTAAAAAGATTTAATTTTGTTTTTAATGGAGTACAATTCAACACCAAACCCAATTTAATGGTACCGAAATCCATCATTTTGATAAAGTTCTTCTAATTGCAAAGGATTTTTTTTACTAGCTTTTGATTTAACACCAGATCATAATAATAATTCTAATTGTGGAAATTTAATAAATCAAGGAACTATTCGAATAGAAGAACGTTTTGGGAAACTAATTACGGACGCAATTACTTGCTTAGTATATTGTGAATTTGACAGTATAATAAAAATTGATAAGTCTCGCACTATAATTCAAACGCTATGAACTTAATAAATATTATAAATATTTCAAATTTATATAATTATATAAAACTAAAAAAAAAATTAAAGGAGTTTTTGCGAGTAATAAATTACCCAAGATACCTGTTACAAGACCATCATTTTATATAGCCAACACTCATCCATCTCATAAGCCTGGATAGCATTGGATCGCTTTTTATTTCCCTGAAAATAAACCAGCAGAATTTTTCTGCTCTGCAGAACAATCTCCAATAAAATCTTTTATTTCATTTCTGAACCGAAATTCTAAAACATTTGTCTACAATAAAATGCGAATTGAAAGTGAATCGTCAATGTTTTGTGGTGTTTATTGTTTCATTTTTATTTATTTAAGATGTAAACATTTAACTTCTAATAAAATTTTAAACATTTTTAATTATTTTAATTTACATGAAAATGATATGTTAGCTTTAAGTTTATTTAAATACTTTTATTTGTTTTTATAGAAAACAAAAAATAAGAAAAATATATATTATTTTGTTTTTATTCGAAGTTCTTTCTCCACATTTAGTAAAACTTCCAGAAGAATTTTATCACGACCATCATGCAATGCGAGGAATAGTGGAATGTATAGGCGGCAGTATTGATGCTTCTTGAATTTCAATTTGACTCTTATTTGAAGTATAATTTGATCCAACTTTACTGTTGTTGGATGTATCCATTATTCTGAATATGTCGTTCTTGATAGATACTCAATTATTTACTAAAATTATTTCGGAAATTCAAAATTCATAAAACCCTTACCAAGTTCAAAATTGCATGAAGTTATTATAAAGAAAAAAAAAAAACAAATTTTGTTAATGTTGCATTATTTTTTTAATATATTTTAATTTAACATTAACATATTTGAAAGTAAAAATATTTTCCCTATTTACTTATTTTAGACGTTTATATAATAAATAATATATTCTTATAAAATCCTCTATTTTGCTTATAAGCTTTTTATACTTGCTACAAACTACACCATGAACAATTTTTGAAGTGTAATCCATATTTAGATGATATAGGTTCTTCATTAATGAGTGCCAAATACTCTTCCAGTATTTTTTCATGTTCACCAAAAATTAAACCATCAAAATCTTGAAGAAAATTTTTAATTTTTATATGTGACATCTTTACTATAAAGCTTTCTTTTACAATTAATTAGTTTTTAAAAACAACGATACTTATATATTAATTAAGTAATTGTCTTTGTTAAGAATTTCTTGGAATTTTACTATTTTCCCAACAGAAATGTGATTGAGAATTTGGGATGAAAAACTCTCCCACTTCGTCTTCTCCAGCGGAGTTTTCACTGACTACCTCTTCCAATTCCAAAACATTTTCTGACTTCCTCATTAAAGCAAATTGTTCATTGTTAACTCCATCTATTACTTTATCTTAAAAATTATTATATCGTTTGGGAAGATATAACATTCCCTCCTCAAGCTCTGCCATCACCACATTTCCATATTTATTCTTATGGCACAACAAACTTAATACCTTAAATGGCTTTGATGGTAGTAAATCCTTTGCTGCTATTGTTGAAAGTCGCAACAATATCAGTATTTGTAATTTTTTTTCGATTTCATTTTTCGATTTAAAAAATTTATTAACTAATTAAAATAATTTTACTTCGGACATTTATATATATATAGATCGAATCTAATTTATTTTCAAAGAAAGAGTAATTTGGGTATTTCTCTTAATATTTCAAATTGACAAAATATTATAAATACATTAATATTAAGTCATAAACTAATTTTATTCTAGATATGAAAAATGTTTAATATGAATAAAAAATAATCCCTCTTAATTTGTTATTAGAATATTCAAAATTTACCATGACCGTACTCAACAACATAAAATATATCTTCATTAATGTCAAAAATCTTACACAAGGTTATTTTTCCATTTAAACAAAACAATTCTCAAGTTTATTTTCCACTTTACAAAAATAAAAATTACCATATAAAAATATGTAAACGAATAAAACAAAAATAGTCAAACGTTATTTATACAAGTTTTTAATTTCATTACAATTAAGAGTGCAAAAAAAAATAAAAAATTGTCTCCCTGTTAAATTGTTTGTATGTACATTTAACGTAATTACATATATATTATTATACAAAATAAATACATTGGTTTTCAGTTTCATAAAATGCAAAACAATTTTTCCTAATATTAAAGCATATACAAGAAAAAATTACAAAAACAAACTCATTGGTTTTCAATTTCATACAAACAATTTTCTCTTTAAAATTGCTCATCAAAAATTACTCCTCATTAAAAAGAAAAACAACTATTGCCTTCCCATTTCCATACTACTAATGTACACACTTTGAACTATTTTGCTGCATTCCTCTTTCGCATTAGCGAGCCAAAGGTTCTCTCGCGAAAGAGCTATTAGAGCTTTTGTACCAGCTTGACAATTATCAGGATGAAGATTTGCAAATATAATGTGACAAAGCTGGTAATAAAAGTGGGAATTTGGTATTATAATCCAAATTCGCATTTAGCAATCTCCCACCTACTCTTATTAGTGAAAATGATCTACTTTCTTCGATAAACAAATTTTTGTATATTTGACGGCAAGTCTTGAGATTTTTGCATTTTAGCTATCTCCTTCAGAAAAGTTATATTTTTGGACAGTCTCTACAAGGCGATAAAATGACCATTTAAATTCCTTGACTGTAAATAGAAGTTTTCTCAATTTTTCGGTTTTTCAGAACATTAACAAATCTGAATACGAAAGCAGTTACGCGTAGTAACTTATTATATGAAGAATAATTTTCTATTAGATCAAGCAAACAGTTTTTTTGACCCTCTACTGCCAGAATAATATTAGTTTTTCTCTTTTCTAGTGTTTGTTGGTTCTTCGTTAATTCAAAATGTTCTTTAACAGGCCATTTCAAACTATCGCTTAACAAAAACGAAGGTCCTTCAAAGGTCCTTGACTTCACATCCTCTTGATACAATGTCAGCTGGATTTTGTTTAGTTGGCACTTGATGCCATATAACTTCGTCTGTACATTCTTGTATCTCAGCAATTCGATTAGAAACGAAAGTTGCGAGCGAGGATGAATGAGTTTTTATCCATTGCGAAGTAATTTCTGAATCTGTCCAGAAATTAACATTCTCGATTTCAAAGCTTATCATAAACTTAATTCGAGTCCACAACTTAGCTAGTAGGTGTGCGCCTTGAACAAATGATATCAGCATATTGTAGCTGATGAGTCTTCAAGTTCAAGGCCGAGGTTTAAGAAGAATAAAACTGAAAATAATTTTAAGAAAAATAATAAAACATCATTAAATTTTACAAAATTTAAATAATTTGATGATAAATGTTTGTTTTGTAAATCAACATATAATTAATAATTGCCCTTCTTTTACTGCTGAGCCTGTAATTCAAAGACTTGATTTTATAAAATCTATGCCAGCATATAGAAATTGTTTAAAAAAGGGTCATACAGTAGCCAGATGTACATCATAAAAGTACAGAATTCGTAGTGGATCTCACAATTCACTACTACACAGATACAATACAAGTTCTAGTAATAATAACAATAATAATAATAATAAAAATAGTAATAATAGTAATAATCAATTAAATAACTACTCTGAATATTCGTCAACTTCTCACGTTGGATTATTCATTTTCGGATGAAATAATTATTTTAGCGACGGCTGTATTCAAAGTAATTAATAGTTCTGGTGATTTTATATTAGCCAGATCTCTTTTAAATTCCGGTTCTCAACCAAACTTGATAACTGAGGAATTTGCACAGCTACTACGATAAAAAGAAAAGGAGGCAGATTGAATTTAAATAGTATTAGTGAAACAAATTCATTTTCGAAATCTTGTGTAAATTTAACTGTCACGTCGATGGTAAATTCTATTCACTTTACTTCGAAGTTTTGGTTATTGAGTTCAATAATGAATTTACAGCCTGAGAAGATAATAAATTCAACTAGCTTTAACGTTCCCAAAAATATGGAATTAGCTGATCCTAGCTTTCATAAACCTCAAAAAATAGATTTAGTTATAGGTGCGGACGTATTTTTTGATTTAATTTGAGTAGGACAAATAAAGTCTAGTCCAAACCTCCCTATTTTACAAAAAACTTCGCTTAGTTGGGTTGCTACTGGAAAGTAAAATCAATCAAAGGGCTCGAATGACATCCAAGTTTTTCATTTGAGTACTTCATAGAAAATGAGAGAAATATAAATTCAATTATTAGAATATTTTGATAGTTGGAAGGAATTCCGAAAGAATCAACAAAAATATATTCTGAGGAACAGCAACAATATGAGGATTTGAAGTCTCTTTGCCTTTCAAATCTGATACAAAAACGTTAAGTTCATCTTTCGAAACCGCTAAAAGACGATTTCTGTCATTGAAACGAAAAATTTCGAAAGATAATGTTACGAAAGAAATGTATCATGATTTCATGAAGGAGTACCATGACTTAGGTCATATGGCAATATTAGATAATATACCAGATTTTCCTTACTATTTTATTCCACATTAATGTGTTTTGTGACTTCAGAGTACAACTACAAAAATTCGAGTAGTTTTTTGATGCTTCTTGTCGAGTTGATGTTTTTTTGTTTTTAATTGTTCTCTATGTATTTTGTGTTTTTATAATTTTGTATGTTTTATTGTTTTGTGTGTGATTATTTTTATGTGTTTTATTAGAGTTTGTTTTGTTTAATAAGAAGATTTTTAAACACAAATCACTTTTTTTTAATTTAAATAAAATGTTTTTAAGCACTTCTTTTTATATATTTTAATCGCTTCACATAATTGTTTTTCACTTGTCCCTGCTCGGGAGCTAAAATGTTTTTTCTTAATAGTTTTAAAGAAATAAATTAATTGACTTATAATTCAAAAAATGGACACTTCTGAAAAAAACCGAAAATAAAAACATGACCGAAAGGTTGAATATATACTTTGCAAACATAAACTTACTTTTTTTTAAATATATAATGTTTAGTGTTACTTTTAACATTATAAGCAACAAGATTTCCTACTGTTACTTAAATCTAAACTATGGTAAGTATTTTAAGGTAAGTATTATAAGGTAAGTGTTATTAATTCAGTTATTTGCATTATTATTATTATTATTATTATTATTATTATTATTATAAAATTCATTTTATTTATTAATATTAAAAAAAGAAAAACAAAAAATAAAAATTTGAATTCAACATTTTAACTAAAAAAAATAAAAAACAAAAAGTGACCAAACACACATGTTTTTCCATAGGTATTTTTATTTTAATTTTAATAATGTTTTTCTTACTCCAAAATGACTTGGTGTATCGTGATATAGTTTATTTAATTCATATTTTTCATTATTATTTAATACTTTTTGAAGATAACTATATAAAACAATTCTGGCGTCATTATTATTATTATATTTATTTAATTTTTATTTCAATTTTCCATAGGTTATTATTTCAAATATATCGTCATTTTTTACTATTGCGAATTTATTAACATTCAATCTGCTTAACTCAGATGATAGTTTCTCCAACGTATTATGCAAATACTCGAGTTTCGTTCACAGAATAATTATCATCAATTTTGAATTCTTTAGTCGCAAGTTCTTCTTTAGTTGCAAGTTTTATATCTTTAATGGATGTAAATTCCCATACTTTGAGTTGATCAGGCTCATCAGGATGTGGCATCTAATCTTCTTTATCTATATTTGTTTTACGCATCATATTTTTTTTCATTCCTCATGTTATCACCAGCGATTTCTTTATTTATTCATCAGTTTTTGGAAGTATCATTGTTTTTAATACATCTAGTTTATTTTTATTCTTGAAAGTGCGTCGGCATTGGTGTTGTTTATCCGTTTTCTATATTCAATTTCAAAATCATAATCGGATAATTGTAGTCTAATTCTGGCCAACTTGGAGCTAGGATTCTTATGAGAAAATAATGATATCAGTGGACGGTGATCTGTACAATGAACTTTCTATGGATAGAAAAATTGAATTTCCCAATATATACTCAGTAACTTTTTCTCAATAAAAGGCTTACTCTTTTCATGTTTGTTTAAAGAACGACTTGCATATGATATTGGTCTGTCACTTCTAAGCACACGCTGTGACAATATTGCACCTAAAGAAAAATCAGACGCATCTGTTGTCAGTATGAAAGGTTTCTCGAAATCTGGATATTGCAAGATTGGTGGAGACACTAATTTATTTTTTAATTTGTCAAACGGGGTTTGACATTGTTTTGTCCATTAAAATTTTGTACCCTGTTTCTATTATTATTATTATTTGTCTTATTGTTGTTACCACTTCTACCGTTGTTGTTATTATTGATATAATTTTTGTTGTAACCGTTATTGGTATCTGTTTTCATTACTGTTATTATAATTATTACCATTTCTATAATTCTTATTACCTAGGTTAGTGTAATTATTCTAATTGTTATAGTTATACCCCACGCCACTATAGGTGGTTGGGGTATTATGGGTTTGTGCTGATGTTTGTAACGCACAGAAGAAATCATCCAATACCCACCTTGAAGTATACCAATCGACTCAGAATCACTTTTCAAGTCGATCTAACGATGTGCGTCTGGCTGGCTGGCTATCCATGTAAAACTTTTGCGTAAAGTACAGGTCGAAATTTTGAACAATGAAATTTGGCAGGTAGGATTTTCATGATACAAGGACAAAGCCTATTGAAATTAGTTATGATCGGACCATTATTTCACCTACCCCCCATACAAATGTCCTCTCGGAATAGGGGTTTAACAATCATAAATGCCTTAAATATAGCAATATTTTAATGAAGGAAGCTTTGTATAAGTGTCAATCTTTGTGCCAAATTTCATGAATATCGGTCCATAATTGACCATAGCTCCCATATAAAACCCTCTTCTGACAATAATTTTAACGTGCATAAATCACATACACATGTTAATATCAGGTTTATATTCGACACAAGTAAGTTTTATATAAGTAGAAATCATAGTGACAAATTTTATGAGGTTCGCTCCACAATTTGCCATAGCTCTCATATAAGCCCACTTTCGGGAATCACCCTAAAGTGCATAAATTCATAAAAATGTTAGTATTAATGTAATATTCTGTATTCATTGATTTTATTTTACACTTAGTATAAGTATCGGTCCACAATTGTCCACATGTCTAATATAAGACCCATCCACGAATTTTTATGGACATGCACAATGGTGTGGGGTCAGCTTTAACCTATTATATCTTTCTTACTTGTTATTATTTCTATTATTAAAATTCTTATTATTCCCTTTATACCTATTTGGTTAAAGGTATTTGGCCTATTTAGACGCCAAGCTGAAGAGAAAGGGAGAAAATTTTATATTTGACTGGTACTCTAACCTATGTAATGCGGTAAGCTTATGAATTTTAACTCAACTCAACCGAAAAACCAGGTGATCGACACTGCAACTAATTTTATTGGAATTTACATGCGGTACATTAGGAAAATAACAACTCTAATACAGAATAGTTTCCTTAAACATCTAATTGACTCCCTCATTAGAACATTGACAACACTAAAGATAGACAGACAAATCATTTCACATTTTACTATACATCCCTGGCCTAACTAAAAACAAACAAATAAGAAAGACAATAAAGGACAACAACGTGTAATTTGCTTATATAAACAAAAAACAACAAAACAATGTTCACAAATGCAAAAACCAAAATCGACAAGCAACAACAATGCATCGTTGTTTATGATTAAATGTAATGGGAGAGAAACTGATACTAAAAACAACAATATCGTCAAAATACTGTCCTCCAAAATATAATATTAATGGAGATTCGTTTTTCGATTATTTTTCCACCTTATACCCAAGACTTATAACAGCAGGAGGCTATTGCTTAGTTTATACATACTTCTTATTTACAAATAAAGTTCATCTATAAATACTGAACTCATAGTTTACACGTAGAAAAAGTTATTTTTTCGTTTTATAATTTATTTTATTTGTCAGATTTTTGAAACACAAAAAAAAATTTAAAAATCCCAACAATAAGATACAATAAAAAAATTACATAGCAACGCTTTACACTTTTACACACATTTTGGGGCTCTCACCTTACTACAACCAGTGGTATGAAATTTTTCGAAGCAATAATGTCGTTTAACAAACTAGATTCCTTATCTAGTGGTTATCTCACTTACTGGCTTTATTGACTTTGCCATAATCCGAAATATAAAACACGAATGTATATCAGTGATTCCCTTACTGGATCTCTCGTCGGATCATTCAACTACGATTCTAACGCTAATTAATAATCCATGTCCAATAGGAAACCAAAGCTCTTGTTTCGCTAATAAGAAAATAAACTAGTTAAGTTACAAAATGTACACAATCTCACACGGACATCCTGATTAATGCTCCTGTAGTATCTATACCTTCGAATTTCTCGGAAAGGCCAAGATATATTAAAGGTTCTTCAAGTGTTGAATCTCTTATTAGGGAAAAAGAAAACTAAGGAGTCAATGGCAAGATTCACGATAATCAACCATAAAAAATAAACTTAATCAATGTATCAGAAGACTAAACTTCGCTTTGAAGAATCAAAAAGATTTACACTACTAAGAAAACAGAATACAGACTATGAGAAGCGGTAAAAAATATGCAATGCCCTATTGCTTTGGAAACTCCCATATGCCTCTAAAATGACCAATGGGCAAAAAGTTCTAATGAAAAAGTAGAAACATTTGCTAGTCATTTAGAATATGTTTTCAAATATTTTTCTCAAGCTTTCGACAAAGTCTGGCACGACGGACTTATACATAAAAAGACCACGTTACGTCCACAGAACGTTCCTAAGTTACTAAAAAAATGTACTCAAAAGATTTTTTAAAATTATGTCAAAAGATGATACTTCTTCACGCGGAAAATTTTCCGCAGGTGTATCTCAAGGAAGTATTTTAGAGTTACTTTACGACATATATGTCTCATAAACCCCATGACTCATACATCAGATGAGACTGTATTTGTAAGTATGCACACAAATCCCGTGATAGCAACCGAACAACTCCAATTCTATATCACTGAGTTGAAAAAATGGCTTCACAAATGGAAAATTAATGTGAATGATATGAAATGTGTCCATATTACATTTACTTTACGTATGGAAAGTTGTCCTCCCATTCGAACAAACAATATCCAAATCCCTGAACAGGGCAAAGTATGGCATCTTAACATTTATCTGGACCAACGCACAGTTGCTTATTTTGCTGAAAATTGTGGCAAAAATCAAAATTTTGACAGAAGAATTTTATAAAAGTAATGATTAGGTCTGATAGAGGATTTATCACAGATTAAGAATATAAAAAAAGTGTGAATCGGTTTAATATTGTTGCCGTTACAGATGCTCGAATTTTTTTAATCTGCAGAAAAAGGTTCAAATTTGGAAAAATTATTATTTTTGGACACGGATTGTATCCACATGGTTTAATTAATCATTTGGCTTTTTATTTATGAAATAGTTGCACATTTTAAAATTAGATTTAGGCTATTTTTCCGAATTCAATGAGACGGAACTTTAAAAGTTACACGTTGTTACGGGAAGTATTACCTGTTGGACTTCAACTAGGGTATACTTTATCTAATTCAATAAAATTTGCCTGCCTCTAGCTGCCACCCTGGATGAAAACCCAAAATACTATGACAACCTCGCAATAAAACTTGTGATATATATTAAACAGTTTTTCATGATATTTTCCTTTAAAAAATATGCATTTAATGTAATGAAGATATTTTCAAAATTAAAAAAAACATTTGAAAGACAAATCCTTAGGCTGAAAAATTAACTTTGCGATAGACCCGTATTACTTTTATTTTTAAGAGGTCGCCTTTTTTAAAAACTATATTTATGTAATTTTTCCAAATTCAATGGAAAAGAGTTAGAAAGTCACAGTTTGTTACGGGAAATATTACATGTGAGACTTCAATTAGATAATATTCTACTTAATTTAATAAAAATTGCCTGTTCCTAGTTGCCACTGTAGATGCAAAATCAAAAAAAAAAAAAAAAAAAAAAAAACACTCTGACAACCTCGGAATAAAACGGGCAATGTGTATTAAAGAGCACTTCATGACATTTTTCGTTAACAAGATAACATTTAAAATAAGGAAGGAATTTCCAAAATTTGTATAAAATTTAAAATGAGTCCTAATACGTATATACGTTGGGATTAGAGTTTTTCTTTTCCCGGACTTGTTCGCTCCCGGGAAATCGGGATTGATTTTTAAATTTCCCGGGATTAAGGGAATTCCCGCCAAAAATAAATAACTAAAAAATTTTAAATATTTTTAAAATAATTCAGTTAAATGAAGGATAAAAAATGTTAAAATAAATTAATAAATCATAAAACTAATTCAGTTGTTTTTAAAATATTGACATTTTGAAAATTAAATGAACACTTTTTATTATATAACAACTCATCCGAAAGTCGAATCATTCATATTGCACTGTGGGTAAAACTTCCCTCGCCAATTTTACGGAAGTAAGTTAGATGTTAAGAGAGCCCCATAGAATTTTACAGATTTCTGAAGAACTATTCTTTTCAGGTTTATAACCCATTTCTAGAATAATGGTTTTTCAAAATATACAATAAATAATTAATTTACATTATGTTAATTTACATCATGGTTTTATGTAAACTTTTTGTAATTCATCTCATAAAAAATCCCTATATACTCAGGCCTCGATTTGAGTCATTTCGCTTTACGTCACTGTTTGAATTTTCGCTACATAAGGAGCTTAATAATTGTTAATAACAGGTGTAGAAAAAAATGGATTAAATTCTCTGTCTTAAGTTAAAAAATCAAAATAGAATTTATGTAAGTATTTCAATTTGACCTCATTTTACAATAATATTCTTTTTTTTTTAATAAAAATTAACTTCTTTTCTGTTCAAATATTTTTATTCTGGTCCCCATCAACGAAGCAGACCTGGGACTCAATCTACCGTTAATAGTTTGGATACTTTTAGGCCCACATTTTCACTGGTGCTTTAAAAATGTATGTTGTTGTTTGAGAATTCCGGACATTTTTGGAAGATTTCTCTTAAACTTTTTAAATGCGTGGAAATTACATCTTCAAATCGTTTAATAAATATACTTTTAAAATGTCGATTTTTACTTCTTACTATACTGAAATTGAGAATATTCTATATGATATTGAGAAAATTCCAAATAAAATTCGGAATTTCTATTTAATACTGAGAAAATTCCAAATGAAATTGAGAATTTCAATTTAGTATTGAGAAAATTATAACTGAAATTGAGAATTTTTATTTGATATTGGGAAAATTCCAATTGAAATTGATAAAAATCCAAATGAAGTTGGGAAATGTTTAAATGAAATTGCGAAAAGTTAATTTTAAAATTTTAGTATTTATATAAATTTTAATAGCGCTCATTAAAATATCTACATAGTGTTTTATCATTTTATTTGAAAATATACGAAAAAATTACATACATATATATTTAACAATAAACAAAATAACAAAAAATATTAAACTTATTGGCCAACTAGCATATATGCCAAGTCAGGAGCCATTTGATGGAATTGCTCTGCTGCAATCTCCTACAGTTATGCTTGACTTGGAAACTAGTCTTTGCTCACTAATGTTTGGAGGATTTATTACTGGTATGTTCATCCTAGACTTCACAATTCTTTTAATTTTGGACTATATAACTTCCATTGGATTAAGCATCGGTGAGTAGCGGCTCAGTCTTAGCAATGTCGGAGGAGAGTTTTCAAAAACTTGTTGCTAACGATTGTGACAATGCCCGCTGTCACATACCAACACAAATTCTGAAAATTGATTTCCTAACTCTTCCCACTTGTCAACGACTCCTTTGACTCTTATGACGATCCATTTGAATTACACCTAACGTTCCAATTGCACCAATCAAGTGTATGTTTGGGATATGGAATGTAGGTATTGGTTGTATACTGCGGAGCCCAACACGCTTTCTACGTCAGAATAAATTAAATGTGTTTCGTCGATTCAGAAGATCTGCTTCCCATACTCAGCACGTTTTTTCTTATTTATATCCGTGTTCATTGTAACTAGTTGCATGTGGATTGCTTTTATTGAAAACATTTTAATTGAAACATTTTTCTTATTGTCGAAATTGAAACAATTTTATTGAAGACCAGATTAACTTTTTCTACTATCTGACATAGGGTTATATCGGGTTTGTTTTCCACCCATAGTAGTATGTTTATGTATGTTCTGACTCAACTTTTCCATTCAAAATTCGGCTCGGGTTGTGGTTTTTTGAAATGTGAAATGTGCATGTGTTGTGGTATGATTGCATGTTGTTTATGTTTTCCATCCCCGATTACTAGTGTGTTTGTTGGCTGCGTGGGTTTGAGGTGCGGGGGGTGTTTGTGTTTTGCATCCCTGGTTAGTAGTGTGTTTGTTGGTTGGGGGATTGAGGTGTGGGGGGTGTTTGTAGTTTTGAGAAAGAGTGTGAATACATTTTTGTGATAAGAAGGTAGAGAGGGATGAGATAATAATTGAAAATAAAAAATTTTATTTATTACCAAAAGATTTTATATCTTGTGATATTTAATATTTATCTTTGCAATCACATAAATACCATAAGTAATATTTACGATTTAAAGTGAATTATGGAGTTAGTACAATTTCATTTAATTCCTCTTAAAAATCCAAATTTTTAAATGCACAGTATTATCATAGAGTAAAACACTATTATTGACCTTTAATGAAAATTTAATACCAAGTGCTGATTGATTCACCGCAGCGGAATTTTCTACTTCATTTCTACTTCAGCCGTTTTCATCGAATCAAAATCAGCCGCCGCAATTCTATGTATCTATTACTATTCTATCTATTATTGTTGTTATTATTATTACTATCACTATTACTATTACTATTACTATTACTATTACTATTACTATTACTATTACTATTACTATTACTATTACTATTACTATTACTATTACTATTACTATTACTATTACTATTACTATTACTATTACTATTACTATTACTATTACTATTACTATTACTATTACTATTACTATTACTATTACTATTACTATTACTATTACTATTACTATTACTATTACTATTACTATTACTATTACTATTACTATTACTATTACTATTACTATTACTATTACTATTACTATTACTATTACTATTACTATTACTATTACTATTACTATTACTATTACTATTACTATTACTATTACTATTACTATTACTATTACTATTACTATTACTATTACTATTACTATTACTATTACTATTACTATTACTATTACTATTACTATTACTATTACTATTACTATTACTATTACTATTACTATTACTATTACTATTACTATTACTATTACTATTACTATTACTATTACTATTACTATTACTATTACTATTACTATTACTATTACTATTACTATTACTATTACTATTACTATTACTATTACTATTACTATTACTATTACTATTACTATTACTATTACTATTACTATTACTATTACTATTACTATTACTATTACTATTACTATTACTATTACTATTACTATTACTATTACTATTACTATTACTATTACTATTACTATTACTATTACTATTACTATTACTATTACTATTACTATTACTATTACTATTACTATTACTATTACTATTACTATTACTATTACTATTACTATTACTATTACTATTACTATTACTATTACTATTACTATTACTATTACTATTACTATTACTATTACTATTACTATTACTATTACTATTACTATTACTATTACTATTACTATTACTATTACTATTACTATTACTATTACTATTACTATTACTATTACTATTACTATTACTATTACTATTACTATTACTATTACTATTACTATTACTATTACTATTACTATTACTATTACTATTACTATTACTATTACTATTACTATTACTATTACTATTACTATTACTATTACTATTACTATTACTATTACTATTACTATTACTATTACTATTACTATTACTATTACTATTACTATTACTATTACTATTACTATTACTATTACTATTACTATTACTATTACTATTACTATTACTATTACTATTACTATTACTATTACTATTACTATTACTATTACTATTACTATTACTATTACTATTACTATTACTATTACTATTACTATTACTATTACTATTACTATTACTATTACTATTACTATTACTATTACTATTACTATTACTATTACTATTACTATTACTATTACTATTACTATTACTATTACTATTACTATTACTATTACTATTACTATTACTATTACTATTACTATTACTATTACTATTACTATTACTATTACTATTACTATTACTATTACTATTACTATTACTATTACTATTACTATTACTATTACTATTACTATTACTATTACTATTACTATTACTATTACTATTACTATTACTATTACTATTACTATTACTATTACTATTACTATTACTATTACTATTACTATTACTATTACTATTACTATTACTATTACTATTACTATTACTATTACTATTACTATTACTATTACTATTACTATTACTATTACTATTACTATTACTATTACTATTACTATTACTATTACTATTACTATTACTATTACTATTACTATTACTATTACTATTACTATTACTATTACTATTACTATTACTATTACTATTACTATTACTATTACTATTACTATTACTATTACTATTACTATTACTATTACTATTACTATTACTATTACTATTACTATTACTATTACTATTACTATTACTATTACTATTACTATTACTATTACTATTACTATTACTATTACTATTACTATTACTATTACTATTACTATTACTATTACTATTACTATTACTATTACTATTACTATTACTATTACTATTACTATTACTATTACTATTACTATTACTATTACTATTACTATTACTATTACTATTACTATTACTATTACTATTACTATTACTATTACTATTACTATTACTATTACTATTACTATTACTATTACTATTACTATTACTATTACTATTACTATTACTATTACTATTACTATTACTATTACTATTACTATTACTATTACTATTACTATTACTATTACTATTACTATTACTATTACTATTACTATTACTATTACTATTACTATTACTATTACTATTACTATTACTATTACTATTACTATTACTATTACTATTACTATTACTATTACTATTACTATTACTATTACTATTACTATTACTATTACTATTACTATTACTATTACTATTACTATTACTATTACTATTACTATTACTATTACTATTACTATTACTATTACTATTACTATTACTATTACTATTACTATTACTATTACTATTACTATTACTATTACTATTACTATTACTATTACTATTACTATTACTATTACTATTACTATTACTATTACTATTACTATTACTATTACTATTACTATTACTATTACTATTACTATTACTATTACTATTACTATTACTATTACTATTACTATTACTATTACTATTACTATTACTATTACTATTACTATTACTATTACTATTACTATTACTATTACTATTACTATTACTATTACTATTACTATTACTATTACTATTACTATTACTATTACTATTACTATTACTATTACTATTACTATTACTATTACTATTACTATTACTATTACTATTACTATTACTATTACTATTACTATTACTATTACTATTACTATTACTATTACTATTACTATTACTATTACTATTACTATTACTATTACTATTACTATTACTATCACTATTACTATTAATATTACTATTACTATTATTAGTGTTATTATTTTTTTATTACAGATGATAAATTTATCTGAATTAAGGAAAATAGAACGTATTAAAGTAAATTAATACTTAACAAGTGGTTAAATTCCCACTTGTATTTCAACTACTTTGAGTTCTTTGTCGATGGAGCGAACCCGAGCGCCACACATTAGGAGATTTATCCCCAATTTGGTGATTTTTTTGTGATATGGGGTTGCCAAATTAGGTTTGGATATTAGGAGATTTATTAGGGATGTTTTTAAATGTTTAGGGACATTTGGAAAAGTTTTGGGGTTTTTTACTTTACTTTTGCAATTTCTCTTTTTATCTTCAAAAAATTTCAAAAAAACAATTTTCCGCCGGAAATGAAGTTTTTAGTATATTTATTTCAACAGCAGTGCAGACAATAAAAAATTACTGTAATACTGAATATGATAATTATAAGTTGAAAAATTATTCTATTCTATTCTAATCTATTCTATTCTATTCTATTCCATTCTATTCTATTCTATGTCATCTACTTATAAATTATTTAAACTCTACTATATCCATTCTATAAATTTATAATACTTACAAAAACCAATAACATAAATTTAAAAAAGCGATTTATTCCCAATACATAATACACTGTTTTCATATTAAACTTTTTCCTGGCATACATATGATAATTTATCTTATATACCTCCTTCTTTAAATATCTTGATTTTAATTTAGTATATATTGATAGATACATACAATATTAAATTTAGACGACAGTTCTAATAACTGTTTGAAATAAGTACACTCTTATCTCTTTAATAAAAAATAAAAAAAAAATGTATAAAGATTTGCTAATCGATCAAACTTCTATCAATTCTCTTCAAACTAAAGGTATAGGTAATACCTAATTAAAAAGTTGTGAAAAAGTCGCTAATAGAATATATAACGATCTACTCCAATTATCATTTAAGCCACGGTATACCATGAGTGTTATATTCCGCAGAGAATATGAACGTGTAAAGACATTCGATTGTTTTTCGTTACATTGGTTGGATAAGAAGCAATTGGCTATGACGAGAATGTTTTATACCAGCAAAAGAGATAGAACGAGATGCTATTTTTATGTGTTGAGAACATGTTGATCTGCCTATATCTGAGCATCTGCGCTGATCATCAAATATACCAATACATTTTGAGTATTTGAAAAAAGTCTTACTACCAACTAGCTATGATACATGTGGTCTAAGTAAAGGTATTGTGATAACGTGATTCCTTCGTGTTCTGCAACATATCCTGATGGTAAAGTTAACAAACCTTTTAAAGGTAGCATTATCGAACTGCGATTATGATTATCACATTCAACCGTTAGTGTGAATGTATCAGAAACAGTAAATAACCACTGATTTTCTGTTGATAATCTAATCCAAACACTTTTCTTTTCAACTTCTTCAAAATTACATTCAGCATGCCTCGACTGTTTTAGTGCTGAAATTTCACATGTTCGTTCAACAGCTGATTTCCATGAAAAATTATTTCTACAATTAACTTGGTCATCATAATTTTTAGTACATGCATTAAGTTGTAACTGAGACATCAAAAAATACAAATTATTTGCAAAGTTATACACTATGTAATCATCATCCACCAAAGATATCACCGTACTATTATCTACTTTAACTGGTTGTTGAATTATTTTGTAAACTTCAGAGCTATGATTGGTAACTAATGGTATTAAAAATCGATTTTCTATCATAAATCCATTTACTTTGATAGAATTAAAAATTTTCTTTAATTTAGTATCGGTGAGTTGTCCAGGAAAAATCAAATCATTTGGTAAGAATTTTTCAATATGTAATAATTCGTCTTGTAATTGGTTAAATGTAAGAAGATCTGGATTAACATACCCATGATTTATGTCAATTAATAGATTTGTAAAGGATGATTGAACTTTATTACAGTTATCTACTATTAAATGTAGATGCCCTATCATGACTTGAAACAACCATTCTGCATTTGTTCTATTTTTGTCTTCATCGCTATTAATCAGCTTCAGCAGTTCATAAATTTTATTAAAGCTTGCATTTAGTTCGTTAGTAGTGCTTTTTAATATGTTCTTTGTAGAATCTAAAACTGATATTTGTTGAATCATAAGCTCATTCAAATCTAGCGGGTTGTTAAAATAGTTTTTTTTTTATTTTTGTTTGCAGAGTTTGTTGATCTTTGTTAATCACGTCTACTGAGAACGTTTTTGATTTTAGAAATAAATTGTATTACTGCAATGAATAATATATTTTATCGAACCTTTGTTTCAGCAATTCACATATCTCTACCATATTTATTAATTAATAATTCATTTTGTATAACTTCTGTTATGACTTTTATTTTCTTAAGTTCATCGTGAAATTCATAGAAGTCATAGTAAATAAATAGATTCCATCTTGAATTAATCATGTTTATTGATCCTATATTATCAAAATATAATGCAGTATTTGATGGTATTTCTTGAACTCTAATATTAGTATTATATTCTGACAATGCAGCATTTAGTCTTACAGTTGTCACGAGATGTGTCAAAAAGCAAAGTAAGTTATAATTTATAAAGTTCATAATATTTAGGTATTGTTTATTTATTAAGCTTGATGTCTTATGTTTATATCTTTACTCTTGGAATATGTTATATCGTGATCTTTGCATGCAGCGTCCAAAAGATTAATTCCTTTATCTCCTTTATAACTTGTAACGAACTGCTTTATAACTGGTAACGAACTGCTTTATAACTGATTACGTATTGGTTCTGATCTGCTTTATATCTTTCATCATTTATTTACAAAATTATCGAAACCCTTTCTATATTGACCTTTATTAACTAGATCATCCTTACTAACAACAAGAAAACCATAATTATCTTTCCAACATTCACTACAAATCTTCATGAATTCGTTAAATGTCATATAATCAATAACATGATCATTATAAATATCACGTAAATTCATTTCATCTTGTTTAGATATTACAATCATATTAGCATTATCTCGTAATAAATGTTTAGGAATTTTCGTATAGGTTTGACATAAATAGAAACAATCAATATGTTTATGTCTACCCATACAAAAGTATATTATCTTGTTTTCCACAAATCACATCATCGAATATGATTATAGAGTGTGGTTTAGCATTGGCCGGACTTATCACTTTTTCATTTTCCGTGAAAATGGCCACTTCCAGTCGTAGACTGATGATTATTTCTATTTTTATAATAATTTTTTACTTACATCTTTAATCGTATAATATCTGAGGACGAAGAATGGTAATAAATTATTATAAAAATAGAAATAATCATCAGTCTATGAATGGAAGTGGTTTGGTAAACACGTTAATAAACAAATTACCGTTTGAATTACATTTACCTGGTTATCAATTCTGTGGACCTGGTACTCTAAAATCTTGATCATTCATGTTTTAGGATCTATAAGGATATTGTTTAAATAGTAGCATATAAGTAGGATGAAAGCAGTTGAAAATTAAAAGACAAGAAATAATAGATATATTATAACCAATTTCAACAGCAATTACTAGTGCCAAAATTAATTAATATAACCTTGGTAACTTTGTAAAGTTCGCTGTGAAAATTCTTGTGTTGCGATTTTATAAACCTTTATCAATTTAAAACACTGTCTATAATTACCTTTTCTGGTTATTTTATTTAAGATAATATTTGTATTGGTATATGTCCTTAATAAAGTTTAAGATGGACAGCATGAATAACAACTGCAGTATTTCCGGAGAAGAACGTATGGTTTCCTGTGGTTGTGTTTGGGAAATTATCACTTAAAATGTAGTGGCCTCAAAACTGGTGATGCTGATGCATTATCCGATAATGCCAAAAACTTGCAGAGGACTTGTCCAAATTGCAGAGTAATTGGCATTGAATTTTACTTTTCTTCTCTACAAAGAAAACTAACTAAATATGGTGAACTTTTTTCTAAATTCACAAATTTAGGTAGTTTTTCTGCTTCCCCGAAACCAAATCGTAAAAGAACTGCTAAGTCATCATCAACACCCCCTTGTATTCCTGAAAATACAGGGGTTATTACTGCTAATGATTCTATACCGTTACCAACCCCAAATCCAAGTAGTAATCCTGCTCCTATAGTAACTCCTAATTCAAATAATATTATTCTACCTCATTATGCTTCAAATGCAATTCTGTCAGAGTCGACTTTAGTTACTCCTACGGTATCTAATTCGACAAACTTGCCCATAATTCCAAATCCTGCTACAAGTAAACCTCAACAACTTATTTTATTAACTCCGTCATCGTCAAACATCCCAACTAATTTAGACGTCGTAAACAACCCACTTGTAAATCCGTTTACAACAGTAACTCCAAAGCCTTTAAAAATTATAGCTGCAAGTAAAACCATATTTACTAGCAGTTTTTCAGTTGATACAACAATAAATGATGTTGAATTCTATATTAAAGCGAACCTTGGCATCGAAGATTATAATAATGTCCAAATTTACAAGACAAATGCGCGCAATAGAACTTCATTTAAGATAATTGTTCCAGAAAGTATTTTGATCGTCTTGTTAATCCACAATTTTGTCCAAAAAATACTATTGCTCTACAATTTATCGTGATGATAATAACGTAATTCTTCTGATCCAAATCCAAAAAACTAATTGAATTAAATAATCCGTTAAATATTAATATTTGTCCAAAAATGATTACAACTCCAATGCTATCTCCATCGCGTACCAAAATGTTAGAGGTATGAATACAAAGCTAAAATCCCATTGTACTCACTGAAACGTGACTCCGAAAGAACTGATAAAGAAATTCATAATTCTGAAATAATGCGTAGTAAATTTAAAATTTATAGACGTGCTAGAGTGGGTAAAGAAGGTGGGGGAGTTTTGGTTTCTGTCCCATCTCTTTTTCCTTCAGAAGAAATAATTCTTAACAATGATCAAAATATTGAATTTATCGTCGTATGTGTTAAAGCCGAATTTAGAAAATTTTGTATAACTTGCTCTTATATTCCTCCTGCTTCAAACATTTAAATTTATGAACAACATGCAACCACTATAAAATTTGTAGCTAATCAATCCAAACCTGGTAACTCCATAATTGTTCTTGGTGACTTTAATATTCCAAACATTAAATGGCGCGAAACTCCTGATTCATGCTTTTTAAGCCCATCAATAAGTTCGGAAACATCTATTGAATTACTGGATGATATTGCTGATTTAGGACTATTTCAAATAAATAACATAGTAAATAAAATAAGATAGTAAAGGCTTGGCAAATTACTTGATCTTGTATTTGTTGATCAATCTGAAGAATTTAATATTCTTCGCATTAATCCATTGTGAACACCTGAAGATGCTTATCACCCCACTCTTGAAATAAACGTATACGCCGAAACAAAGCCATCATTACAATCCAATGTAAATGATGAGATGGTTTTTGATTTTAGAAAAGCTGATTATTCCAAATTAAATCACCTAATTTTTCCGAAAATTGGTTTAAATATATTCCATACAATAAAGTATGCCCTCCTAATATTGACATCATTTTAAATGATCAATTGCTTGAAAAATTTGAAAAATAAACATTATAGAAAATATAAAAATCCGGTTTATCCATTGATTATATGATAATGGAGTATATCATCAAGAGTATATATCAAGATCAGTTTACAATTCAGAAAATATCCAATGTTGCAATCTTTTTAAGGTGAAAAGAAACTTTAAAAATAATCCAAAATATATCTACCAGTTTGTAAATTCTAAGCGTCGAGTCTCTGGATATCCATCCATGATGAAATTTAGGGATAAAGAATCCTCAAACGATGCGATATTTACGATATGTTTGCTGCTTTCTTCTCATCCGCCTACTCTGATAAAAAAATTACATCAATTTTCCAATTATACATATCCAATTCCTAATGAAACCTATATAAATTGTCCAACATTAGATAAATCGATGGTACTGAGAACTGTGCAGAATCTAAAATATTCTGATAAATGTGGACCTGACGGTGTTCCAAGCTGTGTTCTTATAAAATGCTTACATTCTCTTATATCTATAATAACCTACTTATTCAACATATCAATACTTAGTGGTTATTTTCTTGAAGTTTCGAGGAAATCTTTTATTATACCTTTGCTTAAATCCGGAAGCAGATCCAACATTTCTAATTATAGAGGTATTGCTAAATTAAGTGTTATTCCAAAACTTTTCGAACAGGTAGTTACTGAAATCCTTTTGCATCAAGTTGTTTGTTATCTTTCGCCATTTCAGCATGGAAAAGTATGTTCCACTACTACCAACAATTTGGAGGTTACAACCTCAGTTATAAATGCATTTGATTCCGCTTTACAGACAGACACAATATACAAAGATTTCAGTAAAGCTTTCGATAAAGTAAATAACGATCTCATATTGTTCAAATTTGATAAACTCGGATTTTCTCCTGTTTTCCTTAAATGGATTTCTACATATCTTAAAAATAGATGCCAATGTGTATTATTTAGAGAATGTTTCGAAAACCATTCCTTTTTTATCCGGTGTTCCGCAAGGTAGTCATCTCGGCTCCTTATTATTCCTAATATTTACAAATGATTTACCAGCTTGCATTAAGAATTTTAGAATATTAATGTATGCTGATGATGTAAAGCTGTTCCATAGCTTTAACTATTCCTATCAAAGTTCCTTACTTCAATCAGAGCTTGACAATCTTTATGATTGGTGTATGACGAATCTAATGGATCTGAATTTAAGAAAGTGTAAATACATGATATTCTTCAGAAGAAGTCCAGTACTCTGTAGATACACAATAACTGAATATCAACTTGATCTATTTGCTGCTTGATTGTAAACTATCCTTTAATTCCCACGTTTCGCAAATTGTTAATAAGGCAAAAGGAGTTCTAGAATTCCTCAAGCGCTATGGAAGAGAGTTTAATGATCCTTACGTTTACATTCATATCTCTCGTAAGACCAATTTTGGAATATGCTTCCGTGGTCTGGTATCCTCAATACGATGTTCATATAAAGAAAGTTGAATCGGTCCAGAAACAATTTCTCTTATTTTATCTTCGTAATCTTCCATGGAACATTAATATTAATTTACCATCATAAAAAGAGAAAATATATGAATATTTCATCTGTAATTAATTTAGTAAACGGTTCAATTAATTCTAAGTTCCTGCTTCGTAAGATCGAATTCGTAAACCCATATCGTCGAAATAGAAATTATACTTCTTTAAAGATTATGCCAACTTTGATCCCATGAGACATATATGCAAACAATTCAACAGTTCTTATCCATATGCTTATTTCTCAGTATCCAATAATCCAATCCGCATTAAGAGGAGTATTTTTATTCTTAATTAAATAATAAGACTTTGTTATTGAATGATTATGGAAAACATTTTACTGGAAAATCTTTAAGAATAATATATATGCTAGCCTGTAAGAAATTGTAATTTCACTGGCTATTAAATAAATAAATAAAAAATACAGTTTGTTTACATAAACTAGACTGTCACATAAAATTACTTGATAAAGTAAAAATAATGTTGATATTATATCATAAAATGTGTATTTGATACACAAATATACAATTTAATGTACATAAAACTTGTAAAATTTATACTCAAAATAGTATTGAATTTTGGCATAAAAGTTTAGAGCTCCAAATGAGTTTCGAACCGGTCATGGGTACTTATTGTAAAGCCTAAATTGTCTTCTTCAAATTGCTTTTTAAAATTTGAGAATATCTGCATTGGTTCAGAAGTTATGATTTTTGTAACGAAAAAAAAGTCAAAATAAGCCACTATTCGGCGTCTAACATGGACTCGTCATAAAGACATTGAATAATTACAGAGATGACAGTCGAAACTTCAAAGAATAATAACAGATCGGAAATAGTAACATCTACAAGAATCGCAATATTCCTGCAATTCGTGAGGAGATAAAAATCAGCAGCATAAACTAAAAATTACAAACACCCAAACACCTTTGCAAGGAATCTGCTAACATTTGAGTCACAGACGCCTAAGAAGAATGGAAACACTGGACCTATGTAGTAAAATAATACTACTAATAAAAGCTCTATGTTGGATGTTGCAGTGGCAATAACAACTCTAATTATATTTTAGGTCAATTTCGGAAAGAGAAAGATCCAATAAAAGCTAATATATATTGAAAAATGATAATGTAATCGGGAATTTAAACTCATGGTCGAATGTCTGTGTAAAAGTTTAAGTTTGGAAGAGAGGCCCGACAAACCCATTAGGAGCTATTGAGTCTCAAAATAGGGTACCCCTGACATAGAACATTTTTAACCTCTTGCAAAATTTTTATCCGATTTCAAATATTTTTACGCTTTCTTTAAGCTCTCGTTAAGACCTATCAAAAACATGCTTTCGTATATTATTTACTTGTATCTTATAGCATCCAAGTCTTTTGGTTATTTCAAAAAATTACTTTTGACTAAACGCTTTTTTTATACTTTTTACATTTATACTTTCTTATATGTAAATACAAAAATTAATATTTTAATTAAAATTAATATAAAAATGCAATAAAACTGAAAAATGAACCTTCCTTCAAGCCTTCACGTTTTCTTTATTTTTAGTTTATATTATACGTTCTTCATAATTCACTATTTATGTCTGCATTTAAGATATTATTAAAATTTTCTATATTCACAACTTTATTGTACCATTTTTTATATTACTTTGTAATACTATTTTTTCACATGCATTTTTTTCTCAGCCAGTTTCTTTTGTTGTGTATTTTTTCATAGTCAAAGTAATCAAGTCAAAAATATGCCTGATATTTTTCACAGTTGAACACAAAGTTAAGTTCATGATTATAATTTTTGCCTTGCATAATCTTTTATTTAACAAATATTTATGTTGGAGAATTGGGAAAATGTTAATGTTTAAGTATTAACTATAAATCAAATGCAAAATATCTAGATGTGCAAAAAAAAAAAAAATATTTGTACAAACATTGTATATGATGCTCTTTAATATTTATTGGTAATATTTTTTTATTACAACTTTTGTTGTTTAATATTTTAAGTATTTTCATTAAAAAAAAATAAATATTTTGCAATTTCTGGAATATTTAAGTAATAATTTTAATCCCTGATGTTGGCCAAGTTTTAACTTCATACAATAACTGAAACATAGTGCTGAATGTTTATGGTCCCAAAGTAAATCATCAAGCTGCAGCATATTTTTATTATTTTAATTTTTAACCATAAGAAAAACGCGTTAAATCGCAATTTCGATTACAATCGACTTGCCAACCCTACTATGAACTATGACTCAAGAATAACAATACGTATTTCTTTTTGTTTTATTTTTCGCATGCACAAACAAAAATATACAATTATTTTTTATTTAATTAACAAATCCTCGTGAAATTTAAAGAAATAAATAATTTCTCGATATTTTATTGAGAAAAGTTGAATTTTGTGATGTAGATATTTTTAAAATTCCCGAAAACTGCGAGAAAAGTTCGATGCAACGAATATTCATATTTATATAGTATTCTCGTTATTTTCTCGATAGGTCTTACTTGACAACATGTTAATTGATGCTTATAACATACCTATGAGTAAATGCCACTTAAGAACAATAGAGTTGGTAGTTGTTTTTGATGTGTGTAAACTTTAATTTTACATGTTCAGGTAAAGAACTTTGTTCAGTGGATTTTTTACAATGAAGAAATTAAAATGCCAAGTCTATTCTATTATATTCTATTCTATTCTGAATGCTAAGGTTTTGTATATTGAAAATCTTTCCTTAAGAATTAAAAAAAAAAAAATAATAAAATAAAACGATAACTAATACAGATAAATAAGCCCAATAAACCAAACGATATTAGAACTATATCATTTAGGTGATAAAAATTATCACTAATGATAATCGATTTCGAATATAAAACGATAGTTTTTACGGACTAAAGTGTAATTTTCCTTATGATATCGTATTTGCATAAAATTATGCTATCGTTTTCGATAACGTAATTTTCAAAAAATAACGATAGTAAAATCGTCATGGTCCATATTTTGTTTCAAATGCTATTTAATAATATTTTGTAATATTTTTTTGCATTTAAATATACTAAATATAATAAAGAACTATAATCAGCTAAAATATGAAAAAATTCTAATTAAATATAAAATATATAAAAATCATCATACATGACATATTTTTATGCAAATATTATCAACAATAATATTTTCAAGCAATTACGTAACTAAAAAGTTTGGTTTCAGTATAAAAAAACGACTTTTTTGTATTTCATTCTCAGTTTGTTTTTGTTCGTTGAAGTTTTTTTCTATATGTTTATGTTTATGTTTATGTTTTTTTTTTTTTTTATTTTATTGGAAACAATTATTTTGAAATTTCGATATCGTAATAATATCGTTTTCTGCAATAAAACTTGATATTATAACCAGCACTTAATATGATATCGTTTTCGCTATCATATAGTTCTATCGCTTATTGGGAAAATATTGAGAATGGATTTCAGACATTTAATATACATAGCAAAATTTATAAAAAGTATTTTTTTGTTTTAGCACAAAATAAATTAATATTAAAATAATATTTCTATTAATGTTATTACTTTTTAAACGAATATAAAAATAAAAGAAATTAATGAAAAGACAATCTTTTGTAGCGGATAAAATTATTCGAATAACGAGTTTATTAAAAAAAATTTAATGGCACATTAAAATATAAATATAAAGTGACTCGAATGTATGTAGAATCATTTCGCGTTAATCATTTCGGTCGGGGGCGCGAAAATTATAACGATTTTAAGTTGAACATATAAACATGTTTGCAAACTAGAAGTTTATGTATAATTCTGGTAAAAATTACGCGTAATGTCAAAACTTACTCGAAGTGACTCGAATGTATGCAGAATCATTTCGAGTTAATCATTTCGTGCGGGGGCGCGAAAATTATAACGATTTTAAGTTAAACATATAAACATCGTTACAAACTAGAAGTTTATGTATAATTCTGGTAAAAATTACGCGTAATATCAAAACTTACTAGTTATTTACATAAAATGTATAATATTTTCAGTATTTGATGATATTAGTGTAGCATATTTTAGGGTTTCGTAGTAAAATTTAAAAAGTTTCATTTTACTAAAAATCTCGATTTTAAAAATCTAAGTTATTACTCCATATATTATAAGGAAATATATTTTATCAATTATATTTGTCGCCGTTCTTATAAGATTTGAAAAAATTGCAATATACTATATAAAAATACAAAAACAAAAAGTGTAATTTTTGCATAATTTTCAACAAGTCCATAAAATTTGTTTATTAAATTTATTTTTAATGTAAAATAACAAAAACTAAATTCACGCAGTAATCCATGCTATCTTATCAGAAAATGTGAATGTGCCTCGCGAAAAACTATTTTTTTTAAATTTCGCTCTTGAAACATTGAGACAACATATATAATTTTATATAAAGTTTGCATTTTTAGAGAAATTTTTCTATGGAAATTTTTATTTCTATGAAGTAAATGCGCAAATTTTACACTATGAGAAATTTTCCTTCGCTTGCAATGACCTTGTCTTTGGAAAAATATTGTAGATAAGGTCGTTGACAATGATCGTGGTTAAATGTCCACGTGATCTTAGTGGTGTTTTTGGTTATGATCACTACACAAACATATTTATTTTAATTAAATCAATCAAAACGACATAAAAAAATATTACCTTTGGTAATTATATTGTCTCCTTTTGGAAAATTAGTAAAAAAAATCCACAAAATTAAAATTTTAATTTTGATTAATTTAACACTTGTTATTTATATATATTAATTAATTTTATGTCTTGTAGACTTATAAGCACACGTGTGAACGGTATAAGATCAAGTTGGAAAAGAATGGCTTTAAATAGAATAAAGCTTCTCAGAAACATGTGTGTGTAACTTTAATACGTCATAAAAATACTCTTTCCATTGTTCACCCAGGCTTGTGGACTATAACCACACAATCATTTAATTGTATATTAACCCTACAGCTGATGGTTGCTAACCCTAGACATAAACCCAAAATAATTTAACATATAAATATTTCCATTGGTAATATTACATTATTTACATCAAAGAAGTAATTGATGTAATTATTTACAGATAGGTTTATTTAATATAAATACTTAATTTTTATACAGAAATGGTAATTAGACTTTTGATTTTAGTTCAAATTAAAATTATAACATTTTTAAGCAAATGTATTTGAGTAAAATATTGAAAGGAAATATTTCTAAACAGTTGTTTTGTATAGAATCCCTAACATGTTATAATTGAATATTGATAGCAAATGATTTCGTTAACATTCCAATATTAATTTTAGTACTCGTTATGTAGTTTAACATTGCAATTCACTTATGTACGAGGGCAGATCAATAAGTCCGTGACTTTTCGAACTTCCATTGCAGTTATATGAAATGCAACACTATTCCCATCGAGTACCACCTCTTAATAGACTACTGTCAAATTTTGAGAAAGTATCGTCATTTACTTTGCGTAAAAAATAGGATTTTTCGAGGTCCTTAATATAGGCATTTGTTTGGTCAATAATTCCATCGTTGGAGCTGAATCTCTTTCCACCGAGCCATTTCTTTAGGTTTGTAAATAGGAAGTAGTCACTAGGGGTTAAATCCGGAGAATATGGCGGATGAGGTAGCAATTCGTAACCCAATTCATAGAGTTTTGCCATTGAGACTGCATACGTGTGCACCCGTGTATTATCTTGACGAAAAAGAGCTTTTTTCTTGGCCATATGGAGTCGTTTTCTTTTTAAATCCTCATTAGATCGGTCTAATAAGTTGGCATAATATTCGCCGTTTATTGTTTTTCCCTTTTGTAGGTAATCGATGTGGATTATCCCGCGTGCATCCCAAAAAACTGTTGCCATCACCTTATTGGTCGACAAACTTACCTTGGCCTTCTTCGGAGCAGGTTCACCCGGAAAAACCCATTGTTTAGACTGCTTCTTGGTCTTCGGAGTACAGTAATGGATCCATGTTTCGTCCACAGTTACAAAACGCTGCAAAACTCATTCGGATTGCGGTTAAACAACTCCAAACAATCCTTTGAAGTTGTCACACGTTTACGATCAATTGAGAACAAATGCGGCACCCATCTTGCAGATTTGACGGTTTTTTTTCGCAAAAAATAATGTTAAATGAGCACTCGAAATTCACTTTTTTCCATTTTTAGAAAAATACACGAGGTTGTGTGTTTTGAACAGCTGTTAAACGAAAAGTAAATGACGACACTTGCTCAAAATTTGACAGTAGTCTATTAACAGGTGGTACTTGATTGGAATAATGTTGCATTTCATATAACTACGAGGGAAGTTCGAAAATTCACGGACTTATTGATCCGCCCTCATATGACATAACACTTATGTAAAAAAGGATAACACTTATATTAAAGGTAATACTTATGTTAAGAAGGGAACAAGTACGTTAAACAAATTTAAAAATAGTAATTAAAACTTGTTGTTTGTTTGGACTTGACGCCGGATTTACAGTCATGCAAATGTTTATTGGGCTTCTGAAACGCGAAGCACTTGGGCCGACGATCTGATTGTCTTGGATAAAATTTTGGCGTTGGGGGTGGCGTTATTCTTTTTTTGGCTGGTCGTAGAACTACGATGACGTCTCAGTTACTGGGTAGTTACACCTCTTGGTCGGCTAAATTGTTGTCGGCCCATATGCAAGAGCGTAGGATGTAACACATCAAATTTTTGAAAGATCTTAGTGAGGTACACGTCCTAAAAGCATGGCTACGAGCCAAACAATATTTATATATTTTGACCAACTGTCTCCATTTTCTGGTGTCCATATTAAGGAACTTACGGTAAAATTTTAGTGGATCATATTTCATGCATATAAAATATTGATGAATGTCAGGATCACGAATTTGTTGATAACGAGATCCTTGGTTACTGTTTTAGCGGTGGTTGCGAGGGCTCATAGCGACTTTCTTTTACCTGCTGGGAAAAAAACATAAAATTAGATGTGGTACTATTGAGTTTAGGTTAGTAACTTTTAGTGATAGTAGATATAAACTAATAAAAGATGTTATGAGTATAAATAGAGATTTATAAAGTATTTAAAATAAATTTATGAGAAATTAAATTTTTGTTAAAACCATAAGGAATTATAAAAATATTTATTTTAAAAATGGGGTATAGCAAAGTTTTACAATAGAGCTAGTTATAACTTCAGAAGCTATTTATATGTCAACCGTTCAAACGTTTGCATCTGAACCTGGATGTGTTTTCACTACTCTACCATAAGAGGATTGTAAGTCATCAATTACAACTACGAGATCTTCAATTTGCAAGTTTTTAAATTGGTTTTCCCATTGTGAAGAGATTTTAAATAATCATCCTTCCATCTGATAGCAAACTGGTGGTGAAGAGATTTTAACTTTTCCCACCTATTTACAAGAGACATATTTTGAATAGTTTGCTCTGTGAGAGCCATAATAGGAGCTCCTCTTAAAAAATTCTAGGAGTCAGAGAAGTAACATCATGATAAAGCGTATATAGGTCGAGAATTAAGGACATCTTCTATTCTTGTTAAAATAGTAAAAAAAAATTCCTTAAAATTAAATTTCTGAGCACCAGCAATACGCTTTAAGTAGAAATTAAAAGTTTTTACCGCAGCCTCCTATAATTCACCCATATGAGGCGCATGTGGTGGTATAAACTTCCATACAAAGCCGTGAGTATCATATTTTTGGGCTATATTATTTGAAACAGTTTTTATAAATGAGGAAAATTCTCGCAATAACACACGACTGGCTCCTGGGAAATTTCTGATACTGTCTGACATTACCCTTTGGAAGAGCGCCTGCCTCTCGACGAAACGGGAAAGAAAGGTCTAAACAAGTTTCTAAGTGAATAGCGTTTATGCTGAAGCACACAAAAACGCAAACATATTCTTTAACGATAGATGATTTACATAGTGATGAATTAAAAGGGGACAGCAAAGTCAATTCCAGTAATTTGAAAGGGAGGGGATAACTTACACATTCCTAGAGGGGGTGGAGCCATTATTTGAGCGCATGATTGTTGCTTGTGAATTATGCACGTTTTGCAGTGCCGATTTTTTTTTCAGCTTTGAGCTGAGATATGTAAAATTCGGTTTGTACTGTCCTACACATTTGATTGCACTCTGCGTGAACGAGGAATGTGTGTGAAAGAGGAATGTGTAAAATTATAGGGTAGCGTTTATTGTATGTAAGAGAAGATTGAGACAACCGACCATTTACTCATAGTACTAAATTGTAGACTACAAATGGATTAAGAGTTTTTAAAGGGCTTTTGGTAGATAATTGCTGAGGGTTAGAGAGTTGTGAATATTCTTCAGAGAAAAATTTTTTTGAGATATCAATTTCAATCTCATTTATACGAATGCTATTTTTTTCAATTATATTTAATGTAGATGGGCTTGAACTTTTCTGAGTAATTCGATTAAAAAAATGAAAAACGTAACACATTACTCGAAGTGCTCTAGGGTAAGAGAGAAAGTTCTCGAGAATATCAGTATTTTCCATAATGCACAGTGGGCAGGATCGAAATTTTTTGGAAATAAATCTGTAACCAAATTTCATGAAAATCAAACCAGCCGACCAGAAGTTAAAGAATTATTTCCAAAAAATTTTGATTCTGCCTCACTATGTTGTGTTGTGGGAAACTTGTATTTTTTGACTTTGTTCTCTTGTTTTAAGAGCATTTTTATTTGGCCATGCATTTGCAGGTCTAGTTAACCATCTTGGACCATTCCACCAAAAAGTATTATTTTTGAGCTCTGATGGTATACTTCCCCGTGTTCCTTGGTCTGAAGGGTTATCATGTGTTGGGACATGGCGCCTTGGATACTAAGCGGTTTATACTAGATATGCGATTGGCAATATATATTTCCCATATAGATGGCGGTTTTCAGAGCCATCATAATACAATGGAAGAATCTATCCATAAGTATACTTCATTTACATTAAAATCAAGGATTGTAGTGACATAATTAACTAAATCAGATAATAGTACTATTCCGTTGAGCTCTAGGCGTGGAAGATAAACAGTTTGAATTGGTGCAGCTTTACTTTTGGCTACTAATAAGTTTGAGAAAACTGAATAGGTATTAGTTTGACATCTAATATAAACGGTAGCGCAATAAGCTGTTTTAGGTTTGAACTGTAACCAAAGAGAAATTGGAATTGTTTCGATACTAGGAATATCTTCTACAATATTGTTCCATCTTTCAAGAGACTTCTTAGAAGCATCTTCATTCCATTCTAATCCTTCTAGACAGGATGAAGATGCATTAGCAATTTTGCTTTAATAACTATTAGTGCGAGCCACCCACCAGGGTCAAAAAGCTTTGCGGCGGCTGAAAGGATTTGACGTTTAGTTATTTTTTCGGACTTTACGATTGTCAAAAAACTATAAGTGAAAGAGTCCGTGAATACCAAGAGTTTTTTTGAAGCTTGCTTCATGAAATTTAAGAAAATCTTGATCGTATTGACCTTCTTGAGATAAATTCACTAGCAGCTGAGAATCGTTTGCAGTGATCTTTTTCAAAGTCATCATAGCAAATTTTAGGACCTTAATTAATTGGTTCTGTGCCGCTGAAGTTTCTTCTAGAGAGTGACCTCCAGAGAGGATATCAACGACATAAGTCTCATTATGTAAAATGGAGGCCGCTTTAGGGTAGGTGCGCAATTTACAGCAAAGGTTACGGTTTCCAATTGATAATATTTAAAAGGTCGGTCGGGTTCGTTTTGAAATATAGTTTTTTGGAAGGGTCTTTATATGGGATTTATCAGTATTTAACCGTACATTTTCTGTATATCAGCACTGAATGCATACTAATATTTTATCCAATCGAGAATAATTGTTATTAACTAGCATTGTAAAGTTGGGCCAGTACATATAATATCATTAAGAGAAAACTGCGATTTTGTTTTCGTTGAGGTATTGAAAAAACTCTTACTTTCGTGGTTTTGTGTTCAGGATGAACAACTGCATGATATGATGAATAGAAAGAGTAATATTTGCCTTGTATTACAACTTCACATGATAAAGTTTCTTCCATGTGGTCAAGCGTTAAGTATTCATTGAATACTACGTTGTATTGGGACTGCAGTTCGGGGTCTTTAAAAAGAGTTTTTCCCATTCTTCAGTATAGAGCTATGACTATAAAACACGAAGAGTCAAGGAATATTTTGTTAGGGAAGTCTTTTTTGAAAGGCAGTCTTACAACATATCTTCTGTTTTTATGACGTTCAGTTGTTTGTTTATATAGTTCTTCGCAATACTCCTCTTCTTCTACTTTGACACGAGATGTAAGAATTTCTTCCTGTTCCCAGAATTTTCTTAAGAGGTCATTCAAATTGAAGTTTTCTAAAGGAATGTAAACGCCTGAATATTTTGAACTTTTATAGGGCCACTGAGCACCCATCCGAAAATGGTGTTATAGACAGAGGTCCTTTTTTATCCCATCGGTATTAACATATTTTCATAATCATTCTTTATTTGGTACTTCTTTTTTGCCACCGATTCCAATGATTTCAACATGGTATTTTTTATATGGAAGTTGAAGTCTATTTCTTATTCTTTTAGATAAGAATTTTCGTTGTAAATCAGGGTCTATGGTGAAGAGTTCACCTAAATGATATATTTATATCAATGCTGAAAAATTGTCTTGAAATTGTGCAGAGGTTTGGGGATAATCACAGTAATCAACATTTCGGTCATTAGAATTATTTGAGGATGATTTTTAAGAAATATTGTTTGTTTCATTTGTAATTTGTGACTCTGAATTTTGTGAGGGATTTTTCAACTGTTTTTTCAAGTGTAACAAAGTATGGTGAGTCTTTTTTCATTGTGTTTGCTCTAACAATTTGCTTTTGAATGAGCTGAAAACAAACAATTGTTACAAAACTTGTTTTTATAAAAAAATCTACTCTTTGTTGCGGTGTAAATGCTTTAAATTTGGGGCAAGTTCTTAAAGAATGGGCATCATTGCATAATTTGCATTTTTTTATCCTTTATTTATTCCACTTGGCAACATAGGGCTCCTACAATCAACTTCCAACTAATTCTATCATTACAAATTAATTTCATTTCATGAAAAGATTTGTTAACTTTTTTAATGTCATTTAAAATTGTTCTACACCATGTGTTTTTGGACGACCGGAGCGCCGACTTTCTTGGGGATTCCACTATAAGGCAGCTCTCGTAACACTGCCAATAGGTTTACGGAGAGTATGTCCTATCCATCTCCATATTCTTCTTGTTATTTGACGAACTATTGGTTCTTCCTTTGTTAGCCTCCAGAGCTCTGTATTTACGATTTTATTTGGCCAAAATATTCGACATATTATTCGTACTCTTGTTTATAAATACTTGAAGTCTCTGTGCTATAGTGTTAGTCATCAGCCAAGTTTCGCTTTCATACAGCAGTGTTTTGTTTATGCAAATGCTGACCTTGCTTTTTTAGTCTACGACACATCTTCCTCCACATCACCATCAATTGACAACATGCATCCCAGATAACAAAAGTATTTTACAAATTTATTCATCTGGTTTTGTATTTCAAATTGGTTATCGGTGACGTTATTAACTCGCATTGCATGTGTTTTTTTAATGTTTATTTCTAAACCAACGACCCTTGCTAACTCGCCTAAATCGTCTACTTTGCTTTGCATATCGTTGCATTTGTGCGAAAAGAGGCAGATATCGTCTTCGAAATGCAAGTCTTCCAGATATTTGCTAAAGCCCCTCACAATACCCTGTAATAGACTTGTAAGTTCACAGTGTGTAGTGGGTTAAATAAAAGACTTAGCTCTTGCAGTTGAAACACAAAAAAAAAAATATATGAAAAGAAAGTTACATTAACCCTATCACTACCTATTGGTCCTCATGAGAACTGAACGCATATATATATATTTCGTATAATTGTTAAACTTGAAAAGGAAATAGTTAAAAATGAATAGGTTATGAACTTAAGCAAGGGGTTAGTATGTATAACAGTTATCAAAAAAAATTATAGTTTAGGACTGTGACAATGTGGCTTGTTAGAGGTGCTAATGAAATTGACGAGTAGGGTATTGACAATTTTATTATCCTTTTCGAAATCTTGTTCGTGTTTAAAGCTGAGATTTCAGTTAGTTATGTTTTAAGTCAGTCCCCAAAGTTTCCATTCCTCGAGTGGTACTACGTGTGTTGTGATCTTTGAACAATAGACCACATGTACCACCGAGGAGCTTGAGAAGATAAAATGACAAAGATATGTATGATGCGATGTAAAAAAAATACCCTAATTTGTAAAAATTATTTAATTAAATTTATATTCGTATTTAATATTTATTCTAATTAATTTACCTTTTTAATATAGCGTATTTCCCTATTTTTCTATAATTTTTAAATTTCGGCAATTCCCTTCTTTGAGAATAAATGAAATATTTCTTTACCGAGTGATTTTCTCTAATAAAGGATAACACTTGATTAAAAAAACAAATATGCAATTTACTATAAATGTTGTTTTACTTTGTGGATCTTTTTTGTTGTGTGGTTATGATTAAAAAGGACAAATTGAAATTATTTTAATTCTCATGAGACCTATGTACAATTTTTTTTTCTTATAAAAGCTTTTAATGCATATGGTCGTCTCATTCAAACTTTATCGATCAGTATCATTAAATGAGTATTTTGATACCGATAATATGCATAAGTAAAGAATAGGGAATAGAACCACATGAAAAAAACCGGTATTTTATTGGTGATGGGCTTTATGTTAATGATATTTATTTGGGAGAATGTAAAATGTAATATAATGTAGAATTCTCTTGGATTATAAACATAGGTATGCAAAAAGAAAATAAAGTCATAGTGAAATATGTAAAAATTTTTTGCTAACAAGTATACACTATGTAGATTTTAGTGAAAGAAATATTTTGATTAATCTGACGTTGTTGTTTTCAGCGATGTTATTAATACTTTCGAAATTTTGCTTCCATCGACGAGTTTGATCTCCTAGGTTGGTAAATAGCTGACCATTTGTATCCTTTATGGTATGGTTACGGCTTATGTTTTGATTTGAAAGTCGACCTATTAGTTGATGAAGCTCTTTCATATTATTCACTCCTGCAGGTGCTTCTGCTTTAATGACTATGTTTTGGAAGTATTTTCTTTTGTTTTTTCGGGCTGATGTCTTGATGTGATTTTAGATTTAGGTTCAACAATTGCAGTTGTTTTAAGCGATTTCTTTCCTGTATTAAATTCCAGGTGATGTCTGACATCCATACTTTTTCTATTTTCTTTGCATCTGTATCCTATTTCGTCTTTTGTCATATTCCTAAGCAGGTTCAATGTTTCTTCCTATGATCTATTGTTTGATGGTAAATAATCTCTTAACAATTCTCCAACTCTATCTTTTTTAGTTTTGTCACATAGTTTGGTGACATCTAAGCGTTTATATATTTGCTATGTATTTTTCTTGTATATACTTTTAAGTTTAACTTTTATTGTGGTTGCCACTAGTTTGCGATCGCTGTCCACATCAGCGCCTCTTTTGGTCCGCACATCTACTAATTTTTCTCTCTATTTTCGACGAATACACATGTTATTTGGGAATGTCCACGTATATTTATGAATATCTTTGTGAGGCAGATTGAACCACCAATCACAAGATAAAAAGTTTGACAGAATTCTATAAATCGTTCTCCATTGTTTTTTTTTTTTTTAATTCCCATGCCACTTTCGCTCCTATTTTCTTTCTTACCGTATATCTCAACATTATCTTTTGCAGATATTATTTCACCACACCACCGCATTTCACTTATACCCAAAACAGAAATGTTAAATTTAAGCAATTGTGACTCTTATTGTGCGAGTCTTGATGTTTCTCTAAGCGTTCTTACGTTCCATTGTCCAATTCTTATCCGTTTTCGTGTGCCAAAGGTCGTCATCGTTGTAGGGGATTCATCAGTTTCTGTTGTAATCATTTCAGTTTCAGATAAACGGATGATTAGTCCATTGTATCCTATGATGGTATTGGGGCTACCACTTTAAAATAAATAGCGAGCCGCTTGCTCCAAGATTGACGTCCGCTGTCAAGGAGATCATTGAATGAAGCTGTTGTACAGAACGACGTCTTCGTGAATACCACAGCGCCTTCTGCTTTCCATAAGTAAGCACACCAATTGACTAAACCCTTGCTACTTATGGTACTAAGGAACCAGCTGCCGTTTCTTAGGGTAGATTTTGATCACACCTAGGTATTTTATTTCCCGTTACCCGCCATATTTATAAAATATGATGAACTTCCCCAATTCCCCAATGGGAGGGTCCCGATGGATGTTCTAGCAAACCCCACACGGGTCATAATTTGCATGTAGTATTTAAATTTTCTTGTGAGGCATATATACGTACTTTAGAGCGTGGTATGCTAGAAAGGTTAAAACAGTATTTTATTTTGATACTATCGGCGCTCAACGGCCTTATATCTGTATATAAGGATTTGAGACCATTTTGGAAGCTCACTTGGTGATGTAATAGTCTTATATCAGGTAGTTTAGTTGAGATGAGACGAATTAGAATTGGGTCCCAACTTTTTACATTAATTCCAAGGATTTTAAGAGTACCTAAGTTATCGCTTACCGACGATCGAATTCATAAAATTGATCCACTATTTTCATTTGTTGCCGCAGGAATGTCAAAAAGAATTTTTGTTTATCTACCAGATAATATATATTTTCATAGCGATTTTTTAAAGCGTTCCAAGCGAGTTCTAAATCGTCATGAGGAAGGGGATAGCGCCCGCTTCACCTTTAGTTTCATTACGAAGGTAATAAAGCTTTGTAACTGGCAAGAGTTTCGAATGGATTATGTAAGCGGGAGTGAACATATCTCGATGGCCATTGTTCATAACGTAGTCTCTACATTAGAGAATTTCTTATCAAGACAAACGTTAAACTTTGTGGAAGGTGGCAACAGTTGCACAAAAACAACAATATGGCGTATTCATTATTGTTTTTTATATATTCAGTTTGACAACTGTAACAACCAAAATAATAATCAGCTGTTTAACTAAGGTTACCTTGTATATATTCGCACTGATTTTGACGTTTGTTTTGATAAAAATTTACCTAATGTAGACACTAGATAACCGCCTTGAAATGTTGCTATGTCACATGAGGGCAGAGACCTGCGCCGAGAAATTTTATCGGCAGCGGCGGCTTGTGTTAAGAAGCTTCGGCGGCGGCTTAAAATCGCTGTCAGCCGGCTGATATCACACACATTTTTCTAATTAAAAATTCTATATTTTCGTGTCCCATTGATTAATATTGTTCATAAAAATATGACGAAATTTTTTTCCAGCGAAAGTATGAACAGAATTATTCATTTATTGAAAATATTTTAAAAAAAGAATATGGGATTAATCTAAGGACATTTTTGGATTTTTACACAAAATATTAGAATAATTGTTTTCATATTAGAATGAGAAATGGTCTGCTCCGATATAAAAACATATCAATTATTAAGATATGCTAAAGAAATAAAAAAAGTACAATAAATAATAGAATTTATATCAATTATTTTGATAATTCGCAACCACATATCGTTCATTTGGTGCAATGGCATAAGTAAAAGAAAACCAAATTTCGACTTAATATCAATAGTGAATAGAAGTGATTTATAAGCTGACAAAATCTTGTGTACGAGTTTTTTTAGATTTCTCGCAGGATGGTGATCAAGGCTCATTAGAATTTATTAGCATATATCAGATTTATTAGAATATATCAAAAATAATCAATTATAAGACATCAAAAATACTTGGTTGATTTATAATTATTTCAAGTTCCAAATGGTGCAAATATTTATCTTTCATATTTAAATACAACATAAATGGCAAATACTGCATTAAAATAATAAAAAAAAGTTTCGTTTTTAACATATTTTGCAAAAAAAAAAATTAAAAACGCCGGCTGCTTTTAGGTCGGAAATTTTACGGCAGTGGCGGCTTCCAAATTTTTCTCGGCGGCTCGGCTTAGCCGGATTTCAGCCGTTCGGCGCAGGTCTTTGCTTGGGGTACTTTGATAAAAAGATTCGAATTGTCTTGGGTATAATTTTAATGAAGAATTTGAGGTTGCAACGAAGAACGGGCTGAACTTTTGAAACCTTGGGCTTATATGTCTCATCTGAGTGCTCTCATTAGATCAATGATTTGAGATGTACAAACGTAGTAAGCATCTAAAAAGGCATTACAATTTTTGTCGCACTCTTTGAATTCTGCCTTTACTTCATTTTTTGGGGATACCATAACTTTCTCATACGAGGCTTTTACTCTAAACCATCTTGCATCTACGTATTTAACTTAAACCTTCAGAAGAGACACAGTTTGATCTTCGACATATGCTCGATGAAATTTTTGGCAGAACTACAATAAGTGATCGCAGTCAAATACAAATCGCTCGTGAAGAACTGTGCTAGGGTTAGATTTTTTTTTTTTTTTTTGAGAAGTGGTAGCCATTTTAGGTAATAATTTGATTTATAAAGATATTTAGATTTAATAAATCTTTTTGAATTTTTAATTTCAATTGGGATATTGAGAAAATATAATATTTATATGTAAAACTTGTAATGAGTTTTAGAGCGAGTTTTTTTGTGCAAATTTTAAAATATATAAATTATAAAGATGTATTTTTTATTAATAATTGATTTTTTTTAAAAAAAATGTAGAAATTTTAAAATTTATTTAATATTTAATTTAATTAATTTAATTCAAAATTTTAAAGAATATTTATTTATTAGTATAGCTGGGTAGATTTGTAAAATTATACTAGATTTGATTATCTAGCAAATTCCTTTATAAATATTGATGGAATTTTCAAAATATAATAATACTAAATTTGAGTATCTTGTAAAAACTGTTGAACAGTGTCTATAGAATTTTCAAAATATGTAAATTCTAACTCAGTAGCGGTTTTTTATTATTATTATTATTATTTTTTTTTTTTTTCTTCTTTTTTTTGATAATAACACTAGATTGGAGTATCTAGTAAAAACTGCTAGTGTAGATGAAATTTTCAAAATATGTAAATTCTAACTTATAATGGTTATTTTTTGAGAAAAACACTAGATATGAGTATCTAATGAAATAGTTGTGGAATTTACAATATTTTTATGATGAAAAAATGATTTAGAATTCTGTGGAAATGCTATGTATCGTTGTAGCGCAGCGGTGAATTTCAAATTATTTTGATATTGAAAAAAGTAAAATTTTCCGACAGATCAAAGATAAGGGCGTTCAAAAAATATCTTTGAATAACGTATAATTAGATAAATAGATTCAAATGCTAAACTTTGAGATTTATTCTAATATTCTTAAGCAATATGTAGATTTTGATTATTTACTTACGAACGTAATTTTGTAATCAACTGAGCGAAATTATTTGTTAAAAACGTTTTTATTTCATAGATTTTCATAAATAATCAAAATGAAATTTATTAATTACACGAAAAAAATAAAATAAATAAATAAAAAATTAGAAATTATTTTATTTCGGTTTAGGAAATTATCTTTAAAATCATTAATATATTGATATATGTTTCGAAATAATAGTGTTAAATATTAATTCATCATTTACAATTTGTTTCAAAGTTGTGTTAAAATAGGGTAACTGTGTATATAATTATGGTGTCTACTGTTCTTAAAAAAAGAGAACTATGATATTTAATTTCCTTGCTCTTTTATAATAACACTTTACATAAAATATATGAACAACTTAAATTTATCTTCCCTCTTAGTTCTTATATGCGAATGTAACTCTTTTTGTTTTGCGTAATTTATAAAAAGTAATAAATGAAGTTACTGTGTAGATAATTACAGACATAAGAGAAACGTTAACAAATTATTTGTATTATAAACTCTTAAAAAAGATGACGATTTTTTAGACGCGGTTCTTGAACTATGTAACAACAAATTTTTTTTATGTATATAGGAATTAATTTTTGAAAGTAGAGCCCAAAATTTTATTGGATTTAAGTATTTTATGTTATTAGTATTATTGTTATTATTATTATTATTATTATTATTATTATTATTATTATTATTATTATTATTATTATTATTATTATTGTACGATAAGGAGCTTTTTCCTTACCGGCAGCGATATAAAGCAAATCAGTTTTTTGATTTGTTATTTATATTGTCACTGAAAATGTTCGTTGGGCCGAGTAATTATTTTAGAAATTTGCGACCGTGAAACGCGAGAATAAATGACAAGACATGATGCTTGTTCGACTTCAACTATAATAATAAATTCTTTATTTTCAATTTCTTAAACTAACTAAACATACGATCAAGTAAATAAATAAGGGCTAATGTGTTGTTGTTGTTATTCTATGTTGAGAGACAAATAAAAGGAATTCACCTCTAGTAATGTACATATGTGCAAAAAACTAAACAATAAATAAAATATGTACCGATATTGAATTTTTGTTTACAACAACACGTTATGAGATGCTAATACAAAACAAAATAAGAAATAAAATATAACCTAACGGTTAATATCAAAAGAAGTTATAGTGAACCATAGAAACAAAATTTACATCAAATTACAGTGGGATGGGTGGCTCAAAAATATGAATAAATTTAAATGCAATAAAAAATGCAAAATAAGGTAGAAATAAATATAAAATAAAACAATGAATTTAACAACATATAAATAAGTATTATACGGTGACCTAACATACCGGCCCCATTGAAAGGACACTTTCAAGATGAACAAAGTAGAGCAAGTCTGTGGATAGGGCGACGTATAACTCCTTTTGTTGTTTTAATGTCAACCACTCGAACACGATTATCTCTTCCAAGCACAGTATTGATGATTTTGCCCATGAGCCTTTTTTGTGGGGGTAGATTATCCTCATTAACAATTACTATAGATCCATTGATGATACTGTTGTTTGAGGTAGTCCATTTATTACGTTAATATAATCGTGGGACCATTTTTTCCAAAAATGTTGTTTCATAGCGCTTATCCGGGCCCAATACCCAAGGTTATTCATTTCCTTTGTAGGGACATCACGTTCTGGCAAACTACGTAGGGGAGCGCCAATTAGAAAATGGCCAGGTGTAAGGGCTTCAAAATCACTTGGATCGGAAGATAGGTGATATTGATCTTGAATTTAAAATAGCCTCTATCTCGATCATCGCAGTTGTCAGCTCTTCGTATGTAAGCCTAGTGTTAGCCAGGGTTTTAGTTAAGTGGCCCTTTGCAGATTTTACGGCCGCCTCCCACAATCCGCCAAAATGTGGTGCCCTAGGGGAATAAAGCGAAAATTTATAAATTGATTTGAGCAATTATTTACAATAAAATTTGAGTTCTTTGAATCAAAAAGGAACGATTTTAATTGAACCAATTTAGAATTTGCACCAACGAAATTGGTGGCATTATCACAGAATATATCTGTGGGCAAACCTCTTCGTCCAATCAACCTTTTCAGAGCGGCAATAAAGGCGTCAGTTGATAAGACCGATACAACTTCAATGTGCACTGCTTTAGTTGCGAGACAGACAAAAACAGTAATATAGGTTTTATATGGGACCTTTCCTTTGATGCGGAAGTAAATGTTAACTGGACCACAAAAATCAACGGCACATCTGGCGAAGGGCCTTGAAGGGTTGAGACGCTCTGCAGGTAAATTTCCCATCATCTGTGTTAGCAATTTTGGGCGATAACGAATGGATTGTGGGCACGAATTGACAATGCTACGACATAGATTTCTTGAGTTGATGATCCAAAATTTCTGGCGAATTAACGACATTAGAGTCTTAGGTCCAGCGTGATAGTTACTAATATGTAGATGGCGTACATAACAGCTCACAAAGTGATTTTTACTGGGCAGAATTATAGGATGCTTTTGACCTTCAGAGATTGATGCTAAGTCCAAGCGACTACCAACTTTGTGCAAATTGAAGAAATTAAGGAATCAAGGAAAGGCTTGAGACACTTTAGAGCGCCTTGAGGATCCTTTTTCTTTAGAGCACGATTTATATCCTCTTGAAAATGGAGTTTCTGGATATTAAAGACAATACGAAATAATGCATTTTCTAATTCTTGGGGCTGCAAAGAATCAGAACAAAAAATATTAGTTTTCGGTTTATAAGCAAAACGAAGCATCGAGGCGACAATACGAATGATTTTTAAATATGAACTATATCTTGCAATCGAATCCAAAATGTAATTAGATTTTACTTCAAGGCACGTTGTAGTTTTACGTTTTTCTTCGGGCAATTTATCCAATTTATTTGGAGGCCACTGAGTAGGATCTAGAGCGAGAAATGCTGGTCCATTGAACCATATAGATGAGGAAAGTTCTTGAACAGTTGAACCTCGAGACACAATATCAGCAGGATTGAAATGAGTTGGGACATCTCGCCAACTACAAGCATTAGTAAGGTCCTGAATTTCTGATACCATGTTGCCAACAAAAACGGATAATGTTAACGAATGCTGCTTGAGCCAATGAAGAACGAGTTGAGAATCTGTCCAGAGAAAAACTTCAAGATTTGGTATTGGGAAAAGATTTTTGATTTTAGAGTATAATTTTGCCATAAGTTGTGCGCCGCATAATTCTAATTTAGGCAATGATTTTCTTTTTGTTGGAGCGACACGAGATTTAGCAATAAAAAGACGAACAGATACATTTCCTGTAGAAGTTTTTACTCGAAAATAGAAACAGCAACCATAAACGCGAATTGAAGAGTCACAAAAGCCGTGAAGTTGAATTAATTGAGAATTACGAGCAAGACAAAAACGAGGAATTATAAGCCAAGATAATAAATTGAGATTTGAGACAGAAGATTTCCAGGCTGAGTATAGTTCTTGAGGTATAGATTCATCCCAACTAATTTTTAGAATCCATAATTCTTGCATGATGATCTTTGACTTTATAATAAGCGGTGCCAAGAGTCCTAAGGGATCGAAAAGAGATGACGAGAGGGACAAAATTGTTCATTTGTTAATTTTTTCCTCCATTTGGCGAAAAAGAAAATAGGAAAATATCTTCTTGTTAATACCAAGAGCACTAGTAACAGCAGTGTCATCAATATTCAAACTTTTGGTAGTTTTATCATCTTGAAAATCTTTATGGTTTGAGTGCCATTTATCTAATTGAAAACAACCTTTACTAAGAATTTCATTTACCTCCTGCTTAATTTGATCCAATTCTTCTATTGTCCCGGCCCACTTAGGAAATCATCAACATAAAATGAAGACTTTATGATCTTTGCGTCAAGTTCGTACTGGTCCTTATACTGATCTGCAAGATCAGTATAAGGGGCAGCTGACATTCCGTAGGTAACTGTATTTTGCTGATATGTACGAATTTCTGCTTCCTCTGAATTTCTCCACAAAATGTATTGAAATTTACGATCATGAAAGTCAATGAGGACCTGGCGATATATTTTGACTATATCAGCTGTGATGGCGTAGCGATGAAGGCGAAAACGAAGTAGAATTTTGTACAACTCATCTTGAATAGTTGTACCAACCATAAGAATGTCGTTCAAAGATTTATGGGACGATGAGGGACATGAAGCATCGAAGACTACTCTTAATTTCGTAGAGGTACTATTGGGCTTAAAAACGCAAAGATCGGGAATGAAATAGTGAGGTTCATCTAAGCGGGGATTTCGAACTAGATTCATATGTCCACAAACTTCATATTCCTTCATAAAAGCGACATATTGTGATTTGAGATTGTTGTCTCGAGCAAACCTTCTCTCCTGAGATGAAAATCTTTTAAGAGCCATATTTCGAGAGAAGCCTAAATTTTCAGAGGATTCTTTGAATGGCAATTTAACAACAATCCTATCAGAAGCTTCACGATGAACTGTATTATTAAAATAGGTTTCACAATCAACTTGCTCTGGAGTCAGAACAGTTGGACCAGATTCAACTTCTTCGATTTCCCACAAACGTTGTAATTTTAAATCGACCTCTTCTTCTATCGAGAGCATACAAGAAGAACTAGAACTTTTGGAATGATTTGAATTATAGCGACCAGCAACTATCCATCCAAAAAGTGTTTTTTGTAATTTGGGCAAATTAGGACCAAGTTTTATTTGACCAATCGACCAAATATCGAAGAAAGTTTCAGTACCAATAAGTAAATCGATTCTTTTGACTTGAAAAAGTTTACATCAGCAAGCTGGGTGTTTGGCGGCAAATTCCACGACTAGGCATCTAATTCTGAATCAGGTTGATACGAAATGTGAGGGGTCACACAAAAGCAAAGAGGTACTTCAAAATCAGTAAAACGAGATTTAACATTTGTCGACGATCTATATTTGCTTTTGCTATGCGTGTTACCAATACTAGCAACTTCAGTAGTTTGTTTTTTGCGAGACAAATGTAATTTTTGCGAAAATTCATCAGTAATGAAATTCAATTGAGAACAATAATCCAACAAAGCGCGTCCCAATTGATAGCAACCATTAGCATCACGAACGAGAACCATGGCAGTAGCTAGAAGCACCTGTTCCGGCGAGGATTTTTCCATATGGGCATGGACCGAGGCGGAATTCAAGGCAGCATGAGATGTAGATGGTTCAGCAGCTGGGGACGAGGGCCTAGAAGCTGGCTGAGACCGATGAAGTAAACTATGATGCGAGCGAGAACAAAATTTGCACTTGAATCAAGAGGAACAGTTATTTACTTGATGCTCTTTCCATAGACAATTAAGGCAGAGACCTAATCGTTTTGCATTTTCAAAGCGTTGACCGACATTTATATCTTTAAAACGAGAACAGCGACTAATAGTGCGGTCATCTTTAGAGAAAAGTGTGCAAACGCGTTTTGAAACCGTGAAACTATAGCCAGGTTTAGAATATTTATTTTTGGACTTACCAGAATTGTGATTTTCGGGCTTACGAAGGTTCACATGTGAATGTCTGGTATCAACAGATACCAAAAATTGGCAATGCCTTTCAAGAACCTTGGAGCAATCATCCCATGATGGCAATTTGGTGAAGTCCAAAGAATTACTATATAAATTAGCATAGAATTAGCAATGTCGCTAGGAGAGCCAAGAGGTAATAACGAGCTATAAAGAGCAGAAACATTATCAACGAGACTACGTAATTGTGCACTATTGTATTTGGACATGGCTGGTAGTTCAAAAAGTGTGGTTATGTTTTCCATAAAAATGAGCGAGTTATTGTCGTAACGATTTTTGAGCCTTTCTTTTGCTTTAGGTTAATTTTCATCTGTAATTTGGAAAGCCTTGACCGTTTCCAGTGCTTGGCCATGAAGGCAGTTGAGCAAATGGTTAAATTTTTCAATATTCGATAGTCCATATTCACGATCAATAACTTGATTAAACAACGTTATAAAATTTTTGTATTCACTGTACTTACCACTAAATGTGGGCAATTTATGGTTGGAAACAGGGAAACAAATTGTAGAATCCGACAACGTTGTGTTATGGACATCCTCACCAAGCTGCGTTTGTATATTCATTTTAACTGCGATGTACAAATCCTCAATTTCGGGCCTACTGTTGTCGTCTGGGTCATATTTTTCAATTTGGGTTTGATACGTTAATATTTGTTTAAAATATGACTCCAAAATCCCCAATCGGCACTTTAATTCAGATGAGGAGAGTGTCCTGCCTTCACCCCTTCCATTGGCTTCAATTTGGTTCTTTATACGGGTAATACTTTTCTTCGTATTAGCCCGTTGCTGCTTCATTTCTTCCATCGACATCGTATTTTTTTAACCACAAAACACAATTTATTTTATGAAAAATGAACCACAAAATGTCCAAATAAATTTTTATTGTAAAATGTCGACTCGGTATTTGTTCTTTTTTTTTAAGCACTGCACACGTTTGGTTAACGAAAACGATTTCCAAAGAAAAGTCTTTAGAATTTTCCACGGACCGCGCAACGAAAAATTAAGAAAAAAGTTTAATTTACTCGTGCCCCTCGTTGGGCGCCAAAATGTACGATAAGAAGCTTTTTGCTTACCGACAGTAATATAAACCAAATCAGTTTTTTGATTTGTTATTTATATTGTTACTGAAAATGTTCGTTGGGCCGAGTAATTATTTTAGAAATTTGCGACCGTGAAACGCGAGAATAAATGACAAGACAATATGCTTGTTCGACTTCAACTATAACAGTAAATTCTTTATATTCAATTTCTTAAACTAACTATACATACGATCAAGTAAATAAATAAGGGCTACTGTGTTGTTGTTGTTATTCTATGTTGAGAGACAAATAAAAGAAATTCACCACTAGTAATGTACATATGTGCAAAAAACAAAACAATAAATAAAATATGTACCGATATTGAATTTTTGTTTACAACAACACATTAGGAGATGGTAACACAAAACCAAAATAAGAAATAAAATATAACCTAACGGTTAATATCAAAATAAGATATAGTGGACCATAGAAACAAAATTTAAATCAAATTACAGTGGGATGAGTGGCTCAAAAATATGAATAAATTTAAATGCAATAAAAAATGCAAAATAAGATAGAAATAAATATAAAATAAAACAATGAATTTAACAACATATAAATAAGTATTATACGGTGACCTAACAATTATTATTATTATTATTTTATTTTATTTTTTTTTTTTTGTAATGGCGAATATATTTGAAATTGTTGGTAGAAACATGTAGATTTCTAGTAAAGAAAATATTTTTTTTTTTCTTATTTTTCACGAAACACAAAACTTGCAATTGAATATATAAGATATATATGAACTTTAGTTGTGAACTACTTTTTCTTACAATTTACATGTGCATATCGGCTTTTTGTTTTTCCGTAGAACTTTTTATATTCTGACAGATACAAATGTATGTATGAAGAAATACATTTTTTATATTGATTAGAATTTTAAACCATACATGCGAATGTTCTTATTATAGCAACAATATTTGCATTTATAATATGATTTTTTATGATTTTTCCCCCATCACAATTTCTTTTGCATTTTGTTTAAGGTGTTGTATGTTTTTGTTGTTTTTGACAATATAAAATATATTCACTTTAACTTACTGCGTTTGACGATTTAATTTATACTGACCTCAGTACATAAACAGCAGTCTTACAGTTGTTTCTTTTTTGTTGGTTCTTCAACAAGCAGTGGAAGAAATGAACTCAATCAGACCATTAGTAACAGAGATATCGACCAAAATGCATTTTTTAGCTGATGTCCAAGTCCTATATAAACTACGGACTTATCTCTTATAAAGATCGTTTACAAATAGTAACCGAATTATATAAGCCAAAACGCGTTATTACAATTTTTGAGCTACTATTTTAGCTACGGACATAGTTCTTGCATAAATTTATCAGTCAAATCGGTCGGTAAATTTGAGTTGATAGAAATGAAACAACAACTGTAATGCTTGGTGCAGTAAAAAATTTATTTTTATGTAATATCAAGTATAACTATGTACAGTCTTGAATTAAATGAGCGATGTAGAGTGGTCCCAAAACAAATTGGAAATAATTCAGTAACTTTAGAACTACTGGATATATTTGAGTGTATTCCAATTGATTTCGGGGAGCACAGGTTCTTAGCTGGTCTGGGCGACAGAGGGTGGTCCTCAAAAGTTGGTCACCTCTGCTTACATATGTGGGATATCTCTTTTACTTTAAGTGATATCTTTGCCGAAGTACAATTCCGACCGATTTTTAGATATGTTTTTTTTTAGTTTTTTATACACATCACCATAGGTGTAAAGGGTATATGTCATTCCGCTTGTAATTTCTACAATATTCATCAAAGACCCCAAAAAGTATATATTTTCCGGATCCCTTTTGATAGGGAAGTCGATATCACGATGTCCGTCTGTCCGTTGAAATCATTTTTTAGAAACCCACAGTTATCGGATATATATATATATATATATATATATATATATATATAAGCATACATGCTTACACAAAAAACATACAAACATATGTATATAAATTTAGTAGTCATCAGAAGCTATCAGTGTTGTTGTTTTTTTTTTAAGAAGCAACGCTTGCTATGATAGTTTAATTTTGTATTCATATTATTGGAGTTTGAAAAAAAATTTAGATTGTTATTGTAAGTATAAATATGAAAATATGAAAGCATACTTTAATGCGTAAATTTTATTATTTGTCGGTAAGGTAGTGAAGGATTTAAAAGATTCGGAACAGCCGAATATAGCGCTCTAACTTGTTTCATTTAATATAATTTTACATGTATAAATAAAACATCTGTTTTTCACTGAAGTGATTATATGTTCTTTAAAGATGCATATCTGAAATTTTCTAATTTTCAAAGTATAGTAGACCATTCGTCTTACTTAATAACATATAGGGAAATAAGTTACGAATTCCATTTTCCGAAAAATTTTAAGGTAAATAGATAGTGTTTACAGATAACTGTCGTGTGCGGACCAGAAAATACATTCCATACTGCCAAGTGCCCAATAAAACTTTTACAATGTATTCTTCTACAATTATTCAATGAACTTAAGTCGAAGCACAAAAATTCTACAAAAAATATAAAAAAAGTTCAACAAAAAACTATAACTAATTTTATATCAACTTTTTATGAAAATGTAAATTATTTAAAATTATTAGTGTTTACGTAGATATAGTATAGGCAAATATATTTGTAATTGAATTCAATATATGTGTTTTTCATTATTTATTATTTTACATTCAATATCTAAATACTAAAAATGTTTATAATATATTTTAATAGAAACATTAAAATTGAAGGGTATATAAGATTCGGCACAACCGAATAACTTGTTTTAATTCTTTATGCGTTTTTACGTGAATTTTTTAGTTTTAAATAATAAATGAAAATATATTGAAATGTTGCTTAAAGTTGATTTAAAATATTTAAAACACGTTTGTTATATTAATACTTACAATCGTTTCTGCTTACAACTTAAACGTAATATCTATATTAGACAATTTTTTACCAAGCCAAACGTCAAAATTAATACGAATTAATGGAAGGTGCCAACAGTTGCGCAAAAACAACAATAAGGCAAATTTATTTATATTTTTTATATGTATATGCAATTTAAAGCTGTAAGAACCAGCTATTTAACTGAGTTTACCTTGTATACATTTGCTCTGATTTTGACGTTTGTCTTCATAAAAATTTCTCTAATATTGGTGCTACGTAAGGGTATTTGCTTAACACACGTTTTTAAGGCTTTATTGAATTTTTTTTTTTTTTTTTTTTGCATACGACTGTTATTCTTTAATGTCTATATTTCCCTAAAAATTTCGAGTAGCATCATTAGGGCTGATATTCTAAAATTAAATACAAAATAATAAATATGCATAACTTCAATAACAAAAAAGTATTAAAAGAACAAAGCACAAAACAAAATACTTACGTACGGAAAAATATTTAAATTAACAGGTTTTTTCTTCAAATGAACAAAATTTCTTCAAATCAACTAAAATTTTTGTCAAAAATGCTTTTTTGTATAATATGTGATTTGAAATTTCGTTTAAAATTAACGAAAAATCTGATAAATCAACGAAAATTTAGTTTAATTGGCAGTAACTCTTTATAAATAAAAGAACACATGATTTTATTCAATTTAACATCCTCTTATATATTTTTTTGTTTTCAATAGATAAGATCTTTTTACATCCAATTAACAAAAAGGAAAAGAAAAGTAAAATTCCTTATTTAACTACCATGTATTTGGTGTGTTTGCCGAGTAACATTTAGTGTTGCATTTTATCAAAATTATCTAATTCACAATAAGCTTTAAGTGAAAATAAAGTCAGAGATGTTTTATCAATCGTCTATACGAAGTGATGTCGGTAATTCTTGCATATATTTATTATTAAAAATTAAAAAAAAAAAAATAAAGTACGAAGTATTTCTTTCAAAGAATAATTCAATGCAGCGAAATTAACTTTAATTTTTAAACGACTTTTATTATTTTTTTTTAACTTTAACTATTTTGAAGGAAAATAAATACAAAATAAAAATATGAAAAATAAAATTATTTTCATGAATTATTCAAAACGAATTATACAAATTGAATTAATTTGCAGCGGCATAAAAAAGTTTCGAATGAAATGAAGATGTGTGAATGTTTATAATATTTGTGTGGATATATTTACATGCATGTGTGTTTTTGAGTTTTGTTTTTTGCTATTGAGTTGATAGAAATGAAACAACAACTGTAATGTTTGGTGCAGTAAGAAATTTATTTTTATGTAGAATTAAGTATAACTATGTACAGTCTTGAATTAAATGAGCGATGTAGAGTGGTCCCAAAACAAATTGGAAATAATTCAGTAACTTTAGAACTACTGGATATATTTGAGTGTATTCCAATTGATTTCGGGGAGCATAGGTTCTTAGCTGGTCTGGGCGACAGAAGGTGGTCCTCAAAAGTTGGTCACCTCTGCTTACATATGTGGGATATCTCTTTTACTTTAAGTGATATCTTTGCCGAAGTACAATTCCGATCCATTTTTAGCCTTTTTGTTTAGTTTTTTATACGCATCACCACAGGTGTAAAGGGTATATGTCATTCCGCTTGTAATTTCTACAATATTCATCAAAGAAACCAAAAAGTATATATTTTCCGGATCCCTTTTGATAGGGAAGTCATTATCACGATGTCCGTCTGTCCGTTGAAATCATTTTTTAGAAACCCACAGTTATAGGATATATATATAAGCATACATGCTTACACAAAAAACATACAAACATATGTATATAAATTTAGTAGTCATCAGAAGCTATCAGTGTTGTTGTTTTTTTTAAGAAGCAACGCTTGCTATGATAGTTTAATTTTGTATTCATATGATTGGAGTTTGGAAAAAAATTTAGATTGTTATTGTAAGTATAAATATGAAAATATGAAAGCATACTTTAATGCGTAAATTTTATTATTTGTCGGTAAGGTAGTGAAGGATATAAAAGATTCGGAACAGCCGAATATAGCGCTCTAACTTGTTTCATTTAATATAATTTTACATGTATAAATAAAACATCTGTTTTTCACTGAAGTGATTATATGTTCTTTAAAGATACATATCTGAAATTTTCTAATTTTCAAAGTATAGTAGACCATTCGTCTTACTTAATAACATATAGGGAAATAAGTTACGAATTCCATTTTCCGAAAAGTTGTAAGTTAAATATATACATAAGTGTTTTTTTTTTTTAAATAAGTTTGTATAACTTTTGAACCATTAAATACATTGCAATGAAATTTCACATGATTTTCCAACTGTTTTGGATGAGCACAAGTTTCTAGCTGGTCTCGTGGCAGAAATAAAAAATTAGACTGTCGGAAATACTGTCCACGCAATCCAAGAATGAAGTTAAATATTCATTTAAGGATGTGTTATGAAGAAATAAACAACCATCTGAAGCGACAAAAATAGCGGAATACCTTCACCAGCTTCTGAGTTTTCTGAATATGAGGCGATAGCGCTTATGCTGGAGTTAGGTTAGGTTAATGAGCAGCTGTGAATATGGTCAAGCCTGACCATATAATACCCCAAACCATTGTGCATGTCCTTCAAAATTCGTAGAGGGGTCTTATATTAAACATGTGGACAATTGTAGACCGATGCCTTTACTAAATGTAAAATAAAATATACGAATACAGAATATTAGGTAAATATTAATATTTATATGAATTTATGCATTTTAGGGTGACTCCCGAAAGTGGGCTTATATGGGAGCTATGGTAAATTATGGAGCGATTCTCATAAAATTTTTCACTATGATTTCTACTTATATAAAACTTATTTGTATCGAATATAAACCTGATACTAACATGTGTGTGTGATTTATGCACGTTAAAGTGATTTTCGGAAGAGGGTTTTATATGGGAGCTATAGTCAATTATTGGCCGATCTCCTTGAAATTTGGCACAAAGATTGAAACCTAAAGAAGGACGATAGACTAATAGGCCTGAAGTCCTTCGGTCTCGTGTGGAAGGTCTTACCCTCTTTTTTCCAAAGTTTCCAAAGTTATTCCGATAAAGACCAATTTACATCTAGTTCATGTCTCGGTGCTATAGGAGCATGATAAACAAGCCGATTATATCTGAAGCAGCCATGGAATTGAGAAAGACTTTACTCGATAAAGGACACCCAATTTTGCCATGTTACGAAGATATAATAAAAAAAGCAAAATACTGTTCTACCACCTAGTGAAATAGACAATGAAAGAGCATTTATTCTCGCAGTTACTTGAAAATACCACTTCAAGGCTTCTCTCAATATTTTCGAAAAACGAAGCGTTGGAACTTGATAAATCGGATCTGACATTAGTATGCAAATGGGTATGTGATGGATTGTCAAAACTATCAGCATACAGAAAAGCTTCATCGGGGGAAAGTTGTGCAGACTACAAAACTGTTTTTATGGCACCATTGGTTCCACTTCGCTTAAAAAAGGATTCGAATGAACCATCTACGTCAACTAATGCTACTAAATATGTTTGGAAAAACCTAACTCCAGAAAGTAAACAATGCACACAAAACTGGTTTGACATAATCAAACAATCAATTAAAAATTTAAATCCGGTTTGCATTGAAATATATGGCTATTATATCAACGTACACTTTGAACTTCAATGAACAATGATTGATGGAAAGCTATGCAATGCCATTCAATGTTGATTGAAAAAATCACAATTTTCACAAACTCCTGCAGACAGCTTTACAAATATAAAACGATATATCTCCCCTACATGAACTTATATGCTTTTTGGAATATATGCTTGTTGTTAAAAAAAAAGGTTAGAGCAGATGAAAAAAGGCGAATTTAAATTGAATTCAAACAAATGACTGGTCTTAATATAGATAAACCACTCGTCGGCTATGGGAGTACAAATCATGGTAACATGGCAAGGAAATTCCTTGAAAACTATGAAATTATGTCTCAAATTACTAGAATTGATGTGGAACTTCTTCGAAGATGTCATGTGATATTGAGAGCAGTTAATAGCAAACATCATATAAATGTAGAAAAATTTGTGTTATTCACCACAGATACTTTAAAGCTTTTGCGATCATTAAATGGATGGAAGGAATTAACACCCACTGTTCACAAAGTACATCAACATGGTCGACAGATTTTGGAATCAAACACGTACCAATAGGTGAATTAACAGAAGAGGCACAGGAGGCCAGAAACTTTGACTTCAAGCACATTAAACTATTCAATACAAGAAAAAGTTCGAAGATATGTCACAACCAGGACCTTTTGAATTACGTTTTATTGTTTTCCGATCCTACTTTGACATCGATAAGAAATAATTGGAATACCAACAATAATATTAATGTACGAAAATAACGATATTCAGGAGGTTCTTAATACTTTCGATGTAAATGAATATTTTGTTGAAATAAAATAAAACATACTGAAATAAATAAAATATACTTTTTATGTTTTTCATTAAGAGTAGTAATTTTAAGCAATATAAACCTAAAGCTAGGTGACCAATTTCAGAGATCGTCCTTGCCCCGAGTCCAGCTAGAAACTTGTACTCCTCCAAAACAGTTGGAAAATACCTCATTGAAATATATTTAACGTTTCCAAAGTTACCCAAAATTACTAAAAAACATTTTGAAACAGCACACATTTACCATAGAAATGAAGGAAAATGTGCAAATTATGCTAAAGGGGGTCAAGTTTCAGTTAGATTTTAAACGAATGTTTATGCAAGTATTTGGTATAGTTGGAAAGATTATTGAAAAATAATACATAAATAGTAAAGTATTAGACTTAAATTTCTTCATTAAATTTATCAATAAATCTAAAATTTTGATGTTTAGTGTTATTTTGTAAAAAAAAAATAATAATATTTGAACTTAAATAAAATCTATATAAATATAAAAAAATTTTTGTATAATATAAAAAAGTTACCCTTAAAACAAGTACATGAATAGATTCCCACTTTTTTTATTCCAAAATACCGAAAATCACACTTCAGGGAAAACTTGTTTTAAAAATTGACATTTTTCAGTAAAATGGTCACCCTGTCGTTACCAACGGCGTGTCTTATTAAATGTTTTTTGTGTGTTTAGCGAACATACGAGTATGTAGGTATGTAATCAGTGTGTTTTTTAGCTTCATCTTTGACATTTTTGAGCTCCACAAATGAAAAAATAGAAGAAAATAAAATTAACGAAATTTTGATAGTACTTGAGGGGAGTTTGTTACCCCGAATGCTTTACATGCATTTATATTAAGCATTCTTTTAGAAACATAAAAAAGGTATGGCCCATAGGAAAATAATGGATTTTAAAGTGAAAAGATATCACCACCTTTTTAAGAAAAATCACAAAAAATGATTTTTTTTAAATTTTCTACTTCAAAATAATATAACTTTTTATCGGAACCACAGAGGTGTATGATTTTTGCAGAATTTTGTACAGAATCCAGGTAATATTTTAGAAAAATTTTCGGGCTCATATTGAGCCTGACAAGTTAAAAATTGTAGAAAAGACTAGGAAAGGAAAATAATAGAAAAAAAGCTGAGACCAAGAAAAGTATAGCAAAGAATAGAAAAAACCTGGAAAGGAAAAGTGCTACCGCCCTATATCGTTCACTCTAAGCCAACGACCCCTCTTAGCTAGCCTATTCCCATGACGAATCCTATTAATCTATCGAGGTCTACCCTCGATATACTGTCCAATTCGTCAACGAATCGACTGCCTAACCATTTCTGCCTACTTAGTTGTAGATATGGACAGTGACATATAATATGTTCAACGTCTCTAGCTCCTCATTATCTTCGCACATCCTGCAAAGACCGGAGGAACCTCTATCCCAATTCCCTGTCATTCCCCCTATGGGACAATGACCTGTCATAATACCTATCATAGTCTTCAGGTTTTTCCTTTTCATGCCTAAAAGTAGATTTGTATCTGTTATATCAAGTTTAGGCCATAGGAACCTTGATAATCCGCAGTCCGTTCTACGATTCCATGCATAATTGGTTCTATCCCGAATCCACTCCCTAATTAACCTGAAGTAAAAGTCTCACACCACTTTCACTTACAGCCCCATCCAAAGCTGATCAACTACCTCAGTGCCAGTTATCTCGCAATGACCCGATACCCAGCAGAGTCTGATATGATAATTTCCCATCAATCTCCTAAGAGCCTTCTTACAGTCGCTAACTAGCCTAGACTTGACAAAATGCCCTTTCAAGGCCTTCAGCGCCGCTTGGCTATCTACATACAGAGTTACCTCTGTATTCTCTTCAATGTTCCCTGCTATCAATTCCGTGGCCTTAAGAATACACAGAATTTTCGCCTGGAACATACTGCAACTATCCGAGAGTCTATAAGTTTTCCTGATGTTCTTCTCAACCAGATACACATCTGCACCAGTGCCTGTATCCATTTTTGATCTATCAGTGAACACCGATACTCCACTGAATAGTTTCTCCCTACCTGATCATTCCCCGAAATCGACCTCCGTGCACATATAGTCCGTGGTTCCAGAGGGAACCAGGGCATGTCCACCGAAATTGACCTCGTTGAGAAGTTTGTCCTATTCTAATTGATCCTATAAGTCCTAGTTCACTAAGTCTAAGACATCAAGTGCCGCCTGAGGTGTGCTTCTTACGGCACCTATGATGCTAAACGAAGCAAATCTCTGGGCTTTAGACAAAAGATTCCTACGACTTCCTATTCTCATTGCCTCCCATCTGACCAAACATCCATACGTCAGAATTGGTCTCACCACCAAAGTGTAAATCCAATTTACTACCATCGGTTTGAGGCCCTAATTCTTACCTATGGAGTTCCTGCATGTGTAGTAGCCGTTGAGATCTCTTTTAAGCCTTTCCTGAGTGTTCGTCTTCCAAGATAGTTTACTATCAAGAAACACTCCAATATATTTTGCTTCCTTTGCGGTCTTAGTTCAGCTACCCCAGTACCGGTAGCCTAAACTGCTCAATCCTGTGCCATCTGGTGAAAAGAACTAGCTCTGTTTTCACCGGGTTAACCGCTAAACCTTTACTACTAGCCCATGACGACAGTTCACTAAGTTCAGACTGCATGACGTCGCTGATCGTAGAAAGAAATTTTCCTGTAATCAGTATAACAACGTCATCCGCATAAGCAATGATTTTCTGCCCTCTTGCGTCAAATTGTCTTAGAATGACATTGACGGCTAAGAGCCATAGCAAGGGCGAGAGGACTCCTACTTGCGGAGTCCCTTTAGTCACTATCTTCCTTATGCATGCATCTTCCAAGTTCGAATTAATTATTCGGCTATTCAGCATCAAAATAGTCCATTCGATCAGGAAGTTTTGAATTCTAGTGATTCTCTAACAGCCTCAGTCTTAATGTTATTAAAAGCTCTTTCTATATCAAGGAACGCTGCCAAGGTATACTACCTATACTGTAGGCCGCGTTTAATGCAACTAACCACATCATGTAGCGCACTCTCAACAGATTTACCCTTTAGATAGACGTGCTGAGCCCTACTGATGATATGGTTGTCAATTGTCGTCCTCAGATAGAGATCGATCAATCACTCTAATGTCTTCAAAAGAAAAGATGATAGGCTGACCGGTCTAAAATCTTTAGGTTTCGAGTGGCTAGCCTTGCCTGTTTTAGGTATAAAAATTACCTTAACCTCTCTCCAGCTCCTTGGAATATATCTCCTAATGAGACATCGTAACAGACTTTGTTTTGGCACATAAAAGAACTTTGAAATGATTAATTTGTTGTCTTAAACCACAAGTTTTAACGGCTTTTATACTCATAAAAAAATAATAAATAAATAAAATGATAAATAAATAAAATTATCTTACAGCCCTCAGAAATTTAAATTTGAGAATTACCTTAATAAATTCTATAAACCTTAAATGTATTTGTTTTTTAATACAAAATGTTTCTTATTCTAAAAAAATCATTTAGGGATAATATATTGATCTTCATAATAAATTATGCTATATAAGCAGATAGATGATCCCAAAAAGTACCACATCTCCACTCAGAGACCGATCTCGGTCCATTGTGAGTCCCTTCATTGTAAAGCTGTGAAAAAGACAAAAAAAAGGAGAGAGGGATAGAAAAGAAAAAGATAGGAATGAAAACGAATCATATAGGAGGATTAGCAATGTTACCAATCGCCCTAGGGTTGTACCCCTAATTCTCCCTTAAACAGTCGATTCCCATGACGAAGCCTACGACGTCTACAAGTTCTACGTCCCGAACGTCACTTAGCCCGCCGAGGAATTGGCTGCCCAGCCATTTCATCCTACGATGCTGCAATCGTGGACAATGGCATATAATGTGCTCAATAAACTCGGTCTCGTCGACGGCTCCACACATTCTACAAAAATCGGAATTGCCAGCGTCCCATCTAGACCTCATCTTCCCTATCAAACAGTGACCCGTTATGGCCCCTATAATGTTTTTTAAGCTTCTCCTATTCAAGCCCAGAAGAGTGCTAGTGCCTGCTTTGTCTAGTGCTGGCCATATCGCCCTCGACACCTTACAGTCCTCTCTACTCTCCCAAGCCGAATGGTTCTGACCAAGATCCAATCATTGATCTTCCCATAGAAGAAACTCAGTGGTGGTTTCACATAGGTTTCCCTCTCCGAGACATCCTTTGCTGCACCTTGCCAGTTCATTGCCTGATATATTGCAGTGGCCAGGCACCCAGCAGAGTCTCACCATGTAGTCTTTCATCAGCTCTCTCAGTGACTTCTTACAGGCAGCAACTAGCCTGGATTTCACCACATGTGTCCCCAGGGCCTTCAACGCCGCCTGACTGTCCACATAGAGAGTAACTTAAGTACCCCTCGCAACGTTCTGCTTCATTATTTCTGTGGCTTTCGGGATGCCGAGAATCTCAGCCTGAAACACGCTGCACTCATCAATGAGTCTAAAAGAGCCTTTCAGATCCGTGCCCATAATATAGACTCCCGCCCCAGTACATATGTTCATCTTCCATCCGTCCGTGAACACTGCACACAACCTTCATATAGTCTCTCAGTGTCGGACCAGATCTCCCTATCAGGTATCACCACGACTGGATTTACCCCAAAGTCTGATTCAGCGGCCATGTAATCTGATGCCCCCATGGAGTTGATCTGTTCTTGATGAACCTAATAGTCCTAATTCCTTAAGTCTCAGCAGACTCCTTGCTGCCATACCCTTCACAAACTCTTCAATGGGTAAGAGATGAAGTATGACACCCAGAGCCGCTTGTGGTGTGCTTCTCATTGCACCTGTAATGCCAATCGAAGCACACCTCTGTGCCTTCGACAAAAGGTTAGTATTACTCTTACGTTCCAGTGCCTGCCACCAGACAGAACAACCATAAGTAAGAATTGGTCTCACCACCGAGGTGTAAATCCAATTTACAACTTTTGGTTTGAGCCCCCAATATATACCTATGCAGTTTCTACAGGTGTAGTAGGCACTGAGGATACGTTTGAGTCTCTCCTGAACATTTTCCAGGTCAGCTTACTATCAAGGAATACTCCCAGATATTTCGCTGAGTCGGAAAGCCTCAGTTCAGTTCCACACAGTACCGGTAATCTGAAATTCTCTACCTTGTACCTTCTAGTAAACAGAACCAACTCTGTCTTTTCCGGATTCACTCCCAGCCCCCTGTCAGCGGCCCAAGAGGACAGCTCACCCAGCGCGGACTGCATGATCTCACTGATTGTGGGAAGAAATATTCCCTTTACCAGTATGACCACATCATCAGCATATGCCACGATCTTCCGTCCCCTGTTGTCAAATTGACGCAAAATCACGTCGACAACCACTAGCCACAGCAGGGGTGAGAGTACTCCCCCTTGCGGTGTCCCCCTAGTCATTAGTTTCCTTAAGCATACTCCACCCAAGCTCGAATTGACAATCCTGTTGCTTAGCGTGAGGATTATCCATACGATCAAGAAGTCATGTACTTTAAGATCCACCAGCGCCTGCTTGATAGCGTCAATCTTGATATTGTTGAACGCTCCCTAAATATCCAAGAACGCGGCTATGGTATATTCCCTATACCGAAGTCCTTGTTCTATATATCCCACCACATCATTCAGCGCACTCTCAACAGATTTACCCTTCAGATAAGCTGCTGAACACTACTTATGATGTTGGTGCCAATAGAAGATCTTAGATATAGGTCTATCAGTCTCTCTAATGTCTTCAAAAGGAAAGACGATAGGGTTTCGAGTGACAAGTCCTACCACCTTTAGGTATGAATATGACCTTTACCTCTCTCCACCCCTCCGTATGTGTCAGACACCCTTTAAAAATCTCAACCAGTAGTAGACGAACCACCAACGGTGCATTCTGCCACATTGCCTTATAAGCCAGGTGACTTATAAGGCTCGAATGAATTCACCGCCCATGTAACTTTCTTAAGCGTAATGAGGTCTCTCACCTCTGATTCAATTATCCCACTGGCGGACTCTGTGAAGAAGTGCTCTTCCTCACCTGATCCCTCCACCAATGGATCCCTACAACCCGGAAAATGGGTTTCCAAAAGCACATTAAGTGACTCAGAGCTAGACTCTGTCCATGAACCATCTGATCTCTGGATACTCCAGGAACACTAGGATCCTTTGACAGTTTCTTCCTGAATCTGGATAGTTCATTGACAGAGTCAATGGCCTCGCTGTACTTAATCCACGAGGCTCTTTTAGCTCTTCTAATGTCCTTTTTGTACTTATTAAAACACACTCTATAGGTGCTCCAATATTCGTCCTTACCAGTTCTATGGGCTCTGTTATACAGCCTGCCAACTATGGTCCGTTGAACTCTCAATTCGTCTGACCTCCAGACTGGCTGTTTCCTTCTGCCCGGATAACTCACCGGGCATTTGAGCTCATAGCTTCTGTTAATAGACCCCGTTACCTTTTCTACCACTTCGTCAAGATTATCCCTCGACATGAAGTCCCTCGGAGTTCCAGTCAATCTTGACTCCAGATCCCGCCCGAAAGCGTCCCAATCCGTCCTTCTAGGATTCCTAAAAGGTTTCCCTTCAGAACCCAGAAGGTTCAGATTAAAGGTTATCCTGCCATGGTCAGAAAAAGTGCATCCCATAGCAACCCACCAATCCTCAACTAGGTCCCTAGAGTTAGTAAATGTGATATCTATTACCGAGTTAATATCCTTCATCCTGAACATAGGGGTTTTACCCCTATTACAGATTAAAAGATCATTCGTAATAATGAAATCAAATGTTGACTTACCTCTCTTATTAGTATCCCTGCTACCCCATTGACTGTGGTGTGCATTAGCATCGCAACCGAGCAATAGACGTACACCATTCCATCTTGCGTACTCGGCTAAGGCCCACACCCCGTCATACGGTGGTTCCAGCTCCTCGTAGGGCATGTATACCGAGGCAAAGGCCAGTTTACTGCCTCCTAACGCCTCTCCTTGAACGACCGTCAGGTCTCCATAACTGAAAGATTTAAGAAGAATTAGCTGAAGTTCATTCTTCACTAGAATACAAGTCCTCACCTTGTCCTCAGTGGACAGCCAGAACAATTTGTATCCTTTAGCTCTTATTCCACAGACCTGGTTGTTATTTAACCAAGGCTCTTGGATTAAGGCCACGTCCACATTGGTCTCACTGAGGTAGGTTATTAATTCGGTCGAGGCCGCTTCACAATGGTGCAGATAAATCTGCAACCTCTTTGGCTTTGTCGTTTTTCGTGTAACGAAATTTGACATAGCCAAGCCCGAACGTAACAACCCCCCCAATGAGTCCAATTTCTTAATAGATTCCCGATCTACTGCGAATCGGAAATCTTTTCCTTGGTTCTCTTTACAAGTCAATGAAGAGACAAGTTTCCATTGACTTGTATTGATCCCCCTATTCTGTCCTTCCAATATTCCCAGTATGACTTCCACCGGCTTAATGGGTGGTGGAATCCACACCGTGACTATTGGTCACAGAGGCAATTCTGACGCTGGTATAACCTCCAATTACGCATCTGGACAGAGGTTGCCACATCTGCCAATCGCGGCTTTCAGGAACTCAAAAGTTCCTTTATTACCGCAACCAACAGTCTTGACACCCCTTGTCCAGTCTGCACCCATGAAGGCTATTTCACCCGGCCTGTGCCTGGAAGATTTCGTCCATAAGTAAGTCTTCAAGCAGCCGCCACATTTCCGTACTGATTCTTCCATCTGGATCAGCACGGTCAATGCCTGCTGCTTGAAGAATGTTCGACATGGACGAATCCTTCCCCTTTTTGAACGATGAAGGTTGATGGTCACCAGATACCACCCGCTTCACTGCTCCCTTATGAGAGTTTTTGAGCGGGCCACTTGGTGCCTTACCAACCGTCTTCGCAGATGGAATCTGCTAGTCATCCCCAGACCTCACTCTTTTTATGGTCCCCTTAGGAGGACCCTTAAAAGAGTCATGCGGTACATGACCTGCTTTCTTGGAGGTAGAGGGTATCTCATATCCAGGCAGAGCTCCCCTAATGGACCTCATCTGAGAGTCCTTAGCGGGGCTCGCAAGAGTTTGGTTTACCCTCTATACTCCCTTCGTAGTATGGTTTGTCACACTACCAGTCCTAGCTGACCTGTCCTTTCCATTGCGAGAACATACAGGACTGCTGGATGGCTTGTGAGCAGCTCCTTGATTGCCAGCGCCGACTTGTGGTTCCAAAGTCCCAAGATATCACCGATGGAGCCATAGGTCCGTTCAAACCAGTATATGCTCTTTCGGTGTTTCCTGCGAACATGTCTATCCCGTCCGTTTAACAGCGATGGGCCCTTCTTAGCCAACTTATTTAGTGCAGCTATGGAGGCCATAACGCCGTTCTTCCCCTTTCCAAACTAGGCTGTAATACAACTGACCCTTGCCATCAGCATCAGAGGGGAGCTGTTCTCGATTAGTTTCTTTTCGCACTAACTAATCATTCGGATCCTCGGCACAGCTACCTACCACCTTGATCTTAAAAGTGCATGATACCTGTTTATTTGGTCCACTTAAAACGTATGGTACCAAGACCGTACCCAGTGCCAGAGATGCATTCATTTTAACAGAATCACCAATTAGAATACATCAGTTGCACTGCATCCAGTCCAGCAAGCCTATCCGTTTCCAGGACCGGGTGTGATACAAAGGATGCATTAATGTCGGCAAAGGGAGAGGGCTCCAGCACCTTACATTAGTGCATCCAGTGCCTCTCGCCCATTCCCCCCTATCCACCACCTGGGGACGCGTCCCCATTGCTTATTTATTTATCTACCTAAAATATTGTAAAATTGAATTATTCTTTATGAAAATATAAACTAATAACACTTACTTGTGTACTCAAATTAAAAAAAAAAAAAAACGGAAAATATATAATAAATTAACTAATATGGTAACACTTATATTAAAACAAAAATAATAAAAACAAATTACTCATAAATATTAAACTGCTTATTTTAATAATTATGTTAAGATTATTAGTAATTAATAATTTAATTATATGCTCTTAGTAAGAGAGTATAATATATATATTATGCACTTATTTCATAAATTAGGTTACATTTATGCTGGTAGCATTAGCACATAATAAGCGTCAAGTTATGTTATAACATGTATTGATTATTTTGATTTCTAGTTAGCAACATTGTATGATATCGATAACTGATGTAATTATCAATTAATTACTTTGATCACATATCTAACTAAACCTAAGTTATGGACTTTAAGTTCATCTTCCGTTCTGTCTTTTTTACTAAAATTCTGAAAGCACAAAGTTCATTGTAGTGAATTAATTAAAAGATAATAAATGCATATTGCTTAAGTGTTCGTATGGGTTCGAATAGAAATGTAATGTTTTTTTAATAAATTTCAAAGTAACATTTTTAATTAATTAAAAATATATTTGACAGTTTCTTAAGCTGATATTTCAAAATTTTAATTTTTGTTTGAAGATAAATTATAAAACAAATTTTCGAAGTCTCTTGGCCAAGGATCGCACCCAGTACCTAAAGTCTTTCAGTCACAAACCCAAGCGGTATATCACATCAATATGTTGAAATTTACTTTTTTAATTGCTTATATAAAAAGCTTAAAATGCAAGTTAAATCTAAATAACATCTTTTATTTATGTAATGGGCTTTAAGTTCTCTAAACTATTTTATTTTAACATTAACATTGTAAAGATCAATGCTTTTACAACTATAAAGATCATAGTTCAATACATACATTTAACATTTTCAACATGTTACATTATTGATTAGCTATAAATGTAATTAATTAACAGATCAAACAAAATAATGTTAATTGTATGAATTGATCATTATTCTTATAATATTAGCTCTAATATAATAACTATATTATTAATTTCTAAATTAATTTATAAGTTACAGCATGTTAGAGGAATGAATGTGTATTATATCTAAATATTATTTTTGCATTTTTTTACTCATACAAATCTCTCTGAGTTACAGTTCCATGGATGATTTGAGCTCAAATCACCATATACCGCGAAATATACCAAGAAAGAGTACAAAAAACAAACTTTTTGCAACATCGACATACATCTAAACCGTGAGTTATAATATGCATTTTCATTTTATTTAACATGCATTCGTTTAATACACATATATATACATTATTTACCTATATACATGATCTTTTTAAAATTAATTTTCAATTAATTTACTAATCTGAATTTAATATTCTCAAAAGGAAACAATAATTCTGAATTTAATATTTATAAAAATAAATCGTTCGCTGATTTTAATTAAAAATATCTAAAATTATTCTATACTTACAACTTACGTTTAAATTTAAGTTGACAGTATCTACTACTATACTGGAATTTATATTGCTTATTATATAATAAATATCTATGAATTTTTATAATGTATAATTTTGAGTAGAAGTTATAATTTTTTTGGGAGTGCTAAACATGTAACTGATTTTACGTAAGTTTTATTAATTTTATTTTGAAACTTTTAGGGAAGATACTAAAACATTTTTTGACGAACACAAGGTATCTTTTGTTCCTAGACCACGAGTAAGTGAGAGCCCAATTTTAACAAGAGCTAGAGCTCGAAATATTAATTTTTCTGGACCGATAGATGACAATTTAAATAGTCCGTTTGTATCAAGAATAGCAAAAAGCCCACTCTAATTGTTGAAAGTAATTTACAATCTTGCTTACATCCAGCAGAATCAGCAGTCGATATGGGTAATGAAAACGAAGCTAGTAGTTTAAAAAGTGGTTCTCAGCAGTTCCCGTCAGGCAATTTTAACGTAAATGATTTAAGTGTATTAACTTCAAGATTAGAAAGTGCTCTAACTCTAAACCACAACGCTTTTATGGGTGAAATAACTAATTTAGGACAGTCTTTACTAGAAGGTTTTAACAGAAACTCAGGGTCACTAAATCAACCACCACAAAATCCTAATAATTCTACGAAAATAAAAATAATTTAAACAATAATTATTTCCACAACCAAAGTATTAATTCTGACTCAGGTAGAAGCACATCCTCAAACGATTCGGTTAGAATCGACAAGTGGAACATCATATATGATGGTTCAGATGATGTGAATGACTTTCGATTTTAAAGTCGACACACTTAAAACTAGATATCTTTGCTCAGACAATTATATAAGTTCTAACTTCCATACTCTTTTAAAAGGCAAAGCCGATTCTTGGTTTTGGTCTTTCTTGAAACAATACCCAAATTCTAAATACGAAGAAATAAAATTTGCCTTAACAAAACAATTCGGAAAAATATAAAATGATTGTGATAAACTAGTCAGAATGATTGAGTGTCGTCAAATGCCTAAAGAATCTTTTGACGACTATTTCTCAGAGATGATTTCCATGAACGCACGTCTTTCAGAGCCAATGAGCGACAACAAAATGATAGATTTGATCAAAAATAACGTAAAGGAATCACTTGGATCTCTGTTGTTTGCAACATATTTATTTAGTCTAGATCATTTAAGGAATTGTGCAAGAAAGGCTGAGAAATATGTTATTAGAAAGCAACAGGTACGATTTCAAAATAGACACATCTCAGAATTAGAAGCAAGTGATAATGTAGAGGAGTTAGTCGACGAAGAAGAACAAATAGCTGCATTTAGATACCAGGGTAATCAGAATAATGAGCGTAAAGAATTAGACACAAGACATTTCAAGTGTTGGAAATGCGATCAAATGGGGCACTCTTTTTATGATTGTCAATCAGAGAAGCGCAACCTTTTTTGTTTTAGATGTGGCGAGAAAAATATAACCACTCCTCAGTGCAAAAAGCGCCAGAAAAACAGAAACACGAACGAGTAGAAGAGGGTCCCTCGTTCTCTCACAAAAATACCTCTATTACCGATTTAGTAATACAAGTTGGCAACCCTGGCTTTGAAAAGGCTGATGATAAAAAGACAATTACAATTATGAATAAGTGTGAAAATGATAATAAATATAATGAATTAGAAAATAAAGATAATTTGAATGACACTTCATCAAAGAATGTTAAAGTATAAACAGGCAAGGACACGAATATTTAGGGATAATCTTGTTCTAAAGAAAATAAGGAAATGCAGGGAAAAAAAAGAGTTTGGAAGAATAATAGAATCAACAGTAATCAATGAATTAAAAGATAATAGACCATACGCAAAAATTTATTTTGGTACTATTAAATTGTTTGGCCTACTTGATTCGGGTGCCTCAATCAGCGTTTTAGGTAAAGATTGTTTAGAGCTTTTAGCCAAATTTCAATTAGTTTATACTCCAATTTGTACTTCATTGAAAACAGCTGATGATGGCAAACAGGAAGTTATTGGTTTTATAGAGATAAATACTACTTACAATAGCGTTTCGAAAAAGATACTTTTTTACTTAACACAATCTGCCTATTTAGGAATCAACTTTTCGTCTCAGATATCTCTTTAGACAGTGAAACATTTAACTCTGATATTAATAGTAACATACATAATTTATATGATTTAGAACTTTTTAAATTCAGTAAGCTTGTCTTAGGGCGTACTTCATTAAGAGTACATTCTATGGATACAGGTTAATCTCCACCTTTTAAAATGAAACACTATCCGCTATCACGCCCTCGACAGGCAGAGGCTTATTGCGAGTTAGATCGGATGTTACAGCTAGGAGTACTGTACTGTAGTCCTAGAGTACTAGTTAGAAAACCTGGCAAAATTCGACTTTGCCTCGATTCTCTTAAGCTAAACACATTAACGAAGAAGGACGCGTATCCATTGCCACATATCCATGTACTTTTAAGTCGTTTACAGGATACTCATTTTATTACAGGTATTGACTTAAAGGACGCCTTTTGGCAGATACCTCTAGATGAGTCTTCCCACTGTATCATTTTACAGTTATGCCTTTCGGGCTATGCAATGCCATACAACGGATGAGTCGTTTAATGGACAAGACTATTCCAGGTCGACTCAGTGAAAACGTCTTTATCTATCTAGATGATTTGCTAGTTTGTACAAAAGATTTCAAGACTCATATTGATATGTTGCGAGAAGTGGCAAAATGTTTAAAAAGCGCGAATTTGACAATCAATGGCGAGAAAAGTCGTTTTTGCCAAAAAGAGATCAAATATCTTGGTTATATTGTAGAGCAGGGTGTTTAAGGACAGACCAAAGTAAGGTAGCAGCAATTGTAGATTTCCCATTACCTAAAAGCCCTAGGCAGATAAGAAAGTATAGAGGTATGACAGGGTGGTATCGCCAATTTATCACCAATTTTTCCGATCTAGCAGCTCCACTTACCGATTTCCTTAAAAAGGGTATAGAGTTTCAACTAACACCTGAAGCAGAAACAACATTCGTAAAGATAAAAGAAGCCTTAACGACCGTCCCTGTACTAGTTCAGCCCAATTTCAATCGTCCTTTTTCCATCCAGTGTGATGGATCGCGGGTAGGTGTAGGTGGCGAACTAACACAGAATGACGATGAGGGTAGGGAACATCCAGTGGCATTCGTTTCCCAAAAATTTAACAAAAACCAAAAAAACTATACTGTCACGGAACTGGAGTCATTCTGTCGTGAGAACTTGAAGTGTACGGACGTGTTTTTATAATCGCTGTGTTTTATCAAGTGTTCTAGTAGTGCAAAGTGTATGCAATATTTTTCCCATAAGGAGGAATTTTGCAGTGACTTTAATTTTTCTCATTAAGAGGAAAATTGTTGGATAAGTGTGACAAGTGCCTTTTTGCCTGTAATTGTTTTGAGACTCTGCTGGCATTGTCAGAGAAGTCTCAAAACTTTGTCCGGCGAAAAGTAAGGTTGGGGACGAACCAACCTGAAGATTGGCGCTGCCACCTTGTGAGTGTGAGTTTCGGGCTTGCCGTATTGTTGTCGACCGGTTCTGTACCTGGCTTTCGTTTCTGGATTTGCTGTTCTGACTTGACTGCCCCCTGGTGCTGATTGGATTGTTGACGACTGGTTTGTGAGTTGGATATCAGAGTATTCATCTATTGCAAGGTAGGTGTCGCTTTGACATTTGATTCATTTTTGTTTGACTACGATGCCGCCCGAGCGACGCCGTAAGAAGGGGAAGGGCGATGCGTCCGACCTTTCTGAGGCGCCGACGGATGCGACGATGGGTCCGCCGCCAGCTCCGATGCCGCGTGTGAGGCATACGGAGATTGTCAATGTTTTACATGAGCACCTGTACTAAGACTTAATCTCATGGTGGGTCTCAGCCACTGGGTGAAATGAAAAGCGTTCACCGTCGCTCCCTCTAAACCTCCCGCCACAAAGCCGTGGCCATTGGAGTAGAGGTGCCAAATGAGGAGAATGTATTTGGACATTACTCTTCCACCTTGGCGAAATGCGGAGCCTATCTAACACTCCTACTGTTCCTATAACAGCATAAATTGGTTGCAATGCAACTCCACATTGAGCAGAAGCTCTACCCGCGATTTGGGTATAAACCACAGCCACCACGTTACTCCCCGAGGGGCCTCACCATTAACCAGGTTGGGACCGTAGTCCCAAGGGCGTCCTGGTTTCCCGTGGTACCGAATAAAGACTTCGGTCAGCTTCGTAGCCGTAGCTACTACCAGTTGAACCCCAAATGGTTCCGGACTGGTGGCCGATAAAGGCATACGGAGAGTGAGCTTTCGAGCTCTGAGGCGGACGTTGACGAGAGGAAGCGCTTTAAGCCGGGAACGCCGCTTGCGACCCGTGCTGCTGCTAGCGCTTCCCCTGGTGCTAATGGCGCTATTGCTGCCGTCGGTGCTGCCAGTGCTGCTGGTGCTGTCGGCACTGATGGTGCGGTTGGTGCTGCTGGTGCTGCTGCTTCTGGCGCTGCTGGTGCTGGTGCCGCCGTTGGTGCGGCCAGCAGCAGACCCAGGAAGAGGGCTTTAGCTGCGCTGGAGCCCGGTGTTATCGGGGAGATGAAGGCCGTCACGACGAGCCTCCTGGAGGAGGTCATGGTCGACGGCGTCTCTCCCAGCATGGCGAAGAGTGTGATGGAGCACTCTAGCAGGTACGAGTCCCTCCTGATGCGACTCGTTGCTGAGAACGAGCGACTCCGAGGGCGACTCGACGTTCACGAGTCTGGTGTTGGTGGTGGTGCAGCGGTGGCCCAAAGGGTCCCGACTGTGCCTCCTGTTGCGATGCCGCCCAGACGGACTCAGGTCCCTACCCAGGCACATGTGGGTCAGGTGGCTGCCCCAAAGCCGGTCGACACATGGTCGGTGGTCGTGCGGGGTAAGAAGGGCGTGACGTCGAAGGAGGTGGTTGAGAAGGTCGTCAAGGAGGTCGGCCCCACACTTGGGGTTCGCGTGCACGAGCTGCGGCCGTTGCGTGATGGCGGTGCGGTCATAAGGACCCCGTCGGTTGCGGAGAGGGAGAAGGTTGCTACCAACGCGAAGTTTGGAGAGGTTGGGCTGGAGGTGTCCGTAAAGGACAAACTTGGTCCCAAAGTGGTTGTGCAGAGGGTGCATCCGGAGATCACCCCGGACGAGTTTATGCAGGAGCTCTATGCTTGGAACTTCAAGCATAGTATTTCTCCTGAGGTGTTTCGGAAGTCCGTGAGGCTGGTGACTGGCCCATGGAAGCCTACAGGTGGACCTGTGAACGTGGTGCTGGAGGGATGTAGCGAGGCCATGCAGCTTTTGCTGGATAATGGCCGGTGCTACATCAAGTGGTTCAGCTTCTTGGTGCGGCTCCACGATGCCGTCCCGAGCTGCTACAGGTGCCTGGGCTTCGACCACATGGTGCGGGAGTGCAGGATGAAGGAGGGAGTCTGCCGAGTTTGTGGACAGGCTGGCCATGTGGCCTCACGCTGCACAAACGAGGTGAATTGTCGGAACTGTGCGTTTAAGGGACTCCCGTCCGGCCATCTGATGATGTCGGCGTCCTGTCCCGTGTACAGCGCCATTGTTGCCAGGGCTAATGCACGCCACTGAAATGGAGCAGGACCAAAAAATCTTGCAGCTCAACTGCCAGCGGTCATATACGGTGATCTGCGAGCTGGGGCAGGCGATACGTGACCTGGGGGCGACTTTTGCACTTGTGCAGGAGCCGTATTCTACGGGTGGTCAAATTAGGGGTTTGCCGGGGGGTATGCGGGTCTTTACGGACTGTGGGGGAGACTCTGCAGTTATTGTGAATAACAGGGACCTTGACTGTACCGTAGTTAGTCGTGGCCAATGGGGGGTCTGCGTGTCAGTGGAAGGGGGTTTTGGGAGGATGCTCTTGGCTAGCATCTATTGTAGGTATGGGGGGCCTCTGGAACCGTATTTAAGTTACATGGATTCGGTGCTACTCCTCGCGAGTAGTTATCCTGTAATCCTAGGCCTGGATGCAAACGCATGCTCTCGTATGTGGTTCTCTAAGATGGGTAGGTTAGCTCCTGTTCATCAGAACTATGTACGAGGAGTTATGCTTAGTGAGTGGCTGGTCACAAAGAGCGTCATGGTGTTAAATGAGCCGAGTGACGGTCCCAGGGGAGTCAGTGACATAGACGTGACAGCTGCGAACGGGGAAGCGATGACAGTTTTCAGTTCTAGGTGGAGGGTGTGTGACGACTGGGGTGTTAGTGACCACAATCTCATTGAGATTGTGCTCTCTTATCACAGACGGACTCGGGAGACAGCACCTCTTAGGAGGTGGAGGGATCGTAACATTGACTGGGACAATTACTCGGAACTCGTTAGGGCGATTGCTTCATCGCAGTCAATTGATGACTTTAGGGCACTGACGGTTGATGACCAGATAGACTGTATAGATCAGTGGATGTGTTCAGCAAATGATTCCTTGCTAGGCCGACGTCGTGAGACAAAGCCTGGCAAGGTCAGTTGGTGGACTCGCGAACTTGATCAGATGCGAAGGTCAGTCAGGCAACTCCGGAATTCTTTCCAGAGGGCCAGGCGTACCAACGCTGATGATCGGGTTCAGCGTGAAACTGACTATCGGTCTGCTCTTCGGACGTACAAGAACAGAATCGTTAGGGTAAAAGAGGACGATTGGAGGAGCTTTGTACGGGACAACAGGGATGACCCCTGGAGTAGGGTTTACCGGGTGTGCAGGGGTAGGAAGGATAGGCTGGCTGACTTAGCTTCTCTTCAGGTGGGCAATGTTACATTGTCGACTTGGAGGGAATGTACTGACGAACTTCTGGGGGTTTTCTTCCCAAGTGCGGAACCGGTTGACCACTCTCCTCTCATTAGGGAGATGGTTGATCCTCCAAACTTGGAGAGATCGGAGGTTGTGGACAGTATTTGTCGGGTCAGAAATAGGAAGTCTCCGGGTATTGATGGTATGACTGGAGAGATGTGTAAAAGCATCTGGAAGGCCATACCTGAACATTTGGAGTCGGTCTTTGGGAAGTGTCTGAGTGAGGGCTATTTCCCCGGAGCTTGGAAGCGTGCTCGCGTTGTAGTCCTCCTGAAGTCTCCTGATAGGGTGAGGAGTAATCCTCGTTCTTATCGGGGCATCAGTCTCCTTCCGGTACTTGCAAAAGTGCTGGAAAGAATTATGGTGTCTCGACTGAGGGAGGACGCCAGCGAGGGACCTTCTGAGTTCCAGTTCGGTTTTAGGGAAGGTAGGTGCGTTGAGGATGCATGGCTGCACGTCCGTAGGAGCGTTAGTGAGTCTACGGCCAAGTATGTTCTTGGCATATTCGTAGACTTTAAGGGTGCTTTTGACTACCTGTCGTGGAGTAGCGTCTTTAGAAGGCTGGAAGAAGTGGGCTGTCGGGAGCTAGCCCTCTGGAGGAGCTACTTCTGCGACAGACAGGCTTGTGTCGTAGGTGCCAGCGACACGGTTTGGAGGGACGTCACTCGTGGGTGTCCGCAGGGTTCCATCTGTGGTCCATTTATTTGGAACCTTATGATGGATCCTCTGTTGGCGCAGCTCGGGCGTTCCTTCAAGGTGTGTGCGTATGCGGATGACTTGCTCATCCTTGTCGAAGGTCAGTCTCGTGCTGATCTAGAAAGCAGGGGTGCGCAGGTCATGCGTGATGTATGTGAGTGGAGCGGTCGTTCAGGCGTCGAAGTGGCGATGGACAAAACCGAGATAATGTTGCTTAAGGGCAAGTTATCTCGGGGCCGTCCTCCGCTCATTCGGACTGGCAACGTTAGTCTCAGATATGCGACTGAGGTCAAGTATCTGGGAATAATGATGAGTGAGAGGATGAACTTTCTGGTTCATCTTACTCACATAAGGGACAAACTGTCTGGTGTTGCAGGTAAGGTTAGGCGCATCCTCAGGAGTGACTGGGGCCTCAGTAGGCGTGCTGTTCGTACCGTGTATGGGGGGCTTTTCGTTGCTTGTGCAACGTTTGGTGCCCCTGTATGGTATGAAACGGTTATGTCTGTTGTTGGCAGAAACAAGGTCTTATCCTGCCAAAGGGTCGCGATGTTGGCGTGCATGCCAGTTTGTAGGACAGTGTCGACGGACGCACTACAGGTTCTTCTGGAGGTAATACGTCGTGCTATTGCCTTCAAGATCAAGAAGGGGCTACCGCTTCTTGGCCATGACTGGGTATCTGCTTCTGATCTGGTGGATAGGGATAGCTTGCTGGTGAAGGCACTCTTAGAGGAGTGTCTTCTGTCTAGGTGGAGGACGAGATGGACGAACAGTGACAATGGGAGGGTAACGTATGAGTTCATACGTGACGCGGACTTCGTACGGCAACGTCCAGATTTTGGTTTCGGCCTGAGTCTGGGCTTTATACTGACGGGACATGGCTCACTCAATGCATTTTTGCATAAGAGAGGTCTGTCCGACACTCCGAACTGTGGGTGCGGGAGGGGACTTGAGGACGTGTGGCATGTACTGACGACATGCCACTACTATGACGACATTAGGAGTTTAGATGGTATGGGCATAGCTCATACTGCGGGGGGTTGGGATTTTAGTAGGGCCTTAGTGGACGTGCGGACATTTAGGGGGCTGGGCGATTTCGCCCGGATGGTATTTGATAGGAGAAGAAGGAGACATGAGTAGTGGAGGCGGCCTCTATATGAGCAACCGTGGTGGTGCTCCCTGCACTTTGCTGGGTTGCTCTTTTCGTCGCTGTTGCTTGTCCCCGGTTTGCGGGTATGTATATGCCCGCTGGCGGTGGTTGGCAGGCTGGATTGCGGGTTCTTGCTCCGACTTCGCGTTCCTGTTTCGCCGTTGCTGTGCCTCTTGTTCGTCTCTTCCTGGTGTCTCACTTGCTGTCCCTCCTGCTGTGTTTTTCTCTGCTCCCTCGTTGTTTGTTCCCGGGTCACTCTTGTGACCAAGAACACCCGCGAGGGTGCCAGCGTCGAACTTGTCCTGGTTGTTGTGCGTTTTGTCCTGTGCTGGGTCACACCATGTGGCCAACGAATCGCCCGTGAGGGCGACTGTTGATTGTTTGTGAGGTAATTGTTGTCCATTTATGTTGATGTTTGTTCTGTATGTGGTGGCGGGTCACCAATCCCGAACTGTTTGGAGTTCAACTGGTAGTAGTCAGTCTTTGGCTACGAGGTCCGACCGGTGACTTAATACTGGTACCACGGGTGTCAGGAGCCCCTGGAACTCCGGTTCCAGCCTGGCAATGGTGCGGCCCTTCGGGGAGTAACGTGGTGGCTGTGGTTTAGACCCAAATCGCGGGTAGAGCGCAAGCTCAGTGTGGAGTTGCATTGCAACCGGGTGCCGTGACCCATAGATCGGAAGGAGTTTTAGATAGGCTCCGCTCCTGACCAAGGGGGAGGTCATGTCCAAATACATGACTTCAAATTGGTAACTCAAGGATGACCTTGGTCAGACTTGGGGGCGTTGGTGGACGCATTGTATTCACCCTGTGCGAAGAGCACCGTGAGGTTGGGTCCACATGGACGGGTACTCACGTTAAAACCCTCGGCGTTGTCACGGAACTGGAGTGTCTTGCCGCCATTGTGTGCCTCAAACATTTTCGTCCCTATGTGGATGGTCTCCCTTTCAAAATAATTACTGATCACTTTAGTCTCCGCTGGTTAATGTCACAAATGGATTTATCCGGACGTTTAGGACGCTGGAGTATACAACTGCAGAGTTTTGATTTCGAAATTGAGTATATGAAAGGATCAGCTAACATGGTACCTGACGCGTTATCACAGCTAGACGTAGACGAAGTATCGTTACCAGTATCACCATCTTTAATTGATCTTAATTCACCATATTTTAAGTCAGCGTTAAGAAATGAAATTTTAAAAAGTCCTAACAATTTTCCAGATACAATAGTTTCTGAAGAGTATATTTATCATAGAGTGAAGTTTCGTAAAGGCGAGTTTAATGATGAATTATCATTATGGAGACTGTGACTACCGAAGGAACCTTGCCAACTGGTTATTGAAACAAATCATGTCTTACCATTATGTCATGGAGGTTTCGCAAAAATGGTAAACAGGATTAGGGAAAAATACTTTTGGCCAAAAATGTCACGTGACATAAAGAGATTTGTTTCTAGTTGTGAAGTATGTAAGCTTGTTAAACCAACAAACCAGACACTTAGGCCAGTAATGGGTCGACAAATTATCTCTGAACGTCCATTTCAGAGGATATATATGGACTTATTAGGACCATGTCTCCGAATAAAAATCGGCAATTCAATGGTTTTCGTAGCGATTGACCATTTCACCAAATATATTTCCTTAAAACCACTTAGAAAGGCTACCAGTTCTGCCATAATAAAATTCTTAGAGGAAAATATTTTCCACCAATTCGGAATACCACAATTTATCCACTCGGATAATGGAAAACAATTCGTTTCATCACAAATGTCCGATTTTCTAAAGGTTTATGGGGTAATACACATTAAAACTGCATTATATTCCCCACAGGCTAATATTTCTGAAAGAACAAATCGCGAGTTTCTCGTAAAACTTAGAATTTTATTAAATGAAAAACAAGATAAGGGTGACTTGCACGTTTCAAAAATTGCTAATATATTGAGGAGTGATTATCACGATGCCATTAAATGTTCACCATATTTCTGTGTCTTTGGCAACAACATGATTACACATGGATCTGCATATGCTCTTTTACAGAAGATTAATTGTTACTCCCAATGACTGCAGAATGGCCAATTTACATGAAAAAGTAAAGAAAAATTTAATCCACGCACATGCAAATACCACAAAAAGGTATAACCTTAAAGTAGAGCTATTGATTACAAACCTGTGTTAAGAAAAAGTTTTCGACAGTCCGACATGAAAAAAAGGTATAAACGCGAAACTTTTCCACTTTCCATATATAAAGTGCAAAATAAGAAAAAAGGTTGGAACATCTTGTTATGAACTTGAGACTACTTCCGGTAGTTCCATGCAAAAGATCTTAAACCACTATAGCAATAAACAACAAAACGTAGAAAAAAAACACATAAATATTTCCCGGCAAATAGTATACTCGTCCCCCACGCAATGCTTCCATTTCCAAAATCTGATTTTCCTTATTTTCGTTCTAGGTTAACTATCCCTACAAAGAATGTTTTGTAATAGACTTTGATTTGGCACATAAAAGAACTTTGAAATCATTAATTTGTTGTTTTAAACCACAAGTTTTAACGGCTTTTATACTCATAAAAAATAATAAATAAATAAAATGATAAATAAATAAAATTATCTTACAGCCCTCAGAAATTTAAATTTGAGAATTACCTTAATAAATTCTATAAACCTTAAATGTATTTGTTTTTTAATACAAATTGTTTCTTATTCTAAAAAAAATTCATTTAGGGATAATGTATTGATCTTCGTAATAAATTATGTTATATAAGCAATGACCTTGTTTATTTATTTATCCACCTAAAATATTGTAAAATTTAATTATTCTTTATGAAAATATAAACTAATTAAATAATAACACTTACCTGTGTACTCAAATTAAAAAAATGGAAAGTATATAATAAATTAACTAATATGGTAACACTTATATTAAAACAAAAATAAAAAAAAACAAATTATAAATATTAAACTGCTTATTTTAATAATTATGTTAAGATTAGTAGTTATTGATAATTTGATTATATACTCTTAGTAAGAGAGTATAATATATATATTATGCACTTATTTCATAAATTAGGTTACATTTATGCTGGTAGATTAGCACTTTGATCACATGTCTAACTAAACCTAAGTTATGGACTTTAAGTTCATCTTCCGTTCTGTCTTTTTTACTAAAATTCTGAAAGCACAAAATTCATTGTAGTGAATTAATTAAAAGATAATAAATGCATATTGCTTATAATAATACATAATTTGTTTAATAAGTTTTTTTAAGAAAAACTAAAATAATCGTTTAAAATGTATCAATTATCTAAATAACTTTTAATTTTTCTACAATTAAGCCCAATTTATATTGGTAAGTTTTGCCTTATTTCTTGAAATAAATTTTTATTAATACGATAATTAACCCGTAGGGTTTTAGTGTATGTATTAAATGCATAAAAACTGCATGGTTTTCATGTAAATCGTGGTTAATAATAGTGTACTAAATGATGACTTGTAAATCGAATAATTTATCATATTCAAAAGATATATAAATTTATGTGACAAATGTTCATTGGGTTCAAATGATCCGTCATGCTTTTTATCATTGAACGTGTAACACGCCAAGTCACCTGAAGCCCGGAGTCTACTAGATATTTTACGTCAAAAAAAAAAAAAAAAATCATTCAATCATTACTACGAATCCCATTGACGCAAGTTTTATTCATCGATCACATTAATTTTGTTGAAGGATCCTAGTCGACTATTTTTACATCCTAAAATCTATGATAATCTACCATAATGATTTATAATAATGTTTAAAATCAATGAAGTAATTAATCAATTTACAACTAATCATCATTTACTTTAATTTGCTAAATTATTGTTCACTACTGTATTCATTTAAATGAGACAAATCATCATCAAAGCGAAAGCAGTCATTTTGTTTTAAAGAAGAACAACAACAATACGTGACGTCACTAATATCTTAATATAGAAAAGAATTGATAAGCATAGATAAATCAACGAAAAGAAAAAAGAGTAAGATTTAACGAATGTACTAGTTATACATGTAAGTTACATTATAACATCTTTTATTTATTTTAACATTAACATTGTAAAGATCAATGCTTTTACAACTGTAAAGATCATAGTTCAATACATACATTTAACATTTTCAACATGTTACATTATTGATTACCTATAAATGTAATTAATTAACAGATCAAACATAATAATGTTAATTGTATGAATTGATCATTATTCTTATAATATTAGCTCTAATATAATAACTATATTTTTAATTTCTAAATTAATTTATAAGTTACAGCATGTTAGAGAAATGAATGTGTATTATATCTAAATATTATTTTTGAATTTTTTTACTCATACAAATCTCTCTGAGTTACAGTTCCATGGATGATTTGAGCTCAAACCACCATATACCGCGAAATATACCAAGAAAGAATACAAAAGGAGGGTGAACTTAATATAACTTTTTGCCGTAAGTTATAATATGCATTTTCATTTTATTTAACATGCATTCGTTTAATACACATATATATACATACTAAATTATTTACCTATATACATGATCTTTTTAAAATTAATTTTCAATTAATTTACTAATCTGAATTTAATATTCTCAAAAGGAAACAATAATTCTGAATTTAATATTTATAAAAATAAATCGTTCGCTGATTTTAATTAAAAATATCTAAAATTATTCTATACTTACAACTTACGTTTAAATTTAAGTTGACAGTATCTACTACTATATTGGAATTTATATTGCTTATTATATAATAAATATCTATGAATTTTTATAATGTATAATTTTGGGTAGAAGTTATAATTTTTTTGGGAATGCTAAACATGGAACTAATTTTATGTAAGTTTTTGAAACTTTTAGGGAAGATACATTTTTTGACGAACACAAGGTATCTGATGTGTATGAGGGTAGGGATTTCAAACTATAAGTGTTCGCGGTGGTAAAATCATCTATCACCCATGTATATCATATTTTATAGACATATTCCATTTTTTTTATCAATAGCCCATTTTGTTAGATTCCTTAAATTTCTCTTAGTAATTAAGTCTTGGAAGAATTAGTTTTCTCTTTTTGTTTATGTAGGATTTTAAGGTCTTGTATGGTCAAGAGCCCTCTCCAATCCGATGACCTCAGCCTATTCCAGCTTCTAAGCGTTAAGCATACAGACCCAAAAAAAAAAACATTTCACATAATTGAAATTGAAATTCTAATATTTTAAGAAAATTTTGTACAACATACACTAAAAAGCTCTGTAAGATGTATCATGTCTGGAAAACACCGTCTGGACCAGGTGGCTTGTAAGGTTCAAAGGTGTTCACCGCCCATGCTACCTTATCTATCGAGACTATGTCACCGACTACTTTACTAAATTCCCTATCAGATACACATTATGAGAATCGTCCTGCCTGTGCATCTGCCTCCAAGTTCCTACAGCCTGGAATATGTGTTTCCGTAAGTAAACTCAGATACTCAGAGCAAGACTCCGTCCATGAGTTATCCGCGCGCTGAATATATCCAGGAGCACTAGGAACCTTGGATAAAATTCGCCTGAATCTGGATAGCTCATTAATAGAGTCGCTGGACTCACAGTAGTTCCTCCATGAGTCCCTCTTTGCCCTCTTAATGTCTGCATAACGTATAATATATATATAAATAAATATATAATAATAAGTATCAACGGGTTCACTTCGCCAGTGTTGCCATAATTTTTTCGCTTAGGATCCTCCATGCATCAATTATTGGTTATTTTGGATGAAAGCACTTTCATTTATCTGAATTTTAGGTTCTTAGGGCAGCTCTCCAGTCAATAAAATAATAACTTGGGTCCAATTTGGTTCCGTTGTGTAACCCTGAGATATCATGTGTTTCTAACTCACATGTCCATAATAGCTTTCGAAACGAAACAATCCGACACATGTATGAAAGTCTTGATCCATCTGATAATATCAGAGAGATCTGATAATAGATGCACAAACGGATTTCCAAAATTAGCAGTTCTGATCTCGGCAAGAGTGGGACGGTGGCATAAGAGATGTTCCACCGTTTCCTCCTCTTCCTCATCCTGACAACTTCTATAAAAGTCGTTAAAAGAAGACCTAGTTTCCTAGCATGCACACCAGCAATCCAGTATCCTATGACCACGGCTACCAAATTCTTAGCCGATGCCTCGATAGTCCCATGATGAAGTTAGATCGACATTCATCATAATGAGACCATATTTGCATCGAAGTTGAACATGTGGATTAATTTTTTCATCTATCTTGTGCAATCCTCGATAAGTTTCGCGGAATTATTGATCTGCTGGCCGAAAGCGGTACTCCAACCAGTTGGTCCGTATCTTCACCTCGAAGAAGGGATCCATCTATGGCTAATGCATTCGACCCCTAACATAGACCAGTACCAGGTTTGAATGTCTCACCATCTCATTCAGAGATGTCTGGCATTCTTGTACCAATCTGGATGTCGAAAATACACCCGAGAACAATTTGATCGCAGCTGATGAGCAGTTTGAAGGCGGTGAGATACTGTATCCAGATATTTCCCAGATACAGCCACCGCAACATCGTCCGCGTAAGCGACAGTCTTAAACTTCAGTGAATTTCGTTCCCTGAGTAATGAGTTAACGGTGATATTCCAAAGAAGTGGAGATAAAACTCCTCTTTGCACCCACGATGGATATTATAACCCTATTGGTTAGAGGTCTCCATATGACCAGTCTTTCCAGGGCCAATTTGATTGCCTCCGGAGTCACATAATTAAAGGCCCCTTCTATGTTAAGGAAGGCCACTAATACATATTCCTTATACTCGAGAGCTTTTTCAATATACCCTACGAGCGAATGTAATGCAGTCTCAATAGATTTTCCCTTCATATAGGCATGTTGAGACGCTGATAATAAGCATGGATTGATCGTTCTACGTAGGTGTTGGTTCTACGTAGCTGTACCTACTACAAAGGTTAGTTCCCTCCCAATGTTCAGAATATCCAAACTAGAATAAAATCATATAAAGACTCACACCTTATATTTGTACAAGAACTTCCCCAAACGACATGGACATTAGCGTCAGCTCCAATTACGAGCGGTATGTTGCTTTATCTAGCCTCCTCGTTATTTTGCGAACCTTAGTTGAGCCATGTAACTGGAGACAATGCAGATGGTGCCAGAGCTTGCCTCCCGGGCCGGTACCACAGTGTCCTCATCGCTGAAATCAGAGAGAATGAAGTTACTGAGTTTGTTGCTTGCTACTATACAAGATCGTATTCTTCCTGATCCCGCAGTGTGTATCAGCTTAAAGTTGTCCGCACGTAGTCCGCAAACCCTTTCGTCAACGATTCATGGTTCCTGAACTAGTGCTAGCTCTTTCTACCATTCGGAGGAGCAACGCAGCCCAGGCTGTTTTAGAATGGTGAAGATTAACTTGAGTTATTTTCACCATGTGCGTCCTTTGGGATGATTATGACGTTGGCGTCAAGAGTCTAAGAGGGCGTCCTCGTCAACTACTTCGTAAAGTCGCTCAAAAAATTCACAGACAAACTCAAAGTTTGAGTGAGTGTCCTCTTGAGCAAGAGACAAGACAAGGGGTGGAAGTTATTATACCCAAATTTACTCTAAAGAATTTGTGAAATGGCTAGAAGAAGCCATTACAACTACATAGAAAAACCCAAACCCTCTGAAGATTTACCACCAAAATGTATTTTTGTGGAAATGTGGAAAATCCTTTCTTAGGTGTCCGAGATGGGTCAAGTTAAATTTTTCCATATCAAAAAAGATATACCTCTGGCGTAATAAAGGATTTTCGTCGTTTTATTTAAATACATTTCATAGGCAGATTTGCAATACGTTTGAGATCTTCCTGTACTGAAGTAATAGTTGAACTGGCGTTTCTTCACACCCATGACGATTGCCCAAAGTAATTAGATAACAAACTTGTTTATTTTTCACAGAAATGAGCTAATTTTCCATCAAAACAAATGCTTCTGTCCACACTATTCGGCTGACAAAAATATGGATACATTACAAAAAATATATATATATATATCAAAACTCATTTGAAAATATTTGAGGAATGTTAGTCCGTCGTATTTGTCCTGAAAATCAGATATATGAAAGTGCTTTTCATCTAAAATAACCAATTATGTATGGTGGTCCTTAAGCGAAAAAATGATGCCAATACTGGCGAAGTGGACACCGGTGATAATTTTTTCTGATATTTAAAAATATTTAAACTGTACATACTTATTACTAATTTATATTCTTTATATATTTTGCTCTTTCCGTTTCAAAAAATTTGAAGTTTTTAGTTTATTTATTTATTTAATAGCCAATGAAATTACAATTTCTTACAGGCTAGCATATATATTATTCTTAAAGCTATTAACAATAAAATATTTTCATAATTATTCAATAACAAAAACTTATTATTTAACTAAGTTAAAAATATTCCTCTTAATGCGGATTGGATTTAATGAGAAATCAATATATGGATAGTAACTGTTGAATTGATTGCATATACGTCTCATGGGATCAAAGTTGGCATAATTGGTTCGAAAATATTTTATTTTTAAAGGAGTATAATTTCTAGTTGGACGATTTGGGATTACGAATTCGATCTTACAAAGCAGGAACTCAGAATTAATTGAACCGTTTACTAAATTAATTACAAATGAAATATTCATATATTTTCTCCTACTTTCAAGAGTAGGGAGATCAATAAGCTGTAATCGACTTTCATATGATAAATTAATATTAGGATTCCATGGAAGATTACGAAGACAAAATAAGAGAAATTGTTTCTGGACCGATTCAATTTTCTTTATATGAACTTCGTATTGAGGATCCCAGACCACGGAAGCATATTCCAGGATTGGTCTTACAAGAGATATGAATAATTGCTTGGAAACATAAGGATCATTAAACTCTCTTCCCCAGCGCTTGAGGAAACCTAGAACTCTTTTTGCCTTATTAACGATTTGTGAAACGTGGGAGTTAAAGGATAGTTTACAATCAAGCAACACACCCAGATCAAGAAATTCTTCGACTAGATCAAGTTGATATTCATTTATTGTGTATCTACAGAGTACTGGACTTCTTCTATAGAACATCATGTGTTTACACTTTTTTAAATTCAGATCCATTAGATTCATCATACACCAATCATAAAGATTGTCAAGATCTGATTGGAGTAAGGAACATTGATAGGAATAGTTAAAGCTATGGAACAGCTTTACATCATCAGCATACATTAATATTTTAGAATTCCTAATGCAAGCTGGTAGATCATTTATAAATATTAGGAATAGTAAGGGGCCGAGATGACTACCTTGTGGAACACCAGATAAAACAGGAATGGTTTTTGATGTACATTCTCTGAATAATACACATTGGCATCTATTTTTAAGATATGTGGAGATCCATTTAAGGAAAACAGGAGAAAATCCGAGCTTATCCAATTTGAACAGTAGGAGATCGTGATTTACTTTATCGTAGGCTTTACTGAAATCTGTGTATATTACGTCTGTCTGTAAACCGGAATCAAATGCGGTTATAACTGAGGTTGTGAACTCCAAAAGGTTAGTAGTAATGGAACATCCTTTTTTAAATCCATGCTGAAATGGCGAAAGATAACATACAACTTGATGCGAAAGGATTTCAGTAACTATCTTTTCGAAAAGTTTTGGAATAACACTTAATTTAGCAATACCTCTATAATTGGAAATGTTGGATCTGCTACCGGATTTAAACAAAGGTATAATATAAGATTTCCTCCAAACTTCAGGAAAGTAACCACTAAATATTGATATGTTGAATAAGTATGTTATTGGAGATATAAGAGAATGTAAACATTTTATAAGAACACAGCTTGGAACACCATCAGGTCCACATTTATCAGAATATTTTAGATTCTGTACAGCTCTCAGTACCATCGATTTATCTAATGTTGGACAATTTATAAGGGTTGCAGCTGGAATTGGATATGGATAATTGGAAAGTTCATGTGAATCTTTATCAGAATAGGCGGATGAGAAGAAAGCAGCAAACATATCGCAAATATCTGCATCGTTTGAGGATTCTTTATCTCCAAATTTCATCATGGACGGATATTCAGAAACTCGACGCTTAGAATTTACGAACTGGTAAAAATATTTTGGATTATTTTTAAAGTTTCTTTTCACCCTAAAAAGATAATTATTGTAACATTTGATATTTTCCGAATTGTAAACTGATCTTGATATGGAGTACCTCATGTAATCAATAGGTAAACCGGATTTTTTGTATTTTCTATAATGTTTGTTTTTCAAATTTTTTAAGCCATTGAGCTGTTTTGTAGTCCAAGGCGGTCCATGTGCAATTTTGTTTCTCGTCATTGGTATCGATTTCCTAAAACATTTAAATAAGCCATCATAGAATTTATTCAAAATGATGTCAATATTACGAGGGCATACTTTATTGTAAGGAATATATTCAAACCAGTTTTCAGAATAAAGTAGGTGATTTAATTTGGAGTAATCAGCTTTACAAAAATCAAAAACCATCTCATTATTTACATTGGATTGTAATGATATTTTTGTTTCAACGTTTACGCTTATTTCAAGAGTGGGGTGATACGCATCTTCGGGTGTTAATAATGGATTAATGCGAAGAATATTAATTTCTTCAGGTTGATCAACAAATACAAGATCAAGTATTTTGCTAAGCTTGTTTACTATGTTGTTTATTTGGAATAGTCCCAAATCAGCAATAGCATCCAGTAATTCAATAGATGTTTCCGATCTTATTGATGGGCTTAAAAAGCATGAATCAGGAGTTTCGCACCATTTAATATTTGGAATATTAAAGTCACCAAGAACAATTATGGAGTCTCCAGGTTTGGATTGATTAGCTACAAATTTTATCGCGTTTGCATGTTGTTCATAAATTTGAATGTTTGACGCAGGAGGAATATAAGAGCAAGTTATAAAAATTGTTCTAAATTTAGCTTTAACACATACGGCGATAAATTCAATATTTTGATCATTGTTAAAAAATATTTCTTCTGAAGGAAAAAGAGTTGAGACAGAAATCAAAACTCCCCCACCTTCTTTGCCAACTCTATCACGTCTATAGATTTGAAATTTACTGCACATTATTTCAGAATTATGAATTTCTTTATCAGATTTATTTCGGAGCCACGTTTCAGTGAGTACAATGATATTATGCTCAATATCACAGCTCTCTAAATAAAGGGATTTTAACTTTGTGTTCATACCTCTAACATTTTGGTATGCGATGGAGATAGCTGAGAAGTTGTAATCATTTTCTGGACAAATATTAATATTTAACGGATTATTTAATTCAATTAGTTTTTTGGATTTGGATCAGAAGCCCTGGGAAGAATTACGTTGTTATCATCACGATAAATAAATTGTCGAACAATTGTATTTTTTGGCCAAAATTGTGGATTAACGAGACGATCAAAAATACTTTCTGGGACAATTATTTTAAATGAAGCTCTATTGCGCGCATTTATCTTGTAAATTTGGACATTATTATAATCTTCGATGCCAAGGTTCGTTTTAATATAGAATTCAACATCATTTATTGTTGTATCTACTGAAAAACGGCTAGCAAATATGGTTTTCCTTGGAGCAATAATTTTTAGAGGCTTTGGAGTTACTGTTGTAAGAGGATTGTTGACCACATTTAAATTAGTTGGGATGTTTGACGATGAGGGAGTTAATAAAATAAGCTCTGGAGGCTTACTGGTAGCAAGATTTGGAATCATGGGCAAGATCGACGAATTAGATACCGTAGGAGTAACTGAAGTCGACTCTGACGGAATTATATTATAATTGGAAGCATTTGAAGTATGATGAGGCGGAATAAAATTATTTGTATTAGGAGTTACAACAGCAGCAGGACAACTACTTGTATTTGCGGTTGGTAACGGAATAGAATCATTATTAGTAGTAATAACCCCTGTATTTTTAGGAATATAAGGAGGTGTTGATGATGACTTAGCAGTTCTTTTACGTTTTGGTCTCGGGGAAGCAGCAAAACTATCTAAATTTGTAAATTTAGAAAAAAGTTCACCATATTTAGTTAGTTTTCCTTGTAGAGGTGAAAAGTCTTTTTTAATTCCATCGAACTCTGCTTTATGGCTTTTGAAAAAATTGTAAAATTCAATGCCAATTACTCTGCAATTTGGACAAGTCCACTGTAAGTTTTTGGCATTGTCAGATAATGCATCAGCATCACGAGCTTTGAGGCCACTACATTTTAAGTGGTAATTTCCCAAACACAACCAACAGGAAACCATACGTTCTTCTCCGGAAATACTGCAGTTTTTATTCATACAGTCCATCTCAAAACTTTATTAAGGACACACACCAATACAAATATTATCTAGGATTAAAACCAGTAATATGTAATTAAATGGCAACACAGCAGTTAATTAGCAAGGTCACCAATTATAATATTGATCTTAGTAATAGAAAACGGAGTGGTAATATTAAGGAAAATATAAAACGGAGATGTTCTATCTGACAGTTGTTTTATTTGACAAATAGAACTATACCAAATGTATGTCAATGAACAATACAAAAACAAATTCATGCAAAAATAAGTCTTAAGGTATATATCCACTGTTGTTGTTGTTCAAAACAATAAATAAAACAAATTTAATTAAGACTTAATTGCGAATCCAATTCAATGAACTTCAATATTCACTAATTAAGATAAATATGTGGAACACTTATCTTAAATAAAATAACCAGAAAAGACAATTATAGATGGTGTTTTTAATTGAAAAAGTTTATAAAATCGCAACACAAAAATTGTTAATTGTTTTTATAGTTATAAAACACTGCTAAGTAATTTTCATCTTGAAATACATAGTAAAATTCAAAGTAAAAAAAAATAATTATATAAAAATATTTTTTATTTCAATTACTTTTACATATTGCCAATTTTCATTATTCTACCACTTTTATATATCCAGAAATCCGCAATAATAGGGTGTTTTTATAGTTCTGCAACGGAGTGTACAAGTATCGGTCCACAATTGGTCTAGAAAAAACCCTTCCCCGAATTTTCAGTTTATGTGAAAACATAAACAATGGTGTAGAGTATCATATGAAGATATTTGTGACTATATCTTTCTTACTTGTTCATTATTGTTTATGAAGAAATTTTAAAGAAAGCAATAATGCCAACAAAAAGACATCAAATGAAAATTGTGATTTACTGTCATTCCCTTGTCGGTGTCAAGAAAAGAAAAGCAGACTAATAAAATACATTCATATGAATATATGTAGGTGATTATAAATATAAAATATACGTATGTGTTAGAATATTACTTGTCGTCAAGTTAGTTTATAATAATTTATAATCAAATTAACATTTTATAGTTTACAATATTTTTTTTATAAATTATAACTATTAAATAAAAAACGTTTAAAATTAAAGAATATAAAAGCTTTCAGAAGTGGAATACATTTAATTTAAAATGCAGAGAAGAAATTTAACACGGCAAAAACTGATGACTGCATTGAATCAAAGCGGAATTAAGTTTCCATAAAGTGCAATAATAGCTCAACTGCGTACATTTTTGCAGAAAACTAATTCAGATGCTAACGATATTTATGAAGCTGTTAATATGTCTGAAGATATATCCGGAGAAAGCGAATCTACGGATGCGGTTGTGTATAATGTTTCTTCTAATATTCAAACTTTGATACATCTAGTTTTGGCCCAACCCACTACTACTTCTGTTTAATAATCAATCCTTATCTATCTGCAACATGTGTTCAAGCTTCAGTCCAATCCGTTCAAACAATGCCTTTTGTTCAATCTTCTGCATTAACACAAACTGCTGATGCTCAATATATTACCTCCGTTCAACCAAGTGCATTCATTCAGCCCACTGCCTCTGTTCAATTTGTTGCTGTTCAACCAGCTACTTCTGCTCAAGCTAGTTCTTCCGTTGATCCACCCATTAACTCATTTAAAAATGAAAGTTCTATTGATAACGCTATAAAACAGTTGCAAAAACAACGTGAATTAATGCTACTTCAGCGTAAAGTATACATACTTAATAATGAAGTCAAATTTTCTTCATTTGATTGCACAAGTATTGAGTCGATGGTTACCAAGTTTTCTGGAGATGACTCATATGATGTTAAACGATGGATAAGTGATTTGGAGGATGCTTTTGTTTTACTTAATTTCAATGAACGGATGAAATTAATGTGCGTTCGAAGATTGTTATGCGGAACTGCATCACTGTACGCAAGAACATTGTATCTTAAAAACTATGATTCTCTAAAACGGGCTCTTGTGCAATCGAAGTTCATGCTAGACATATACGAACAACTAAAGGAACGAAAGCTACAATCAAATGAAATTATTCAGTGGCATGTCATTGAAATGAGATTGATATCAGAAAAAGCCGATATTCCGAAAACTGATTTGATTGATGCTATTATTTCGGGGCTTAATGATAAAACACCACTTGTAAATATTTTATATCAGGCTACTGCAATACAACAGCTGAAAACCCAACTTGATTGTTATCAGAAACTAAGTGATAAGTGCAGTAGTAATATGGAGTCAGGGCAGAAAGTTAATAAATATAACTCATCAAATGAATTAAAGGAGTCGAAAGCAGAAATTCGTTGTTTTAACTGTTCTCAATTCGGTCATTTTAAAACCCAATGTTCAAAACCAATACGTGTTAAAGGTTCCTGTTTTAAATGCGGTGAGTTGGTTTACTTGCATAACAATTTTCCCGAAAGGAAATCTATGGTTGCAGCGGTAGATGATCCTGAAGTACAAATGTGTTCTCTTCTTGACTCCGGTAGCCGAAGAGTTTTATTAAATATTCTGAAGTTTCTTTTCCTATAAACAAAATTTCTAAACCTTCAAAGTATCGTAGTATAGGAAATTATCAATTAAAATGTTAGATGAAATTGTTTGTGGAGTAAATCTTGACAACAAAATAATTTTTCATACATTTTATGTATTACCAGATGAAGATATTTGTGTTCCATTATTAATTGGAATAGACCTTTTATGTCGATTAAATATATTCTTGTGTAAACTTAAAAGAATTTACTCTAGAAATGAATTAATTGAAATAAATAAAAAGAACGTAATTGATGACGTTAAATTTATTCCAAACAGTGCGTTTGTTTCATTTAATATTTGGAAGAACAGAACTATCAGATAACATAATGGTGGTTGAAACAGAGAATAATATTAACGAAATGAGTAAAAATTTATCAACATCAAATCCTGAGGCAACTTTTGACAGTTATTTAATTGAAATTCATTCCATTCAACTAGTTGATAAAAATAAGAAAAATTACCATAAAGTAACCCTTGCTTCTACTAAAATGATATTTTCTGTTAGTCCTAAGTATAAAATTGACATAGACCCACAATTGAATGAAGAAAATAGAAATAAGCTTCAGTTAGTCAACGAAAATTCTTAATTAAACCCATCATCGGAAGTAAATAGAGTACCCTACGATGTGAAAATGAAAATAAATTTGACAGACGACAAACCATTTAATTTTCCACCTCGTAGACTTTCCTTTGTTGAGAAAAATTAAATAGAAAATATAATTAATAATTTATTGGAAAAGAATATTATTAAGAACAGTAATTCAACATATGCTTCTGCAATTGTTTTAGTGAGGAAAAAGAATGGTGAAAGCAGGTTATGTGTAGACTACAGATTTTTGAAGGGAAAATTTATTTAGCAGCTATAGATTTAAAAAATGGGTTAGATAGATAAATAGGTAGATAGAGAGAGAGAGAAGGTTGATGTGAAACATTAGTTGCACCACCCAGAGACCGAAATCGGTCCATTGTGAATCCCTTCATTAAAAACATGATAGAAAAGGGGAAGAAGAAAAGAAAAGGGAAACAAGAAACAGAAGTGATTCGGTCTCATCGACGTCCTCACACATTCTGCAAAAGTCAGAATTGCCAGCGTCCCATTTAGACCTCATCTTCCCTATCAAACAGTGTCCCGTTATAACTCCTATCATAATCCTCAAACTTTTCCTTCTCAAGCCTAGAAGAGTACTTGTGTCTGTCTTGTCGAGTGCCGGCCATATCACCCTCGACACCTTACAGTCCTCTCTGCCCTCTCAAGCCAAATTGGTTCTGAATAAGATCCAGTCATTGATCTTCCCAAGGAAGAAACCCAGCGGGGGTTTCACGGTGGTCTCCCTCTCCGAGACATCCTTTGCTGCGTCTTGCCTTGCCAATTCATTGGCTAATTCATTGCCAGATATTTTACAATGACCAGGCATCCATCAGGGTCTCACCACCAGTGTTCCATCAGGTCTCTCAATGATTTCTTACAGTCGGCAACTAGCCTGGATTTCACCTCAGAACCCTCGCAACGTTCTGTCAGATTAGTTCCGCGGCCTTCAAGATGCCGTAAATCGCAGCCTGAAAAACACTACACTCATGAGAGAGTCTAAATGAGCCTTTCAAATCCATGCCCATTATATAGACACCTGTACCAATGTTCATCTTTGATCCGTCTGTGAATACTGCACAACCTTCGTACAACCTCTCGGTACCGAACCAAACCTCCCTATCAGGTATCACCACGACAGGGTTTACCCCAAAGTTTGATTCAGCTGCCTCACCGCAACTGAACTCGTTTACGACCCGGGAGTGACTTGTTCTTGATGAACCTAATAATCCTAATTCCTTAAGTCTCATCACACTCTTTGCCGTCATACCCGTCACAAACTCCTCAATGGGTAATAGATGAAGCATGACGTCCAGAGCCCCCTGTGATGTACTTCTCATTGCACCTGTAATGCCATTGGAAGCGCACCTCTGTGCCTTTGACAAAAGGTTCCTATAACTCCTACGTTCCAGTGCCAGCCACCAAACAGAACAACCATATGTAAGAATTGGTCTCATCCGAGAGGCGTAGATCCAGTTCACAACCCTCGGTTTTAGGCCCCAGTTCTTACCTATGGAGTTTCTACAGGTGTAGCAGGCACTAAGGTCACGCTTGAGTCTCTGAATATTCCTTTTCCAATTCAGCTTACTATCGAGGAATAATCCAAGATATTTCGCTGAGTCAGAAAGTCTCAGTTCCATTCCACACACTACCGGTAATCTGAAATTCTTCACCTCGTACTTTCTAGTAAACAGAACCATCTCTGTCTTTTCTGGATTCACTCCCAACCCTCTATCAGCGGCCCAAGAGGACAGCGCCTGCTTAATAGCGTCAATTTTGATATTAATGAACGCTCCTTCAATATCCAAGAACGCGACCATAGTAAATTCCCTGTACCGAAGTCCTCGTTCTATATAGCTTACCACCTCATGAAGTGCACTCTCAACAGATTTACCCTTCAGGTAAGCATGTTGAGCACTACTCATGCTGTTGGTGCCAATAGGTGTTCTCAGATATAGATCTATCAGTCTTTCTAAAGTCTTCAAAAGAAAAGACGATAGGCTGATAGGTCCATAATCCCTGGACTTCGAGTGGCATGTCCTACCACCCTTAGGTATGAATATGACCCTCACCTCTCTCCACCTCCTTGGTATGTGTCTAAGTAGCAGACAACCCGTAAGAAATGGGCTTCATCAGGTAGAAATGCATGAAGATTCAGTTAAATATATATCATTTTTAACGCCTAAAGGGCAATATGAATATAAGAAAATTTCATTTGGTTTAAAAAATGCACCGATTGTATTCGAAGTGTCTTGAACTTAATTTAAATAAGTGCAAATTTAATTACAACGAAATATAATTTTTAGGATATATTGTCAATTCTATGGGAATACGTCCGAGCAATAAACATATTGAGGCAATCAAGAATTTATAATTATTAAATAAAAAACTAAAGAATATAAAAGTATGTTACTGCTTTTGGCGAAAAAAATTTCATATTTATTTATAACAAAAAATTAATTATTAAATTAAATAAATAAAAAATTGATTAGGAAGTAAATAAATCACACAGAATGAATAAAATAAAATATATAAAATAAAAAAATACTTTAAATAAAATAGATAGTTTAGTTTTTTCATTTATTATATTATTTTTATTTTATTTATTTTTCTATTATTTTAAAACTTTAATATTCGCTGTAATTTGTATATTTTGTAAATATATAATGTACTGATGATTCTTTGCAAAACTGAATTTGTTTCTTATTGTTTTGTTTCTTATGATTTTTCAATACATATACACACGTAATGAATTGATTTATGTGCTTAAAAAAGCAAAATCAGTCAGCAATTGAAAAGCAAAAGAATAAATTGTAATGAGTTACAAATGAATTGATGCAGATGTCTAGTGAGAACAACCAGAAATAAATATTTCCTCAGATTTTTGATTAACGCTGCGTTATTTTTTGATGCTCTTTAAAAATTAAAAGTTGACAATGCTGAAAATTCCTCATACTTACAGAAAATTAGTTTTCTATAAATAGAATATTAAAAGAAAATTGTATACCAATATAAAATTTATTATTATTTTCTTATAAAAATTTCCTCCTAATAAATTTTAATTCCTCGATTTTTTCTATTATAACTGTAAACTGGGGAAGTTTTTAGATAAAAAATTAATGATAATTGTTTTTTTCCTAATTTTAGTGAATATTTATTTAGGTCAATGACAGATTTGTTAATTTCCGAAGGATATGCATCTGTTGGGTATCAATATGTTAATATCGATGATTGTTGGTTAGAAAAACAACGTTCAAGTAATGGGAAACTTGTTCCTGATAAAAAACGCTTTCCTAATGGTATGCGGTCATTAGCGGACTATGTAAGTATTTAAAAATTTTTATTAAAAACTATCGAGTTTTGTATTAGCATTTTTAAACAGAAATATTTGTAATATTTAAACACTTTATCGATCATAACATTAACAAAATATATCAAATATACTAGTTTAAAAAATTTAAGTTTTTGTTTGTTGCTGCGTAAATTATAAGTACATTCAGGGTGAAATATAGTTTGGTGGAACCATTATTAGGAACCATGAAATAACTTCCAAATGAAATAAGTCACATGTTTTTGCTGGATCTTATTTCATTTGGGAGTTATTTCACGGTACCTTAATACTATGGTCAGATTTTTGCTGATGTAGTGAATGGTTCGATTCATTTTTATTTTTTTAATATTTAAAAATTAATTAAAAGCGCTCATAGATAGATACTGCAGAGTGATACTTCCTGTACATGTGTTATTGACGTTGCTACACGTTAATCAATCAAAATTTTTAATTTTAATTTGTGAAAAAATTGATTAAAAACAAAAAAGTTTTAAATATATATATATATTAATTGGAAATGGCACATATAATTTGATAAATGATAGAAAAAAATTATTAAATTCATTCGAAACCAGTGACAATGTTATATTCGGCTTTTCCGAAGCTATATACCCGCCATCTGCAACTTTTTAAATTTTACCTGCTAAAATAGGTCCATGTCCATTTTTTATTTCTGAGTTTACATTGGTCCTCGAACAATTTGTAAAAAATTTTGTTGATGCTTCACTTTATATGAGAAGTGGGCGGTAAAGTGGACGGAACACGCACATTTTTGATTTCCGAGTTTATATCGTACTTTGAAATATCTGTTCAAACTTCCGTTGTCGTACATGCTTTTGTTTAAGAGATATCAGCAGAAAAGTATGAACTGAAGTTATAACGAACACTTTGTGTCTCTAGTATTTGGACATTACGTTTTCATTTATTAACCGATTTTGATCCTTTTCAATACAAAACAAACCTTATATAAGATAAATATTTGAACCAAATTTCGTCACCCTAGGTGGTCCCTCCTAACCCTATCCTGCTTTCAACGAACGATTTTATGGGGTCTTAAATGATTTTTTCGACATGTTACACACAGAATGACAAACACAATATACCCCTCATCATTTTTTGGAGGTGGATATAAAAACTGTCTGCAGAATAATATCATTGTAAACTTTCCAATGTGATGTGACAAACTTAATGAAATATTAGACCAAGATCACTTTCAGAACAGTCTAAAACAATATTCGGTTCCCGTCCATTTTCTTAAAAATCATTCATCTGTAAAGATCAATAGTGCTTAAGAAATATTTCAATTTAATATTATTTAGCTATAAATTACCTTAAAGTAATTATCAAACTATTTGATCAAATCAAGTTTCAGAATAATAAATATCTAAGGTACATACGTTAGTGAAATACAGAAATAAAAAAATGGCATCCAGAATTTATTCTTAAAGGCCAAACATTTCCAATAGATTTATTTTTTATTCAAATACACTGGGAGCATTTTCTCAACTCACCATAGAAGTGGATGCTTGCAGATTGCTAAATTACTAAGAAGAAATACATTTTCATCGATACAGCCAACCTATAGGACTTGGAATTAATCTGCTTCTCCCACACACTTAGTCTTACTAAGAAAGCAGAAAAACACACGTTTTAAAACCTTGTGTAGGTATACCTCACCAACACAACCCAAATTTTATATTGATGTTAATGCTACTCGAAGGAAATGCTCTTTCCAAAATATTCCAAAACCTCATAACCTCAATATTTCAACATAAAAACTATAAGCCTTTAATTTAACGTCAACTATTTCAAATTAATTAAAATTTTACTTTGTTATTCATTAAAATCATCTTTAGAATTAATTACAAAATTCCAAAAGCATAATTCCGGACAAAAGTCCTAATTATATTACTTAATGGCATAAAAGATATTATTTCAAAGCAGTTATTATTATATTCGTCTTTGCTTTAAGAACGTCTACTTTTATTGTATTTCTTCTATGTTCTAATTGAGTTATTAAATATCAAATCCTTAATTATTTATACTTTTCAATTAGGAGCATTCTTTGGGTTTAAATATAGGTTTTTAAATATGCAATCAAACTTTTAGCAACACCTACACATAAACACCCCACTCCACCATAGGAGGTTGGACTATTATGCGTTTGTGCTGATATTTGTAACGCACAGAAAAAACCATCCAACACCCACCTTGAAGTATACCAATCGACTCAGAATCACTTTTTGAATCGATCTAATGATGTCTGTCCATCTGGCTGGCTGTCCATTGAAAACCAATGTATTTATTTTGTATAATAATATGTCTGTATGTAAGAGACAATTTTTTATTTTTTTTATTTTTTGCACTTTTAATTGTGATGAAATTAAAAACTGATGACTTGTATAAATATCGTTTGAGTATTTTTGGTTTATTCATCTACATATTTTTATATGGTTATTTTTGTAAAGTGGAAAAATAAACTTGAGAATTGTTTTGTTTATATGGAAAAAATAACCTTGTGTAAGGTTTTTGGCATTAATGAAGATATATTTTATGTTGTTGAGTATGGTTATGATTAATTTTGAATATTCTAATAACAAATTAAGGGGAGTATTTTTTATTCACAATGAACATTTTTCACATCTAGAATACGTTTAAAATTAGTTTAAGGCTCAATATTTATGTATTTATAATATTTTCTCAATTTGAAATATTAAGAGATATACCCAAATTATTCTACTTTGGAGATAAATTAGATATAAATATAAATGTCTGAAGTAAAATTGTTTCAATGAGTTAATAAACTTTTTAAAAGGCGAAACAATAATAACCTATTTATTCAACATATCTATATTTAGCGGTTACTTTCCTGAAGTTTGGAGGAAATCTTATACTATACCTTTGTTTAAATCCGGAAGCAGATCCAACATTTTCAATAATTAATTATTGGAAATGTGTTATTATTGCTAAATTAACTGTTATTCCAAATCTTTTCGAAAAGATAGTTATTCCGGTTAATACACAGACGCAATATACACAGATTTCAGTATAGCTTTCGATAAAGTGAATCACGATCTCCTATTGCTCAAATTGAATAAGCTCGGATTTTCTCCTGTTTTTCTTAAATGGATTTCATATCTTAAAAATAGATATCAATGTGTATTATTTAGGTAGTCACAAGGTAGTCATCTCGGCCCCTTATTATTATTAATATTTATAACTGATTTACCAGTTTGCATTAAGAATTCTATAATATTAATGTATGCTGATGATGTAAACCTGTTCCATAGCTTTAACTATTCCTATCAATGTTCCTTACCCCAATCAGATCTTGACAATCTTTACGATTGATATATGATGAATCTAATGGATCTGAATTTAAGAAAGTGTAAACACATGATGTTCTACAGAAGAAGTCCAGTATTCTGTAGATACACAATAAATGAATATCAACTTGATCTAGTCGAAGAATTTGAACTCCCATGTTTTGCAAATCGTTAATAAGGCAAAAGGAGTTCTAGATTTCTTCAAGCGCTGGGGAAGAGAGTTTAATGATCCTTACGTTTCCAAGCAATTATTCATATCTCTTGTAAGACCAATCCTGGAATACGCTTCCGTGGTCTGGGATCCTGAATACGAAGTTCATATAAAGAAAATTGAATCGGTCCAGAAACAATTTCTCTTATTTTTTCTTCATAATCTTCCATGGAATCCAAATATTAATTTACCATCATATGAAAGTCGATTACAGCTTATTGATCTCCCTACTCTTGAAAGTAGGAGAAAATATATGAATATTTCATTTGTAACTAATTTAGTTCAATTAATTCTGAGTTCCTGCTTCGTAAGATCGAATTCGTAATCCCAAATCGTGCAACTAGAAATTATACTCCTTTAAAAATAAAATATTTTCGAACCAATTATGCCAACTTTGATCATATGAGACGTACATGCCATCAATTCAACAGTTTTTATCCATATATCGATTTCTCATTAAATCCAATCCGCACTGAGAGGAGTATTTTTAACTTAGTTAAATAATAAGTTTTTGTTATTGAATGATTATAAAAGATATCTTATTGTAAATAGCTGTAAGAGTAATATATTTGCTAGCCTATAAGAAATTGCAATTTCATTGGCTATTAAATAAATAAAAAAATAAAATTACAAATAAAAACAAGACCATATCTAGCGGCAAAGAATTTACTACCATCAAAGCCATATAAGGTATTAAGTATGTTCCGTCATAAGAATAAATATGGAAATGTGGTAATGGCAGAGCTTGAAGAGGGAATGTTATATCTTCCTAAACGATATAATAATTTGCTAGATAAAGTAATAGATGGTGTTAATAATGAAAAATTTGCTTTAAGGAGGAAGTTAGATAATGGTTTATATGTTTTGGAGTTGGAAGTGTTAGTCAGTGAAAACTCCGCTGGAGAAGTATGAGAGTTTTTCATCCCAAATTCTCAACCATATCTCAGTTGGGAAAATAGTAAAATTCCAAGATATTTTTAATAAAGAAAATTAGTTAATTATTATATAAGTATCATTGTTTTTAAAAACTAACTAATTGTATAAAGAAAGCTTTATAATAAAAATTTCACATATAAAAATTTAAAAATTTCTTCAACATTTTGATGGTTTAATTTTTGTTGAACATCAAAAAAAAAAAATAACATATATATATACTTATTAATAAAACTGGGAATTATAATGAAGAACCTATATCATCTAAATATGGATTACACTTCAAAAACTGTTCATGCTCGGATGGTTGTAATTGTACAAAGCATAAACAACTTATAAGCAAAATAGAGGATTTTATAAAAAGATATTATTTATTATCTAAACGTCTAAAATAAGTAAATAGGGAAAATATTTTTAATTTCAAATATGTTAATTTTACACTAAAAAAAAATAATAAATAAAAAATAATACAACTTCCATCAAATTTTTTGTTTTGCAATTTTGAACCTGGTAAGAGGCTTGTGAATTTTGAATTTTAGAAATAATTTTAGTAAATAATTGACCATCTATCAAGAATAATGGATACATCCAACAACACTAAAATTGGATCAAATTATACTTCAAACAAGGGCCAAATTAAAATTCATGAAATCTTAATACTGCCGCCTATAGACATTCCACTACTTTATTAGAAATGAAATAAAAGGTTTTATAGGAGGTGGACCTGCAGAGCAAAAAAATTCTGCTGGTTTATTTTCAGGGAAATAAAAAGCGACCCAATGCTGTCCAGGCTTATAAGATGGATCAGTGTTGGCTATGTAAAATGATGGTTTTGTAACAGGTGTCTTGGGTAATTTATTAATCGCAAAAATTCCTTTATATTTATATTTTGTATAATTATTTGAATTTAAAGTATTTATAATATTTATTGAGTTCATAGCGTTTGAATTATAGTGCGAGACTTAAAAATTTCTATTATACTGTCAAATTCACAATATACTAAGCAGGTAATTGCCTCCGTAATTGGTTTCCCAAAACGTCCTTCTATTCCAATAGTTCCTTGATTTATTAAATTTCCACAATTAGAATTATTATTGTGATCTGGTTTTAAATCAAAAGCTAGTAAAAAATCCGCTATCAAAAAGTTCCTTTGCAATTTGATGACCTTTAACAATATGATGCATTCCTGTACCTTTAAATAGGTTTTGGTAACCACTAGTACTTAATATTCCTCCATTGTTGTAGTTAAATTCTATTGGCTGGAAACTGTACTCCATTAATAACCAAATTAAATCTTTGTAAATTAAAATGTTGAAAGTTGTATGGATTTTCTTTTCTATCTCCAGTACAAGCTTTGTACGACACCATTCCAAAAATTAAGAAATTTGGTAATTGTCAAAGTATAACATTGTCTAGATATAATGATTGGTTTCCTGGGTGTATAGTGAAGGTCTTAATTCTACTCTCTTATATGGGTAAATTGCAGTTTTGCTTTGTAATACATTATGTTGTGCCATTAATATACTACTATTGATAGTAAGATGATTTATATGTAAATTAGCTTCATGTATTCTTAGATGAGATTCATTTTTATCCCAACTTTCTCAAATATAAAATTCTGGTTTCTCCAAATTTAATGTAACCTTTTAAGATCAACATTATTAAGCAAGTACTTTTGTTGATTAAATACATCTACACGCAGTTTTCCGAAAAGCTTCACCTTTTTCCTATCCTCCAATAATTTTTTTTCTTTGATCTAAACCAGGATTTTCTTTATCAATTAATTAATTAATTTTATTCACATCAGTAGCCCAACCACACGATTCAATATAGGTAGATCCAGCATCATTTTCATAATTGAGCAGAGTTTCCATATATGCTCTATAGTGATAGTTGTTGCCAGGTTGAGATACACTTTTATTGTTAAAATGAACTGTACAATTCCTAATATGGAACGCAACTAGTCTGAGATAAGTACTACTAAGACCTCTAAATGTTTCACCATTTCCCAATGATACAAATTCAATTGTACTAGAGTTGTCCAATGAAGCAATTGGATTATAACATATTTCTTCTGTTTTAATTACCAATTTGAATTGGGGGAGATTCAAATAAATCCAATTCACTTTTCATACATTCTATAAATCCCGACATTTTAAATTTCCAAAAATATCGTTGAAGTTCTTTCCTCTACAACGTTTGGATTTATTATGCGGTTTTCGTTTTAAGCGTTTTAGTTTTATATGCTTCCTTTTATCTTTATGAATTGTTTTTATTTTTTCAATAGTAGCTTCTTTAATAGTATTCATAATTTTTCTCCCTTGATTAAATAGAATATCTTTCACAGGTTTTGTTCCGATTTCCTCCAAAATTTCTTTTCCAATGTCTAATGACTTATTTTTTAAATAATTTAATCCTGTTCTCAAGAATGGTTTCAGGTGTGAAAACAAAGATGAAAACAGTGATCCAATACCACGTCCATATTGCACAAACCTTGATGTATGAATTTCACCAATATTTTGAACATTATTTCCAGACTGATTATTATAATAATTTTTATACATCACATCCATGATTATCACAAAAATGATTGAACATTTTACTAAACATTTATTTAATATATTTTTCAAAGTGCAGAGTACAATAAACTGGTATGAATTCAGTCAAACTTATTATTCCTCCTTCATCATATCGAATCATTATAGAAATATTATTAATGTTATAAGATTCAATAGGAAAATATTCAATTCTATTAAAATGAATAAATTTAGTTTCTTTATTACCTACATGTCGTGGTTTAATTATATCAGTGTAAATAAATACAATTTCATTTATATCTGGTGAAAAGACTTTAGTAAAATAATTTGTCATATTATCTGAAAAGTTGGTTAACGATTTGTGCAGAATTTGGTTTGTTGATGTTAAAATGGAATCCTTTTCAACGTTTTCTAATTCATGTCTACTAGTATAAGAATCAAATTCATTGTCTTTCTTTTCTGTTTCTAAATTTGTTGGTGAGGTATCATTCTTTAACTTATTTAAATGATCTTTTTTTTTTTTCTTGGATGCATTACTTTTTGGAGTATCATTTAATTTATTCAAATTTTTTTTTTTTTTTTTTCATTCAGACTGGAGTTTGTTATCATAAAATCATTAAAGCTTTCTAAGAGTTCGTGAAATTTTAACTTCATGTCTTCATATTCATTATTTGCACTATGCTTTGATATTGCTGTTTTTCCATGTACTATAGCTGGTGGGTCGACATTTGAAATTGTATTTCGTTTTCTACAGTAATGCTAATATTTTCATTCTTAGTTTCAAATATCTCTATGTCTTTTAATTTCATTGGAAATTCTAGTTTTTCAAAATTTAGCAGTTGATTTTCCACACCTATTTTCTCCTCATGTATTTGAACATTTACAAATTCATTACAATTCATGATGATGCACCACTTGAAACAATATTCATCATCATTTGGATAGTTGAAACAGGCATCTTTTTTCTTTATTCAATGTGGTAATATATATTTGGAGCCACTAATGAATGAAGCCTTATTTATATTTATTTCCAAATGTTTCATTCGTATTAAGGACCATCCACTGTATGAATAAGGAATTCTTTTAATATTAATCAGGAAGGCTATGATTTGAATTTCTTTCAATATAAACGGCTAAAGAATTTTTAATTTGATAGTTTTTAAATAGTTTTTATTCAAAATGGGACGTGATAAGGCTCTTAATAACTCTGAAAAAGAAAAAGTTCTGATTTTGAAATCTCAGGGTCAGAATCCGGTCCAAATAGACAAAAACTTTAATAGAGGAAAGACAGTTGTATACAATTATTTAAATAACGTGGAAAGATATGGAAAAAATATTAAAGGGCGGAAGAAAATGGCAACAACTCCAAAAGAAAGACAAAAATTCTTAGAATTGCATCAAATTCTGCATGTCGGTATTAAAAATACATGAAAAAAGTGGAGTCAGTGCCAGTTTAAGAACGCAAATCAAAACGTCTACAGTTTGCCAAAAATACAATGACATGGTCCGACAAATGGTTTAAAGTTGTATTTTCCGATGAAAAAAGTTTAATATTGATGGTCCCGACGGGTATAACTATTGCTTCCATGACCTAAATAAGGAGGAATTATTTTTGAGCAGCAGACACAGCCGAGAGGGCGGAATAATGGTATGGGGTGCCATTTCGTATTATTGTACCATAGAATTGGTTTTTGTATCCAACAAAATGACTGTAACAACTTACAAAAACATTCTGGAGGAAGCATTTCCAAAATTTAATGATTTCTTTGGACCCCGTACCTAGGACGTACCAATACGACAACGCTCCGATTCATACCGCCAGAGCAGTAAAACAATGGATTAATCAACAAGGTTTTCAACTTTTGGATTGGCCCCCATATTCACCAGACTTGAATCCAATGGAAAATCTTTGGGGTTGGCTTGCAAGAAAAGTTTATGAAGAAGGAAAACAATTTGATGTAATAACGGAAGCATGGAGTTTAATTTCGCTAAATTACTTAGAGTCATTATTGAGAATATTTCTAAAAATGGTGGCAATACTCATTACTTTCATTTTTATAACCTAAAATTTAAAAATAAATTACAGTTTGCTTAGTTTTAAAATATTCCTTATTCAAGTGACACACGAAAAAGTATCACAGAAATACATGTCTTTAAATAAATGCATAATTTTAGTATAATAAAATATGTATATTTTTTATTTCTTCAGGAAACTAAAGCCAACACTTTGAAATTTGGTTGCGCAAAAAATTATTTTTTTCTGAACTTTAGTTTAAGAGATATACTTAATTAAAGTTAAAAAAATGTGATTCCTTATTCAAGTGGCAGGCAGTGTACGTGTATTGTGCTTTCAAAGATTCTTCAATACTATCACTTATAGTTATAAGTGACATTTTTGTTCTATGCGTTATGGTGGTTAGTATTATTTCATCTTCTATAACTTTCACATATTCGCACTCTACTTCTAAATTGTATTTCAATGCTATGTTTTTATTTATAGCATTCTCCAAAATGTCAAAAATATCATGGCTTACATCTTCTAAAAACTTTTGAGGATGCAGAATTTCCACTTTTTGGTTTCTGTAGAGGTATGTCAGAATTCTTTCTTTGAAAGCACTTTTAATACAAGTAAATTTATTAGAAGTGGAACGCTCACTTCTATCGCTGAAATGGGATGAGCTGGCATGTGTCCTTTCATGCTCCTATAGATGTTTTTCTTTTGATAACCATTTCCAACATTCCGAACAATGAAGGATCTCATGTCCTTCAAGCAACTCTCTTTCCACAAAAATTGATTTGCAATATTTACATTTATAAGAAGGTATATTGTTTAAAATTAAATATATATTTAAAATTAAAATATATATTTAAATATTGATCAAAGGTTTGACATTTTTATACACAGTTCGAAAAATAAACAAAATATTGTATATTCGAAAAAAATACTACTTCGAATCAGGTAATTTACAATCTATTTAAAAACTATGTTATAAAATAAACTAGTACTAGTATTTCAAGATTTAAGAAAACTAAGCTAAACTTTAACCAAAGCAAAAAGAAGCCAAAAAAAAGGTTTAAATATAAATTCAAATTTCAGCCAATTTATTGTAGGAAAAAAGATCAAAATGTAATAATAATAAACTATTTCTAAGTGTCTTTCACTACGCAAATTTTCAATAATAAATTGAAGTGAAAAAAGAAAATAAAAAATAAAATTTACTTCAAAAATTTCAAAAAGAAAAATAAATATAAAATATTAATAATATTTTGCCAAAAAAAGAAAAAAAGAAATAATAATAAAAATTGAGACCGATTAAATATCATAAAATTGAGTTTGATTTTTAAGCATATTGAAGTATAGGATTTGAAATCAACAAAAAAAAAAAAAAAAAAAAAAAACTACACAATTTCAAACTAAAACAATTTGATAAAAGAAAAAAAAGTAAGTTAAAAAGTTAAAATAGAAATAGGATTTAGTAGAGCAAAACTTTCAGATTGGTACTAATTCGCTTAACACCAATAGTCATTCCAAATTTGAAATAAAACAAAACACTCTAAGGATAAAATCAAGGAAAAATAATGCGATCAACGATATGAGTCCGGTAATTCCCAAACTTCATCACTTCCAGGATGATTCAATGATTAAATCATAAACATTAAATTGGATATGTAAAGTTAAAATGTTGGTTAACAGCCAATTTGATTCGACTGTTTTTTTTTTACACATAACCCAAAGGAAATGAAAACAAGAAAAAATAATAATAAAGATAGACTAGTAAAGAAAAGTTATTAGAAATAAAATTATGAAGGGAAAAAAAGAGAGCAACACACACTAATTTGAAATTAATTCAAATGATGTTCAAAATAAAAATAAAATGTAAAAGTGTCGGGATCCACGTTGGGCGCCAAAAATTAACTATCTATATCATGTAACATTGTTTAAGTAGTAAAATTAATTTTAATCAGCGCTAGAGTTGAAATCGGCGAGTAGTATGCATCTAGTTTTCGGCAAGTTTGTCGTTGGATAAAGGGTGGATTCGTTGTTTTTTCAACTCATTTATTAAATCATCCTACAGAAGGTAACTAAAAAAATATAAAGGTGAAATAACAGGGCCCAAAATGTTCTAATATCAAATAGCTTTGCTTTTCCTTATTATAGCTGCCACAACCAATATTTCCCTCCCAACCATTATCATGTAATAATCACAACCATATTAATATTGTACATGATCCCTCTTGTATGTTTGTAGATAAAAAAATTTAATTTAAAAAAAAAAACATATTTTTTTGGTGATAGAATTAAAAGTTGCAGGTGATGGAATAATAGAAAAGAAAGATTTTTGACACATTTACACGAAATTCCTTGGAAAAATCATGTTAACACCAATATATACATACTTGAGTATAAACATTAACAGCCAACTTTACCCCAAATACTCGCTACTGTGTTATCATTACAACCAAAGCATGAACAAAAAACACATAGTGGTATTTATGCTTTTATGTTATGTTAAAACATAACAACATAAATGACAATTAAGATAAAATATAACGATCTATTCATTCATTCGTTCATTCATTTAGTTATCTATTTTATTGATTTTATTTATATTTATATTTTTATTTATTTATTTATTTATTTTAATTTTAATTTTAAAATAATCTTTCGATGAAAATTAATAAAACAAAGAAAATTTCTATTTATAAACTATTTGTTTGTTTATTTTATTAGGAATATGAAAAAGAAGATCATCTAATTTTACTAATCCTAAAGTTAGAAAGTTTTTGTAGAAATTTGATAAGGAAATGTAAAGGGCTGGTTTTTGAGTTAGCCGCAGAATGGCTTGATGTGTTTCCTTTATAATAAAGTATCATGCATATGTATGTTTGTATGTAATAATAATTCTTTTTTATGATATTTAAACATTAATTTGATTAAAAGCTTATTTCTTTCTCTCCCTTTGAAACTTGGTGTGTTCTGCACAACTTTTCTTTTACGACTGATCTGTTGTTTAACGTAAAATTAATAAAAGACCGGCTGCGCAGTGTGGCAGCGAAAAAATGAGCAAATTAAAAGAGAACAGAGAGTGTAAAAAAATTACCACCAAAAACACTACAGCCCGGGTGATTAGAACACGGGCGATAAATAAATAAGATGTTCACATGAACATGCCGGCCCCCTTGCGGTTACGCAAAACCTCGCAGGAGCGACCATAACGTTAAGTTAATCAAACTTTGAAAAATTATAAAATATTTTTAAGTTATTAAATACATTAGTACAATAGGGGAAAAAATTCATTAATTTCTTTAGATCTAAAACTAAGGCAGGTTAATCCATTGCAATATAAGTCAATGATAATCTATAAAATAATATAATTAAATTTTTTTAAAAAATTATAAAATATTATAATGAGGATAAAAATAGTAGTACAATTTGAGCTCATTCGATATAATTATACAATACTAAATAATATAAATTCAAGAAAATTCATTAGAAACAGTATACGAGTAAATTACAGTCATTCAGGACTAAGATCAGTAAATTAATATATATTTAATTTGTAAGCGAATTTTCCCAATCAATACCCAACCTAGCAGGGTATCTTGAGCAAGGGGGTCGTAAGTGTTGATGGATGAAGTGTTGATTTAACCAGTTCAGGGTATATGTCTGCACCAAGTATGATGTTGATGACACAAGCTTTGAAAAAGTCAGGGTCAGCCAGACGTAAATTGTTGTATTCGTTAGCCAGTTTTTTATCCAAATCTTTTGGACGCAGAGTCTGAGTCCTTTGTGACTAAAGCTGTTAGTTGAAAAGTTGGGTCATCAGTGAAATGTGGTTTAAAGGTGAGTGTACAGGTGCGCCGTGAGTTAGATATATTAACTGGCAGATTATATCTCGAAGTGAGGAATGCGGCAATCAAGCTACTTTCTGACGAGGGGTTAAGGATGCCACGAATGTTATCCCATTCATTACCCAATTTAACCTTGATAATTACGGTAGGTCGTAGGATGCCAAATTGTGATATATTGACATCACGATCAATACGGCTGTGAACGTTACTCCTACGTTGGGGGGTAGAGTTGTGGTGAAGAAGGGTATGGTGCCTTTTTTGATAACGACAAGGTCACCCACGGCAAAATTTTTGTGAGGGTATTTCCATTTGTTACGTTTATGTAACTCTTTTAGGTACTCATCTTTCCATCTACAGGCAAAGTGATGATAAAGTACGTTTAGCTTTTGCCATCGGTTGACATAGCTGATCGATTGGTCAGAGTAATTAGGCTCCGGGGGTGAGAGTAATGGGGTGCCAATAAGAAAATGGCCAGGTGTAAGCGCACAGAGGTCGTTTGGGTTTTCGCTCATTGGGACTACGGGTCTTGAGTTAAGACAAGCTTCAATACGAGAAAGCATGGTCGCAAATTCCTCGAAAGTAAAAGTTTGGGCATTGCTGAGTTTTTTCAAATGGGACTTAAAACTTTTTACTCCCGCTTCCCAGAGTCCACCCATATGCGGAGCGCCCGGGGGGTTAAAATGCCATTCGATAAGCTGAAACGAGTGTTGAAACAGGAGAGAAGTTTTAACCTGGGTAAGAAAATTTTCTTTGTGTTTGCTGAACAAATTTGAAGCGCCTTTGAAGGCTGTTCCATTATCAGAGTACAGTACCTTAGGCGTTCCTCGTCGGGAGAAAAAACGGGCGAATGCTGCTAAAAATGCTGGGGTCGATATTTCGCTGGTAGCTTCTAGGTGGATTGCTTTAGTGGCAAAACAAACAAATACTAGAACGTATCCCTTGGTGATTTTGCAACCACGTCCTACGAATGTTTTGATATCGAAAGGTCCCGCAAAATCTAGGCCAGTATGGGTGAAGGGTCGGGAAAGCAACGTCCTTTCGGGAGGTAGCGATGCCATAAGCTGTTTACTTTGTACTCGTCTATACAAAGCACATTTTTTGCAGTGAAAAATTATTATTTTGATTAAGTTTTTTAGCTTAGGAACCCAAAACTCTAATCTAGTTAAACGTATTAGAAGGGAGTTTCCACCATGTAATGTAATTTTATGCAATAGTTCCAAATATAAACGGGTAAAACGACCTGAGTAGGGTAACATTTTCGGAAAGCGCTCATCATATGACAGTATTAGATTTAATGATAATCTGCCGTTGGCTCGCATTATATCATCAGAGTCTAAGAAGGGGTTAAATGATAGTAATGGGCTTTTAGGGGGTATAGTTTGATTTTTCGAGAGCAATTTATATTCGGGGAAATGTAGTATCTGGCAACAAATAATCAAGCGAGTTTTTATATGTTCTATTTCCGATTGCTGAATAGTAAGTGAGGGATGATTATAGGCGAATTTTAAAGTTGGAGGAGTTGCTTTAAAAAAGCGGTATATATATGAAAATACGCGCAAAGCTCGGGGGAGGTCAGAAAATCGATTTAGCATATCTTCAGACAATTGATTCAAATGAGTTTTAACGGGTCTTACTTCCTCGTTGGTATCTACGACTGGAGACGTTAAAGGCCATTCAGATTTCGGGAGGCGTAACCAGGTCGGACCATTCCACCACAAATCGTTAGATATAAGTTCTTTGGCAGTTAGGCCACGAGATCCCAAGTCGACTGGGTTATCTTTTGAGTTGACATGATGCCATTTATCTTTTCCAACTTTGTCAATTATAGATGTAATACGGTTAGCCACGAATGTTTTCCAGTGAGAGGGGTGCTTTTGTAGCCAAGCTAGGACGATCGTTGAGTCCGTCCAAAAATAGGTTTCACAGTGACTAAGGGCTACCTGAGAGCGAAAAGATGAAGTGAGTTTAGCTAGTTTCAGCACCACACAGCTCTTTTCGGGGGAGCGTAACGAATTTGACAGGTGCTACTCTAGTTTTTGCAAGAAGCAAGTGAGTAGATTTAGTTCCATTTTCACTTATAGTACGAAGATATAAGGTTGCCGCGTATGCTCTTTCTAAAGCATCGCAAAAGCCATGTAATTCAGCATAGTATGAGGGGTGATAAGAAACAAATCGGGGGATCTTGATATGTTCGATGTTAGGGTAATCGTTTAAAAACGCAAGCCAGCTGCGCATGGTTTCGCGCATAAGGGTGTCATCCCAATCAATACAGTCTTTCCAGATCTGCTGCATAATAATTTTTGGTACAATGACTTTTGGAGCTAGCCATCCAGCTGGGTCAAACAATCTAGCTATGTCCGATAATACTGCACGTTTTGTTATATGATCATGGGGAGGCTGTTTAATGGGGTTAAAAAAGAAATAATCAATACCTACATTCCAACGAAGTCCCAGGGTTTTGGTAGTCGTAGTATCCTTGAGCTCTAAGACGTCAGACGTGAGCAGGTGATCGGGGCTCAAATCTTTTAAAAGGCAGTTATCGTTGGCAATCCACTTCCGGAGAGAAAAACCCGCAGAGTTTAAAATCATTATGAGATCATTTCTGTATTTAATAGCCAGGGATAAATCGTGGGAGCCTGCCAGCACGTCATCTACGTACATGTTGTTTTTTAGTATACTAGAAACTTCAGGGTGTTGATGATGGCAGTGTTCGGCAAGTTCTAATAGAGTCCTAAGAGATAAGTATGGCGCACAATTGACACCAAAAGTGACTGTCTGGAGCTCAAAGTCTTGAGGCTCTTCATCGGGTGAATTACGAAAAATAATTCGTTGGTAGGGGGTATGATGTGGGTGAACCAGAATTTGGTGATACATTTTTTCAATATCGGCATTGAAAACGTATTTGAACAGCCGCCAGCGGGTAATAAGTACGGTTAAATCTTGTTGTAAGATTGGTCCTGGATATAATACGTCATTAAGACTTAATCCATTTGATGTTGAGCTTGAAGCGTTGAAGACAACGCGCAGCTTTGTGGTAGTACTATCGGGTTTAAGCATAGAGTGATGGGGTAAATAATAAGATAATTTAGGGGTTTCAAATGAATTCGAGGTAATCATTCTCATATGATTGAGGGTTAAATATTCTGTAATTACTTTATCATAGTCATTTTTAGACTGAGGGGTTTTAAGCAATTTAGAATCATTTCTTAAAAACTGAGCCAATGCGATGTTACGAGAATGGCCAAGTGTTAAAGATTTTGGAAACTCAGACTTGATGGGTAGGGAAACAACGAACCGGCCTGTATCATCTCTGTAGGTCGTTTCTTTATAAAGACGTTCGCAAAAGAGATCCTCCGAAGACAAAAGTTTCTCTTCCTTAATTTCTTCAACCTCCCAGAACTTGGTCATTTAAATCGAGTGCGCTAAAAAATGATGACACTGATCTAGATGTGGGTGTAGGGGATTGTAATCTGCCGGTGATAATCCAACCAAAAATAGTACGTTGAGCAATAAGCGACTTGTAATGTACAAGTACGTGTGCACTTTGACTGATATTAAAAAAAATATCAAAGTTTATATGCTCAACTGAATCAAGATTAAGGAGCAATACTGGAAAAGAAAGAAAGAGGTCTACGGGAGCCTTACATCGCTAGCGATCAGTCGGAGGGAGGTTCGTGACCTTCTCTTTCTTAACTCTAGTTCACTACAAATAAATTTATATAGACTCCCTTTTTATTAACTACACTACAAAATGGACTGATATAGCATTACCTAAAAAAAATGCCCCTATAATGCTATCATTTGAAATAATAAAGAAAAAAGGTATTGATAACAGTGCCCTAGCAATTTCCCTGATGTTAGTGGAAATAGCGCTTCGAAACCCACCCATCCTTGATCTTAGTAGCGCAGTTAAATTTTATCCAAGATCCCACTAATAATCTTTACTCCCTCTAATTAATCAACCCATTACGAAAACCGTTTTATTATTTAGTTATCCAAAAATTCAATATATTTAAATTTTTTTAATTTAAATTTAATGAACTAAAATAAACATAATGAAAAAAAGGTTTCTTTTTAAGAAAAATTTTACTAAATAAATTAAGTTATCTTTACAAGCAATAAAGTTTTAAAATTACAATTGCGAAATAAACAATTATAATCATTGAATTTGTTAATCACACGGGTTTATAACGATAATGATAACGTTGACGTTTCTAGTTTACATTACTTCATAAAAACAAAACTAGGAAAGAAAGATTGATGATCAAGGAAAATACAAAAAAAAATATGTAAAGCAATGACAAAAATAATACTAAATTAGAGTACTAAAAAAATATTGCTCAATTAAAATTAAGAAGAAGCATATTGTTTTTATGTCTTCATTTGTTTTGTTCTTTTCTTTTCCTTAATATAATTTCATTCAGTAATTCATTTTCTCTACATCTTTTTAAAGCGAAGAAGAACAAAACTTAAAAATAACATTCTTTTTTTTTTTGTTTTTTTTTCTACTGTATAATATTATAAAGGAAAAATTAAATAATCAATAAAAAAAAAGTGTGTAATAGACCTGTAATTTCATCATTTAGTTTGTGACAAATAACAAAAAAAAAAAAAAAAAACTAAAAGAAGTGATAATTATTGTTTCAATAATTTTGAATATTGTTATAATAAAAGCAATTGTAATTTATTTTTATTTAAAAACTAAATGTTGAAATTTCAGGTTTAATTAGTGTTTGTTTTATATGGAATTCATTAACAATTTGAACAACAATCAAAATTCGTCAATGAATGAAGTTGTAAAGAACTAACAATAAGAAAGTAAAAAAATAGTGTGTAAAAGTTAATACAGTTTAGAAATACGGGGAAGTCATTCATTGATAAATTTTCATTGATAGTTTTTTTTTTTTTAGTTTTCTACGTTTTTATAATTGTATATAAAATGGTTATATGCAAGAAAACAATTATACAAAAAGGTATAGTTTCACTCACCACCTTAAGATGAAAGAAGAGGCCTCGTCGTTCACTGGTGCTGGTTGTTAAAATGTGTGCTGTTAGGAAGAATTGTGTGATTTCTTGCATATAATTAGTTAGATGTAATTTTAAAATTCCATAATTTCGATGGTTTAAGTTATAATTTAGTTGTTAAAAATTTATGGCATAGATCTTAAGTTTAGGATAGAGATGTAGGTCGATGTGTAATTCTATTTGATGAGTATGAGATGGATTCTTGTTGGTTTATGGTCGTGATGGTTTTGGAGGTAAAGTATTATTTCGAATTCTATCATTGAAGTGGGACAGGTGGTTTTATGGTCACCACTAGGTATGTTGGTTAGGGTTTAGTGTAGATGGAATATTGTTTTTGAAGAATTTTTTTTCAACCCTGTTAAAATTAAACCTCAGTATAAATGGGTAGATTATGTGATATTTTTGGAGAGTTTTTTGATAACTTTTCCACCTTCCTATAACTTTGACTCGAGATCTCAATTCTATATGTAATTTCAAGGACTTCTGTCCAGTATTAAAATGATTTCTTTGGCACAATCTATTTGAGAAAAATTTAATGTTGCATTTATACTGAATTATCACGTTTTTTAAACAAGAAAACTCTTACCAATATTATGATTTTAGTTCCGAAAATCTGACACAATTTTTGAGATGTTTAAGCAACCACCATGTGGTTATTGGGCTCAATAATGTAACCAAAATTTTTGTCACGTTTCCCAAAAGTTTTAATGTTTATTTTAATAAATCTCAACATTTATTGCAATCGCGGTTTCAAATGTTTTCTTTTTTTTTTTAAATAGACTTTATTATAAAATTTCTTTGAAATTAGGAAGCGATGACTAAGGATAATACAGATTACGAGCCAGAAAAATACGTCTAATTTCCACCATGATTCAAGTAAAAAAGGAAGTAATGGACTCGGTTCTATGCTTAAGAGACCCGAATATTGATGTTTCGAAGAGTTGTATTGTTGAGTACAAGTTTTATCCGTTTTCATATGCAACGAATCAACATTGTGTGTCACCGAATAATATAAGGCACCACCGAATAATTAATTATGAATAATTTTATTTTTCCCAGCTTTTTCTCCCAACAAGTCCATCTAGCACACACACAAAATATTTTCTTAAAGGTGTATATTAAAAGTAATAAAGTTATATTAGTAATATAATAAAATAATACTTGTAGCACGAAAAATTCTTCGAATAATTTTTGCAAAACTTTAGGTCTTTTTATCAAATTATAATGGTAATTAATTTACATAAAGATAAAAATTTTCATAGCTATGTTCGAACTAACTATTCATTTTATATTATTTTCTTAGCTTCATGACAAGTGATCCAAATCTGAAATTCTTACATCACTAAAATTGTCATCATAACTACGACACATTGATTAGCAAAATGTCGCATTAATTTTTCTGGTGTCTGTTATGAAAAGATTTGTTTATCGACATTTGCCTTTGTATATTGTAAGCTATTAACAATACAATGTTTGTATACATATGTTGTAATGTACAACGAAAAAGCGGTTAAACATATGTTAAGAAATGTATAAACAAAAGACTTAGCAACATTATTAGATAGTAACAAATGATTTTGGTCTTATACAATGTTAGATGTTAGGATTTAAAAAAAAGAATGGAAAATGTAAAGAAACTGATTATAGTAAATAGATATATTTAAATTATTTTTATTAAAAAATGTAAAATCGTTCACCACAGACTTATTAGGATTCCAGCGTACACCATTTCTTATAATGTTCGGATATATATCACAGCCTATCAAAAGGTCTATATTTGAGGCTTGACATGAATATCGATCGGCTAGATAAAGGTCAGCAAACTTTGCATCTGTTAGCAGTAGTATATTTATGGGGTTTCGGGATCACTTTTTTCATACAAAAGTTGGTTCATGCATAGCTGGGGTTGTGGTTTTTTGAAATGTGAAATGTGTATGTGTTGTGGTATGATTGTATGCTGTTTATGTTTTCCATCCCTGGTTAGTAGTGTGTTTGTTGGTGTGTGGTATTGAGGTAGTATTTCTGTGTTGTGATATGTGTGTGTTGTGAGAGTGAGAGAGAATAGTTATTTGGTGTGAGAGAGTATTGTCAGGTGGATTTGTGTGTGTTAAGGTTTTGAGGATTGATTTTGTGTGTGACGGAAGAAAACCAGTTTTAGTGTATGGATAGAAAATAGACACCTGTTGTGTTTTTAAAGATCAAGGTGGTTGAAATGTGTATTTTCCTCGTTCGTGATTGGTGGTTGGTTTTATGTTGGCTATGGCGGAGATAGATATTTATATTTTTGTTGGTGTTTTGTTGTGTTAATTTTTCTATGATTATTTACTATCTATAGATCTTTCTGGATGGGATTTTGTAACCTAAAATATTTGTATTTGTTGTGAGAGAGAGAGGAAGTGTGGGTTGTGAGAGAGAGGGGAAGTGTGGGTTGTGAGACATGAGAGAGAGGGAATAGTTATTTGGTGTGAGTCAGTGTTGCCAGATAGATTTGTGTGTGTTAGGTTTTGAGTTTTGATTTTGTGGATGATGGAAGAAACCCAGTTTTAGTGTAGAGAGAAAATGCTTGCCTGTTATGTTTTTAAAGATCAGTATGATTGAAATGTATGTTGTTTATGTTTTGCATCCCTGGTTAGTAATGTGTTTGTAAGAGAAATGAATAGCATTTGCAGAAAGAGTTTTGTAACTTAAAAAAAAGACAATGAGTTTTAGTTTTATTTATTTATTTTATTGATAAAAAATTCGTAATATGTTTCTATTAGATGTATTATATTATCTTTTTTTAATTCAAATTTAATACAATCACACAAAATGTTTGATCTACAATCACAAATGTTGCATATCGTAGGGCAGTTGATAAAATGTTTTCCATGAACAGAGGTAATTAACTCCATATTTTCATATTCGTCTACAAATTCCGTACCAGAAACAAGACCTATTCCCTACTTTGTGGTCTTCACAATTACGATAGAGTTCATTAACTCTATGGCTAAATATATTCATATTTTCACCGATTGCATTGTAAACTATTATCATAGCAGTTTATTCTTTACATTTTATACATACTCTATACTTTATGCCTTATAATTTATACCTTACACATTATTCTCTATAGTATATACCTGATACTTTTACTCTATACTTTATACATTATATTATTTATACCCTATAACATATATTTTAAGCCCTACACTTTATACATTATTCTTTATGCCTTATACCTTATACTTTATAATCTATAATTTATGATATATATTTTATATTCTATACTGTTTACTCTATACTTTGTACCTTATACTTTATATCTTATACTTTTTATGCCTTATACCTTATACTTTATACTCTTTACTTTATACTTTATATTTTTTACTTTATACCCTATACCATTTTCTTTATACTCTATACTTTATACTGCTTTATATCTTATACATTATACTCTATATTTATACCTTATATTCTTTATACCTTATACATTATGCGTTATACCTTATAATTTATACTCTATACTTTATACCTTAAATATTATACTCAACACTTTATACGCTATACTTTATACCCTATATTTTATACCTTATACTTTATACCATATAATTTATACTCTTTACTTTATACTTTATATTTTTTTACTTTATACCCTGTACTTTACACCATCTTCTTTATACTCTATACTTTATACTGCTTTATATCTTACACATTATACAATATATTTATACCTTATATTCTTTATACCTTATACATTATGCGTTATACCTTATAATTTATACTCTATACTTTATACCTTAAATATTATACTCAACACTTTATACGCTATACTTTATACCCTATATTTTATACCTTATACTTTATACCATATAATTTATACTCTTTACTTTATACTTTATATTTTTTACTTTATACCCTATATTTTACACCTTCTTCTTTATACTCTATACTATGTACTATTTCATATCTTATACATTATACTCTATACTTTATACCCTATATTCTTTATACCTTATACATTATGCGTTATACCTTATAATTTATACTCTATACCTTATACCTTAAATATTATACTCAACACTTTATACGCTATACTTAATACCCTATACTTTATACCTTATACTTTATACCTTATACTTTATAATACATATTTTATACCTTATATTTTATACATTATCCTTTATGCCTTATACTTTATACATTCATAATTCTTCATAATCTATACTTTACACCTTATTCTTTACACTTAATACTATATTTGTTAATACTATATTTTATACTCACTACCTTATATCTCATACTTTATACTATATAATCTATAATTTATACCTTATACTTTTAATCTATACTTTATTCATTATTCTTTATGCCTTATATCTTATACCTTATACTTTATACTCTATACTTTGCACCTTATACTTTATACTTTATGTTTATACCTTATACATTATACTCTATGCTTTATACCTTATACTTTACGCTTAATACTTTATATTTTATACTTTATACCTTATACTATATACATTATTCTTTATGCTTTATATCTTATACCTTATACTTAATACTCTATACTTTACACCTTATACTTTATACCTTATACATTAAAAGGTATTACATTATATTCTATGCATTATACCTTATACTTTATACTCTATACCTTATACCTTATACTTTATACATTATTCATTATATCTTATACTTAATACTTTATAATTTATATTTTATACTTTATACTCACTACTTTACATCTTTTACTTTATACTCTATACTTTATACCTTATACAAGATGCGTTATGCCTTATAATTTATACTCTATCCTTTATACCTTAAATATTATACTCAACACTTTATACGCTATACTTTATACTATATACTTTATAATCTATATTTTATTCATAATATTTTATACATTATCTTTTATGCCTTTTACCTTATACTCTATACTTCATAACCTATACTTTACACTTTATTCTTTATACTTAATACTATATTTATTAATACTATATTTTATACTCAGTACCTTATATCATATACTTTATACTCTATAATTTAGATTGATTGATAATTTATACCTTATACTTTATAATCTATACTTTATTCATTATTCTTTATGTCTTATATCTTATACCTTATACTTTATACTCTATACTTTGCACCTTATACTTTATACTTTATGTTTATACCTTATACATTATACTCTATGCTTTATACCTTATACTTTACGCTTAATACTTTATATTTTATACTTTATACCTTATACTATATACATTATTCTTTATGCTTTATATCTTATACCTTATACTTTATACTCTATACTTTACATCTTATACTTTATAATTTATACCTTTCACTTTACACTCTTTACATTATGCCTTGTTTTTTATATTTTATACTTTATACCTTATACATTATACTCTATACTTTTATCTTATACTTTATACTATATACTTTATACTCTATACTTATACTCTATACTTTATACCTTATACTTTATATTCTATGCGTTTATATATTATACTTTGTACATTATTCTTTATGCTTTATACTTTATACTCTATACTTTGCACTTTAAACTTTATACTCTATACTTTATGACTTATACTTTATACTTTATTCTTTATGCTTAATACTTTATACATTATACTATATTATTTTGTACCTTGTACTTTACACTTCACACTCTATATTGCACATTTATACTTTATACTTTACACTAATTTTTTATTAAAAATTAACTTCTTTTCTATTCAAATATTTTTATTTTGGAACCAATTGGAGGTGACCTATAAATATATGATTAAAACTACATATTTAAACGCAAAAGAAAACATTCAAATGCATCCATAAAATAACTTCAAAAATAGAACTAAATGCATATTTTGTGTATTTTTGGAAGTTGTTAATAATTACTTTCAAAAAAAAAAAAAAAAAATAATAAATAAAAAAGTAAAATAAATGCATTATTTTCAATGACAAATATGTGTTAAAAAAAGAAATTCTGCAGCTCTTTTCCAGCATTAAGTTCTTTCTTCCAATGACAATATAGTGTTAAAATCATGACTTTTTCAGCTCCATTAAATTTTTCAGTTTTTTTTTTTCTGGTATTAAGATTCATATTTGCTACCAATAAAATTTATCAGTTTTCATTGTCTACATGCACTATGTACATATGTCTTTTATTTGATATGTAAATTTGTTCATTAAATATTATTTTCAGTTTTTAATTTCAAATTTTAAAAACTTCCTTAAATGAAAACAATTAATGCTCACGTTTTGTATTTATTACTAACTAATTCTTCTTTAAAAATTATCAACATAAATATATTTTATTTTTCAAAGTTCCTAAATTTATATAAATTTTAACACTATTTAAAAATATGTAACTTTTTTGAAATTTTGAATTGGACTCAATGAAAAGCAATTTGATATGGAGCATTTTATTTTGTGTATACAATATTTTCATATTAAACTTTTACACGATTGATCATAAGGAAACCGTATATCCTTCTATAAATATCTACTTAGTTTCAATTGAGAAATACTGCTAGCTGCATACAGTATTTAATTTTCAGTTAGTTGTAACAGCATTCGCTAATCAATAAATAAATTATGCAAATATCGTTAAAAGTATATTTATTGATCTACTCCAATTATCATTTAATCCCGCTATACCATGAACGCACAGTGGGGTCAAACGCAAATTTTTTGGTAATAAATCTGAATCTCCTAAACTACTGGTCGGATCAAATTGAAATGTATGAAAGAGTTGTAGACGAGGACCTAAGCTTTCAGAAAAATCATCTTGTAGTTACCCTGTGATAACATGAGATAAGCTACATGGTGTCAAAGTTGACTACCTCGAGTATGTAAAAGTTAAAAAAAAGCGTAACTTGTACAAATGAAGTCCGATTTTAAAGATTTTTATATTTCTGGAAAGTGCTTGGCAAGATAAAGAAAAAATAAGCTTACTTATCTAAGTTATCTCTTACAGTTAAAAAGATATTTACGCTTGAATTTTGAATTTTTGATTTTTTGGCTCGACTTTCTTTCGTTTTTCGGGAATAAGTCCGGAGATATATGAGGTAAAAATTTTTTAAAAATACCATGTAATTTGCTATATATTTCAAAATAATATGCTGAAAGAATTTTTGGATTATCTCAATTCGTCTAGACGTAAAAAATATTCAAAATCAGCACTCTGAAATTGGCATGAAAAATGGCTATTTTTTTACAAAAATATAGTACAATTCATTCACTTTTTTCTCAAAGTTCCGTTAATAAAAAAATTGCTTCCTTATTAATTTCAAAAGACAAGGTTTCATAAATGGTTAATAAAGAAATTTTGAATTGATTTAAGTTTGCACCCTACATCCAGCATTGGCCGAAAATTGTCAATTTTAAAAAATAGTTTCATTTTTATGGATTAATAAAAAAAATGTCACGCGAGGTTTTTTAAATTTGGTATCCATATTTTTTATAGAAATAGATTTAGAATGATTTAACACTAAACTGCTTCCCTCCCGGCCAAAAACGAATGCAGGAGTGGAGATTTTATGTTAAAAGTCAGTTTTTTAAACGACTATTTTTAAAAGCATATTAAAAGCATATTAGCATAATATTTTTAATATTATTTCTTATGTAGTGTATAAAACACAAATCAAGCTTTCATTCCTAAAAAAACCAATAAAATAGCTTCAGTAACCTATTTTTGGTAATTTTTCAAAAATAAATTTTTTTAAAAAAATAGCTGAAAATCCAAAAAAAAATTAATTTTTTTAATACAACTCCACTAGTTTTGCAAATACTTTAAAAATGTTAAAAGAATATAAAAATAGACTTATTTACCAATTCAACGATATATAAAATGTTGATATAGATCATTTAATAATTGTAATATAGTGGCCTCAAAACTACCAAGTCACGTCAAAAGTTGCAAAATTCACTATTTTGTTCCGTATTTCCATATGTGTGTATACGTAACACTCAACTGCATTGCTTATTTTTGTTACGAGATAATAATATTTATTAATGAATTTATTTAAAGTGTTCATAATTTTTTTCTACTGAACAGGTTTTTAAAATTACCTAAGTATATTTTCCTTCGTTTTTTATTACATTTTTTTAAGTTTTTAAATAATTTACCTAGCTACTTAATTAATGTATTATAACAAAAACGATTTTTTTACAATCGCATAGGTACATTTTTTGACGTACCTGTTTAACACTACAGGTCATAAAAATAAATTGAATGAAATTGGGGGTTTGGAGCAAAAATTTAAATTTTTTAATTAAAAAAAGGGTTGACCAAAAAAAAGTTACAATGAAGTTCAGCTAAGAACAAAGAGGACCAAACAGGAATCTATTCTAAATTCACATACGAATGCCGAAATAAAAGATACATTTAAAGCTTTAGTAACACGTACGTAACCAAACCAACAGCTTCTCCCAATCGATTACATCGGATAATCCAAAGCATATTGACACCGAAATCAACATCGTCCTTTACCTCTGAAGATGCTTTAGCTCTAATATTAAATTTAGGATTATCAAGAAACCAATACGAGATTTTGAGGAAATCTGTTAGCGAAAAAGGATATGATATCTTTCCCAGTAGCAAATCAGTGAGAGAAGCGAAAAGTAATATTTTACAGCCTATGGAGCACCCGGTTAATGCTTCTGTTAAAAGTGCTAAAGTTAATATATTGCAATTACTTGAAAATACTGCCTCTAGAATTATATCTACCTTCAGCAATGATAACATTGAAAAATGCAAAGACTCTGAACTTATTTTAATATTCAAATGGGGCTGCGATGGAACATCAGGATTTTCGGAATACAAACAACTGGATGGAAGTAATTCTGGAAATAATTATTCCTCGCTGTTTATAGCGTTTCTGGTACCACTTCGAATGCGCTTAAATAAGCCTTCCTCATCGACAAGTAATGACTCGCTTTTTGATGATATATGGATAAATTTAACTCCAGGTTCCAAATTTTTGTGCCGTCCAATCCTTTTTGATTACACAAAAGAAACCACGGTTACAATAAACAGCATTGTCAACATTGCCCCCAATATATGTAAAAGTATCAAACAGAACTATTAAAGTTACATTTCAAAAACAATTAACGATGATTGATGGAAAAGTTGCAAACGCTATAACAGATACAACATCTACATGGAAATGTAATATATGTGGAAAAATAAGTTCACAATTTCAGGATAATTCTGAAGTCCTTGTTAATAAAAATTCTTTAAAATTTGGAATATCACCACTCCACGCAAGGATAAGATTTTTGGAGTTCTGCTTACATCTTGCATATGATATGAACTACAGAAATATTCCCGGGCAGGAAAATGCTACAGAAAAAAACAATTTGGAACTTCACGAAATACGAAAAGAGGAGAAGAAAAGAATTCAAAGAACAGCTCGGATTAATAATTGATAAACCTCTACATAGCTATGGAAGCTCAAATGATGGAAATACAGCAAGACGTTTCTTTGAAAATCCGGAACTCACATCTTCAATCACAGGCATTGACTTAAATATTTTGAAGCGTTTTAAGATTATATTGGCAGCCATTAATAGTAAAAAAACAAATTAATGCGGACAAATTTAAAATTTTTGCTTACGAAACTAAAGAACTACTTAACATTACATACTCCTGGAAATCAATGCCTCCAACAATTCACAAAGTATTGGCTCATGGTAAAGAAATAATAGAAAATAGTATTTTTCCATTGGGAGAGCTAACAGAGGAAGCACAGGAAGCCCGAAATAAAGATGTTAAACATTTCCGACTCTTCAATACCCGAAAATGTTCTAAAATGGCGCAAAATATGGACTTAATGGAATATTTATTAATATTATCAGATCCAGTTATATATTCTATAAGAACGCGATGACTACCAAAAATCACTCTTGAAATAGAAAAAGAGGATTCCGAAGCTAAGGAAGTTAAAAATTTGCTAACGTTTGATGTTTCTGATTATTTTCAAGAAAATCTCTAATAATATCTTCGATAATATATTCTTAATAAAATAAATATACGGGATTTATGTATAATAAGTATGTAAATCTGTAGAACAAATTAAATAAACATTACTCAAATAAAGAATTTACTACTTTATAATAACAAATATATACCTACATAATACATTAGAAAACTAAAATGTTACGTATACACACATATGGAAATACGGAACAAAATAGTGAATTTTGCAACTTTTGACGTGACTTGGTAGTTTTGAGGCCACTATATTACAATTATTAAATGATCTATATCAACATTTTATATATCGTTGAATTGGTAAATAAGTCTATTTTTATATTCTTTTAACATTTTTAAAGTATTTGCAAAACTAGTGGAGTTGTATTAAAAAAATGAATTTTTTTTTGGATTTTCAGCTATTTTTGGAAAAAAAATTATTTTTGAAAAATTACCAAAAATAGGTTATTGGAGCTATTTTATTGATTTTTTTAGGAATGAAAGCTTGATTTGTGTTTTATACACTACATAAGAAATAATATTAAAAATATTATGTTAATATGCTTTTAAAAATAGTCGTTAAAAAAACTGACTTTTAACATAAAATCTCCACTCCTGCATTCGTTTTTGGCCGGGCGGGAACCAGTTTAGTGCTAAATCATTCTAAATCTATTTCTATAAAAAATATGGGTACCAAATTTAAAAAAGCTCATGTGACATTTTTTTTATTAATCGATAAAAATGAAACTATTTTGAAAAATTGACAATTTTCGGCCAATGTTGGATGTAGGGTGCAAACTTAAATCAATTCAAAATTTCTTTATTAACCATTTATGAAGCCTTATCTTTTGAAATTAATAAGGAAAAAATTTTTTTATTAACGGAACTTTGAGAAAAAAGTGAATGAATTGTACTATATTTTTGTAAAAAAATAGCCATTTTTCATGCCAATTTCAGAGTGCTGACTTTGAATATTTTTCACGTCTAGACGAATTGAGATAATCCAAAAATTCTTTCAGCATATTATTTTGAAATATGTAGCAAATTACAGAATATTTTTAAAAAATTTTTGCCTCATATATCTCCGGACTTATTCCCGAAAAACGAAAGAAAGTCGAGCCAAAAAATCAAAAATTCAAAATTCAAGCGTAAATATCTTTTTAACTGTAAGAGATAACTTAGATGAGTAAGCTTATTTTTTCTTTATCTTGCCAAGCACTTTCCAGAAATATAAAAATCTTTAAAATCGGACTTCATTTGTACAAGTTACGATTTTTTTTAACTTTTACATACTCGAGGTAGTCAACTTTGACACCCTGTAGCTTATCTCGTGTTATCACAGGGTGACTACAAGATGATTTTTCTGAAAGCTTAGGTCCTCCTCTACAACTCTTCCATACATTTCAATTTGATCCGACCAGTAGTTTAGGAGATTCAGATTTATTACCAAAAAATTTGCGTTTGACCCCACTGTGTGGTGAAGTTCTTCAATCTGAACTCCTACACTCTGTTGCAAACTTTTGCTCCCAAATTGATTTAAATAATCAACTTTCTCGGTTTTGGGAACTAGAAGAAGTTCCACTAGCCACCCGTTTTTCAGAAGCCGACGAATATTGCGAAGAACTTTATCGGTCCACCACATATCGAAACCCCGATGGTCGCTATGTAGTTTCACTCCCCTTTCGTCCAGAATTTCTTAATGAGTTAACTTTAGGAGATTCTCGATATAGCGCCCTGTCTCAATTCAAACGAAATGAAACCCGTCTTTTAAAGAACCCTGAATTAAAAGCACACTATGATAGTGTGATTAATGAATATTTTGAATTGGGACATATTAGAGCTGTTGAACTCCCGAGTGTAAATACGACCACATATTATTTACCCCATCACGCCGTATTTAAACCCGATAGCATCACTACTAAACTGAGAGTAGTATTTAATGCTTCAAACCCCTCTTCTAATGGCGTGAGCTTGAATAATATTTTATACCCCGGGCCTGTTTTGCAGGCAGACCTTACGGTACTAATTTTAAAATGGCGACTTTTCAAATATGTCTTTAACGCGGATATTGAAAAGATGTATCGCCAAATATTGATTCATCCCAATCAAACCCAATTCCAACGAATATTGTACCGGGAAAACCCCGAAGTTGATGTAAAGGACTATGAGTTAAATACGGTCACGTTCGGAGTGAACTGTGCACCTTATTTAGCGATTCGCACTCTCATACAATTGGCAAACGATTGTGAACCCCGAAGTCCTGCGGCATCTGAAATTTTGAAAACCCAAATTTATGTCGATGATGTACTTGCTGGCTCTCATGAGCTAGAAGACGCTTTTAGGAGACGGGTTGAACTTACTCATGTTCTAAATTCGGCTGGTTTCATTTTGAGAAAATGGACAGCTAATCATATTCGTCTCTTAGAAGATTTACCCCGTGAGAATCTGCTTGATGCAGACTTCTTAAAAATTTCAGATGCTAGCAATACGAAAACTTTAGGCTTGCGATGGAATGCAAATAATGATTGCTTTTATTTTAGACTAGTTTCGCAGCCTCGTAGAAATACAATAACAAAACGTGCTGTCTTGTCAGAAATTGCTAAGCTTTTCGATCCAGCAGGTTGGCTATCCCCAAAGATAATTGTAGCAAAAATTATCATGCAGCAAATTTGGAAAGACAAGACTGATTGGGATGATAATTTAAAACCCTTAACCCTAATTCAGTGGCAAACCTTTTTAAATGATTACCCCAATATCGAGAAAATTAATATTCCAAGATGGGTTAATTTTCACCCCGATTCCGATATTTAACTTCACGCATTTTGTGATGCATCAGAAAAAGCTTATGGTACAGTGCTTTATCTACGAAATGCATCAACAAATAATATCTCGGCGCACTTACTCGCGTCCAAAACGAAAGTAGCTCCCGTAAAGTGTGAAACATTACCCCGTTTAGAACTTTGTGGAGCGGCTTTGATGGCAAAAATGGTAGAATCCTTGAGTAGTCAATTAAATCTAGACAAGAGAAAGATTTTTCTGTGGACTGATTCTACCATAGTTTTATCTTGGCTCAAAAAACCCCCATGCCATTGGCCCACTTTCGTCAAAAATAGAGTTGCGTTAATTTTGAAGAAGGTTGGTAACGAAAATTGGTTTCATGTTGACTCCAAAGATAACCCCGCCGATCTCGCAAGTCGCGAAGCTCTAGCTCGTGACTTAATTGAAAATTCCTTGTGGTGGCATGGTCCTTCCTGGCTAACGAAACCTCAAGAATATTGGCCCCAGTATTCTCAATTTTTGGTTCAGACAAAACCCTCTTATGACATACTTGAGCGCTTTTCAGATTTACCCCGAGCAATGCGAATTATTTCGTATTGGTTCAGGTGTTTAACATATTTGAAAACTCGAAAATGTTTGTACAACACCTTAGATTTAACCCAAAAAGAAATGAAATTTACTCGTGATCGATTAGTGCTCGTATGTCAACAGAATTTTATTTCGGAATATAATATTCTTTCAAAAGGTACCCCTTTACCGGCAAAAAGTAATTTGCTCACACTGAACCCCTTTATCGACTCAAATGGTTTCGTAAGAATCAATGGTCGATTAGTCAGATCATCTGGCTTGACATATGATGAGCGATACCCAAGGATTTTGCCTTATTCGGCACGCTTTACCCGTTTGTATGTGGAACATGTCCACAAATGTTCAGCCCATGGCGGACATTCTCTAATGCTCCTAAACTCCTAATGAGTTTTGGGTCCCGAAATTAAAGAACTTAATTCGTACTGTGATTCATAATTGCAAGGAATGTACAATTTAGAGAAAAAAATCCTGTCAGCAGATAATGGCTGCATTACCCCCTGAACGAGCGTCTTTTTCGAGACCGTTTACCCACACCGGCTTAGATTTCGCTGGTCCATTCGATATTAAGTCTTACATTGGTAGGGCTTGTCGAATTACCAAGGGCTATGTCCTTGTGTTTGTTTGTTTTGCAACAAAGGCAATTCATTTAGAGGCGACCGGTGATATATCGACGGAAACATTTCTTGCTGCATTCTCCCGATTTTTCTCCCGACGAGGCTGTCCTTCACATTTGTACTCGGATAATGGTACTGCCTTTGTAGGTGCGGCTAATATCCTAGAAACAGACCGCAAACATTTTTTACCCGATTTAAGAAGGAAAGTCTTAGTACGAAATGGTTTTCAACCCATTGAATGGCATTTTATACCCCCTGGAGCACCTCATATGGGCGGCTTATGGGAAGCTGGCGTAAAGAGTGTTAAAACTCATTTACGAAAAATTTCTGGAGTTCAGAAATTTACCTTTGAGGAATTTACGACAATGTTGACTCGAATAGAAGCATGTCTGAATTCAAGACCCCTAACTGCTATAAGTGAAGATCCCAATGATTTAGTTCCTTTAACCCCAGGCCATTTCCTTATTGGAGCACCTCTTCTTTCACCCCCTGAACCCGATCATTCTGATCTTTCTTTGAGTGTAGCCAACAGGTGGAAAAAACTCAAGGTGCTTCATCATCAGTTTGCTCAGCGATGGAAAGAGGAATACCTCAAAGAACTCCATCGTCGTGTAAAATGGAACTATCCAGAAAGGGACTTCCAAGTAGGAGATTTAGTTGTTGTTCGTCAGGATAATTTACCCCCCAATGAGTGGCGTTTAGGTCGAATAATTAAGACACACGTCGGACAGGACTCTAAAGTCCGCTCAGCGGACGTGAGAACAGCTTCTGGCATTTTCACCCGCCCAATAGTGAAGCTTGTTCTCTTACCCAAAGATACAAACTAATTCTCCCCTTTTTTTTGTTTCTTTTTTTTATCTTTTTTTTCAACCCCAAACGCCGGAGAAATAAAAAGCGGCGCACCACCAAAAACAACATCGATGTTGGCCCCACCAGAATCAACGGCAGTTCTATAAGCCACAACAGCAGCTTCATCATCAGCAGCAGCAGTACCCGCAACCATAGCAGCAGCTCTACCCACAACATGAGTACCTCCAATTACAGAATCCGGCCGCCATAGTGTTAGTTATTACCCGCGCAATCTTTAGCCTTTCTTGTTGCAATACTGCAAGGGGGGCGGGATGTTTACGCGCATAGTGTAGACAGCTACTAATTATTGTTCAGTAGCTGTTTTCTATGTTTTTTTTTTTATTTTTTTTTTTTTTTTTTGACATTTTCCCATCTTGTTGTTATACATAATTTTTTGTAATACTCACTTACTTTTGTAAACCCCGAACGTACAAGTAAAGAAAAAAACCCGAGCTAAATAAAAAACCCCAAGAAAAGAATCTAATACCCGTTTTTCTTTTTTTTCTATATATATATTTTCTATAAAAATATTTCAAGCAAAACACAATAGATAATTTTGTTCTTTAACAAGTTAAGAAAAAAAAAATGCTACGATATGTATGAAAAAAAAAACTGAACCATGAACATGCAAAATTATGGTGCTTAAAAATTCAAACGCAAATAACTCGGAAATTATAAGAGATAAATAGGGCATAAAAAAAATTTGGCAAATAAAAGTTTTTTATGTTAGAGGCACTTATCTTTGAGCCCTCTTAGCTCCGCTCCTGAGGGGTTTATTGTGCCCCCCCCTTCCAAACTTAACATTGTACACTCCTCTGCTACCCCTATACCAAATTTCATGAAAATCCAAAAAGGCCAATCAGAAGTTACAGATTTATTTCCAAAAAATTTCGATTCTGCCCCACTGTGCAATGGCTGATTTCACAATATCAGATGTCTTGGGAATAAGGCATATTATATTGTGATTAGTTTTGGCAAATTCTGTAGCTCTCGAATCGCAACTATTTCAACCAACCTTAGAATACTTATGTGAAAAATTCCATAAACTAAATGAGAATTATTAATTCTCTATAAAATATAAATGGTAGCTAAAGTATTGGTATAAACTAATGTAGTTGCAGACGAGCAAAGGAGTGAAATGTTAGTGGGGTACAGATATGTAAAGTAACGTAATAAATACAAATATTATAGGTATGTGACAAAGTTTAAATAGCTATTACAATTAACTTTGTTACACCTCCTTTAATTTGTATTTTATATATTTCTGTGTAGGTTACATATGTGCATTTATTATCGATATCGCATTTAAAGTGGAATTTTTACAATTTCTTTAGACTTCTGAATTTTAACTCCCATAACATAAACGGTCTTTTCTTGTCCATTAATATCATTTTGATTTTTTGATTACCAAATATTAAAAATATATCAAAAAATTTTATAAAATTAAAACACGAGAAAATCTTTGCATACTTTGTTGATTAAAATTTGTTTAATGAAATGCTAAAAAATCACTATGATCGCGATTATCTTTAGTGTCATCAACAACATCGTATCATTTTTAATTTGTATTTTAGACATACTGATGCGGATTATACATGTTATAATTTTTAAAATGTAGTGGAAATTAGAATTTTAGCAATTTTTTATGACTTTTTATATTAAACCTCCTTAACGCTAACGTCATTCGCTAAAAGTCATTCCCGCGAACAGATTTATGTTTCATTAAATCCAGCTAATATTGGTACTAAATAGCGTTAATGTCCCATTATAAAAGTTTTAAAATTCTTTTTTACCCCAAAAGTAAACGAGTTTCAAGAAATGCCCATATACGGAATTCCCGGAACGGGAAACCCTGAAAAAACCCTAATCATATATTATTCAATAACATCGAAGTTTAAGTTGTTAAAAATCCTCCATTAGTAAATTGTATTAATTCCGTTGAATTGTGTTTAACTTGAATTAAGGTTATCCAATAAAAAATATACCAACGGAATTAAATTATTTAAAATTATTAGATAAATTAATTACTTCGTGTTTTCTTGATGATATAACTGTTGCTGATTATGGAATTTTGGGGCTCTGGTAACGTAATGTCAAGGATTTTGGAGGGATTTGAGACAGGCCTTCATAACATCAAGAAGAACCGTACATAAATCAAAGTAACTAAACGATGTGATATTTAATTATTGTGTTTAAATTTCATTATATGATTATAGACGTGCATGTTTACATTATTTCCTTTAAATATATATTTATCCGGTCCATTTTCCTTTAGTATTTATCTTTTTTATGGTTAGATATCTGCCTCCAATTTAGCTCAGAGATAACATAACTTTTCAGAGGCGATTTTATGTCCTATCTATATTAGAATTGTAATAACACAATCTATTTTTATTATTTCGTAATTGCTGATTTGTAATTTAGCAATATTAATTTAATGTGTACTTCCAAAAGCCCAAATTTATATTCCACAACGCACAGTTGGGCAGAATAGAAATAAATGGAAATAAATCTGTAACTTCTACTGAAATGGTTGGATTTACATAAAGCCTCAAAGAAGGGCAATTTCAAATATTTCTACATCTTTTTAAAGTCAGCCCCTTATACTTTTCTGAAAGGTATCTTTACAAAGATGATTATCAAATAGAAAACAAAGCCAATTACTCATGCAGTACATACCCTCGAGAAATTTACCTATTATATATGAAAGTTTTAATTTTATCTATACGTTCTAAAATCCCATGAATCATGAATCTGCCATCAAATTGAAGTTTCGGAATCTATAATGTGTTCTTAAGAGTTTGTAATCGTAATTTCAGGGACATCGAGAAAATTATTAACACTAAATTTTTTCACTTAATTACTTAAATTCACTAGCTGAACAAATCACAATTTATAATTACTTTTTTCAACTTTGGCGATTTTTATGTGAGCAATTTTTGGTTTGTGTAGAGTAGCGGAATTTTCTTTTGTTTTGTTATTCTTATTCAACGTTGGTAGCATTGAAATGGTTACACTGTACTCAAAAATGAGTCTTATTTTTTAACATGATGGGCACTCATCGGGTAAAACTAAGTCGACGACGCTGAATTTAATGGCGTTAACTGCTTTTAAAAGTTAGCGCTCGTTTTTGCGATACTTTGCTTTGAATGACAAAAAGACGGGTTAGGAAAATTAAGTTTTTTTTTTTATTTAAATTTAAGAATTTAGTTGTTAAATTTTAACAAAATAAACAAATAAGATTCTATTGAAGTATAGGATCATAAATTGTTATTATCAAATATATTTTAAACGCCAAATTACAAAACTTTATACTAACAAAAAATATTACTACAATTTCGTACGAAAACTACCCAGTGTTACCAATGATCAACTTTTCAAACAAATATGTAAATATATTAAAAATGGGGCTGAAATTGATTTAATTCATGATTGGGATATATATTCAACAGATTTATTGTTTAATTTATTTAAATACTTTTCTATTATTTGTGCTACTTCCATAATAAATTTCAAACTTCAAAAAACTTCTGCCACAATTGAATTCATCGTACTCGAATTAGCTTTACCAGTTGGGTGCCCACCTTGTTAAAATTTGCAACTAGCACAGTGTTATTAATCCCATTTTTGTTTTTGAATGTTTGTAGCGTACTTTGATCGCATCTCCACCTAAGATTGTTTTTTATGTGAAAATATAGTATGCAGAATATTAAAGTGATCGGATGTTACTAACACCCATTGACCCAAGGGTGCAATTTATTTGGGAAATTCTGGACTTTCTCACAGATTTTTTTTTTTGGAAAAATTTGCTATTATCAATCCCTTTTTGCAATTAAGTGGAATTGTAATGCAGACATAATTATCGAAAAACATATTTATCTAAACAAGATAAAAGGGTCCAAAATGTCCCTTAAGTGAAATATGAAAAAATCTTTTGAAAACTTTGTTCTACCAAAAACTATAACGGTGAATAAAATGTATATCAGATTAAAGCTGAGATGTTCCTCTATCACCTCCAAGTGGTCTGGTTAAGGAACAAATCACTCAATTTGACCTAGAGTCCAAAATAATATGTAAGCAAAATTTTAAAAATCGTTATTTTGCATTTTTTTGAATTTAATTATACATACATTGTTTCATCTCAAAGACAGTATTTTAACCATATTTTTAATCTCTTAAAAGGTTTTTGTTTAATAAATTTTAAAATATTTTTCTACCAGATACAGTAGTTTGTTATTTGAATAGATTGTTAAAAAAGTTGCGAGTTGCCACAGTACTGAAGTTTAGTTCCGTAAAGCAAAAATAACTATTTTATAAACTTGGCAGCACTTTTACTTTGTTAAGTTTACGCCGTTACAAAACGCAAAAACACACACTCATGTAAATATATCCACACAAATCTTATAAACATTCACACGTCCTCATTTCATTAAAACCTTTTTTTATACCGTGATATACCGCTGCACACGAATTCAATTGGAATAATTCGTTTTTAATAATTCATGAAAATAATTTTATTTTCCATATTTTAATTTCGTATTATTCATAATAGTTATTTAAAAAAAAATAATAATAAAAGTCGTTTTACATATTAAAGTTAATTTCGCTGCATTGAATTATTTTTTGTAAGATATAAAAAAAGGTTTTGCTTCAACAAGTGCTAAATTATAACTGACTTTGTGTTTTCGAAATTGAAAGAGATTAGCGTCGATCGTACCATAGTGTAATAAGAAAGTGATTTATTAATTTTTTCTGTCGGCGTGAACTTAACAAAGTAAAAGTGCTGCCAAGTTAATAGTCGCAACTTTGTTAACAAACTAATCAAGTAAGATAACAAACTAATAGGTCGAATTGGGAGATTTGTTCAGGACCGGACCACTTGGAGGTGATAGAGGAGGGTCTCAGCTTCATTTTGATATATATTTTATTCACCGTTATAGTTTTTGGTAGAACAAAGATTTCAAAAAAAGATTTTTCATATTTCACTCTAAGGAACATTTTGGACCCTAGGTCGAATTCAGTGATTTGTTCCTGGACCGGACTACTTGGAGGTGATAGTGGAAGGTGTCAGCTTCATTTTGATATACATTTTATTTACCGCTATAGTTTTTGGTAGAACAAAGTATTCAAAAAAAGATCTTTCTAATTTCACTCAAGGGACATTTTGGGCCATAGGTCAAACTGACTGATTTGATCCTGGACTGGACCACTTGGAGGTTATAGTGGAAGGTCTCAGCTTAATTCTGATATACGTTTTATTCACCGCTATAGTTTTCGGTAGAACAAAGTTTTCAAAAAAGATTTTTTCATATTTCACTCTAATGGACATTTTGGACCCTAGGTCGAACTGAGTGATTTGTTCCAGGACCGAACCACTTGGAGGTGATAGTGGAAGGTCTCAGCTTCATTTTGATATACATTTTATTTACCGCTTTAGTTTTTGGTAGAACAAAGTTTTCAAAAAAATTTTTTTCATATTTCATTTACCGCTATAGTTTTTGGTAGAACAAAGTATTGAAAAAAATGGTGATGGTGGTGCCGGGACTGCAACGTACCAGTAAATGATCTGGAGGGTCTCATAATTGAAAAGTTCGAAAAAGATTATTTAAAAGGAATAGTTTTTGGTAGAACAAAGTATTGAAAAAAATTGTAAATGATCTGGCATCTCAGAAATAAATATATTAACAATTTAAAAACTTGGTATACCTTTTATACTACGAAGAAATGATCTGCAAATCCTCTAAAAATGAGCAATTTAACAGTATGGTCTTTAAATCATTTGAACTATAACTAAACTTACGTCTTACTCTCATGATGAAATTTCGCCTCTAGATGTAACAAAAAAAAAAAAAAAAGTTTAAAAATTATATATTGTTGAAAATTTTTTATTTGTAAAATTTTTTTAAATCAATATTTTGTTAAACTAATTTATCTAATTATAAATTATTCTTAATATATTCTTATATTATATATTAATTTACAAAATACATTTAAATTATTATTAAATATTTTTATATTTAGTATTAAAATAATTCTATTATTAAAGTTAATAAAAGGTATTAGTGAAAATGTACATTTATTACCCTTCTTCCAAGTGTGTAAGTTTTTTGTCTTCCTTCTAATGGTCTTCCTTTGCTTAGGCTTAGTCATCCTTCTATTGAGCCTTCCTTCTATTGGTAGTGGTCTTCCTTCGTTTGAGCTTTCTGCGCGTGTTAAAAAATATATAATAAAAAATAAAAATCCATTTTAAATTTCAGGTTTTGATTTTTTTTTTCTAAATTTTATATAATTTTGTCAATCCGTTTGTAATTTCACATTTTACCGATAAGGCGATAGTTTTTCTTCATATTTTTCCAATATGGCGATAGTTTTTCGATATATCGATAATGTTTTTTATATTTTTTTGATATGTCGATAGTTTTCTTTTTTGTACCGAGTTCCTTTTCGCGATCGCGAAATAAAAATAAAAAAATATTTATTTCTGCATAACTACAGAATATTGTATTTTATATGGGAATTTTAAAAAATCCCATTTTTAGATTTATTTTTTATTACACGGCAGCTCTATTACCATACACAAAATTTTTTTTTTAAGAAAAAATCACTATTTTTTTTAAATCATTCACTTTAAACTCACACATATTAACTTTATAAATTATTATTATCACCTAAAAATCTTATTTTTAATCAATTAAAAAAACACTTACCCTGCTGTTTCTTTGATGACAAATAAAATTCGACGGTTATCAAGCCAGATTTAACAAGGTTCGTTCCAAAAATTTTTTATATATGCACTTTGACACTTCAGAAAACTGAAGGCTACATATCTAATGGAAACTACCTTGTAAAAATTCGTCTTGGTGAACATGTTAGTATAAAAGGTATGCAAAGTTTTTAAATTGTTAATATATTTATTTCTGGGATGCCAGATCATTTACCGTTTTTTTCAATACTTTGTTCTACCAAAAACTATTCCTTTTAAATAATCTTTTTCGAACTTTTTAATTATGAGACCCTCCACTATCACCTCCAGATCATTTACTGGTACGTTGCAGTCCCGTCTCCACCATCGCCATTTTTTTCAATACTTTGTTCTACCAAAAACTATAGCGGTAAATGAAATATGAAAAAAATTTTTTTGAAAACTTTGTTCTACCAAAAACTATAGCGGTAAATAAAATGTATATCAAAATGAAGCTGAAACCTTCCACTATCACCTCCAAGTGGTCCGGTCCAGGAACAAATCACTCAGTTCGACCTAGGGTCCAAAATGTCCCTTAGAGTGAAATATGAAAAAATCTTTTTTTGAAAACTTTAGCGGTGAATAAAATGTATATCAGAATAAAGCTGCGACCCTCCACTATAACCTCCATGTGGTCCAGTCCAGGATCAAATCAGTAGTTTGACCTATGGCCCAAAATGTCCCTTGAGTGAAATTAGAAAGATCTTTTTTTGAAAACTTTGTTCTACCTAAAACTATAGCTGTAAATAAAATGTATATCAAAATGAAGCTGAGACCTTCCACTATCACCTCCAAGTAGTCCGGTCCAGGAACAAATCACTCAATTCGACCTAGGGTCCAAAATGTCCCTTGAGTGAAATATGAAAAGATCTTTTTTTGAAAAGTTTGTTCTACCAAAAACTATAGCGGTGAATAAAATATATATCAAAATGAAGCTGAGACTCAACTCCAAGTGGTCCGGTCCAGGAACAAATCACTCAATTCGACCTATGGCCAAAAATGTCCCTTGAGTGAAAGATAAAAAAATCTTTTTTTTTTAAACTTTGTTCTACCAAAAACTATAGCTGTAAATAAAATGTATATCAAAATGAAGCTGAGACCTTCCACTATCACCTCCAAGTGGTCCGGTCCAGGAGCAAATCACTCAATTCGACCTAGGGTCCAAAATGTCCCTTAGAGTGAAATATGAAAAAATCTTTTTTTGAATACTTTGTTCAAGCAAAAACTATAGCGATGAATAAAATGTATATCAAAATGAAGCTGAGACTCAACTCCAAGTGGTCCGGTCCAGGAACAAATCACTCAATTCGACCTATGGCCAAAAATGTCCCTTGAGTGAAAGATAAAAAAATCTTTTTTTGTAAACTTTGTTCTACCAAAAACTATAGCGGTAAATAAAATGTATATCAAAATGAAGCTGAGACCTTCCGCTATCACCTCCAAGTGGTCCGGTCCAGGAACAAATCTCTCAATTCGACCTAGGGTCCATTAGTTTGTTATCTTACATGATTAGTTTGTTAACAAAGTTGTGATTTTTAACTTGGCAGCACTTTTACTTTGCTATCTTACTTTGTTATCTTCTCGTCCAAGTTTTTTCTTGTACATACCGCGCTGACAAATTGTTTTTTTATTCGTATGTAATATTTTTTCCGCGTTTATTTACTCTTCTTCTTCATTTTCTCATGTTTTATTCGTAGGATTTTGACATTATGTGCAATGGTGTTACACTATCAAAATAGAAGCAATTTTTGTTTTTATAGATGTGCGGTCTCTTTATAATTACATTATATCGTACGTTATCGTAGTCAATCGAAGTAGTAGTGTTGCCAAAAAATTGTAGAAGTCTTATGCTAAAGTTTCAAAAATAATGTGCTAGAATCTCCTAAATCAAAAGTTTTTGTTGTGCCGGATAAAAATAAAGTGATTTTTTGAAAAATGTGCGACCAAGAATACTAATTTGCAAACAGATATGCCTGACAAATAAAATCCCAAAAACAGGTTTCAAAATTAATAGCCGTAATGCTACTGTTTCCTGAAGGAAAATTGCACTATTACAACAACATTGACTGAAATAGGAATTACCCAATCTTACTAGACTAAGAAAACTGTGAAACAAAAGGTTCTACACTATTCGCGAAAATTAAACAGTTTCTTGAAATATAAGGTAGATAAATTGTGAAATCTCTATGTTTCTTTAATTTTTCGGCAATATAAAGTGGGTTCCGAATTACTATTTGTCGTTTTCAAAATAACTAAGAAACTAATAAATATATTTTCATAATTTATTCACAACCTAAGTGATATAAGTCCAGATAATATGTATGATATTGTTACGAAATTGTACTTGAATTCAAATATAACGGTTTTAACGGCTGGTTTAAATCTTTCTCAAATCTTCTAGGTATTTCCGTTAATGTTAACAGCTGTTAACATAGCTGTAAAAATTATTAACATAGTTCTAAACATACAACATTGAATAAAAAGCTTTCACCATTGTTTTTAAGTGTGGCAGCACTAAGTGTTTATGCTGCTGGCATTATCATCAAAAGCTCTAGTTTGGCAGCACTAAGTGCTTATGCTCATGGCATTACCTACAAAAGCTCTAGATTGTCCGTTAACATTGTAGAAAGAAATAGAGCTTTCAAGAAACATCTAGTAGGCAATACAGTGTATATAAATTGGCCGTGAGAACACCATTGAGTCAGTCTGGTTGGAAGCGTCGTTAAGTAAAGACATATTAACTGCCTTGGCTGTATAATCTTGTACATTATTAATGTGTGCTGTATAAAGCGTGTAATTTAAGTGTGTGTGTGTATTAAAACACAAAGTGACTTATCAACTGTATTGTTGTACATTTTTTTAAAAATAAAATAAAGAGTCGTTACAATTTTTAAACTACTAAACTGCTGTTATTTTTGCAATCAAAGTACAAGTTTATTTAAAGGAAATAAACGACCGTTTTTAAAAGGTAAAAACGTAACAATTGGTGTCAGAAGTGGGATTGCAAAATAATAAGCAGTCATGAAGTTTGAAGAACTAAAAGTGGAGCAACTCAAGAAAGAATTGAATAAATTGGAGTTACCTACAGCCGGTAATAAAGCAGAATTGCAAAAGAGGCTGATAGATGAATTCAAGAGGCGTGATATTGACATTGGAACTTATGAATTCGAACATAAAGAAGAAATGGAAGTTTCTACCCGTGCAACAACAACCAGCATGAATTTATCCACAATGTTTGCTGCTATGATGGAGCAATTTAAATTAGTTAAAGAAGAAGTTCAAGAAACTTCTAAAGCAAATAACGAGAAACTTCTTGCTGAAGTTAAAGAAGAAAATAAAATAATGGAAATAAAATTTCAAGAAACTTCTAGAGCGACAGACGAAAAACTTCAGCAAATTTCGGAAGTTATAAACAGCAGAGTGGATGGCATTGATAAAAAGGTGTCCGACTTAGAGAGCTGTCTAGATATACAAGCCAACGTCGTTGATAAAAAGCTGACCGACTTAGAGAGCTGTCTAGATATACAAACCAAAGTCGTTGATAAAGTTGATAAAAAGCTGTCCGACTTAGAGAGCTGCCTGTCCGATTTAGAGAATGAAATATCCAAAGGTGTTGATAAAAAACTACACGATCTAGAAATAAAGATGAATAATATTCAATGCCAAGATGGACATATGCGAATTATTCCAGAATCCTCTAATAGAATAAAGGCCCCTAGTTTTGATGGCACCACACCATTTAATGTGTTCAAGTTCCAGTTTGATACAATTGCCATTAGAAACATGTGGAACGACGAAGAAAAAGCTATAGAGTTGATATTGGCCCTAAAAGGAAATGCAGCAGTAGTTCTTGAAAGCGTGCCAGCATGTAACAGAAACAGTTATGATGATATAATGGAGGCGCTACAACGTAAGTACGCTGGTGAACATAAAAAGGAACTATACCGAATGGAATTGCGTGGTAGAGTACAGAAGCCCAATGAGACACTACAAGACTTTGCGTTAGAAATCGAACGTTTGCTGCAGCTTACTTACCCAGGGGAAAACAGCCCGTTTTTGGACCATTTCAAGATAGAAGCATTTGTTAATGGCATTCGTGATCTTGAAATAAAACACGCGGTTTGTGCTACACCTAAACCATCATTTACTGAAACCGTCTCATTCGCACTGGCACAAGAAACGGCGAAAATAATTTCAAAGCCGCAAATATGCAAGGTGTTTCTGATAACGAGAGAAATATAGTCGACGAATTAAAAAAGGTTTTGGAGGCGTTTAATGAGAAGCAAAATAAAGCCAGAGTAAAATGTTATAACTGTGGTAAATCGGGTCATATTCAGCGAAACTGCAAAGCACCAAGGAAACGAACCAGATCTGCCTCGCCTCAAAGAAATAACCGACAGTCAAATCATCAATCATCACAAGAATCACCTTTAAACTAAAACGAGCTGGCACTATGGGGCAAGAGCTAGCTCCCACATCTGAGGGCCCCACCATCTCCATATCCGTAATGCAACAGAAAAATAGCAATCTTACTGCTTCGGGGTACATCAACGGTCAGAAGCACGTTTTTACTGTAGACACCGGGGCATCACAGTCTATCGTCAGGCCAGATTTAGTAAAGAAAACAATTGAACCATTATGTGGGGTAAGCCTGCGCACAGCTACTGGGGAGCCGGCCACGGTCTATGGTAAAGTAAATGTGAAATTAACCATTGCCAACGTTACCGTCAATCATGTATTCATTGTTGCCGACATTGTGGACGAAGTCATCATTGGTGCTGATTTCATGATTAGTCACGGCATTACTTTGGATATGGGACAAAAAGTTATGATTTGGCGAAATGTGGAGATACCCCTTGACGTCGGATATGAAAATAGGACTCAAGTAAGAAAGCTAGTTACCGTCGAGCATCAGAAGCTACCACCACAGTCAGAAACTTTAGTATGGGCTCGCATGGAGGGAGATTGTGAGGACAACAGTTTGTGGGTAGTAGAACCAGCAGAAATAACAAGTGATCTTGTAACAGCAAAAGCCCTCGTTAAACCCTGCAACAACAAAATAGTTCCTGTAAGAATGCTTAACCTGCCCAGCTACGAAAAAGTCGTTAAGCCAAATTCTGAAATAGGTCAATGCACTTCAGCAGACGCAGTAATCAATTGCGAGAAAAACCCGCAACCTGCCAATAAATCCACCAAAGAACACGAGCTACTAGCGGAATATGTGGGGAAATGGGTAGAAGGATTAGCGCCGCCAGACAGAAATAAGGCCAAACAGATTCTGAAGAAATATAGCTCCGTCTTCGCCTTAAAAAGTCAAAGCCATGGTAGAACGGCAATTGTAAAGCATCAAATAAATACTGGCGAAGCGAGGCCAATAAAGCAGGCGCCCAGAAGTGTTCCTCTAGCAAAACGAAGTGAAGTGAAGGAGTTGGTCAATGAAATGGAGCGGAACGGTATAATCGAACCATCTTCAAGTCCTTGGAGAGCTCGCCTGTTGTTTTAGTTAAGAAGAAAGATGGCAGCACTAGATTTTGCGTCGATTATAGAAAAATAAATGACGTCACCAAGAAAGACAGCTACCCACTACCAAGAATTGACGACACCCTGGATACACTGGCTGGAACACAATGGTTCTCCACATTGTACTTGCAAAGTGGTTATTGGCAGGTAGAGATTTCAGAAAAAGACAAGGAAAAAACCGCCTTTAGCGCGAGTGATGGGTTATGGCAGTTTAATGTGATGCCGTTTGGACTCTGCAATGCTCCAGCCACATTCGAGCGTTTAATGGAACAGGTATTGAAAGGACTTCACGGGAAGACATGCTTGGTGTACCTCAATGACATAATTGTCATGGGTAAGACTTTTGATGAACATCTGAATAACCTTGAAGAAGTCCTTAAACAAATATCAGCGGCTGGACTCAAACTCAGTGTAAAGAAGTGTGCGTTGTTCCAGAAAGAAGTTAAATATTTGGGACATCGCGTAACAGCAGACGGAATGTCAACAGATGAGGATAAGATAATTGCTGTTAAGAACTGGCCACGTCCGAGAAATCTCCACGAATTGCGTAGTTTTCTTGGCCTTTGCACATACTACAGACGATTTGTCCCGAATTTCGCCAATGTAGCCGCAAGCTTACATGAGCTGACCAAGAAGTCACAATCATTCCAATGGCGTGAAGCACAAGAATTAGCATTCCAGAAGCTCAAGGACCTGTTATGTACGGCACCAATTTTGTCATATCCTATACCTGGAGAAACATTTGTGGTAGATAGCGATGCGAGCGGATACGGAATAGGCGGTGTACTTTCACAAGTAGTCGGTGGCACTGAAAGGGTCATCGGATACTTCAGCCGAACGCTTTCGAAGCCTGAAAGAAACTACTGCGTAACGCGACGAGAACTTTTGGCAGTATTAGAGTGTGTGAAGCATTACCACAAATATCTGTATGGCCAACACTTCCGACTGAGAACCGATCATTCTGCCCTCAGGTGGTTGCTGCAATTTAAACAACCTGAAGGACAACTGGCTCGTTGGATAGAGCGGCTTCAAAGCTATGATTTTAGTATCGAGCACCGGAAGGGTTTGAAACACAGCAATGCGGACGCGCTGTCAAGACGGCCCTGCAACGTGGAATGTAAGCATTGTACAAAAGCCGAGGAAAAGGAATGTATCATCGATGTTCGACTAATTCATATAGAGTCCAGTGAAGATTGGTCTGTAGCGCAAAGAAATGACCCCATACTGGCAAAAATAATATCGGCAAAAGAAGAAGGTAGAAGGCCAGCCCGCAATGAAATATCCGCCGAAAGTCCACAGATAAAATCATATTGGGCCCTATGGAATAGTCTACAGTTGTTAAATGGCTGCTTATACCGCATATGGGAAAGTGCTGACGGTAAAACAGTGACAAATCTAATTGTAGTACCATCCTCTAAAATAAACGAAGTAATGAAAGAGTTCCATGACGGCCCCAGTGGAGGTCATCTTGGTGTAACAAAAACCTTAGAAAAGTTAAAACAACGTTTTTATTGGGTGGGTTGTCAGCAAGCAGTAGCCGATTGGGTAGCCAATTGTTCACAATGCATAGCAGCGATGGGTCCAGTAAGAAGAAGTCGTGGACAACTTCAGCAGTATAACTCAGGCGCGCCATTCGAGCGGATTGCAATGGATGTAGCAGGCCCTTTTCCCGTCAGTGATGCCGGAAATCGTTACGTTCTAGTGGTTATGGATTATTTCAGCAAATAGCCAGAGGTATATGCCATACCTGATCAAGAAGCTAAAACGGTTATAAGTGTATTTGTGAACAACTAGGTGTGCCGCTATGGTGTTCCACTGGAGTTGCATTCTGATCAGGGTAGAAATTTTGAATCTGCCGTATTCAAGGAAATGTGCGATTTATACGGAATAAGAAAAACGAGAACAACGCCACTGCATCCTCAATCTGATGGAATGGTCGAAAGATTCAATCGCACTCTAGAGGAATATTTAAGAAAAGTGGTCAGTGCACATCAGAAGGACTGGGATGAACACATACCGAAATTTCTATTGGCATACAGATCAGCTGTTCATGACTCAACCTCTCGAACACCTGCAAAAATTGTCTTCGGGACAGAACTCAAGTTGCCTGGTGATTAGAATTCGGTATTAAGCCCTCATCAACAAATAGGGAAAAAACTTCCCAAGAGCAAGATGACCTGAACGAGCTACATGAATTCGTACGCGGACGAATAAAAATGACCAGAGATAAAATGAAAGCCATATACGATCGAGCAGCGAATTCTGAAGGATTTAACGAAGGCCAGCTTGTACTGTTGTATAACCCACAACGTAAGAAAGGACTGTCTCCCAAACTACAAACCCATTGGGATGGACCATACAAAGTGATTAAGAAATTAAACGACGTGGTGTACAGAATACAGAAAGAAAAGAGCCCGAGATCTAAAATGAAGGTTGTACATCTAGAACGACTAGCTGCCTATGGGAAAAGTGAATTCGTGCCTATTCGGGACGAACAGGCTTAAGCGGGGGGCAGTGTTACGAAATTGTACTTGAATTCAAATATAACGGTTTTAACGGCTGGTTTAAATCTTTCTCAAATCTTCTAGGTATTTCCGTTTATGTTAACAGCTGTTAACATAGCTGTAAAAATTATTAACATAGTTCTAAACATACAACATTGAATAAAAAGCTTTCACCATTGTTTTTAAGTGTGGCAGCACTAAGTGTTTATGCTGCTGGCATTATCATCAAAAGCTCTAGTTTGGCAGCACTAAGTGTTTATGCTCATGGCATTACCTACAAAAGCTCTAGATTGTCCGTTAACATTGTAGAAAGAAATAGAGCTTTCAAGAAACATCTAGTAGGCAATACAGTGTATATAAATTGGCCGTGAGAACACCATTGAGTCAGTCTGGTTGGAAGCGTCGTTAAGTAAAGACATATTAACTGCCTTGGCTGTATAATCTTGTACATTATTAATGTGTGCTGTATAAAGCGTGTAATTTAAGTGTGTGTGTGTATTAAAACACAAAGTGACTTATCAACTGTATTGTTGTACATTTTTTTTTTTAAATAAAATAAAGAGTCGTTACAATTTTTAAACTACTAAACTGCTGTTATTTTTGCAATCAAAGTACAAGTTTATTTAAAGGAAATAAACGACCGTTTTTAAAAGGTAAAAACGTAACAATATTTTACATATGTTATGTAAAATATCATAGTGGTTGGAGGCGTACTTATTAAATTATAACAAAAATAGGAAGGAGGGAAAAACATTTTTTTGGACATTTTGGTTAAAAATTATGGTTTTATTTAAAATGGAGTGAATTTAAAATTCTCATGTGTACATTTGAGAGAAAGAATTATACATTTTAAATTTGTAATAAACTTGACTATTCAATGGAAAAAAGTTGTTCGTTCTGACTAATTGTATATTTGAATAATTGATGATTATACAAGTTTATAGAATTTATATAGAATTTCTTATATTATTTCACCAATATTGTTAGGAAATTAAGAGTTACGAAATATTTTTGCACAAAATTGAACTAAAGCATAATCACGAAATCTCTATAATAAAAAAAGTTAGAACACTATATTCGGCTGTGCCGAAAAACTTCTGATGACTACTAAATTTAAATACATATGTTTGTATGTAGATACATGCTTATACAAAAAAATGCTTCTAAAAATCTAAATGCTTCTAAAACTAAAAATCGTTCAACATACATAAAAAAATGACTGTGTGTATGTAATAAGCGTCTACTGCTTGCGTATAAAAAAAGCAACACACTGAAAGTCATTGCAATGCTTTTATATATGCACAGTGGTCCCAAAATGATTGATGCATTTGAATGAAATTTCACAAAGCCATCCTAAGGTGTATTCCAACTGATTTGGAGGTGGTTATTAGCGTGTATGGGGGACAAAGGTGGACCTCCAAAGTTGGTCATCTCGGGTATGTAAATTATTTAAAAAACCGCTTTTATTTATGATTCGATAGAAAAAAATTTTACAAATAGATATTCCTTATAATTCTCTACAAAAACTACGTTTCTAAAATATTATCTGGATTCTCTACAAAATTCTAAATAATTTTCGTTCAAGAATCATACACCTATGTGGTTCCGATAAAAAGTTATATTATTTTGAAGTATAAAATTAGAACAAAAATTGAGTTTTTGTGATTTTTCTTAAAAAGAATGTGATATTTTTTTAAAATCCTTTATTTTGCTACGGACCATACTTTTTTTATGTTTCTAAAAGAATGCTTAACATAAATGCATGTAAACATTCGGGGTAACAATCTCCCCTCTAGTCCTATCAAAATTTCGTTAATTTTATTTTCTTCTTGTTTTTCATTTGTGGAGCTCAAAAATGTCAAAACTGAAACTAAAAAAACACATTGATTACATACATATATATGTTACATATGTTCGCTAAACACACAAAAAATTTTATAAGCCACGTCGTTGATAATGACAGGGTGACTATTTTACTGAAAAAAATAAATTTTTAAAAAAAGTTTCCCCGAAGTGGGATTTTGGGTATTTTGGAATAAAAAAGTAGGAATCTATTCATGTTCTTGTTTTAAGGATAACTTTTTTATGTTATACTAAAATTTTATGATGATAGCTTTATTTTTTTTAAGTTCAAATATTATTTTTTTTTTACAAAATAACACTAAACATCAAAATTTTAGGTTTTTTGATAAATTTAATGAAGAAATTTTAGGTCTAATACTTTACTATTTATATATTATTTTTCAAGTTATAACATTTCCAATTATACCAAATACTTGCATAAATAGTTTACACATTCGTATTTTTTTTTAATAATATTGTGTAACTTTTGAACCGTTAAATATATTTCAATGAAATTTCACATGGTTATTGCTGAGGTATCGTCATTTACTTTGCGTTTAAGAGCTGTTCAAACATACAACCTCGTATATTTCTCTAAAAATGGAAAAAGTGAATTTCGAGTGCTCATTAAACATTATTTTTTGCGAAGAAAACCGTCAATCAAACCAAAGAAAAGCTCGATATATACTATGGGGACTCTGCACCATCGATTTCAATGGTAAAAAAAGTGGTTTACTGACTTTCGTTGTGGTCGCACAAGCACAAATGACGCTGAACGTTCTGGACGGCCAATTGAGGTCAGTACACCCGAAAATGTCGAAAAAATCCACGATATGGTGTTGGCCGACCGAAGAGTAAAAATGCGCGAGATTGTTGATGCCATAGGCATTTAATATAGCAGTGTGATTTCGATTTTAAGTGACCAGCTGGGTTTAAGAAAGTTGTCTGCGAGATGGGTGTCGCGTTTGCTCTCAATTTAGCATAAACGTAAACGTGTGACAACTTCAAAGGATTGTTTGTAGTTGTTTAACCGCAATCTGAATGAGTTTTTGCGGCGTTTTGTAACTGTGGATGAAACATGGATCCATTACTGTGCTCCGGAGACCAAGCAGCAGTATAAACAATGGGTTTCTCAGGGTGAACCTACACCAGAGAAAGCAAAGGTAAGTTTGTCGGCCAATAAGGTGATGGCAACAGTTTTTTGGGATGTACGCGGGATAATCCACATTGATTACCTTCAAAAGGGAAAAACAATAAACGCCGACTTATTGGACCGATTTAATGAGGATTTGAAAAAAAGCCAAGAAAAAAGTTCTTTTTCATTTCATTTCCAAACCTAAAGAAATGGCTCGGTGGAAAGAGATTCAGCTCCAACGATGAAATTATTGACCAAATAAATGGATATTTTAAGGACCTCGAAAAATCCTATTTTTTGAAAGGGATACAAAAACTGGAGAAACGTTGGACTAAGTGTATTGAGTTAAAAGGAGATTATGTTGAAAAATAATTTTTTATTTTGCGAAAAAAACTAGGATTTTTTAAAGTAAAACAAAAATAATAGTTTCAATATTGAATTTTTACCTAAATGTATAAATTGGATACATTTATTATTACATACCAAAAAAAAATCATATCCATATCTGCGGTAAATATTTACTGAGATATATGCAGTTAAAGTATTTACTTCTTCACAAAAATTTTAAATAAAATTAAAATTTTTAAAATTTTAAATAAAATTAAAATTTTTAAAAGTAGCAACTTGGAAAATCCATTATTAGCTTTTTAGACACTTTCCAATATTCTAGGTGTTTTCCCATAATATATGATATGTTTACACAATTTAAAATTTATATTTTAAAAGTTATAGGTCAAAACGCAAAAACATCAAAGTCAAAAATTATAAATTAATGTTTTGAAGTTAAATATCTTTTAAAGAATAAGAGATGATAGAGTATAGTTTTTTTCTTTATCATTCTAAGTAGAATTCAGAAATATAAAAAGTATTTAAAATTGGATCTTATTTGTAAAAGTTACAAGCTCCGACATATTTTTCACAATCGAGGCGGTCAACTTGACTCACTGAAGCGCCGCCTATGTTTCAGTTGTAAACTCCAGATAACAGTAATCTAAAAGTCTTACTGTTCTCCTATCGATGTCCCAAGTGTCATCGACGTAGCAGTTTAAAAAGTCCAGTTTTATTACCATTTATTTTGGAGAAGGCCCCACTGTATAATGTGATATAGTTGATAATTTTGCCTCAGACGAAGCTTCTTTATCTGTTTTAGATTTGCAGATAATTTATCTGATGAAGATTTTTACCACAAAGTTTTTGTAAAAAGATTGTAAGATACAGTTTTAAAAGTAAATCGATGCATGGAATTTAATGTAAGCATTTCTCATGTGTTGGAAATTATGCTAAAAATCTATTATGATGAAAAGCATTTTTTATTTTTCAAAAAAAAAAAATGCTAAAATGGCAACACTACGAAGTAGTGTATAGTCAGCGTTAACAGCTCAGTGCTTTTAGCACTGTTTCTAGTGCTTTTTAAAAATTTGAGTCAACTTTCAAAATTTTAATAGTACATAAATGATTTTTACTATCAAACACTTTTTGTATTATGCGTGAAGCAAATAAGAAAATTACATATTTTTTATTAATTCATTTTTATTTAATTAGTTTGAATTAAATTCCCTAAATTGTATTATAATATTATAGTTACGGATGTAAGAACAATGATTTCCAGAAATAAATACATATTTCCTCAGAGGTTTTAATAAGATTACTTAATGCTGCGTTATTTTTTATTGCTTCAAAGTGAAAATATATTGTTGTGATTATCGTGATTGTCATTGACCACATTTATTTTTATAATCTATTTTGTGATTTTTCAAAATTTTTACTCAGTTTGTACTTAAATTTGGCTTTTCATGTCCCAAACTTATGGATTAATAAGGTTGCACTGTAATGTTAATAAAATCATTAGAATTCAACTATGCAAATAGCTAATTAGGGGGCATAGACGAAAAGAAAGAAAAGATGGCTAACTGTCATGGAAAAACGCGGGAAAAAATTACCATTTTTTTGTTGGTAAATAAAGAAGAGGTAGAAAATAATTGGAAGTTTTTTTTGGTATTCGTGGTTTGAAGTGATCGGAAGAAGAAACTTAAAGTGAGATACAATATTTTAAGCAATTAAAATAAAAAAAAATATAAAAATCACTTATGCTATTTTAAACGATTCAAAAATAACAAACATTAATACGAATCCCATACAATATTTTCAACGATAAAAACATAAAAATTTATACAAAATTCATAAATCAAGAAAAATTCACAAATTACATCAAAAGTTTGAAACAATTAAAACAACATGTTAAAACAATAAAAACACAAAAAATTACACGATTCACATACAAAATTTTGAAACAACTAAAACACTAACATTTACACAAGATCGTAGATCCTGTAAATGTTAGTGTTTGTTTTCAACAATTAAAACACTGGACCAAACTGGACCAAAGACGCAAATTAAGTAAAAAATAAATATTGTAGGTTTTTTGTCTAATAGCAGAGGATTTTGCACTGTTTGGACCAAAGGTTCTCCGAATATTTTAAAGGCTAATATAAATTGAGCTCTATTTAGACATTAGTTAGAAGCTTCCAATCGTTTACCCTGGCAAACGGCCCACCACTTGAAGACTTTTTACTCGTACTAAAATTAACTGACTATAGGAACAGGGACCGAAGTGGACAAACAATAAATAGATCGTAGATTTACCGTGGTAAAGGGATTTTTTATTTATTTTATTTAGTTGACGGGATAGTGAACCTAACGCCAGTTCTACCGACTCGGCCAGGCATTGCCATCTCATTTATTACTTTTCGCGTTACCATCCTTGTCATTCACCGAGTTGTCATAAGATTTATTCACAAAAATGGCAGCCAACGTGGGGCCCGAAATTAGGGTTCAACTTCAGTTTTTACTTTATATGAGTGGAATGATCTCTTTCAGCGTAAGTGCTACTAGTTATGATCGGTCAACTAGTAGTTGCATCGTTGGAATAAGCGATTGTATTGAATGAAAAATAAAAGGGCTTGCTATTTGTATTTTCCTGAAAACATTGATATGACACATTAATACAGAATTTGCATTCTAATTATGTTAGCTACAATGTTATGAGAAAAAGAGTAACATGCATGAAAAACATATTTTTTAGAGTAGTTACCAATATATCAAAGGACTTAAAATTTCAATGGATAAGTCGTGATATTTTAAGTTCTTAAGTTGATATCACAATTCTTAGTTTATGTTTTATAAAATATTTGAAAGATGAATATAACTAATTTCTAGATTAATTTCTACATTATCAGTCAAATTCTTCCCTACAGTTTCAACAAACATTTCACTGCCATTTACAAAATTTGAAACTTGATTTTGTAAATAATCAAATTTCGCTATAGGAAAAGGATAACAGAACATTTGAAATATCTTTACACTGAGAACTGGTATAAAGTTAGTTTTTCCCGGAACCGAAAGTGTTTTATAAACTTATAAAAACAGGCGGACGGGAATTGACGATTTGGGATCGAAATATAATAATTAATTCCCATAAAAATGGAAAATTGTTCAATAATAATGGTGCCATAGTAAAAAAAGTTAATATACTGTACAAAAAATTATAATAGAGTTAAACAATAAAACCGAATTGAAAATATACTGCGAATAGGATGTAACCGATTATTTTTGGTTGTTACAGTTGTCAAACTGCATATATAAAATAAAGACGTGCAAGAGTAGAACTGAAAGTATACTCAAAAGAAATATAACAAGTAAATAATATTTGTAAATATTGGTATAAATGAGAAAATGAGTATAACATAAAAACTGTTACAGTTATTTCTGATTTTGCCTTGGGTGAAAAATTTATTTGTTTGTTATTTAAAGTAACTGTTGTACTACAAGTATTTTAGAGTACCTGTTGGTAAAACAAGTAAACATATTAGTTCTAATTGTGCAGTGTGTGAATAAGTGAATTCTTTTATAAAATTTGTATTTAATAATGAATAATATTGACATAAAATAAAAATGTGTACAAAATTAGTGAAAAAAGGGACGAAGCAAAATGTGGGACCGTTTGTATCTTATAAAACATGAAAATGATAGTGAATTAACGAATTTTGTTGCTTGCAAAATTATACTTAAATATAATAAAAACTCGTTATCAAATTTAAATAAATATATTGCTGAGCATTGTTAAAAATGAAAAAAAGAAAATGAACTTATTGAACCGAATCAGGAGGCCAAAAAGGCATGTGTGGATCTTTTAACAAAATGGATTATCTATGATATCCGCCCATACTCATTAGTATTAGATAATGGGCTAAAAGACTATTCGAAACTAACGCTAACTTTTGGAAACACATTTGGTGCAAACATTAACACTGATTCATTAATGTGGTATTAATGAATCCACAATTTACAAAATTGTTGAAAACAGCTATTCTAAGTATTTTGCGAAACTGCAGTCGGAGATTTCATCCATAAAAAATTGATTATGCTCTAACCTGCGATTTATGGACTGAAAATTATTCAAAAATATTACACTTTACCTTAACGGCCTATTTCATTATTGATGGGGAGCTGAAAAACAAGCTGCTAGGCTTAAAATCTATGAAAGGAAGTTCAAACACAAGTAAGTTATTTTTTATTTCATTGCTTTAGGAAAAAACTCCACAAAAGTTTTGATTTTGTTTGGCAGTTTCTGGTAGATGGCCCTAAAAGAATAATATGTCTGAAAAATTAGGTCGATCGGTCGTAAACTAGCTTTAGTTTAATATTTTGCGACCGATCGACACATTTCTTGCACACTTATAATTTTGTTAACACCATATGCCAGATACTGCCGGTCGAGCAAACAAAATCAGGAATGTTGTTTTCATGAGTAGTCTAGTGCACAAATTAAATTAAAAAATTAATAACAAAAAACTAAAAATGTACCTTAAATTATTTTTTTCATTGCAATTTTAGTAGTTTAATGCCACTTTTTATGGCATTTTTCTATATGTGCACCTAAAGTAATTAACCAATTTAGTATTATTAATAATGTGTTAAGGAACCTTGGTTTTGGATAACTTTAAAAATGCGGTCTTGCATGTATTCGACTAATTATTGAAGAAAATCACTGTCAATTTCTTCCCAGGCTTGCTTAATTTTTAGTTTTAACTCCGTTATTATCATTATGGTTTCATTCTGTTTATTTCTTGCGTAAACTTTAAGGGCCATGTACCCCTACAGATTCTACATTGGATTTAAATCCGATCTGCGGTCTGGCATGTATTCGACTAATTTTTAAGAAAATCACTGTCAATTTCTTCCCAGGCTTGCTTAATTTTTAGTTTTAACTCCGTTAAAACTAAAAATTACAGATTCTACATTGGATTTAAATCCGATCTGCAAGCCTGCCAGTCAATAGTAGAATAATATGTTCATAAAACCACAATTTAGATTGGTTCAAGACATGGATTGCAGCGTTATCCTGTTGGAATTATATTCATTATAAACTGCACTGTTCATTTTAGTTGGAACAAAACATATTTTGGATTTTCCTGCAGCAGAAAAATCTGCCCAAACCATAGCACTATCTCCACCGAAATTACATTTCTACATACGAATTTCGTTTGACCTCAAATCATGCCAAAAGCAAGAATATGAATCGAGACCATCCAAATTGAATTCCTTTTCATTAGAAAAGATTTCTTTATTAAACTCATCTGTCCATTTCATGTATTTGCTCACAAATTTTAAACGATTTTCCTTATGATTCTGTTTTATTACTGGTAGAGGAAGCAGCTCTAAAGGGGCTTTAAAAGATTGTAAAATACTAACTTGATTCAAAACACTGTGGAACAATGTATTAAAACGTAGCCACAAAGATGGAGCACTGTTTATTTTAACCAACTATCAATAAAATCAAATTTCGCAGATATTCAAAAAATATTGTATGAGAAAAATCTAATAGAAAAATATGGCGTTATAAAAGAATATTTTATAGATCACTTAATAACAATGTTAAAACCTTTCATGGATGCTTCGAAAGAACTTGAAGGCAGCTCCTACGAATCTTTTCATTTAGTTCATCCATATATTCAAAATTTAAACACAATATGTAATACTGCCAATAATGATGATCCTAGTTTTATTTTAGAATTTAAACAAAAATTACACGAGACCTTAATTTCCTTAGTAAAGAGTAACATTACAGTTTATCCCAAATTACCAATATATTTATTTCCTCCTGCTAATCAATTAATTCAATTTAGTATAGATGGACAAACAAAAATAACAAATAAATGCAAATCTTCGTAGCTTCCTTAGTCAAACGAAATAAATATTGTTAATCCATCCAGTGAAGCAACAACATCTAAAATTTTTTCACTATTTCAAAAATACGTGCTACCTGTAGAGTTGGATAATTCAAAGTAATCAATAATTGAAAATAAAGTAATTAAATATAAAAATACTATTGTACCTTTACAAGATAATTTTAATATTTTGAAATTGTGGGACGATAGGAATACTAAATTTCCATTATTGTATAATTAAGCTGCCGTATATTCGCTATACCAGCATCTAGTGTCTTTTTTTATTATTAATGTTTTGAATTAGTGGAAAAGTTAAGTTTTTAATCAAAATCTGTCAATTCAGATACATGTTTGTATCAACTATTGAGTCTATAAATCACTTTTTTTTAATTAATTCTGGTTCTCGCGATAAATCGATATTGGTAATATCAACGAGGTAACACCATATGTTGAAGCATATCTCGAAAATGACTTGTCGAATTTGTTTCAATAAAATATTTAATTAAGATTGCTTCGAACTCATATTATTTTTTAATACGTGCAACAGTTATGGAATGTTAAACCCATTTTGTGGGAAAAACTTAAATATTTTGATTTTTTTTTTTAATAATCTTTGGATATTTTGTACCAAATTTAAGTTATTCATGAGACAGGCTTAATATCTCCATAACTTTTGAGAGTATTAAAAAAATATTGTGTAAAACTTTGAAGTAATTTCAACTTATTGATATTTTTCTGAATCAAATCCGACAAGTCCATTACGAGGTATGCTTAAATACATGGCGAAACCTCGTTAATTTTTCCAATAATAATTTAAAGCGAGAAACCGAGATAATTTAAGAAAATTGTTTGTAAACCTTTTACATGTACCCGAATAGACAAAAATATTGCGTACTGCGAAAAAAATTTTTCTCAATCTATGTTATTCGAATTCGAGCTTAATTTTTTCACTATTTCAAAACATTAATAATAAAAGTAAAATAGTTCCAAAAAGTTTTATAGTTTTTGCCCTTGAGTTAGAATGCCCAAAGATAAAAAAAAAAATTATATGTTGTCAAAATCCTTTACAGAATTAATAATACATTTATGAATTCATATTTTAAATTTTTTTTCCTATATACTAAAATTAAATCCCTATTTTATTTATTTTTTATTTTTATTCTTTTTTTTTATATATTATATATATATATATATATATATATATATATATATATATATATATATATATATATATATATATATATATATATATATATATATACTAATGACTAAATTCCTATTTTGTTTTCTTATTATTTTTTTTTTTAAAGACTGAATTATTTTGTTAACTAAAAAACTTCAAGTATATTTAAATCAAAAAAATGTTGCTTCATAAAAATATGTTTAATATTGTTTTAATTTAATAAATTAATCGTTTTAACGTCTGCATTTTCATAATACGTATTCATACATTAATATCAACATACAACAAGTACTTATAGCACAAGCTTGTTTGTTTCAACGAATAATATTAAAGCAAATATGTTACCCTTATTCGCACTATATTTATTCACACCTTATTAAAGCAAATATGTTACCCTTATTCGCACTATATTTATTCACACCTAACATAGTGTCTACATTAGAGATTTTTTTTTATCATGACAAACGTCAAACTTAACGCGAATTTGTGTGAAGTGGCAACAGTTGCAAAAAACCACAATATGGCGTATTCATTATTGTTTTTTATTTATGCAGTTTGACAACTGTAACAACCAAAGTAATAATCAGTTGTTTAACTAAGGTTACCTTGTATATATTCGCATTGATTTTGACGTTTGTTTTGGTAAAAATTTGCCTAATGTAGACACTAAGTAATCTACTAAAGAGAATAACAATACCAACACAAAAGTACTCATCAATACGCACTCAAACTGTTAGACAAAGAAATTAGTGTGGTTTGAGTGTAACTGTGTAAATGTTTAATATAAAAAACATTAATGAATTCGTCTTATTGTTGTTTTTGTGCAATAGTTGCCGCTTTCCATTGAGTGAAGTTGATGTAACGATGTCCGTCTGTCTGCTGAAATCACCCAGTTATATATATATATATATATATATATTATTGGAGATATGTCGCCCATTAATGGATTGATTGGGTTGATTTTTTACCAGTGTTATTCTAAGGAATATTCATATATAATAATTTGATGTATAATATATATATATATATATATATATATATATATATATATATATATATATAATATATATATATATATATATATATATATATATATATATATACATATGTATAATATATATATATATATGTATATAAAATTGAAAAGGCATCCAAAAACGTATTTGCTGTCGACTTTTCTAAGCCCCTATATAAACTAGCGACTTTGTTTTTGCACAGAAAATTCGGAATCTTTTTTTGGAATTTGGAATGCGGCGGAAGTAAACAAAATCAGTTCATTAGTAACTGAGATATCGGTCAAAATGCATATTTGGAATTTGTAGAATTCTTTTTTGTATAAATCTGTTGTAAATATTTTTCTAAAATTTCATTTTTTTTAATTTAACCATTTTGTTCCATAAATAACCGAGTTATAGGCAAAAATTTGAAAAAATTATTAAAAATATACACACACAAAACATTTATAAGAAACATTGCAGTGAATTTCAGTGTGTTGTTTTTTGTATATGCAAGCAGTAGTTGTTGATTATATATACATATACACAATCATCTTTTATGAACGCTTGGACGTTTTTTTAGTTGGAAATAGAAGTATTGTAATAGCTTAGTGTTGTTGTTTTTTGTATAAGCATGCATCTACTTACAAACTTATGTATACAAATTTAGAAGTCATCAGAAGCTATCAGTATTTTTTTTTAAGGAAGCAACGATTGCTATAACAGTTTAATTTTGTGTTTACATTTTTGTAGTTTGTAAAGTTTGTAAATGTGAAAATATGAAAGCGTAAATTTTATTATTTGTCAGTAAGGTGGTGAAGGGTATAAAAGATTCGGCAGAGCCGAATATAGCGCTGTAACTTGTTTTTTCCTTTTTCTCTTTTAGCATACAATTAGAGATATCATTTATTTCTATTTTAATTTAATTTCAAAATTTTGTTTTCAAAAATTTCCTTTGCTATAGATAATATATATTTATAATTACTGATCTTTTTAGTGAGGGTTTGATGCGGAAATATTGTACCTCTGAAAATTTTTTAAATAATCGTTTATTTTGGGATTAGTTTTTAGATGTTTTCCTTGTTTTAGTTGGTTTTAGTAGCATGAAACTAGATCAAATAAGATGTAAGGTGAATCCGCTTCTTTTTGCCCTAGGTCAATTATTGGTGGAATTCCAGCAATTACAACAAGAGCAACGCCTACAACATCTATAACAGCTTTTACCACTTGTAGTGCAAATTAAGCACAGTTAAATCAACAACATGGCCCAGGAAATCGTTCTATAGATGCTAAAAGTAGCATATCATTGCCAGCATATAGTAGCATTACAGCCCAGAATGTTTTTCAAGAGTTTTGAAACCACGCGGCTGCCAATCCGACACAACCATATTCACAGGCCAGACGTTCGGAAAATGGCTTTCAAAACATTGTAGAGTCTATCGTTGGTCTCAGTCAGTTGAAGATTATGCGTTCAATGTAAGAAAGTTTACGTGAGATAGTCCTACAAATTGTAGCCCATAGCTTAAGGCCTTTATCTCGATCCTCGGGTAATAAGCAGACTACACAGCCAGCAGATCTTAACAGACAACAGTACCAACAACCTATGCAAAGTCAGCAGAATGTAGCTTAACAAAATACACATGGGGGATCAAATGTACAGCCACCGATAGGGAATCAAAACCAGCAACGTAGCCGTTTACGTTCTAGGCAAAATGTGTCTAATTTTGCAGCGTCCAATAACAACAGTACCTTTCATCAGTATGATCGTCAACATCAGTGTTATCCATCACAAAAAAAACCTCAAGTTTTTCAGAAAGCCTGGTTTAGATAAATGGAGCGTAAATTTTGACGGAAGCAGTAAAATCATGAGTGCTCAAGAGTTTGTGTGGGTTGAGGAAATGCGGAAGGACAATGGTAATAGTTGGTCGGATGTGTTGCAGCATTTTCACCAACTATTATCAAGTGACGCACTAGAGTGGTATTGGATGCAGAAATGCCTCCAACCGATATATTCTTGGGAAGAGTTGAAGCTGTTACCAACCACTTTAAACCTTTCAATAGTGATACAAAAATCCATCGACAAATAATGGATTGTCGTCAACAGCCTCAAGAGCTTTTTGAAGATTTCTACAGTCACCAAACTTTTCGATGGTTGCTGGAGCAGCTCAGTGGAGTAAACTGTCGGTTTCCTTTTTGATGGAAAATAAAACACGTTGCTGTTTTTTCTTCAACGTTATAAATCGTATGATTTATTGACTAATTAAACAACACACACAATTAACAGATATAGAGCCAGGGCTTTATTTAAATAAGATTCAACGTAAACAAAAATCAATAAAATTATTTTCATATATTTATGAATTAATTTGTATCTTTATACCGAGTTGTATTTTAGCCGTTATATTTTTAATACGATATCGTTAAAAAATTAAATTCTAAAAGTACTGAGTAGATAGAAATGAGTCTTTGGGAGATCTAATCTCCTTCCTCACTTCTAGACTACTGGTTTCTTTAATATGGAACTTCTGAGAGATGCCTTCTTACCCAAAAGCCCCTTTGGGTATTTGGAAGGCAATAGTAACAATAAGAAGTCCACCTTCCAATTGTACTACTTGCATTAGTTGCTTATTAAAGTAACCTGTAAGATTTAAAAATTAGGAAGATCTAATCTCCTCACCAACGATTGATCTTACTGTTTGGACACCTACCTGCTAGCAGACTCCCCTTTTGTTCAGTGCTAACCCGCCTTTTATACCCTCAACAGAACAGTTGTACACCATGTGTTGTATTACAACGGTAGAGTTGTCTTTCTTCGTAAGTTATTAAATTAACACTAGGGGTCACTCATATTTATTCTGACCGTTAGTTTTGAAATTTTAAATTATTAAAATGAAGATAGAATACAGAAAAGAAAATACAATTCTGTACTAATAATAATAATCATAAAAATAATAATAATAAAAAATAATACAAAAATATATATATATATATATATATATAGAAATTCTCTTTTTATTCATAATAATACAAAACATAGAAAGAAACAACTAGGGAGCGTTATAGGAAGAGGAAAGAGGTTAGCATGAGATCGATTGTGTAGCCTTGTACTAGAGCGATGATACCAAATTATATACCCGTATATCTATCAATTGAGAGCCCTCTAAACAGCGGTGCCACTGTTACGGTTCTCGGCGAAGAATGTTTTGATGTCGCGAACAAGGCGGGTATCGAGGTACATAAGATACCAGCAACGGTAAAGACTGCAGATGATAGGTCTCATACCATTTAAATTCGGTTTAAGAAAAAATACGATGCAATGGAATGGAAAAGGAGATAACCTTTTAGCTCGTACCGACCTTGAAAAGGGCGTTGTTTCTTGGCGTAGATTTTATGAAGGAATGCAGGCTTGTATCAATTTAGATAGCTTTATATGTTTTGGAGTGATTAGACGGGCGAAAATCCATCAAATTTTTTAATGCATATACTTTATGATCAGGACATAAAGCTTTTAGAGGTAAATATAGTCAAGATTCTGTCTTTTGTGGAAAAGGGACTTGAGAAAACCGGTTTAGAGACACATGCCATCGATACGCAAGATGTCTGTAAAACAAAGACATTATCCAGTTTCGTCAGTTGTTCGGAAACTTATGTATACGAAATTAGATAGTATGTTTGTTATGGGTGTAATTAAAATGAGTCAAAGCCCCTGGAATAATCTAGTGACGTTAGTGCGCAAAGGTACAAAAACAGGCTTTGTTTGGACGCACGAAAGCTCAATTCCCTCACAATCAAAGACGCCTATCCATTTTCACATCTAGAATGATTGTTCAGCAGACTGGGTAGCACGCACTATATATCTAGTGTGGTTTTGAAAGACGTCTTCAGGCAAATCCCATTAGATATGTAGGAACTGCCTTTACGGTGTCCGGGAGACCACTTTATTATTTCAAACTCACGCCTTTTGGTTTGTGTAACGCAGATCAAAACCTATATTGTTTAATGAATAAAATGGTTGTTGTTTAATGAATAAAATGATTCGTGTTTATGTACCCAGACGATTTACTCATAGCTACTCTTATCTACCACACCCATACTTGAAGGTGTTGCTGAATTGCTAAATTGCTTTAAGGAACTTCGGTTTCTTGGATATATTGTAGGAGAAGGTAACCTAAAACCTAATCCTGCTAAAATATCTTCGATACTCCAGATATGAGTGCCTGCTTCAATTTATCAAATGCCCCTTTAGCTTCATTTGGAAATACCAAAATTTCAGATTTCCTTAGGGTGTCGGATATGGGCGTAGCAGATACCAACCGGTAGTTCCCATAAAAATTAACACCCGCACAATGCAATTATTCGTTAAAAGAACGAGAGTAAGTGGCCATTACGAAATTCTGGCCGTATATCGAAATTACGCCATTCACTGTCATTATGGACCACTCCAGTTTGAAATGGCCTATGTATAACAAGTAGTTGAGTGGCAGATTAGCCCGATGGAGCATACTACTTCAATATTATGCCTTTGACATCAAAAACTGGTAAAGCAGCAAAAACATTGTGCCAGACACTCTCTCGCGATGTAATATGAATGAAATCGTCACGGAAGTATCAAGGCTTATAGATCTAAATTCACCAGCTTTCTTGCTCGAAAAATATCAAGATCTTTTAAACGCTAATAAGGAACAAAAAAACACTTGCCTGATTTTAGAATTGAAGGTGGCTATATATATAAACGTACCACACATTGTAATGGCGACAAACTTGCGGAAGACATCTAGTGGAGTTGTGGATCCCTGCAGAGCTCTGAAAGGACCTCATATCGAAAGGTCAAAAACCATGAATTGCCAGTCTCGCCGGTTTTCACAAAACCCTTAAATGAATCAAAGAATATTTCTACTGGTCACATATGACTACTCAGATTAGAGACTTTCTCAAGAACTGCGAGATTTGCAAGGAAACCAAACCATGAAATCAAATTTTAATTCCGCCTATGAATGAGGACGCCATCGAAATAGTTCATCCATTTCTAAAAGTTCTATATCGACATTTTAGGGCCATACTTTAGGTCCAAAGCTGGAAATTGTTTTATATTCATCAAAATTTCAAAAGCAATAACAAAAATTTTCGTTTCTTAGTTTTTGAAGCTTTTCACAAATTCGGCAACAGAGTAAGGCACTTAAAAACCGCGGTCTATTCGAATCGAGCAAATGCGTCGGAAAGAGTCAACTAATCGATATTAGCAGCTATACGATCTTATGTAAAGAATAACCAAAGAGTTTGGGATAACTATCTGTAATTAATTGAGTGTGCACTTAGATCATCGGTGCATACATCTCTTGGTATGGCTCCGTACTTCGCCCTTTTTGAATATGAATATGATTACACACGGCAGTGTCTACAATATGACAAAGAAGTTGGAACTAATTGAAGATGCTGAGGTGAACTTCTTACCGAAACTGGCAAAAAATGAACTAATACACGAGAAAATTCGGAGAAACCTGGCGAAAAGTTATGTGGTTCGCGCAAAAAGTACAAAAAAGGGACACGCAAAATCATTTTCCGACCGAACCAAGAAGAAGGCGGTAGAATCGGAGTTTATATTCATAAAAGAAGCTTTATAATATTTAACTTGTTCATAAAATAATTTCTCAAACTAATATGAATTGAAATTGTACTTTTAAATTTCGATTTGTTATTTATAAATTTAGTTGAGTTGTGAAATAAATTTTGATTAGAAAAGACACAATATTTGGCGACGACGAAAAAAAAAAAAATAATAACTTAAAAAAATTAAATTCTGCAAATATATTCATGATGGAGAAACAATTTGCACAATTGCTTAAGGATCAACAAACTTGGACTCAACAAATGCTTGTTTAACGTTTATGGAAAACGTTAAGACAACTCCAAAAAAGAACATATCCCCCTTTCCAAAGTTTGAAGTCAATTCTGAAATCATATTTCATTTCTTGGATGGGTACAGATCTGTTTGAATTAGGAAACAGGTTATTTGAATCAGAAAAATTCAAACCAAAACATTTGAGCAAATCATTTGTAAGTAGAAACAATATTTTGCATCGAAAGTTCATGTATTAACAGCACTATTCGAGTTTCACAACAGAGCTATGCAAGAAGGTGAGTCATATTTAAAATTGTTACTAGAATTTAAAGGCTTAGCCAGAAATTTTTCATTTACATGAAAACATTGTCAAACCGAATACCTTGATGAGATGATTAGAGATACCTTAATTTTAAACACTTCACATGAAATCGTACGTACAGCCGCCTTGCGAAAACAAAATCCTAGTTTAGAGGAAGTCATTAATAACAGAACAGTCTACTCAATCATCACTGCAAACAATAAGAATTAACAGCTTTCCGCAAGAAGTTCAGCAAATTAAGCATAGGAATAGTAAACATCAGCAACAAAAAAAGCCAGTAAAATAGAAAGCAATTACCGTTATGTTCTGGATGTTCCAAAAATCATTCAAAGAAAAACTATAAGTTTCGCAACGCTAAATGCCATAAATTTGGGAAAACTGGTCACACAGCTCCTACATGTAAATCGAAAAATGTTAATAATATTGAAAATTTAGAAGACGGAGATACTGAGTCAGAACATTGTCACCAAATTAACGTAAAATTGAATTTCATCTTTACACTGGTACATCATGTTCTATGATATATTTAAAATATTACAATCTTTTCAATCTATTCCTTTGCACTTCAAGAATCTTTTAATAAAGAAGCCATGGAAGAATTAGAAATTTGGAAACCTATCACATATAGTTCTTGGGCTTCTCCAATCGTCATCGTTCCTAAGAATTTGAACTGATTTAAACATGGAACAGGTATGGAACAGTATCCTATTCCAAAATTGCAAGATTTGTTATATAAGTTAAGAGGAGGTTGTACATTTTCGAAAATAGATCTGTCTGATGCCTATTTTCAAATTCCTATGGACGAAGAATCTAAAAAAGTTTTAGTTGTTAACACGTCTCTTGGTTTATTTCAATACCAAAAGGTACCCTTCAGTGTTTCCTGCGCACTTGCTATTTTTCAACGCTTCCTAGAACAAGTAATTTTTGATATTCCAAACACCATCGACTATCTTGATGGTCATAGGAAAAACTTTCGAGGAACACCAGCAAAATTTAGTAAGCTTTATTTCAAAATTGCGAAATGTGTGTTTAACATGTAATATATGAAAATGGTCTTTTATGCAGACAAAATTGAATATCTTGGCAAAATAATTAGCAGAAATTGAATTGAACCTTCCGATAAAGGTATTTTAGCAATTAAAAATCTACCAAGACCAAAGAATATACAAGATTTACAAGCTTTCATTACTACATGAAATATATAAATAATTTTTCTTTAATATGCGAGCCTCTTAACAAATTGCGCAGAAAAGATAGACTTTTATTTGGAAAAAGAGTCAAGAAGAAGCATTTCAAAATCTTAAACAGCAACTTATTTCATCAACAAAACTTTCACATTTCGATGATTATTTACCACTAGTATTAGCTACTGATGAATCATTTTTTGGATTAGGGGCTGTTATTTCCCACGTATACCCCGATGGTTAAGAAAAACCTATTGCGCATGCGTCTAAAACTTTAAATTGCCATCAAAGAGACTATAGTTAAATTGAAAAAGAAGCTTTGGCCATAATATTTGGTGTAAAAAAGTTTCATGAATATCTTTATGGCAGAAAATTTACATTACTTACTGATCACAAACCTCTTGTTTGGGCTTTTTGATATTAAATACAAATCGACTAATTGTTATCAAAATGATGATACATTATCACACTTGCCGTTTTCAAGTGATACGGAATTCGATCTTGAATTGGATAAAATGGATATAAATTTAGCACAAGAAATGTCTTCATTTTCGGTGGATTCCACACAAATCCCATTGCATAAAAAAGGACAAAATATTGTCGAAAGTTATTAAGTTTATTAAAGAAGTTTGGCCAAGTAAAATCGAAGATAATTTGAAACCTTATTATAATAGACGGGATAATTTAACAACGTTAGATGGTGTTATTTTATTTCAAACAGATACCAGTCGAGTAGTTTTTCCCAAATGTTTTCAATCCAAAATTATAAATTTGTTGCATGATGGTACTGGAGTATAGTTAAAACGAAACAATTAGCACGCCGTTATTATTGGTGGCCTGAAATTGACAAATCAATTGAAAGTTTAATTGCAAAATGTACAGCTTGTTCTTCCATTTTATCCATGCTTATAAAATAGTTTAGCATCATATCGTTCAACCCCATTGGAAAATGGCAAATCAACCACAGAACTACTACACGGTCGACAACCAAGAATTATGTTAAATTTACTCAAACATTGCGAAAAACTATTCGTGAAGTAAAAGACTCCAAATTCAAAATAAATGATTCATGGCAAGAATTTTTGGAAAGTCTAAAAATTGGATACCTGCACAAATCACCAAAGTGTTAGGAAATATGTTTGCTACTTAAAATCGTAGACAACAAAATTATTAAACGACACCAAAACCAAATAAAATAATCTATTATAAATAATCAACAGAGCTTAGCAGCAGAAGATAATAATATCTATCATTTCAGATCAATCTACTATAACTACTTGTTATAGAAACGAACAACGTAATTTATTTTCAGAAGAGCTTAGTTCAAATCCGGCTTTATTACGTCAACATGTATTGAGAAGATCTGCTAGAATTAAAAGAAAAGCTGAAATACGTTCTCCAGAATTAAGTACAAAATTAACGCGGAGGAAATGATACATATTTACTTTATAATATTTAACTTGCTCACAAAATAATTTCTCAAAGTAATATGCATTGAAATTGTACTTTTAATGTTGATTTATTATTGCTAAATTTAGTTGAGTTATGAAATAAATTTTGATTAGAAAAGAAACAATACTAATCAAGTTTTCAGGACAACCATAATGATTTTGTGGTTTATTCACTTCATCATGATCTTTATATCAATGTCATCACCATCCATTTGAAATGAAGTACCCATCATCATGTCTAACTAGATGCTCACAATTTTTATGCCGGTTACATATGTAACCGTTATTGAAGCATCATAGATGTGTCTCATTTAAGCGTCCTGGGGAACTATGTCGTTAAGGACTGGGACTCATTAGTCATTTTCACATGATTATAAATGTATAGCAATGTAGGACCAACTAGAAAGGATGTGACAACTAGCGTTTAATGCAAAACATGTAGTTACTTCAAGACAAGGAATTGTTATTCGACCGATTACTTTCAGAAAGAAGATTGAAAATAGAAACGGTAATATCTTATATTAGAATTTGCCAGAAATTCATTCGAATATCATAAAACAGTTGTATCGTTTAAATATAAAATTGTTTGATTTGTGATTAGTTTTTTTCGTTTAGTTTTTTTAATATTCTTATGCAAAATTATAGATAAAATTTGTGTATTATCGCCTGAACTACTTAAAAAGTTCTCTACTGGGTCTTTCTTTTTGTGACATACAGAAAGAACAAATAAATATTTTCATTTTCAGGTGTATTAATACCTTTAAGGACGGTTACATTTTTTTTTTTTTTTTATAAGGTATTCACGAATTGGCAGTATAAGTTAACATGGATAATTCAACTCCTTAGGTATTGAAATCTAATTTTTATGTAAAGCTATCAATGAACGTTAACCCTTTGAGGCCCGCATTACATTTTTTTGGTGTTTGAACTTTTTATGACCATGTAGAGATAAATGCAGTTACCATAATGACTTATTTCAATATCAAATAAAAAATTTTTTAGGTAAAATTTTCAATATTATTAACAATCTTCCACCAACAATACAAATTATAATGTGTGTGAAGATAAATATGCGAGTTAAATATGTTTTTGACGTAACGACTTACGTAATGATATATGTTATGACGTAACGGCATATTTAAATATGGCATATTTAAATATGACATATTTAAATATGAAATATTTAAATATGACTATTTGGTAGTAAAAAAAAGTAATAAACCGAATTTTGACAAAATTTAATGAAATATTAAAAGCTAATAAATTTATAATAATATAATATAATAATAAAAATTTTTAAATTTTTATTCTGAGAAAATATTCCAAAATTCAAGTTTGTGTATGTAAAACCTCTCAGAGGTTCGTCAACCGTTTTGGACACTGAAAAAAATGAATAATGGAATCAAGGATAAATAATATTCTTGAATATAACCAGGCTTCCTGAATTATATATATGTAATTTTTTTAAAGTGTCAACTTTGCGAATATACTGTCCGTGGATACAAGCAGGATTCCTGAATTGTATTTGTGAATTTTTGAAAAAATTTTCAAAATGTTAAGGTTTTTGACCACTGTGGCCAAACGGCGAATTGGCATGCATAACCACCATATGCAGAATGGAGCCAAGGATGAGTACTATCCGCGGATATAAGCAAAACTCCTGAATTGTATTTGTGAATTTTTTAAAAAATTTTCAAAATGTCAACTTTGCCAATATAGAGTCTATCAGAGGTCTGTCAACGATTTTGACCACTGTGGCCAAACGGCGAGTTGGCATGCATAACCACTATATGCAGAGTGGAGCCAAGGATGAGTACTGTCCGTGGATATAAGCAGAATTCCTGAATTGTATTTGTGAATTTTTTAAAAAATTTTCTAAATGTCAACTTTGCCAATATAGAGTCTATCAGAGGTCTGTCAAGGATTTTGCCCACTGTTGTTAAACGGCGAGTTGGCATGCATAACCACTATATGCAGAGTGGAGCCAAGGATGAGTACTGTCCGTGGATATAAGCAGAATTCCTGAATTGTATTTGTGAATTTTTTAAAAAATTTTCAAAATGTCAACTTTGCCAATATAGAGTCTATCAGAGGTCTGTGAAGGATTTTGACCACTGTGGCTAAATGGCGCGTTGGCATGCATAACCACCATAAGAAGAATGGAGCCAAGGACGAATACTGTCCGTGGGTATAACCAGAATTCCTGAATTGTATTTGTGAATTTTTTTTTTAAATTTTCTAAATATCAACTTTGCGACTACTTTTTGACTAAAATGCGTTTTATTTCTTGTGATTTTTTCCTATAAACAGCAACTAGTTTATATTTTTTAATGCTGTGGTTGCATATAACATATGCATATTCGTACAAATAATTAACATTCATGAGTGAAGGAAAGGAGTTGTGTTTACTAATTTGTTAGGGGTTTGTTTTTTCATAAATAAATGTTCGAAAAGACGTTAAAACACAAAAGTCAGTTACAAGTAGACAACATTATTAGTACGCACAGAAATAAAATACAATTATAAAAAACTCAATTGAATATCAAAAGCACAAAAAATAACAGTTGGGAAAGGGAATTTTTATTCATGTGACCATTCTCTGCAAACATTTTCTATCGGAAGCGTAACTATATCGACGCACCAGGAAGTTGATATGCGTCGCTTTTACGATCGAATTCTGATCTACTTAGTAACACCGTTCGGGAAGAAGTGTGCCGCTAAGCGATAGTTCCTTTTGAGTAACCCTTTAGTCAGTATTGAATGTCACTAATTCGAATCTTCAAGTCCCCACTAAAGCGTTACTCAAAAGGAACTATCTCTTCGTGGCACATTTCTTACCGAACGGTGTTACTAAGCAGATCAGAATTTATAACGCTTTAGTAAATTTTGTACGTCACGTATTAAGATTTACTATAACGCAGTAAAAAGTGTGTAATAAAAAATCCTAATTCGAATCTTCCAATCCCCACTAAAGAGTTTCTCAAAAGATGCTATCTCTAACTATATCAGAATTCGATAGTAAAAGCGATACATATAAACTTCCCGGTGTGCCGATGTAGTTAAACTTTCGATAGAAAATATTTGCAGGATTTTAAAACTATTTTGCATAAAATTTTTAATATAATAATGCCAGTAATACTTACATTTTAAATTCAAATTAACATAAAAAATTAAAATAAATTAAATTAAAAAAGAATACTAAAGAAATATTTTAAGTACAAAATTAGAAAATAATATTTGTTTCTTTCAAATTTAATAAAGTAGATATATATATATTAAAATAAGAATAACTATTTAATCTAATTTATTTTTTAAATAACAAAAAAAAAAAAATAAAAAAACTCTTCCTTGTATTTATTATAAAAAACAATGAAATTAATTGCACAAGAAATTTTGAATTCAAATGAACATTTAACATCTATTAGAATATTTGCAAAATTCTGTGCAGTTATTAGTATGTTCGGCGACAATGTATGAGTTTTATAAAGGTTATGATGTTCGCATTATAAAATGTGTAATTCAATATTTCCAAATTGTTTTTCAGTAATATAATATACGATTTCTAAATATTACAAGACTACATTATTATTTATTTTAATTTTGTATTGAATTTTCTATGTAATTAAAATAAATAAAAATTTTTTGGTTAATTTTTTTCACCAGTTTTTCTAAAATAATTAAAGAACAAATGTAATACACTTTTTATAAGGCGAACACTATATACTTTTCTAAAATCATACTTTCTCGCTGAACAAATAGCTGACTATTAAGAATTTAGGAAATATTTGAAAAAATATTTATAACAAATTTTCTCTAATTTCTCTTTCAAATGTTTCTATTTTTATAAAGGGGATTCTCTTTATTAAAGATTACATGGTATTTTAACCATTTCCATTCTCTATTACAAATTTTAATGATGTACCATTTTAAGTCATTATTTAAATCTCATCTTGGCCATGAATGTTTTTTCAATCGTTTTTGTCAATATTTAAGATTTTTGAAACTTAGAAATAAATACCGCTACTTATCCAAAAATTACCACAATCTACTCTACATATTTCAAGCATTACAACAACAAAACAATTTCTTCAAAATATTTAATAACAAGAACAATGTTTGAATTCTTTTTAAACTTTTAAAAAAATTTAATTTAAAATTTTGAAAATTCAAATTTAAAGTGCAAAAATTCAGCTCTGCTAAAATATTTCTCGGATACTCTAATGCAATGCATTCTCAAAATTTTGATTGCTGCATGTACAAATTTTAATCTTCCACAGAATAGACTTGTAAAATCGATTTTTTAATATATTCTCAATTTTTTGTTCTGTAGAAAATTATTGTGAAAATTAGCGACTTTTTCTGCGGGCATGTCATACATAAGTCAAACTTCCACACTTTTAAAAAATGTTATTGAAGTTATCAAGAATTTTATATAAAACAAAATTTTCTGTCCATGTTCTTGTCCTCAAATTGTTAATAACATATTTTAATTTTATAGAAAAAGTTTTCCTAAATTTATTCGCTTGCCTAGAACTAGTTGAAATATTAATAATTTCTTTTTAATTTTGATAAACGCTTACCTTATTTTCTTAATTTTTCTTTTATGAGTAAAACTTATGAATTTTTTGTTTCACTATCAGCATAATCACTTCAAAACTTATATTTTTTTACTAAGCAAAATTACATTGTTTCTGCTTGTTCTTTTTCCCATTATGAAATGTAAACAATCGTCAAAATCATGATTTTATGATAAAATTTCGAACCTAATGTGTGATGTTTTTGTAAAGTTTTGCACGTTCTACTATTAATAATCTTAGAGTGCCAAATTCGACAGATTATGTGGATTGTTAAAAAACAATCTTACAAATGCTTGCAAAGGTGTTGTAAAAAAGTGTTTTCGTTTTTGGATAATTGTAACTGTTATCCAAACAACTTCTAAAAGTGATTAAAGAAGTTACGTTTAGAAGATTAAATTCGTATACTAATACATTTTGTTATTGGAAAATTGAGAGAAATCTTCTATTGCACTTCTAAGAGTGGGAAGAAGTGAGCTATTTCGAAAATTAATTCACTAAATGCTTGCAGGGTTTCCTTGTTGCTGTTTGTTTGTGTGTGTATCGGATGGTAACGATATTTGATCTGGTAGAACTGTGTGGGTTAGACGCTCAGTGGGTTGAACGATAGCGAAAATGCGGATTAATTAGGAAAGGCTTTAATTAAATATATATATATATATATATATATATATATATATATATATATATATATATATATATATATATGTATATATCAAATCGAATACTTAAGTAATAATTTATAGAAAAAAATCAAAGTTTTATGTTTAACGTTTTACAGAATTGAACTTTTACGTTTTTCACAGTTTTTCCTCAATAAAATATCCATTCTATTAAATTTGAAAAAAAATGTTTATTGAATACCAAAATGGAATTGTTCATGTTATTGACGATATCAGAACGATCGTTTGAATTACAGAATAAGTTCATTAATAATGAAATGAGTATAACGGGAAGAAAATATGTTTACAAAGAGAAAATCAAAGATTTTTTTCAAATATCAGTAATATTTTATTTCTTTTTTTCTAATATACATATGTACATGACTATTCTTACATATATTATTTTTTACCAATATAAATAAGGCTGGTGCATTAAAAATTTGTTTTTAATAATTCATAGTTTTTTTTTTTTTTGTTGTACTGACATAAATACTTATTTGTTAAAACAAAATACAGTTGTAATATTTATTTACACACTATAATTTTTAATCCTTACTTTAAAATTTTAAAAATGTTGTTTTTGTGATATTATTTTAGAAATAATGTTTTAGTTATTGTAATTTCTGCAAAATAATTTATTTGTTTCTAATATAAAACGAAAATTTCTTATGCACGTTTAAAAACAAAATCAAGGCGAAATATTCACATTAATGTAGTACACAATTTTATTATTGCAAACGCAACTATAAATTTTAGCAAAAATCCAAAAATAGTACTGAAAATTATAATAAAACCTTTAATAGCAGACTTATAACGGATTGTGAGAAATAAAGGAAAAAATGCAATCTTTTATTAAAAGAAAACCGTATATGAGGGTAGAAATATTTTGACGAGAAGTAACGAAAATTTATTATAAAATATTTGCAATTATTTAATAACGCTTTTAATAATAAGAATTATACTGATTCTGCGGCACGGAATTTAATTACGATACATGTTATTGTGAAGACTAAGCCTATAAATCACTTTTTTTGAATTGACTCTGGTTCTCGCGATAAATCACTATATGAAACATTAAAGCGGTTACACAATATATTAGAGCATATTCCGAAAACGACTTGTTTGATTTGATTCAATAAAAGAAAAAAATGCTTTGTTGGCATTGCACTTTATAATAATATGTACCTGAATTGATTAAGATATCCAGTGCGACAGAAAAAAATTTTCATTTTGTCAACCTGGATAATTACAGAAAAATTTGCAAATTAAGCTATATTCAGATTTAATCAAAATTTTTTCTAATTTATCTTAAAAATGTTTTGTTTTAGGGTTTCCTTCAATTAAAGATTACATAACTTTGTAACTATTCCGTATTCTTTAAAAACCTTAATGACGAAATACTATTTAATCCTTCTTACCATTCCTTACCATTGTTTTTGGATTTTTGTAACTTTAAAAATTTTTATTTTTAAAACCATATTTTATTCTATCATATAACTTAGATATTCGTAATGTTGACACTTTTTAAAAAATTCACAAATACAATTCAGGAATTCTGCTTATATCCACGGATAGTAGTTATCTTTGGCTTCATTCTCCATATGGTGGTTATGCATGCCAACTCGCCGTTTGGCCACAGTGGGCAAAATCCTTGACAGACCTCTGATAGACTCTATATTGGCAAAGTTGACATTTTGAAAATTTTTTAAAAAATTCACAAATACAATTCAGGAATTCTGCTTATATCCACGGACAGTACTCATCCTTGGCTCCACTCTGCATATAGTGGTTATGCATGCCAACTCGCCATTTGGCCACAGTGGGCAAAATCCTTGACAGAACTCTGATAGACTCTATATTGACAAAGTTGACATTTTCAAAATTTTTTAAAAAATTCACAAATACAATTCAGGAATTCTGCTTATATCCACGGACAGTACTCATCCTTGGCTCCACTCTGCATATAGTGGTTATGCATGCCAACTCGCCGTTTAACAACAGTGGGCAAAATCCTTGACAGACCTCTGATAGACTCTATATTGGCAAAGTTGACATTTAGAAAATTTTTTAAAAAATTCACAAATACAATTCAGGAATTCTGCTTATATCCACGGACAGTACTCATCCTTGGCTCCACTCTGCATATAGTGGTTATGCATGCCAACTCGCCGTTTGGCCACAGTGGTCAAAATCGTTGACAGACCTCTGATAGACTCTATATTGGCAAAGTTGACATTTTGAAAATTTTTTAAAAAATTCACAAATACAATTCAGGAGTTTTGCTTATATCCGCGGATAGTACTCATCCTTGGCTCCATTCTGCATATGGTGGTTATGCATGCCAACTCGCCGTTTGGCCACAGTGGTCAAAAACCTTAACATTTTGAAAATTTTTTCAAAAATTCACAAATACAATTCAGGAATCCTGCTTGTATCCACGGACAGTATATTCGCAAAGTTGACACTTTAAAAAAATTACATATATATAATTCAGGAAGCCTGGTTATATTCAAGAATATTATTTATCCTTGATTCCATTATTCATTTTTTTCAGTGTCCAAAACGGTTGACGAACCTCTGAGAGGTTTTACATACACAAACTTGAATTTTGGAATATTTTCTCAGAATAAAAATTTAAAAATTTTTATTATTAATTATATTATTATAAATTTATTAGCTTTTAATATTTCATTAAATTTTGTCAAAATTCGGTTTATTACTTTTTTTTTCTACCAAATAGTCATATTTAAATATTTCATATTTAAATATGTCATATTTAAATATGCCATATTTAAATATGTCATATTTAAATATGCCATATTTAAATATGCCGTTACGTCATAACATATATCATTACGTAAGTCGTTACGTCAAAAACATATTTAACTCGCATATTTATCTGCACACACATTTAATTGTTATTGTTTAGCCACTTATTAAGTAGCAATGAACAATAATGTTGTTATTTGATTTTTGTCCCTTCTATTTGTTTCTATTTTTAGAAATACTTAACAGGGGAGTAAAGCAACACTTTTTACATGGTGTCCAGTGTTTTTAAAATATTCTTTAATTGAACATAAGATATCTGTACATGTATTTTGGTTATCACGAATTAAAATTTCTCCTGGTAATGGTGCGGATTGACCATAGACTAATTCACTAATGTTACAAGCCATTATGGATGCATTTAATTGTCTATGGAATCGTTCAATTATTCCATTTGACTGTGGATGGTATGATGTAGTAGTAATCTTTTGACTACCTATGTATTTTGTCAGTTCTGTAAAATTTTTCGATGTAAATTGAGTTTCTTGGCCACTTGTTATCTTTAAAGGTACTCCAAATCTACTTATATAATTAGTAAAGAACGTTTGAGCAACTGAAGATGCTGAAATATCTTTGAGTGGATATACTTCAGACCATCGTGTATATCTGTCTATAATTGTCAACATATATATTTATATCTTTATATCCTTTAGATGGTGGTAATGGGCCAACTATGAATGTGTTCAAATCTACCTTTGGGAATATCTATTTTGAATACTGAAGATTTGCATGTTTATAAACTTTTGATATTTGACAACTGATACAAAGCTATCCCTATAATATTTGAATTTTCAATAATTTAACCACCCTTTAAATTTCAAGGGCCGATGTTGATTTTGAATAAAACACAAACTATTTAGGAAATTATTGTAATTTTATTTTATTATGATATATTGGTATTACTCAATTATGTATGGAACAAAATATCGGCCAAATGGGCGCTGCTACCACGGCGGCACACCTCCATCCGATGGTCCAAATTTTCGATGACCCTGAGGCATAATGGAGGTCTATGCCGTTAATGTGCCGAATTATCTCATCCTTTAGCTCTTGAATTGTTGCTGGCTTATCGACGTACACCTTTTCTTTCAAATAACCCCAAAGAAAAAAGTCCAACGGTATCAAATCACATGATCTTGGCGGCCAATTGACATCGCCATTACGTGAGATAACACGGCCATTGAATTTGTTGCGCAAAAGAGCCATTGTTTCGTTAGCTGTGTGGCAAGTGGCACCGTCCTGCTGAAACCACATATCGTCCACATCCATATCTTCCAATTCGGGCCATAAAAAGTTTGTTATCGTCTCACGATAGCGAACACCATTCACAGTAACTGCCTGACCGGCCTCATTTGATGCCGCCAGCCCATAAACCGCACCAAACAGTCACTCTTTGTGGGTGCATTGGTTTTTCGACAATCACTCTTGGATTCTCATTCGCCCAAATGCGGCAATTCTGTTTATTGACGAATCCACTGAGGTGAAAATGTGCCTCATCACTGAAGATGATTTTCTTCGAAAATTTATTATCCACTGTTGCCATTTCTTGCCACCATTCTGCCCATTCACGACGTTTGGAATGGTCAAGAGGCTTTAGTTCTTGAGCCAATTGCACCTTGTAAGCGTCTTTATGTATAATGTTCATCAACGACGAGCGTGAGAGGTGCAATTGTTGGGCACGACGACGAGTTGAGGTGGACGGCTCTTCAGCCACACTATCGCGAACAGCAGCAATATTTTCTGCAGTACGAGCTGTACGAGCATGCACTGGTGTTCTCACATCTTCTACAGACCCGGTTTGCTCGAATTTTTCCACGATTTTTGCGATTGTACGCACATTTGGACGATCAAATTGACCAAAAAAATCACGAAGTGCACGATATGCATTTTGATTTGAACGCCCATTTTCATAATAAGTCTGGATAACTTTAACACGTTGTTGGATTGTGTATCTCTCCATGGTTCAAATTGAGTAAGTCTGAAATAGAGAAATGTCAAATAAAATTCGGAAAAAAGCTTGGCGTTTAGGTGTGGTTCACATTCAACATCGGACCTTACAATTTAACCACCCTTTATATTGAATATAATTCGCAAACTGAGAAATATATTCTAGATGTCTTGCCTGTCTAGGACCCCTTTCTGTTTTTGAGTTTAACGCGAAGATCAAAGATTTATGGTCAGTATAAACAGTAAAAATTCGCCCTTCAACATATGTCTGAAATGTTTAATATTGAGATATATTGCTAATAATTCTCTATCAAAATTACTGTAATAAGATTCGGAGGGTGATAATTTTTTAGAATAAAATAATGGAGGTTCAGCTACACCACCACTGATTTATTATAAAAGTCCCCCTATTGCAATTTTAGAAGCGTCTATTGATAATGTCAAGTTTGTTTTTTCATCAAAATAGTTTAACAAAATTCTAGATGCAAAACTTTCTTTAATAATATCAAAAGTTTTTTAAGCTTGATCATTCCAATTTAAAGTTTTTTTTCTTCATTTTTAATGCATTTGTTATCATAGAGTGTATGAGACTTGAAAGTTCTGGTAATTTCGATACATATCAGTGATAGTGATTCACCTTTCCTATGAATTTTTGTATTTGCTTAACAGAATTTTGTCTTTCATAATTTTTAATTGCATTAACTTTATCTTCTGAATGGTTTAATACCATTTTCTGATATATTATGACCAAGAAAATCAATTTCCGTTACTCCTACTACACAGGTTTAATATTTAATTCATATTTCTCTAACCTTCAAAAACCGTTTCTAAATGACTCTTTTGTTCATTTTCACTAGCAACGAGTACGTCATAATATGATAAATCTTTGAAATGTTTGTGCAGAATTTCTTATCCCAAAAGACATACGAACAACTTCAAACATTGCAAATGATGTTGTTATCACAGTTTTATAAATGTCTTCTGCCATTTGAATTTTATTGTTAGTCACGTACTAAATCTAATTTGGAAAGTATGCGTTTATTTCTCATATTGAAATGAAAATCATGAGTATGTAGTAGAGGATATCTGAGACTGTTACAAAATTTAAGCGTCTAAAATCACAACAAGAGCCCCAAACTTCTGAATTCTTCTTTGATGCTAAATGTAATGCTGACGGCCTACAAATTCCAGATTTAATTAAATATTCAAATTCGATTTTGACAATTTTTAATTTTATCGGATCTAATCGTCTCGGTTTAGTCTAAGGTAATTTCGTTGGTTTCTAACTTGTGGACACATTTATGTTTAATGGGTTTTGATATCAGTGAAGGAAATTGTCTCAACAGGTTTGTATATTGATTTTCTACTGAAAAAATTTTTGGCAAAGGTGTTTTACAGTATTGTGAAATTGTATTTACAGTTAAATTAGTTAAGCGATCAATTAATAATTTATTTTTTACATCAATTTAAAGGCGGTATTTATGAAGAAAGTCAATTGTGATCTAAATTTAGATGATGGTAGAACAGATATATCTGCACCACTATCAATTAAAAATTTCAATTTGTTAATTTTATCATAAATGAATAGGCGACGTGTAAATAAACATGCATTTCCATTGTCAGTCGCTTCGATAATGGATTTATTTTGTTTTTTATTTCATTTTATTCAGAAAATTAACATGGTTGTTCACAATTTCTAGCCCGTCTGCCGAATCTGTGATGGAATCGACACAACCATTACCTTCTGCTACCTTTAGATCTTGATCTATTTCTATTAAATTGATTTAAAAAAATATTTTCTATCATCTTTTTCAGATTTGGTTTATAGTTTACTTTGTTACAGAGAAGAGATGGCCACTGATCTCCAATTTCAGAGTCTGATAATCATTTATCTAACTTTCAATTTTCATTCATTAAGCGTGTTTCTATTAATATATTTTTTATGTATTCATAACTGTTATTTAGGAGGATTTTAAATCACATCAAGAACTGTAAAAATGATATCCTGAGGTAATGCAGTTACGATATATTCATATTTTGTGATATGCCCTTAGTTGTAAATTACATTTCTGTATGAATGAACCATGCTTCAGGACAGCTAGTTCAAAATTGTGGAAGTTTAACTGAAGCAGCGGAAATTAGAATATTTGTCTGAGACATTCGATTTGATAAAGTACTAGGACAATTTTGATTAGGAATTTTAATCATGTTACTTGATTTGATTTCTGTTTCAAATGATTTAATCTTGGCATTTGAATTAGTCTTTTGGTTTTGATCTTTCTTGGTTGATAATTTCTCCAGAAAAAATTATATTTGTTGCAAGAGAGATTTCTTCGATCAGAGAATATATAGTTTCAATATTAAAACATATTTTAACAATTTTTAATAAATTATTTATTGTAATAATTGCATAAACAAAACAAATAATTTTAACAAATTTTATATTTTATTTTTCTCTTTATATATAAAAGCTACGGTTCTAAAATTTGCTAAACAGGATGTATCATAAATAGTTATTTTAGTGGTTTTTATTTGGTTTTCAATAAAAACTAGTTAAAAATGGTTTTTGATTTGTATGGAAAAACCAAACAAATGTACGTAGTTTTTTATTCAAAAACCAAATAAAGCCAAAAACTACAAGTTCTTGTTTGGTGTAAATGGCATATAAATATTTTCAAATTACAAACTGAATATTTATATTTCAAATTACAAAGTGCAATTTTTAAAAAGTTGTTTAAAAATTTACTTTTTGAGAAAATCTGCACTCCTGCAACCGTTTTTGGCCGGGCAAGAAGCATCTTAGTGTCAAATCGATCTAAATCTATTTTATGATTAATTATCGTCAATGAATTAAAAAAAAAACTACCGTAACATTTTTTTATTCATCAATAAAAGCGAAACTTTTTTTAATTCACCATTTTCGACCAATGCTAGATATAGGGTACAAACATAAATCAACTAAAACTTTCTTTATTAAACATTGTCTTTTTTGAAATATGTAAAGTAAAAAAAAAAAAAAATATTAACAAAACTTTGAAAATTTTTCACATCAGACGTCTAGAATTGAGATAATAATAAAAAAAATTAAATGTGGTTAACCGGTTTTTATACCCCACACCACCATAGGTGGTTAAGGTATTATGCGTTTGTGCAGATGTTTGTAACGCAAAAAAAAATCATCCAACACCCACCTTAAAGTATACCAATCGACTTAGAATCAGTTTTTAAGTCGATCTAACGATGTCCGTTCGTCCGTCCGTCTGGCTGGACGGCTGGCTGGCTGTCCATGTAAACTTTGTGCACAAAGTACAGGTCGCAATTTTGAATTTCATTGAATTAAATTTGACACATAGGACTTTCATGACACAAGAACGAAATCTATTGAAATTGGTTATGATCGGTCCATCATTTCACCTAGCCCCCATACAAATGTTCTCCCGGAATAGGGGTTTAACGATCATAAATGGATTAAATATAGAAATATTATAATGAAATTCGTTGTAAGGAAGTTTTGTATAAGTTTCAATCCTTTTGTTAGATTTCATGAAGATCGGTCCATAATTGACCATAGCTCCCATATAAAACCCTCTTCCAAAAATCACTTTAACACATAAATACACAAATAAGTTTTATATAAGTGGAAATCATAGTGACAAATTTTGTTATGGAGGATCGCACCATAATATACCTTAGCTCGCATATAAGCCCACTTTCGGGAATCACCCTAAAGTGCATAAATTCATATAAATGTTAGTATTAACGTAATATTCTGTATTCATATATTTTATTTTTTATTTTAAAAAATTTAAATTTCTGAAAACCGGTTAACTGGTTTTTTCAAGAGTCCAAAACCGGATAACAGGTTTTTTCTGAAATGACATTTGACATTTTTCGGTTGAACCTAAAACCAGTTGTCTAAAAAAGTCGGTGTTTTGGATACTCTACTTATTCCCGAAAAAGAAAAAAAAAGGAAAAAATTCAAAATTTAAGTGTAAATAAATATTCTTTTAACTGTAGAAGATAACTTAACTGTTGGTCATATTTGTCACATTAATAATACAATGAACGCAGTACAGGGTGTGATTCAAAAAATTAAATGGAAATATTTATGGAATTTCGGATTTCTCCGATTTCAATCAAACTTCACACAGTGATAGTAAAGATATAGGCGAGCTTAACTTTTGTGCGCGGTCCCAAAGTTGTACACTTCGGGTATAATTTTTTTTAAAAACTATCCTGATTCCTTATATCTGAACCGATTTTCATATATTTTCAATTTATTGTATATATGACTATACATTTACAAACTTGCAACGAGGATTTAAAAACACTTAGAATATCTGAGAGAAGTAGAATCCAGGATGAATTCAGAGAACAGATGGGATTAAACATCGACAAACCTCTGCCGACTGGTGGCAGTACAAATGATGGAAACACAATAATTCAATCAAGGGTAGAGTTTTCCTGAATTCCCAAAAAAACTAATGAAAATTCCCAAAAATGGGATTTTTTACATTTATGGCTGTAGAATCCACATTTTTCCGAAGTCCCGTAGATTTTGATTTAAAATTTTAACAACATATCGACGATTCTTAATGAATCGATTCGTCATGGTACACACCCTCCCGAATTCGACCCATTTTCTATGAAATTTTTATTTTAAGACCATATTTTCTCAAATCCCAAAGCACTAATCGACAAGCGGAATATATTTTTAGAATCTTCAATATGTTGTTAAAATTTTTAAATCAAAATCTACGGATTTGGATTCTATAGCCAAAAATGTAAAAAATCCCATTTTCGGGAATTATCATTAGTTCTTTTAGGAATTCAGGTAAATCCTAGCCTTGATTGAAATTTGGTTAACGCGCTTTTGTTTATGTTAATAAGATCCATATTGTCTGCATATTTCATTAAGATATCTTTATAAACAAATATGTTATTACAATTAAAACATTTGTATTTTTTCCAAAAACCCCAAATTGGGTCTTTTGTTCGGTTTATTTCTAAATAGCGAAAGAAATTTTAAAAATATGTATTCCAAATTAAGCTTATCCTTTAGCATATATAATTTTGTAAAAAGATTCAAGTCAATATCGCGCCTCATTTCAGAAATATGCGCCTTTATACTTTTACATTTCCAATTTATTGTATATATGACCTTTAGCTTTGGGTGAATAATTACTTAAAAAATTATGAATATTTTTGTATACTTTTGATAATATCTATCCACAAAATTTTTTTATAAAAACAATTAATAAATATTTTTTATTTTTAATAGGGTTGCCACATTTCCCAAATTTAAGTAAATCTTTATCCTTTTCTAAGCATTCATATATTTCTATTGATGAATTTAAAATAACAAAACAAACAAAAAATGTCTATTTTTACTTAATCAATATTATAATTTTTTTTATTTATCATCTTCCTTAATAAATATTATATTTCTAATACGATTTTTTATTACTTATTTATATTAAATTTATGTAGACAATTTTTCTAATATTTTAAACTTATACTACTTATTTTCTATAAAATAATCTATTGTATCTGTATACATATTTAGAAGATAATAAAGGTAATTCAAGTCTTCAGTATCTTGAGTTGATAAAGGCTCATAATAAATCCAACGTTTTCTCATTGATGATGGTACAGGGTCTGATGATAACAATAGGCTATTAAAAATATCCTCGTTTTGTGATGTTCTGGAACATTTCCTGGAGCTGAATAATTGAACGTGCTTAAAATCTCTGTTTCTTGCTTCTTGAGCCTCTTCTGTAAGCTTTCCAAGTGGAAGAATATTTTGTTCAATTATAATTTCGCCATGGCACAATACTTTATGTACTGTTGGTGTCATTTCTTTCCATGGATAAACAAGTAGTTTAGATATTCTCCAAATCGAGCAGAGTTAATTTTGTGCTTACTATTAATTGCCATTAATAGTATGTTAGTCCTTTCACGTAACTCTTTACTAATACCAGTTATTTTTGATGTGGCTTCGAAATTTCCGAAAAACCTTCTTGCTGTATTTCCGTCATTTGTACTACACCAGTCGGCAGAGGTTTGTCGATGTTTAATCCAGTCTCTTCTCTGAATTTATCCTGGATTCTACTTTTCTCAGATATTCTAAGTGTTTTTAAATCCTCGTTGTTTCTGGTAGGTTTTGTTAAATTTTCTGGCACACTTCTATACTTTAAATCATATGCTTTCTGGCGTGAAGTGGAAATATTCCGAAAGACAGAAATTTTTCATTAATACTCCTTGCTTTACCAATAACCAAATATTGTGATTTCGTCTCATCACATAGTGAGCATTTTCAAAAAGAAGATGTTTCCGTAATGGCGTTACTAACCTTTCCATCAATCATTGTTAGACTAATTTGAAAGATATGTCGAATGTGTATTGGTTTATGGTTATTGAAGAAGGTTGTAAATCATTTATTTCATCTTTAATATATTCCACCAAATCCTTTGTTGTTGTGTTCGACTCCCATGTGTATTCGAACCAAATAGATCTGCAAAAATGTTTTGATCCTGAAGTGGTGTTAAGCCATACATCTTCAAATGAGTTTTTATACGTTAATAAATATTGCTTTAAGGAATAAGATCGCATTCTTAATAGCACCAAAGATGCTATAAATACGCTTTTATAATCCGCCATTTTCTTACTTCCACTAGCATGCTTGTATTCAGAAAGGGCTGATAGTCTGTCACATCCCCACTTATAGATTTCCAACTGATCTGCAGAAAAATCTGCAACTATCCTGGCAGCTGTATCCTCAAGTAAATAAGTTAGCTCTGCAGATGCTTCCTTTTCGGTAACCGAAATAGATGGTAAAATAGTTTGCTTTTTTTCTTAAATATCCTTGTATGATGGAAGAATTGAGGGTCCCTTTTCGAGCAGAGCTTTTCTTAAAATTTGATATTTGTTTCGGCTGAAGTCCAGTTCAAGCATTAAAGCAATTGCTTCTTCCTCTGTAAAATTGGATTGTGATGTTGGAGTAGGTACACTTTCGGCAATCCGTTTAAGAAGTTTTGGTGATGCAGTTGGCAGTATTTTAGCATTATTAATTTCACTCCTAGGTTGCTTCTTCTTTTTTAACATTTCTTTGAATGAAATTCGAAATTATAGAAAGCTTATGGGCCAGTCTTTTCTTCTTAGATCTTGCACTTAAATCATCATATGTCTTGCAGGGTGCTCCAGTTGATATTTTGCACGCCGATATTTCTATATCAGTATCCATTAATTTTTAATCTGTTAGTACGCCGATTCAAGGACTTCATTTTTACTTCATACAACTTTAAAAAGCTATCTATCTGAGATTTACCAATGACGTCGACTTCTGCAAGATATGTAGTTTTTATGAAATTCAATATAGCTTCTAAACGATTAAGATCATTTCTAGATAAACTCCACAAAACACAACATAATTGTTCATGTTTCACCATGGTGATGGTAATCAACTTCGTTATGATGTTGATAAGGATTAGATGCGCATTTATATATATTTATTATATATACCGCACAGGTATATATATTTACAGGTATTCTGTGAATTTTCATTAGGTAAAATATTTGAAAGAGTCAATTTGAAAGAGTACCTATACCGAATTCATTGATATATGTTGCTGTTAGGTATCACCGGAAAGGATATTACCTGTGCATTGCCACTAGATCATAAATATATAAATTTTTAACCATCACCAATAGATAAATACATTTGTTAAATTTAGGTAAACACCACAAATGTAAACTAATAAAATACTTATTGATTAAGTTAAAATAGACATTTTTTGTTTGCTTTGGTATTTTAAATTCATTAATAGAAATATATTAATGCTTAGAAAAGGATAAAGATTTACTTAAACTTGGGAAATGTGGCAACCCTAATAAAAATAAAAAATATTTATTAATTATTTTTATAAAAATATTTTGTGTATAGATATTATTAAAAGTATACAGAAATATTCATAATTTTCTAAGTAATTATTCACGCAAAGCTAAAGGCAAAAGTTGCAAGTTTGTAAAAATATAGTCATATATACAATAAATTGGAAATGTAAAAATATAAAGGCGCATATTTCTGAAATGTGTGGCGATATTGACTTGAATCTTTTTTCAAAATTATATATGCTAAAGGATAAGCTTAATTTGGAATACATATTTTTAAAATTTCTTTCGCTATTTAGAAATAAACCAAACAAAAGATCCAATTTGGGCCTTTTGAAGAAAATACAAATTTTTTTATTGTAATAACATATTGTTTATAAAGGTATCTTAATGAAATTTGCAGGAAATATGGATCTTATTAATATAAATAAAAGCGCGTTCACCAAATTTCGTGGGTTTTCCTGAATTCCCAAATAAACTAATCAAAATTCCCAAAAATGGGATTTTTTACATTTTTGGCTGTAGAATCCACATTTTTCCGAAGTCCAGCAAATTTTGATTTAAAACTTTTAACAACATATTGAAGATCCTTAAAATATATTCCAGTATTCGATTCGTGCTTTGGGATTTGAGAAAATATGGTCTAAAATCAAAACTTTTATATAAAATGGGTCGAATTCGGGAGGGTGTGTACATGACCAATTGAGTTATTGGGCTTGTTTTTTATCTTAAAGTCATCTCTGTGAAGTTACCTTTCAGAAAAGTGTAAAATTATTATATGTTGCTAAAGAAAATTTTATTTTAGATTAAAAGGAATGTAGATACTTTTTCGGCTAAAAAAACAAAAAAAGTCGTCTTTTTTGCAATTTTCAAATTCAAAATCGTTTATTTTTAGACTCGGTAAAGATATCGACTTCAATTTTTTTATTCAATAGATAATTTTGTTCTTTAACTAGTTAAAAACTAAGCAAATCGGTCGGAAATACTAGGATATATATGAAAAAACTGAAGCCAGAACACGCAAAATTATGGTGCTTAAAAATTCAAACGTAAATAACTCGAATACTATAAGAGATAAATAGGACACGTAAGCATGTTTTTTGTATTTGAAATCGGACGAGAAACAAAAATTTGGCAAGTGATTAAAAATTGTTTATGTCAGAGGTACTTAACTTTGAGCGCCCTTAGCTCTACCTCTGACGGGTTTGTTGTGCCCCCTTCCAAACTTAACATTGTACGCTCCTCTGCTACGCCTATACCAAATTTCATGAAAATCCAACTAGTCGATCAGAAGTTACAGATTTATTTCCAAAAAATTTCGATTCTGCCCTTCTGTGAAATATGAAAAGATTCGATAGAGAATACTTCAGACGGCAATACAATGATTTTTTTATTTAATTTGGGTTTTTCTTTCAATAATAATAATATAATCTTATTTTTGATAATGTAGAAAAAAATACCTTATTGATTCATATGAAAATGAAATGTTTTTAAATAAATTAAAATATCACTTTGTATCGAATTTTTGACAAATCTTAATATTCAGTATTACCATCTAAAAATTCCTTTAGTAAGTAGTGTGTGCACAATAGTATCCCGAGGAAACCCTTTTTGAGATTTCGATGTAGGAATACCTCTCAAAAGATGCGTATTGATAAGCTAACTACGGAAAAAATATTAAAAAGCTCTATAAGCTAACTACGGAAAAAAATTCCCGACAACATTCCCAGAGAATTTATAACTACTAAATGTATTTGAATGAAATTTAACATGACCAATCCTGAGGTGTATTTTCAATTATTTGGATCAAAGTTGGTCACCTCATTTATGATTTGGTTGAAAGAAAGTTATACATAGATAGTCTTTATAATTCTCTACAAAACGTACGCTTGCATATTTGGGATATCTCTTTTACTTTAAGAGATATTTAGACCAAAGTAAATTTTAAATTTTAACCCATTTTTGTACATGTTTTTTTTTAACTTGGCGGGCTCAATTTGAGTTAAATCTCTGGATTCTGTACAAAATTCTAAAAAATTTTCATGCAAGAATCACATACATATGTGGCTCCGATAAAAAGGTAAATTATTTTGAAGTAGAAAATTTAAAAAAACAATTGATTTTTTGTGATTTTTCTCGAAAAGATGGTGACATTTTTTCATTATTTTCCTCTGGACCACAAATTGTTTTATGAATTAACAGAAGAGGTACGGGAGGCCAGAGAATCTGACTTCAAGCACAATCAACTATTTAATACAAGAAAAAGTTCGAGAATATGTCAAAACCAGGACCATTTGAATTACCCTTTATTGTTTCAGATCCTGTTCCAACATCGAAAAGAAATATGTGGAATACTAACAACAATGTAATGTACGAAAAAGATGATGATTCAGCAGGAGGTACTTTATATATTCGATGTAAATGAATATTTTGTTGAAATAAAATGAAATATGCTGAAATAAATAATATATACTTTTTATGTTTTTTGTTAAGAATAGTTATTTTAAGCAATATAAACCAAAAGCTAATAAATTTCTAATATCCGAGGTGACCAATTTCGGAGATTCTCCCCCTGCCCCGAGACCAGCTAGAAACTTGTGTTCATCCAAAACAGTTGGAAAATACCCCAGCAATAAACATGTGAAATTTCAATGAAATATATTAAACGGTTCAAAAGCTACACAAAATTAAAAAAAAATAAGAAAGATATAGTCGGACAAGCCCGACCATATGATACCCACCACCATTGTGTATGTCCATCAAAATTCGCGGAGGGGTCTTATATTAGACATGGGGACTATTGTGGACCGATACTTTTACTAAGTGTAAAATAAAATATACAAATACAGAATATTAATTTAATTTATATGAATTTATGCACTTTATAGTGACTCCCGAAATTATGGAGCAATCGTCATAAATTTTATTACTATGATTTCTACTTATTTAAACTTATTCGTGTCGAATATAGCCTTGATATTAACATTCGTATGGGATTTATGCACGTTAAAGTGATTTTCGGAAGAGGGTTTTATATGGGAGCTATCGTCAATTATGGGCCGATCTTCATGAAATTTGTCACAAAGATTGATAATTGTACAAAACTTTCTTACACCGAATTTCATTAAAATATTGCTATATTTAAGGCATTTATGATTGTTAAATCCTTATTCCAAGAGCACATTTGTATGGGGGCTAGGTGAAATAATGGACCGATCATAACCAATTTCAATAGCCTTGGTTCTTATGCCATGAAAGTCCTATGTGCCTAATTTCATTGAATTATCTTCAAAATTGCGACCTGTACTTTCTGCACAAGGTTTACATGGACAGCCAGCCGTTCAGCTAGCCAGACGGACGGACATCATTAGATCGATTCAAAAAGTGATTCTGAGTCGATTGGTATACTTTAAGGTGGGTGTTTGATGATTTTTTCTGTGCGTTACAAACATCAGCACAAACGCATAATACCCCAACCACCTGTGGTGGTGTGGGGTATAAAAAACATGTTGAAACAGCTATGCACTTATGTGTATAGAATACTGCAGAACACATTTACCATAGAAATAAAGGAAAAACTGTAAATTTTGCTGAAGTTTTAGTAAATATAGCTATCATTATGAAATTTTAGTATAATTAGTTTATAGTTTTTTGTTGAACTTTTTCATATAGTTATTTATAGAATTTTTGCATGTTCGGCTTAAGTTCATTGAATAATTGTAGAAGAATACAGCGTAAAAGTTTTATTGGACACTCGACAGAATGGAATGCATTTTCTGATCTGCACTCTTCAGCGTCCCACCGTGGTGTTTTCTGTAAACATCATCTACTTAACCTATAACTTTTTGGGAAATGGAATCCGTAACTTATTTATTTTTTTTTCTGTATGTTATTAAGTAAGACGAATGGTTTACGATAAAGCTTTTTACAATTATTTTGTATTCTCCTTTTCAATTATTATTGTTTATATGCTTAAAGCTACCGGTTTTTTAGGTAGTAAATCAGCAATGTATGATTTGTTATTGTTTAGCCACATATCAAGTAACAGAACAAAATATAAATAATTAAATAGATGATGTTTACAGAAAACACCATGGTGGGACGCTGAAGAGTGCTGATAAAGGTCGTGGCGGACCAGAAAATGCATTCCATTCTGCCTAGAGTCCCATAAAACTTTTACATTGTATTCTTCTACAATTATTCAATAAACTTAAGCCGAACATGCAAAAATTCTATAAATAACTGTATGAAAAAGTTCAACAAAAAACTATAAACTAATTAGCCTTAAACACAAGGCACGGTGTAAAGTGTTACTCGAGTATTTCTAAAAAAATAGAAAACAAACAGAAGGGACAAATCAAAAGTAACAACAACATTGTTCATTGCTACTTGGTAAGTGGCTAAACAATAACAAATCATATATTGCTTAGTTACTATCTAAAAAACCGGTAGCTTTAAGCATATAAACAATAATAATTAAAAAAGTAGTATATAAAATAATTGTAAAAAGCTTTATCGTAAACCATTCGTCTTACTTAATAACATATAGGGGAAAAATAAATTAAAGATTCCATTTCCCAAAAGGTATATTTTTACAGAAAATACCACGTTGGGACGCTGATGAAGGTTGTGGCGGACCATAAAATGCATTGGAAACTCGGCAGAATGGAATGCTATTCTGCCGAGTTTCCAATAAAACTTTTACACTGTATTCTTTTACAATTATTCAATGAACTTAAGCCGAACATGCAAAAATTCTATAAATAAGAGCATAAATAGATTCCCACTTTTTTGTTCGGAAATACTCAAAATCCCAATTCGGGGGAAACTGTTTTAAAAATTGTCTTTTTTCAGTAAAATCAGTAAGAGGCGTGTCGTTATCAGAGGCGTGGCTTATTAAATATTTTTTGTGTGTTTAGCGAACATATGTAGGTATGTAATCAATGTGCTTTTTTTAGTTTCAGCTTTGACATTTTTGAGTAAATGAATAAACAAAGAAAATAAAATTAACGAAATTCTGATAGGGTTAGCGGGGAAATTGTTATCACAAATGCACCCGGATTTGCTTTACATGCATTTACGTTAAGCATTCTTTTAAAAACTGTATGGCCCATAGGAAAATAATGGATTTTAAAGTAAAAAATTATCACCACCTTTTTGAAAAAAATCACAAAAGAAAACAATTTTTTTTTTTAATTTTCTACTTCAAAATAATATAACTTTTTATCGGAACCATATTCTTGCATGAAATTTATTTAGAATTTTGTACAGAATCCACAGAATATTTTATTAAATTTTATGACTCATATTGAGCCCGCCAAGTTAAAAAAAAACTAAAAAAACATGTGGAAAAATGGGTCAAAATTTTACTTTGGTCTAATTTTCTCTTAAAGTAAAAGAGATATTACACATGTAAGCGTATTTTTTGTAGAGAATTATAAGGACTGTATAATTTTTTCAATCAAATCATAAATGAAATTTTGGCAATTTTTTAAATAATTTCCATATACGAGGTGACCAATTTTGGAGGTCCACATCCTGTCCCTCAGACCCAATAAGAACCAATGCTGGAATCAACGAGAAACAAGTTTATATGCAAAATAATTATTGGAAAAGAATTACGAATAAAAAAAGGTAAGTTCTTTCCTAAAAACATTTTTACATTATTAGAATCACATTGTTATGATCGTCCACATACTATATCATAACTTAGACAATGTAAAATTATAGAGTCTAGTGCTAGGCAGATTACGAAGATATAACAAACAACGTCTGAGCAACAATTATTTCACTCAGTCGCTTGTTACCCCAGGTCTACAACTGAGATTAACGCTGATATAATATGTGAGGAGAGTAATCATTTTGTTTATATTATGTTAAATCTTAAATAAGGGGTACACGTATTCTTATAAATATTATAAGATATCATTATTTTCAATCAGTCAGAGAGTAAACATGTCCTTTTTATTTAAGCAATTCACACTTTTTTAGCACAATTTTTATAAAAATGTTTTTTAACATGTAAAGCAAACACTAAAAGTAAATAATTTTACAAAAACATTGTTCTTTTTAGTAATTTTCAAAATACACATGCACATACAAAAACAAACTTTCGTATATGTTTATTTTTTTGATAGTTCATCTTATAAGATGGTTGTATAGAGAAATCTCATCACAACAGTAAATACATCTTATAATACATTTTATAATACTAATATTTTAATTTACTCGTGAAATAATTCTCTCAGAGAGCGAATTTGACACTCTCTGACACAAAAATCGTACATATTATGTTAGGTCTAGGCGGGCTTTTAGCTTTCAACATAGTAGGTACTTAGTGCTGTTTTTCAAAAACTGAGAAGATTTTACCAAAAATAGAAACTGTTTACATACATATATTTATTAGTTTCAGTTCATAAACATTATATGACTTTAAAGCGTTTTTAACGAAATAAAAAAGGTTTATATAACATATACCTTATTAAAATTTTGTACATTGATTAATATGTTTCCAAATAATTAATATTTTTATTTGCTTGTACAATGATATTGGATAAAAAACAAATTTTACACATACAAGCTTTGAATTTATGTTTTGTAAATTTTTTCATTTATGAAAAGATTTCAAAGTGTTTTCAATAGAAAACATACTTATTTTCTGTTAATCGATTTACTAATTCTGTAACTATTTTTTTTAATGCATACTTGTAAAACGTATTTCAAGTGTTTTATTTTCTGAAATTAGTTTCAGATTCTTTTTTTCTTTAATAACATTTTCAAACTTATATCAAAAACTAAGGCAGTAGAAAATCATTTAGGTTTTCGACATTTTGTGCAATAATTTCCATAATTTTTTCTGTAGTAAATCATTTAAATAATAATAAATCATTTACAAGTTTTTAAGGTCGCTTTTTATTGCCTGTAAAGCTTTGTTAAAAATTTATAATTCTTCTAAAATATTTTTTAGAAAATATGATAAAAATAATGTTTCATTCTGATAAAGCTTGTACAAAATGTTTGCTGTGTAACATTTTTCATGTGTATATATAATACAGAAATGCGTCTTACTCACATATTCTTTTTATTGTGATTTCTATGGACATGCAACAAGTTGGGCATGCTCTGGCTAATGTTAATGGATTAATAGCTTTATAAGTATTTTTATACATTGTCTCTTGATATCTAGAAACCAAATAATAATATTAAAAACAAAATAAAAAATAAAGAAATATGTATGCATTTAGCAGAACTTTTCAAAATACTGTTATTTTCCCTCTATACATAATTTTAAGGCACAAATTTCTTTAAAATTATATATACAGGTGTGTCACAGAAATTTTTCGGAAGTGAAAATTTTCGTATAATCGAATTCGTAACGTTTTTGTTTTGCTTCTTCAGCTTTAATACGTTTTTGCAAATCCGAAAGAAATTAAAAACCCATTTTTCCTTAAGAAAATGTGGCATTATTATATAACAGCTGATTAATAAACAAAGAAAATGAAAACAAAATAAGAGAATCAACAAATGAAATTAAAAGTGATATTTGTGTTTACTATTAAAAAGTTAATTTCAAAAGTGTAAACAAAATAGTTTTACAGGATTTTAAATATGCCTGGTGTTTCAATTGTGACTGTATTAGAAGAACTAAGAAATTAACATTTCCTTGAAAAACTGAGGCGAAAATCATTAAGGGACGCATCAGATCCTTTGTCTTATCCAAGTGCAATGTAAGTAAAATAATTTAAACTATGTATTTACAGAGATTATAATATTTACTAATTTTTATTTATAGTTTCATCAGTTTGTACCGATTAAGCAAAGAAGCTTTTGATATGGTATTAGAAAAAAACGTTCTTCAATACCGGAAATTATACAATTAGCAACAGCACTTCGTTTTTTGGCAACGGGATCGTACCAAGGCGTCATTGGAAGAGATGTACACATAAGTATGGGACGAAGTACTGATTCAACAATATTATGGAGAATTTTGAATGCTATTGAGGAACATATATGTCCGCACTGGATTAAATTGAAAATGTCCAATGAAGAAATAAAGAATTCTAAAAAGCATTTTTTCAAAAATTCCAAATACCGGGCGTTATAGGATGCATCAACCTACAACAACCTTATCGCCTTTTACATATCCTCTGGCTATGTCTTGATGCGTTTCCATAAAACCAATAAAAATTTTATTCTGCTTGGAATTTTTGTGCTTACCCCTTCTAACGTGGAAATAGTGCACTCAATACTACTATTTTCACGTACATATTTCTTAATATATTAACTGATGAAGTTACTACAATTTCTTCCTATTCTTTACTATTTTATTTATATATTTTTAATTATTTTTCTTTTTCATACTAATATATTAAATATTTTATTAGTAATAGGTAATTACATTGAGCGCCCCTACTGTAAATACTACATACACACCCACACAAATGTGTAACAACTGCTTTAGTGGTGCAGTTGATATTGCTTAATAGTCAACAAGCAATGTTATTCTCATTTAGTTGATACATGACTAAGTATAAGTAAACAAAGTTTGATTACAGTCAGGGCGATTCAAATAAGACGAGAATCCGCCGCATAAGTCTGTGATATTATTTTATATAATTGGAAGAGCCGCTTAGATTTTGCAAAAGTAGAATATAATCGTATTTTGCACGCTCAACTTCGGTTGGGTCCCTAAATAAATTTTACATGAGTGACTTCGGTTGCTGCGTTCTCACGAGTGGCCTCGCGGCTGTACGTTCTCACGAGTGGCCTTGCGGCTGTTCGTTCTCACGAGTGGCTTCTGGCTGTTCGTTCTCACGAGTGGCCTTGCGGCTGTTCGTTCTCACGAGTGGCTTCCGGCTGTTCATATACCCGACAGACAGCTGAAGTGTTGAACGTACGACGCCGATCTCAATTCTACTACCGAACCAAGAATCTTCGATTACCGAAGCTGCCACCTGAACCAGAAACCGATCCTGCCGTAAACCCGAACCAGTTTGACAGCTGACGGTGTCGAGGCCGATGCTACTACTAAATCAAGCCTACCATAAGCCGAATAACTGAGCCGAGCCTATTACAAGCCGAATAATCGCGCCAAGCTGTTAAGTGCTGAATAACCGAACCTGTTACAAGCCAAATAACTGAGCCGAATAACCAAGCCGAGCTTTTATAAGAATAACCGAACCGAGCTTATTACAAGCTGAATAACCGAACCAATTATAAACTGAATAACCGAAGTAAACATAATATAAGCCGATCAACCGAACCGATATAAATATAAGCCGAAGAATCGAACCGAATCAATTATAACCGAAGCAATTCTAATATAAGCCGAAGAATCGAATCGATCCTAACATAAGCCATAGAATCAACCTATCCGAAGAACCAAAATAAGCCTTGTTGAAGAAGGAACTATTGAAGACGACTATTATATGTTTTCCGAACTGAAGTTATCAAACTTATTCTCTCGTAATTTTTGTATTTGAAATATTTTTGAAGTATTCAATAAAGAAAATATTATTAAACCCCCAGAAAGGGTAAATCAAACTTAAACTTACTTAAGGCTTGTGGATCCGTAAGTAGACCCTGGAGGCAACTAAGTTACCTCAGCCGACGACAAAAACCACGTTATACCCTTTGAACGAAAAGTAGTACTTTAAAGTGATGTAATTTTGTCTAATTTATAAATACTTACATATTTGAGTAACAAAATGATAAATTAAATTTAAATTTGAAAAAATGTCGTTTAAATTTAAAGAAACTGACTATTTACTAATTTTCTTTTGTTTGTATTTTTGTGTTTTTTATCTTTAAAGCGGTGAAAATATCAATTTCACTTTAACATATTAAAGTGGATTGAAAACGAAAAATCTTTTCGTTTTTCGTTTTCTGAAGAAGCTAAATACGATTTCATTTTCACTTTCGTACGAATTTGTGTTCTGTGACATACCTGATAATATGATTATTTTGTGTATGGAACGTTTCTTGTAAATAAATATGAAATTGGCAAATCGTTGCAAATTGTAAAATCGTTTGTTTTTTATGTTCTTTTCATGCGGTCCTACTGCACGTATTTGTGCACAGAAGTAAACGTGAAAATTTTAAAATTTTTCTGTATTTTGCTTATTTGAAATTGTTACTAGTTTCATAAAAATTGGTTCAGCGGTTTAAAAGATCCAGACTTATTACCGCTTATATTGCAATTGGCCCGACTGTGTACTGTATATCACCCAATAATTGCATGTAATATTTCATGTATGTTCTAGTGTGCACCAAAAGAAACGTTACTTACGAACTTTCTACCGTAACTCCCCCTGAGATTTTTTTAATGTAAAAACGTAGTGTGCAAAATATTCTGATGTCGCAACGTGCTGCAACGACCCTGAAGTTTGTAAGGTATATTTATATGGAGAAATTTTGAGTTTTTAACAGTTCTTTAAAAAAGTTTGCTATTATTAAATATTTTTTGCAATTTAATGTAAAGAAATCATAATCATAATTGTCTAGATGGGGAAAAAAGTCATGTTATTTATTAAACAATTTTTAAAATTTATGAACATTTTTGTTATTTAGAGAATGCAATTTCCCGGACTTTTCCATTTCCTGGAAAAGTGGGACAAAATTTACGAAATCCTGGGATTTCCGAGATCCCGGATTAAAAATAATAGTTATCATTATTCGATCTAAGTTTAACAATTAAGACACATGCAGGATGTGAATCTATGCACTAACGGATTTAAAACAGGAGAAAATAAAATTTAATCTATAGTTTAGTCGAGTAAATCAAAAATTAATAAATTTTTATATTATCTTAAAAAATTAAATTGGTAAAAATTAATTTAAAAATTTTATATATAAAAATTTTGTATATAGTTACAATTAATCGGTCTAAGTTGAATATTTGAGACACATATAGGATGTGAATCTATGCACTAACGGATTTAAAAGAGGAGAAAATAAAATCTGATCTATTGTTTAGTTGACCTTGTTTTATAAAACCAATTAATTACAACTCAGCGGTTTTATTAGTTGCAATTTAAATTCAGTATACAGTGATAAATTAAATAATTAAAAGAGAATTAAACAAAATTTTGTTTTCTTGGCAAAGTTATAAAAAAAAAAAATTAGTACATTTTTTGTGAACACATTTCGGTAAAATTATTTTAGTATAAAAACAAAAACATTAAACTGTTATAAAGTGATTTAACAAACTAAATTCAATAATTTTATATTTATTTAGAACATTATGTAAATATTTTATGACCTATCAGTTTCAGTCCTTGCACCGTTTCTAGACTTTTTGAATAATATATTTTTTATAAGATTTCTGCTAGAAAAATTCAGCACGTTACCAGTACTATTGACAAATTTATTATAATATCGTTTCAACTAGTTATACTTTTCATCTGGTGGTCTCTAGTGCTGACATATACTATATCTTTAAAGTGTTTAGTAAATGTATTTAAAATAAATCTGTCATTAGACAGAAAGGAAATCGCATGGAGTCATCTCATGATTTATCACACAATTATGAAACATAATTATGATGCAGTTTCCAACCGGGTTTTTAAGCACAATATTATTTTAAAAACTTACTTAAATGCTTTTGCTCGTATTCCATGTCAAAAATGTTGTTCTACTCTGATAACAGGAAAATGTATAGTCTAAAAAATACTTCACATTCTTGTTTTAAGATTCATTCTAGGGGACTAAAATTTGGAATTTATGAAGATTACGGAAACTATACATGTGCTGGTTATCCTGGAATACTTGGTTATCAACAATCAGATGCTGAGCAGTTCAAGGAGTGGAACGTTGATTACGTCAAACTTGATGGTTGTTATGCACTGCCTAAAGATATGGATAAAGGTTATTCTGAGTTTCAACAAATATTAAACCGTACAGGAAGACCAATGGTTTTTTCATGCAGTTGGCCTGTGTATCAAATATACGCCGGAATGAAACCTAATTTAACGCTAATTAAGGAGAACTGTAATTTGTGGAGATATTATGATGATATTCAAGACTCTTGGACATCTGTGGAAAGCATTATTGATTACTTTGGAAATAATCAGGAACTTATTGCACAACATGCGGGACCTGGTCATTGGAATGATCCTGATATGGTAAGAATAAAATTATATATATATATATATATATATATATATATATATAAATTAATTATATATATATATATATATATATATATATATATATGTATATATATATATATATTTATATATATTTACGAAGAATATTTTACGTTATTGTATTTTTTTAGCATTTTCTCTTTATGTTCAGAAAAAATATTACAAAATTACCTTGACATCCACATATTTCAAAATTCTTTCTAAAAATTCTTATAAATTCCTAAAAGCAAAATAAAAAATAAGACTTTGTCATAAATTCATTTTATAATTGGCGTTAAATAAATTTGTGGAAATAATTCTGTGTAAATAATTTGGCACTAATCTGAACAGGCTTAAAATACTTTTTGCCTTTTGATATTTTACGATATTTGATAGCTGTTTTATGAAATATTTCATGTCAAATATTTGCGTCATGTGAACTTAGCTTAAGAAATATATTTTCATAACTATTTCGCAGACTGACTGATATAAGTCCAAATAATAACTAAAAGTATATTTGACTAATTGATTATTCAAATTTATTTTTTCACCCATATTGTTAGAAAGTTAAGAGTTGCGAATTATTTTTGCACAGAATTGAACTGGAACATAATCACGAGATCACTATAATAGAAATAAGAATAAATTATCTTAACACTTGCATACATTTGAATTATAATAAATTATCATCTGAATATCTTCTAAATATTGAACGTAATTGAGCAGTAAATTATAAGGTAATCTGGTGCACAGAAATTATTCTGAGCACGATAGCCCGTATTTTTGTGTTATTTATACTTTCCTGAGAAGAAGAAGGATGTGACCCAAAACACTCTAAACACATATAACAGACACATAAATAAAACAATGAAACCAGCTTTAGTATTTCTAGAAGAATCATTTCATATCTACATCTGCCATGTTACGCTTGCAACAAATCATTTGATGTATAAATAAGTGGAGAAATGCTTTATTTAAAATTTCTTTTTATAAGTAATCTGTAAAAAGTGGAAAATGCTTTAAAAACAAAATTCATAAAATTTCATTGTTTTCGATCTGTTCTTTTCTGTTTTTAAATTTGTCCACTAAAAACTGTATATTTAACAATTAAATTTTTTTGGTTTTTAAAATAAAAAACCAAAAAGGTAAAATTTTTTTATTTGTTTACAAATTTGTCAAATTCGAATGGCCAACTCTCTATACGAAGGTTTCCTAAATGGAGGTTCGTGGACTCTTAGGGGGGTCCGCAAGAGAGACCGAAAATGTGTATGGAATTATTGTACATGATGTATTTTTTTATTTTTCAGCATAGATACATAATTATGCCAAAGTTGCATTCAGGTGCCTGTCATTTAGATGGGAAAAAAATCTATTGAAGTTTCATACAATATATCAATGCTAATTGCAAAAGCAAATTAGCCACTCACAATTGATGAACTTGTAATAAAGCTTTGTTTTGCTGTCGTTAGGGATTGATGAAGAATTGATGACCTGCCAACTTTTATTTGATTACAGAAAGTGAAATAAAGGAAGAATTATTGTTTACTAAACCTTTGCCTACCATAGGTGTATAGATGGAGCCGCATCAATTATAGGATCACGATAATTTTTTTTTTTAATCATTTAAATCTTACTGCGCATCCACCTACATGTACTTGCTGCGAAAATCTTACCTGATATATTTAAAAAGTGCTCTTTAAACTACAGTAGGCGTAGTAAATTTTATAAAAACTAGTGCCTTAAGAAATAGAATTATAAATGCCCTATGTGTCGATTTAAATGCTGAACATAAGAAATTGCCACTTCATATCAGTGTCCATTGGATTTCGAGGGGAAATATGCCGAAGAGATTATACGAATTAAAGACAGAATTAGACATTTTTCGAGACATTAAACAATCTCAACATTAAACTATATACAAAATTTCTTTATGAAAAAGACGTCCTTAATCCTTCTACCAAAATATTCCTCTTTTCTACTGCTGAATAATATCTGATTCATTTGATATTCAAAAAGAACATATAAAAGTGTAATAAATACTTGAATTCACTTCACGATGATTTCCCGATATTGTCTGGAGTTTAATTCTTGCCAAATCAGTTTAATTTGAAATCCATGCTAGTAATGACATACCCGATAATTTTTTAAGAATAAGCAATAGAATATCTTGCTTTAAATCTATGTTGGTTGAATATTTTTGGTTAAAATATTACAAAGTTTACCCGTTATTTAGGAATGAAGCGTTAAAACTTTTGCTACAGTTTGTTTCCACATGTCAGTGCGAAATTAGTTTTTCTGGCCTACATCCAAATTTAGATCACATGTCTATACGAAACTAGTTTTTCTGCCCTACATCCAAATTTAGATCACGTTTGGTTGTGGAAAGTGAAGTAAGATGTACTTGTCAGAAATTTCTCCCAATATTAAAAAGTTAGTAAAAACAAAAACATTTTATTGTGTACATTTAATATTTTTTAATTATTTCAGCTTTAAAAGATTTTTATTCTTTGTATTTAATAAATAAATAAATTTTGGTAACGTAATTTTCGGCTGGTTGGATTTTCATGAAATTTGGTACAGGCGTAGCAGAGGAGCGTACAATGTTAAGTTTGGAAGGGGGCCACAACAAACCCGTCAGGGGCGGAGCTAAGGGGGCTCAAAGTTAAGTACCTCTGACATAAAAAATTTTTAATCACTTGCCAAATTTTTGTTTCTCGTCCGATTTCAAATAAAAGACATGCTTACATGTCCTATTTATTTCTTATAGTTTTCGAGTTATTTGCGTTTGAATTTTTAAGCACCATAATTTTGCATGTTCTTGGTCTAGTTTTTTCATGTATATCCTAGTATTTCCGACCGATTTTTTTAGTTTTTTTCTTAACTAGTTAAAGAACAAAATTATCTATTGAATAAAAAAATTGAAGTACATTTAATATTTTTTAATTATTTAAGCTTTAAAAGATTTTTATTCTTTGTATTTAATAAATAAATAAATTTTGGTAACGTAATTTTATTTAAAATAAATACGGTTTGAGTTTTTAATATTTTTCATTTCTACTATACTAAAAATCCAAATGTGGCATGGTGTCCACGAAAAACAAAAATTTCTAATATTTGCATATCATGCCTTAATTTTGAAAACTAAAAATTATAAAATTTTAGCTTGTGAATAAAAATTTTAAGACTATAGTCACAATTCATGTGTTATGACTATTTTTGAGTCACAATATTTCTGTGAATAGGCATGTTAGTGTATTTTTTGATACTAAAAGTGAGGTTATCAGACAAATCACAAATTATTTCAAAGTGAATAAAAACTCAACATTATTTTTTCAAATTTTGGCTAAAATTATAGAGAATCACCTTTAATTTGGTATCATCAGTTTTCCGTAATGCAAAAACTAGTCGTTTTATAGCGATTAAAAAATTACAAAAATCACTTCGGACCATCCTTTATTATAGCAAAAAAATATTTTTCGTGACAATGTTGCCAGATTTGACGATTTATCGTAATTTTAACAATGTTTAGTTAACAAAATGGCCTGTTGATGATTTTTTCCCAAAATTTTACGATTTTAAATCAAATTTATCTTGCAATTATGTTTCGTGAATATAGAACATTTTTCAAAGACTTTTTAAAATAATGAAGTTATAATATTGACAATTTAATAAAAAAGTATATATTACTAAACTGGCTATAAACTTTTATTTGTATTGTGTAAGATTAAAAAGACTAAGAAAATTCTCTTAATATAAGATATTATTAAAGTTTCTACATTTTTAATGGTTTTATTAAAACCCATTTTTTATTCTTATTTTGTTCCACGTAATATTGATTATTAATATTTGAGATTGTATCTCAGAATTTATATCTAACGGCTGTAAAAATCTATATAATCTCATTGCATTAAATTGACTGATTTTATTCAATTTTTTTTTTTTTTTTTTATTTTTATACTCACCATCATTCTGTGTGTAACATGTCGAAAAAAATCATTTAAGACCCCATAAAGTATATATCCTGATAAGATTCTGAGTCGATCTAGCTGTCCGTCTGTCTGTTGAAAGTAGGATAGGGCTCGGAAGGGACTACATAGGGGGATGAAATTTTCCTCAAAAATTTATCTTATAAAAGGTTTTTATTGAAAATGGGCAAAATCGCTTAATAAACAAAAAAGCTACGGGCCAAATACTAGATGATTATAATTATCTGTAAATTTTGAGCACGAGCTCAAAAACTAAGAAGTAGGCAAAAATTTGTTAATAAACAAATGTATTAATGTTTGTTGTTTGCAAGAACTGCAAAAAGACATTTAGAATAAAAGTGATCGTTTGAGGGTATATAACTCGAGTGAAAAAAATAATAATAATATAAGGAAGAAAAAAAATTGCAATGCAAATTTAAGATATAAAATTTACAAACAACATCACGTGCATGGGAGTAAGTAAAACAAATAGCAAAAAACGAACAAGCAGATTACAAGACGAATTGAGTTATAACATACAATAATTGCCTTTGTACTCTTAAGGGGCAAATGTAAGATTTAATTCATTTTCTTTATTTTTTTTTATTAAATTTTTAAGCACACTTTCAAAATTACAAAAAGTGTGTTGTCCGCTACATCACAAAATCAAACGAAATGTTTAAATGTTTCATGCTCACTTACACGATACTGACATCATGTAATTTTATCGTGTATTTGCCCCTTTATTATTAATTAATTAATTATTTATTGTTGCATGTATGAAAGAATATAATCAAGCAATAATAAAAGAAATATGAAATGCATGAAGAGTATGTAAAATTGGAATCCAAAAGAATACATTTACCGTTAATTTTTTAAAGAATTCTATTTTTTTTTCTTAGAAAATTTTATAAAATTTGCATACATTTTCTCTATTAAGTATTTGAAATAATAGGTATACTTTTTTGTGTATGATGAAACTTAACAATGCAACATTATAAAATATATAATTTTAAGTATCATCGTTAAGTTTTTACCAATTTATTTAAATTTTTTAATCAATATTAATTATGGTTTTTGAAGAGTGATTTTGTAAGAATCGTAGAAATAAGTATTTCACCAATTGAATTGTGGGTATGTAACTAGAAAAATAATCTAAGCAAAAACGAAATCTATGCAAAATTCTAAGAACATTACTCTAAAAACTAGGGGTCTAAAATTAAAACGTAATACCAGCCCAGAGACATAATTATTTCACTTTGAGGTTTTTTAAAAAAACTGTTCGTAAAGTGTCCCACGAAACTCCTTTTTTAAGAAATTGATATAGGAAGACCACTCAAATGATAAGCATTGATGAACAGAATACGAAAAAAATAAAATATTAAATTTAATTATTTCCCAATTTAAAATTAATTCTCTACCAGAGACGGAAAAATCATAGGATCCATAAATTAAGGCAAAGAAAAAGTTTACATTTTGAGCTTTTTTGGAAAAAAAATATTTTTAAATTTTTTAGCATGGGATTTTAGTCTACTAAAGGACTATTTGATGCATTTTTGTGAATTTGTATGCCTCTCATGGGAGCTAGGTTTTATTTTAGAACTATAGTTTCTTGGAAAAGTTTTTTAGAATTCTTTGTAGTTTACATTTTTGCTTTGACAAAAACAAATGACTCACCCTAATGTAGAGTAAAGTGCACTGATTTGTATGGAGACAGAAAATGTTGCAAATGTACCCCCCGAAATTATAGATTGATATGTTTTAAACTAATCCCCAAAATATTTCGGTTCAATTACTTCGTTCACGTGTGCTGGACCATGACGTTTAACACATAATGAGTAAAAATTTTTTTGAAATTAGTTTTCATTCCACAGAGGGGCAGAATCGAAATTTTTTGGAAATAAATCTGTAACTTCTGATCGGCTGGTTGGATTTTCATGAAATTTGGTACAGGCGTAGCAGAGGAGCGTACAATGTTAAGTTTGGAAGGGGGCCACAACAAACCCGTCAGGGGCGGAGCTAAGGGGGCTCAAAGTTAGGTACCTCTGACATAAAAAATTTTTAATCACTTGCCAAATTTTTGTTTCTCGTCCGATTTCAAATAAAAGACATGCTTACATGTCCTATTTATCTCTTATAGTTTTCGAGTTATTTGCGTTTGAATTTTTAAGCACCATAATTTTGCATGTTCTTGGTCCAGTTTTTTCATATATATCCTAGTATTTCCGACCGATTTTATTAGTTTTTTTCTTAACTAGTTAAAGAACAAAATTATCTATTGAACAAAAAAATTTAAGTCGATATCTTTACAGAGTCCAAAATAAACGATTTTGAATTTGAAAATTGCAAAAGACGACTTTTTGTGTTTTTTAGCCAAAAAAGTATCTATAATCTTTTTTATCTAAAATAAAATTTTCTTTAGCCATATATAATAATTTTGCACTTTTCTAAAAGGTAACTTCATAGAGATGACTTTAAGATAAAAAACAAGCCCAATAACTCAATTGGTCATGGTACACACCCTCCGAATTCGACCCATTTTATATGAAAGTGTTGATTTTAGACCATATTTTCTAAAATCGCAAAGCACGAATCGATAAGCGGAATATATTTTAAGAATCTTCAATATGTTGTTAAGAGTTTTGAATCAAAATCTACGGGACTACGGAAAAATGTGGATTCTATAGCCAAAAATGTAAAAAATCCTATTTTTGGGAATTTTCATTAGTTTTTTTGGAATTTAGGAAAACCCTGCACCTGATTGAAACTTGGTTAACGCGCTTTTATTTATATTAACAAGGTCCACATTTCCTGCAAATTTAATTAAGATATCTTTATAAACAAATATGTTATTACAATTAAAAAATTTGTATTTTCTCCAAAAACCCCAAATTGGGCCTTTTGTTTGGTTTATTTCTAAATAGCGAAAGAAATTTTAAAAATATGTATTCCAGGATAAGCTCATCCTTTAGCATATATTAATTTTACAATAAATTTAGTAGTGCAATAAATATAAAGTGCTCTCAAATCTGATTAATATCGTTTTTCTTTTTTTGCTAACACTATTTATTAAATTATTATTTAACCTTTAATCTTTTTTTTTTTTTTGATGAATTATAATGGCATTTGTAATAATGTGTGTATTGTTATTAGTTCTCCTTATAAATTTGGGTAAATAATTAATTTTATAGAAATTAATCTATAAAGAGATAATTATAATCGCGGTAGTTTAAGAAAAGAAAGAAGTATAAATTAGTATTTCTTTCAATTAGAGATAATTGAGTTAGAGTTTATTCTCACCTTTTTCCAGGGTAGCCGTACGTAGAACAAATAAGTATTTTTGTGTGATTTCCTTTCATATAATTTATTTTAGATTGAGTTACAATTCAGGGATAAGTATCTAAGAGAAGTAGTAGTTCACTTCACGATAGTTAAAAAGCAAGTAAGTACTAATTAGAATTTTTAATTGGACAAAATTTTTATATTACGATATTAACTTCTTGTAATAGAATTCAATGCAATACTTTTAAAACTAAACTTATATTAGTGTTATTAATATAATAATTAAATAATAAAATTTTAACAATAAAAATTTTTTAATTATATAAATGCTGTTAAAATTGGACAGCATTTATATAATTTATAATTCCTGCCAACAAATGCTTTTTATTTCGTATTTAATCCTATCTTAATCTTTTCATAGTTTTTATTAAACAATTAATATTAATAATACAAATTATTGATGACAATGTGTCTCCGAATATTAAAAGAGTCTTTTGCAATTAGAGTTGCAATTTTGTTTCTAAATAAGATGATTTTCTATAATATTATATATAGCAACTTTATAAAAAATTTAAATTATAAACAAATTTAAATTGTACCAAATTGGTCATTGAACTTTTCAGTCACGAATAGTACCAAAAAAAGTGCAATTGTACCAATTATGACATCCCTGATGTACATACAAACAATCATTTTTTATGTATATTTGGACATAAAAAGTATTGTATTTATATAAACATGTACCTACATACAAACATATGTTTATTAATTTAGTAGTCATCAAAAGCTATTAGTGCGTTATTGTTTTTTTTTTTCGAAGAAGCAACGCTTGCTATGATAGTTTACTTTTGTGTTAATATTTTTGTAGTTTGGAAAAAATGTAAATTATTTTTGTAAGTATAAATGTGAAAATATGAAATCATACTTTAAGGCGTAAATTTTATTATTTATCGGTAAAGTGGTGAAGGATAAGAAGATTCGGCACTGCCGAATATAGCGCTCTAACTTGTTTTTGGTAAATTTACTATTATTTATGAACCTAAGTAAAGTCTACATAAAGTGACTCGACTCAATCTAGTGTTAATCATTTCGTTCAAGAGGTGCAAAAGTTATAGCGGTTTTAAGTTGAACATATAAACATTTTTACAAACTAGAAGTTTATGTATAATTCTGGTAATTTCAAAACATACTGAGGTATTTCAATAAAATTTATGATATTTTTCAGTGTTTGATGGTATTAGCGTGGTATATTTTAGAGTTTCCTAGCAAAATTTAAACAAATTTCATTATACTAAAAATAGTAATTTTTAAATTTTTTGCGAAAAATTGCGAATCGAATCTAAGTTGTTCCTCTATACATTATACGAAAATATATTTATTGGAGTATATTACAAAGAAATGCTATTTAATATTGTGATTTTTTTTCAATCCAAATGAATTCTTTTGGTCAATAAAATTTCTGTCATTCAAAATTTTTTGATGTACCTCAACTTTTTCGTTAAGCATTAAAGCACCACTTATTTATGCCAATTACAATTAATTTCATGCCCTCCATGTGCCTTAGCAAAATGTGTTTTGACTTGTTATATCCAAGATTTGTAGAAATTGCAATTTTTACGTAATTTTCAAAATGCTTCTTCGATTTTTTTGTGTAAAATAACAAAAAATTAAGTTCACGCAGTAATCCACGCTATTTTATATGAAACTGGGAGTGTGCCTCGCTCTTATTTTCTAAACTTTGAGACTATCTGCTACCTTAAATTTAATTAAAACATGCATAATTACAACAAGTGTCAATCTCTATTTCAATATTTGCATTTCGTTGAGGGGAAACCAAAAAATTTTAAAACTTAAAAAATTTTGTCATCGAAATTCGACTACCCTGTATTTAACAGTTGAAAATCTGCACAATAACAAAGAAGGTACAGAATGTATCAAAAAGTATAAACGCGCGAACATACAGTGTAGAATTATGGGGAAATCTTAAGTAATTTTTAGGCCTTTTTCTAAGTTTTTGAACTTTGAACAACAACCATGATTATAAAATTAAACTTATGGTGCATATATATATATATATATATATATATATATATATTTTGGTAATATCAGAAGTTAACGCTACAAAAATATAGAAATGCGTTTCTGATATCGAAGGAATACCCATTCCAATCGCCATAAAAATTAGTAAAGAAAATATGCTTCCCCTAACATTTTTAAGATATAAATAATAATATAATTATTTAGGTAAGAGTAAGAGTTAATGTGTCAATTACAGACGATAAATTTTGTAGAGGAGAAATAGTGCTTCAATAAGGAAGTACTAATTAGGTCCCTAACTCCCTATTACCCAATTTACTCACTATAAGTTTTTAAAGTTGAAAGGGATTAAAACGCGGCGCCATAATTATTGTTAAATGAGAGTGAGAAATTCAAACTCTGAATTCACTCAGGAGAAAAATGAATGATCGTCAAACTCATTGCTAATGCTTTAATCGAAGATGGCCCTAACAGTGACTTTCTGAAGGAAATTTTTTGTTATTTTGGAGAAACAAAATTAAGGACAGAATCTTCACAGAAGCTAATATCAAACAGTTAACAAAACCGAAACGAATAACGGTAACGGTATTAAATTTATTATTATTTCGGTATCGGTACCGGTACCGAAATTAATATACTGGTATATACCGTAATTATTAAAGACATAGCAAAGACATTAAAAAGTCACATCTTTTATTTATTTTTATTTAAAATTTATTAAATAAAATTCTGAATTTCATGTTTTTATATTTTATACCACTTTCAGACAAACACTTTTTAATTTTATTTTTCAATCATTATAAATATCTTAACTGATTCAAATATTTCTTTTATTTGTTCAAAAATATATGTGAGGGATTTTTATTTCCAAATATAAATATCCTTCATGATGAAAAACTTAAATATGTTTTAAAATAAATATCAATATGAAAAAATTTTCAAATGATTTACACAATTCACAAAGTATATTATTTGTTATTATTTAACATTTTTTTTTTTTTTTTTTGAAATTTAAAATAACATTATAACATTGTGAAACCTTTGTTCAAGAATTCTGTTGAAAATTATTAAGTTTTCATTCAAAATTATTCACGCAAAACTCAAATTTATACCAAAAATTTGATTTTTTTTATCAAAATTACAAATTTCCACCACAAATCCAAATTTTTATTAAAATCCGATTTTTCACCAAAAATTCTATTTTTCACTATAAATTAAAATTTTTACTAAAAATAAGACATTTCACTAGAAATTTGATTTTTTACTAGAATTTTTATTCCTCACTTGAAATTTGATTTTTCACTAAAAATCTAATTTTTCATTAAAATCCGATTTTTTTTACCAAAAATTAAAAAAAACTCACAATATGATGTCCTACTCTATTGCGTTTAATTATGTAACGATCCTTATAAATCCTTGGTACTATGATTCTGCTCATATAAAACTTATTTGTGTTATTTATGTGGTATTTACGAGAGGTAAAGTGATTTTCGGGTCTTATTTATGATTATTAAACCCCTATTCCGGGGGAATATTTGCATAGGGATTAGGTGAAATAATGGACTAGTCATAACCAATTTCAATAAGCTCCGTCGTTATACCAAAATAGTCATATGTTTCGAATTTCATCAAATTACCTTTAAAATTACGAATTGTTCTTTGTGTACAAGTTTTACATGGACGATCAACCAGCCAGCCGTCCAGCCAGGCAGCCTGCCAGATGGACTGAGATCATTAAATCGACTCAGAAAGTGATTTTGTGTCGATTGGTATACCTTATGTATAAAAATCCGACTTTTAAAAAATAAGTTTTTCTCTAATATTTTTCATTAAAAGCATACATATTTAGAAAAGAGTAGCTCTATTGATTGACTGATTTATCATCCCACAGCCCAAATGCCTGAACCTAGAGAGATAAAATTTGGATTGCAATTTAGTCTCCCGCCAAATAGATCCACCAACACGTGATTTTTGAAAATTCGAATTTTTACCTTATATCTCCTAAACTAATATAGATACAAAAAATTTATTCACTTAAAAAATAAGTGGACAGGTGTCTGGTACTTTTTTGAAAATCTTACTTTTAGGGAGAAAACGGGTAAAAACTGTATTTCGGTACTTTTTTGCACCATGTGTATCTTCTAAACCAGTAAACATAAAAATAAAATTTATATGGTATTCGTAACTTATCGAAAATGGCAAATAGAGATTTCGTAATTTTTTGAAATTCGAATGTTTAAGAGGTTTTTATATTTATTAACATAAGTATATGTAGTCCTAAGTTAGTGAAAATTCACAAAAGAGGAATTTGTGATACTTTTTAATTTTTCCAATTGTACCATTTGATTTTTTTGTAATAATTAACCTAGAAACGTGAAATTAGAGATATATGACCCTATGTGTTTAAGAATTCAAGAGGGGGTACTTGTGGTATTTTTTCGTTATTCTAATGACACTTTTTGAATTTTTTATAATATTGAAGTTAGAAAGAAGAAATTAAATATGTTTCCCTAAGTGATTGATAATCCATAAGAGCGGACTTTATGATACTTTTTAGTTCTTTTAATGGTACTTTTTGAATTTTTTTATAATATTGAACGGAAAAATATTAAATTATATACACATGATCCTCTGTAGGTAAGAATTCACAAGGGGGAACTTTGTGGAACATTTTTGTTCTTCTAGTGGTTCTTTTTGAATTTTTGGTAATAATTAATCTAGAAACACGAAACAAAAGATATGTGACTCTTCATAGATAAGAATCCACAATATAAAAAATTTTATACTTTTTGAACCTTCGAATGCTTTGGATATAAAAAAAACGGTACTTTATTGGGGCCCTATGAATCTTCTAAACCAAAATCATAATTAGGAACTCATAAATGGTTGTGAAGTGCTACGGTATCCCACTGCTTGAATTTTCTTTTTAAATATAAACCTGAATTTTGAATCATTAGAAAGTGCGATTGAGATGCATTTTATTCATTTTCTGAAGACACCAATATTATAACTGCTCCCATGGGAGTTCATTTTTCGCTTTTGGTATTAAATTTAGTTTAGTAATTTTTCACTTTTGGTATTATATTTAGTTTTTTATCAATAAAAAAGCTACTGGACTATGCAAGATTCCCTCAACTTTGCTAACGCAGTTGCGGGTTAAATACTAGTTGAAAATAATTTCATCTTTCTTTTCGGTATGCTTATTTATCATCATTTGCCAACCTTGCAAAGAACCTATCATTAATTTCAACATTAATTGATGCAGGAATAGAAGCTTGGAAAACGTCCGTCACAGTCACTGAAAACTTTTAAGGAAGCTATAAATATCCGTATATGATAAATTATTGAAAGTTTATCTTAAGTTGAAATAAAACATGATAATATCTTTTCTGTGCTCGCGCTAATAATTTTTATCAAAAAAATTAAAAAAATTTCGCACTAGGTTAAGACATTTGGACATTTAAACCTCCTTAAAAAATAGATTTATTGTAAACGATATACCAAAGAAACGAACGATAAAAGTCCCCTTTAAAATAAAATCTATAAATATTACATTAAATAAAGTCTTATTATTAAAAATAGCTTCATCTTTCTTATTTCCTCCAGTAAATTATATGAGAAATTATTCTTACAATATCATATTATATCGAAAATAGTATTTTTATAATACCGAAACTATTTTTGAAAAATAATAATTTCGGTATCGATAATGAATTTTAAACAGTATTTAATCGGTTTCGGTATTTATAACGGTATCTGTTTCTAACCTTAGTTTTTATATTATAATATTGATTTTTGTATTAACTCTAAATTATAAACAAAATTTATAAATCCTATACAATAAACACTTTATAAATTAATTATTTATAAATTGATATTAGGAATCTGCACTACTATCAAAGTATCAATAAAGAGACAATCGTCACTTTCACGACTAGAAAGTCAGTAAAATAGAATTTTAAAAATTGGGTAAAGCTAAAGAATGTATATATGTATTGAGGTTAGTGATATAGGTAGATATTATTTATTTATTTTGTTTTATTCATTAATAATCAAAAAGCCTTAAAGGCCAAAACGATTACATAGTAATTATAAGTATAAGATTAAAATTTCATTAAAATTAAAAAATGTCTTAAATATAAATTATTACAAAAATGTTTATTCCACAATAAATTCAACTTTAACCTAACTCCTTAAATGCACGACTTTTAATGTTTTTAATAGCTGGAATTAGCCAAGTAACAATTTTACTTAAAATAAAATCTATTAATGGGACTTACTATCTAAATGGGAGTTAAGTGTCACCGAAAAAACTGCTGAGTTGTTTTTCACACAAGTGTGGGCGATAGGAGAAAGGTTTCCTTTGTATTATAGATTAAAAAGTTTAACATACAGGGGATTCAAAGATCTTTTGTAGAGACTAAGTTCCAAAAGTAAACAAAAGCTGAAATTATTTTATGTGTCAATTCTTTTCATGTTCTGTACAGTTTGTTAGGAAGTACTAAATGGGACTAATGAGAGCCATTTTAGCCACTAGCAAGCAGTCTTGAGGAGGGGTTCTTGTCATTTTTATCTTTCCTAAACCACATAAAAACCCTAATGCACAAATAATTTTTTATAGACTTCCTAATTAATAACTAAATCGTATGTGAGTGAAAACATACTAGTTATCGACAACATAACGTTAAATTTAGTTCTAGGTTTTCATAGTACAAAAAAATAAAAACAACAAAATCAAAAGCTTAATTCTTGCTTAAGTTTATAAGTACAAGTAATAATCAAAACAAAATAAAAAAAAAATTAAGTAAAAGAAAATATGCCAAGAAAAAACAAAAAAAAATTTAAATGATCAGTAATAAGGTTGCACCGATCAATAAGTATTTTTATCCCATTAATTAATTTAAATTACACACCAAAAAATTCTGCAGCAACACGATGAGGGCTTACGAACTTGCTCCAATAATGTTTTGCTAAATATAAGGCGTATTTTATTTTTTTGATTATTATTATTTTTTGTTAGTTTTGCATATTTGTATGACAGTCATTTGTTTTTTTATACCCCACACCACCATAGGTGGTTCTGGTATTATGCGTTTGTGCTGATGTGATGAAAATGATGATGAAAAAATCATCCAACACCCACCTTAAAGTATACCAATCGACTCAGAATCACTTCTTGAGTCGATCTAACGATGTCCGTCCGTCCATCTGGCTGGCGGGACGGCTGTCTGGCTATCCATTTTAACATTTTGCATAAAGTAAAGGTCGCAATTTTGAAGATAATTCAACCAACTTTGGCACGTAGGACTTTCATGACACAAAACGATGAAGCCTATTGAAATTGGTCATGATCGGTCCATTATTTCACCTAGCCCCAATATAAATGTCCTCCCCGAATATAAATAAATACCTTAAATATAGCAATATTTTAATGAAATTCGGTGTAAGGAAGTTTTGTATAAGTATCAATATTTGTGCCAAATTTCATGATCGGTCCATGATTGACCATAACTCCCATATAAAACGCTATTCCGAAAATCACTTTAACAGTGACAAATTTTATGAGGGTTGCTCCATAATTTACCATAGTTCCAATATAAGCCCACTTTCGAGCGTCACCCTAAAATCATATAAATGTTAGTATTAACGTTATATATTTTATTCGTTTAGTTTATTTTACACTTAGTAAAAGTATCGGTATACAATTGTCCACATGTCTAATATAAGACCCCCCCACGAATTTTGATGGACATGAGCAATGGTGTGGGGTATCATATGGTCGGGCTTGACCGACTATATCTTTCTTACTTGTTTTTTGTTGAACTTATCGCATAGTTTGAATCTTAATTTTAAGTGTTATTTTTTAATTACAGTCTCAAATAGGGGATGATGTTTTGAAAGTTAAAACTATAATTTTTAGGTTTTTATGCATTTTTCTTCTTTTCTCTTAATGGACCAAAACAAAATTATATTTTGAATAAAGTAATTTTATACTTCTATGAATTTCAAAAGAATTTTATTAAAATTTTACATGAAATTTATTTGACTAAAATTAAAATTTAACAATTAAGAAAATGTTTTTTTTTTTTTTTTGAATGGCTTTACTTATAATTATGTGAAGAACTAAGATTGGAGAAACTTATTTGATTTTTTTTTCTTTTTGTATGTAAATTAATTGACGTTTAATTAAATTTGTGGATATTTTTTGAATTATTTCGGAGTAATAAATTACAAACTTAAATTTATTTTGTCAATGTGCCTATTTTAATTATGAACTTGTAGGCTGTAATTCAAAGAATTTTATAAATAATTAGTTTTTTATGACCAATTAAATGGAATCTGCGACCAATATTGTAAAATTTGTATATTAGGGAATTTTAGGGAGAGATTTTCTCAGTGTAAATTAAAGAAACAAGCTATTTTTAAGCCACTATGCGTTGGTGTTCAACTTTATAAGTTTTTTTTTATGCGACACACTATACTTATAGTATATACACCTTAGGAAAGGTATTGATGTTAATTCCAAATTATCTAATGATGGCAATTTCCCCAAAAGTCGTTGTTTAGCACCAGATTGCAAAATGTAGTCATGTAGTTTTCTCCAAAAAGCAATAATTGAGAGTAGTAAGATATAGAATAGACAAAAAATATAAAATAAAGATAAAGCTTTTTTAACATTGCTGTACTTAAAGAAAAAAATAAAATCTTACTAATATTACAACCTTTAATTCTCTTAACTCATTACATCAATGTAAAATCATAAAATGATTAACATTTTACATCACTAATGTCTAGTATAACTATTTATATTTTCTTCCACATAATTAGCCGAGATATCCACCACTCAATTGACATTAGATTTTGTTAGTCAAATAGTTGCACAGATGTAAAATGAAATGTAAATATTTATAAAAGAATTAAAAAGTTATGAAAACAAAATAAAATGAAATATTTGCCCCTACAAACCAGATAATTATAAATCCATTGGAAATAGAGTTGGATGGAAATCACTTTATGAGCGGATACCCTTAGCGTGAAATGTACCTATTATTTTTCCACTGGGATCTTCGAGAACATAGTAGTGTTGACCAACTTTTTCACGAACTTTAGATTTAAGGAAAACTGGAGCCAGTTTTTCTTTGCTTTGGTAGAAGTTCCATCTTAAAACTTCTTGTCCCATCTTGAAATAATTGGGTCTAGAGCGCAAATCATACCTGGTTTTATTTGATTCATGGGCCTCTTGAATGTTTTTCCTGAAATCGTTTCTTAAAATTGTTAGCTTGTCATCTCGACTAAGAGGATTTATGGGATCATTTAAAAGTTTTATATTTGACAATAGTTTATTTGAGGATCCATGAATAATCATGTCCATGCCAAACAATTCATGATATGGAGTATATTTTATAGTTTGATGCAATGAATTTCTCAGAGCAACTAATGGAGCTAATATTCTTATCCCATCGGCGCTGATCGCCTTTCAAAAAGGACCTAATTTCCGCAATTATCGACCTATTTACGCGTTCGATTGAGGTGAATATAAGGCCGTAAAAACATGTGTAATACCTAATTTAGTAATAAAGGCCGCAAAATCACTAAACCGAAACTGCGAACCATTATCGCTTACGAGTGTTTCAGGAACAAAACTTAAGTTAAGAAAAATATTTGAATAGAGACAGAAGAAAATTTCTTTAAGGGGCACAACTAATGAAACCTACTCAGATGATCCAGAACAATTTACAAACCTATATTTAAGTTTTTACTTCTTGGATATGGACTCAAGATATAACCTCAGAAAAGGTCGTATGGATAATGCTGGTTGTCCCATTTCCGGTGACCATTTCGGGCCAGTAAAAGTTTCGGCTAATTAATTCAATGGTTTTTTGAATTTCACTGTAACTGCTGAACTTTGAGCTCTTTTAATTATTTCCTCTTTTAACTGGTTTGGAATCCATAATTTCCACGTCTTTTTTCCTGCTCCGGGTCTCCTAAGTAGTGTTCTGTTCTGATGTATACATACTTCTCTATAATTTTGATATCAGGATATTGCGCCTCGTTCCTTAAAATCTTTGTTTTTAGTTCCTGGTAATCTTTATTTTCGAAATGTGGTGAATTCAAATCAATTTCTTCTTCAGTCAATTCAACTGCCGCAACCTTCTCATTATAAATCCTACTTAAGGCATCAGGTACGATGTGGTCCTTGCCTTTTCTATGGCTAATTGAAAACTTGTAAAATTGGACTTTTAGGACCCACCTAGCTAATCTTCCTGATAAATTGGCATGCCTCATTAGCCAGATCAAAGATGAATAGTCAATGATTACCTCAAAAATTCTTGCAGTTCGAGGTAACATCGAAACTTTTTTATAGCTTCGAATGCCGTTAAACACTCTTACTTAGTAACGCTATAATTTCTTTGGGCGGTATTAAATTTCTTAGACATATAGACAATCGGCTTTTCACATTCATCTTTGTCCAGATGAACGAGAACAGCACCAATACCATGATCCCTGGCATCACAATGTAAATAAAACAATGTAGATAAATCGCCGGTAGCAGCCAGCTAAACCTACAAAACCGCGCACCTGTTTAATATTTTTCGGGAGTGGCCATTTAAGAATTACTTCTATTTTTTCTGGGTCCGTTTTTATTCTGCCAGAGCCTATTAAATAACCTAAATACTTAACCTCAGTAACATAGAAATCACTTTTAGTATAAAGGACGCCCCGGTATGGTGAACGCCGTTACAGGTTTTGCTTCAACCGCTAATCCGATCAGCCAATATGCGTCTTTGAGATCTAGCTTCGAAATTAAATTTGGTTTTGGCAGCCGCGAGAATATCCCGTCGATGTTTGGGAGCGCATAAGCATCTTTCCTTGTTAGTAAGATCACTTTTCGGGCATTCAGACACAGCCGCACTTTATTTGGTTTTAACACCAGCCTCATTGGTGAGCTCCACTGTGAATAAGGCTCTTCGATTATGCCTAAAGACTACATCCTGTCAATTTCCTTAAATATTAATAAGAACCCCTTCTAAAGACTGTTTGCTAGTGGCTAAAATGGCTATCATTAGTCCCCTTTACTACTTCCTAACAAACTGTACAGAACATTAAAAGAATTGACACATAAAATAATTTCGGCTTTTGTTTACTTTTGGAACTTAGTCTCTACAAAAATATATTTGTAAACCCGTGTACATTACATAAATTGGCGCCCAACGTGGGGCCCAAAAGTTTCATCAAACTTATAGTTATTTGAATTATTGAAATTCCTAAATAAATGAGGCAAATGTTTTTATTTGATCTTTCGGTTCTACATATGTATTAAAAAAGTAATAAATTTCATTAGTATAGGTACTTTTAGGATTTACAGCAATTTGGCTACTAGACTAAATCGTTCTCCAATAGTTCACATTATACTCCTTTTGTTTGGTCTAAAACTTATTCAGTATCAAAATGTTCTTTCTGTAGATTTCAATGTTTAATTTTTTTATAATTTTGTTTTCTATTAATAAGTTATCGACATTCTGATGATGCCAGGATTAACATAGATTTAGCAGAATGCATTTCTGTGTCCGGTTTTTGTCAGTTTATTTATTTATTTTTTAACCATGTACGTTGGTTTTCAGTAGGACTCAAAATTTGAAAATACGCATTAAATCTGTTATAGCACAGATTTTTAATTTATTTATTAACGAAAATGTACTACAGTTATCTATATATACAAAATATAACCTTATAAATCCTTTTCTTTATAGTCAGCAAAAATACAAGAAAATATATTCTTTCTTTTTTACCTAATTTTTTATAAAAAATTAAAAATTCTGATTAAGCACTGATGTTTTTTTTTCATACTGGATTCGTAAAAATACATTTGTATCTGATAGATTATTATACTTTAGTCGTATTTTATATTTTCTCTTTCATTGAATTGTCATTTGTAGAAAATTTAATCACCGTTTACTTAGAAATTAATTACTATATTCTTGTATACTTCTTATATTTGTCAAAAATATTTTTGCCATATTTTTTAAGTACCCCATACTGCTAGTTTTTGTTAAGCTTATTTTGCTTTAAGATGTCTTTGTTATATTCACCACCACCACCAACTCAGAAATTGGCTCAATCCGCCACTAACGTACAACTATCTAAATGTTTAAATGTTTAATATGTAACTATATCTAAATGTTTAATATGTAATGAAGACATGATAGAATCACAAGAGATTTTAATTATTGCTACATGAAATCACAAATTTCATCGAAATTGCATTTAAAATTCTCTTGCTCACTCATTTGAATGTCCTTGTTGTAGGAAAAATTGCGACTTAGCCGATCTTACTATGAGAAGAATTGACTCTAATATTCTTAAGAATAGCCCTAAGCCAAAATAGCAAAATCAGGCTCGTCAAGAGCTATGGCGAAGAATTATAATACTCATGGTGCAAGTAAAAATTTGAATCAGGAATTCTTTCAAACTCCTTTAGCCATATTTAATAACAAAAAATTATGAACTTAATAGTCCTGCTCGGATAATGCAACCTTCGTATTTAACACAAAATTAAACCCCTATACAACAAAATAATTTGCTTGGTAGACAGGATATTCAACCCATTGTCGATTTTTCACAATTAAACCAAATGATAGAAAACACTTTAACCAGATTATTGGGAAATCTGAATGTACTTCCAAATAACAACCAACAGTATTATCAGAGTAACCAAGTTAATTTTCAACCACCTTCACAACTACGTTCCCAATATATCAATAATAATATGCGCCCAAACCCCTAAACAACTCAGCCAGTTAGAGAAGAGCCTTTTGTCCTTAGAGCAGAGAAAATTACCTCAATAATCCAGAATTGGAATTTAAAATTTGATGGTTCTGCTAATTGTTTAAGAGTAGAAGAATTTCTTTACCGTGTTATGGCCTTGACAGCTGAAAATTTCAATGGCCTGGTGAAAAACTCGAAACTTTTTATGAAGCGATTGGAAACACCTATACCGGAACTGGAACTTGTGGAGATACTCACTCGAAATCTGCGATCTGATATCCGTCACAAGCTCCTATATATTCCATAGCACATCTCAGGAAGCTGGCAGAAATGAGAGAAAATTTGTTAGGAGATGAATATTTCAGGAAAAGTTTGCCCCATAAACAGCAGCAACAACAGCAACCCTAGACGTACTATCGCTGAGATAGAAGTTCCAGAATGCAATGAGATCAGGACCAGTTATCGCAAGCTGTTGGAATTGCGAAAAGTTGTCGCTTCAAAAACTTGATCTAAATGAAACTTATTTGACAAATTCTCAAAAAACTAAAACTCCTACTAAAATAAATTCAACCAATTTTTTTTGAACACCCTACTGAAGTACAAAAAGATAAAATTTTAAACCCTATTCGACCATTTCATGTGAGATGGAAAGAATATATAAATAAACGTTAGAAATTATTTCCAAAATAGAGAAAAATCTTCAATCTTCAAAATAATTATTGTACCATCTCTTTCTCAACGATTGACATTTTCGAGTCTGCAATTATGTTTTACGTCCTTTAAATTGTCATTACCTAAGGATTTGTCCACTTTCTCCTCAATTGAAACTAAGCCTGAATTTCCCGAAAATAAAACTAAGTCAATATAGGTGAACGTCTGTATCCACTTACTTCTAGCCAACGGGAGCAGTTAAATGTCATAATTAAACTGTTTCCCAATTTTGAAAAAAATGGTTTAGGGAGAACCAACCTGATAAAACACGGAATTGATATAAGATTTTTATTTTATTTTTAAACCTATCAAGCAGAAGTTCTACCCAGTTCCCTGCTGTATGTAGAGCCGAAAGATCAAATATAGACGTTTGTCTCATTTATTTAGGAATTTCATTAATTCAAATAACTGTAAGTTTGATGAAACTTTCGGGCCCCACGTTGGGCGCCAATTTATGTAATGTACACGGGTTTACAAATATATTTTTGTAGAGACTAAGCTCCAAAAATAAATAAAAGCTGAAATTATTTTATGTGTCAATTCTTTTAATGTTCTGTACAGTTTCGAAGTAGTAAATGGGACTAATGGTAGCCATGTTAGCCACTAGCAAGCAGTCGAGGGGAGGAATTCTTGTCCTTTTTATTTTTCCTAAACCACATAAAAACCCTGATACACAAATAATGTGAGTCAGCTGAAAATATACTAGTTATCGAAAACAAAGCGTTAAATTTAGTCTTCTAGATGTTTCGCTCAATACCTTCCCAACCTTATAGTTTAAGCCGCGTACTGTTAAGCTTAAACCCATTAAGAGTTAATTACAGTGCCATTTTATACAATTCATTTATTCACAATTCAAAACATTCTTAAATACTAACACTTAACGTTAAAAAATAGTAAGTTAAATTCATATCTCTATATTTATATTAGCTTGGTTTTTATTAAGAAATTTACGTTGTTACTTAAAAAGTAAAACAAGAATTTTGTTCTTTAACCAATTGTTTTGAGCTTCACTGCTTTAGTTATTAAAGGCAAAATGCTATTTGCTAATATATACTTAACATGACAATGTAATTTTTATAACATTGTAATGTTAACTGTTTTATATAAAAATTAGGTTCTCATAGTACAATAAAATAAAAACAACAAAATCAAAAGCTTAATTCTGCATAAGTTTATAAGTACAAGTAATAATCAAAACAAAATAAAAAAAAAAAAAAAATAAGTAAAAGAAAATATGCCAAGAAAAAACAAAAAAAAAAATTTAAATGATCAGTGATAAGGTTGCACCGATCAATAAGTATTTTTATCCCATTAATTAATTTAAATTACACACCAAAAAATTCTGCAGCAACACGATGAGGCCTTACGAACTTGCTTCAATAATGTTTTGCTAAATATAAGGCGTATTTTATTTTTTTGATTATTATTATTTTTTGTTAGTTTTGCATATTTGTATGACAGTCATTTGTTTTTTTATACCCCACACCACCATAGGTTGTTCTGGTATTATGCGTTTGTGCTGATGTGATGAAAATGATGATGAAAAAATCATCCAACACCCACCTTAAAGTATACCAATCGACTTCTTGAGTCGATCTAACGATGTCCGTCCGTCCATCTGGCTGGCGGGACGGCTGTCTGACTGTCCATGTAAACATTTTGCATAAAGTAAAGGTCGCAATTTTGAAGATAATTCAACCAACTTTGGCACGTAGGACTTTCATGACACAAAACGATGAAGCCTATTGAAATTGGTCATGATCGGTCCATTATTTCACCTAGCCCCATTATAAATGTCCTCCCGGAATATAAATAAATACCTTAAATATAGCAATATTTTAATGAAATTCGCTGCAAGGAAGTTTTGTATAAGTATCAATATTTGTGCCAAATTTCATGATCGGTCCATGATTGACCATAACTCCCATATAAAACACTCTTCCGAAAATCACTTTAACGTGCATAAATCACATATATATATGTTAGTATCGAGTTTATATTCGACACAAATAAGATTTATATAAGTAGAAATAACAGTGACAAATTTTATGAGGGTTGCTCCATAATTTACCATAGTTCCAATATAAGCCCACTTTCGGGCGTCACCCTAAAATCATATTAATGTTAGTATTAACGTTAAATATTTTATTCGTTTAGTTTATTTTACACTTAGTAAAAGTATCGGTACACAATTGTCCACATGTCTAATATAAGACCCCTCATATGGTCGGGCTTGACCGACTATATCTTTCTTACTTGTTTTTTGTTGAACCTATCGCATAGTTTGAATCTTAATTTTAAGTGTTATTTTTTAATTACAGTTTCAAATAGGGGATGATGTTTTGAAAGTTAAAACTATAATTTTTAGGTTTTTATGCATTTTTCTTCTTTTCTCTTAATGGACCAAAACAAAATTACATTTTGAATAAAGTAATTTTATACTTCTATGAATTTGAAAAGAATTTTATTAAAATTTTACATGAAATTTATTTGACTAAAATTAAAATTTAACAATTAAGAAAATGTTTTTTTTTTTTTTGAATGGCTTTACTTATAATTATGTGAAGAACTAAGATTGGAGAAACTTATTTGATTTTTTTTCTTTTTGTATGTAAATTAATTGACGTTTAATCAAATTTGTGTATATTTTTTGCACTTATTTCGGAGTAATAAATTACAAACTTAAATTTATTTTGTCATTGTGCCTATTTTAATTATGAACTTGTAGGCTGTAATTCAAAGAATTTTATAAATAATTAGTTTTTTATGACCAATTAAATGGAATCTGCGACCAATATTGTAAAATTTGTATATTAGGGAATTTTAGGGAGAGATTTTCTCAGTGTAAATTGAAGAAACAAGCTATTTTTAAGCCACTATGCGTTGGTGTTCAACTTTATAAGTTTTTTTTTGATGCGATACACTATACTTATAGTATATACACCTTAGGAAAGGTATTGATGTTGATTCCAAATTATCTAATGTAGGTCGAATTTATGAAAGATGAGATGGTACTGATGGCAATTTCCCCAAAAGTCGTTGTTTAGCACCAGATTGCAAAATGTAGTCACGTAGTTTTCTCCAAAAAGCAATAATTAAGGCAATACTATGGTATTTAACACTGGTGGCTAGAGAAAAATTGGAGAAGTAATTCGATGGTTATGATAACTAATGGCTTTCCCTCAATGTTCACTTATTTAAAATTATCTCAAAATTTGCAATTGTTTCCTTGTTATTTCTCTTCCTCTTCTTATAAAATCGATTTTTTTCGTATAAAAGTTTAATAAAAGAATCTTGTTAATTATATGATGAAATGGAAGAAAACTTTATAGATTTTACACAAAAACCATGTGGTTTTCAATTTTGTACGACCGACGTTATGATTTTATTAAATTGAACTTTTTTTATTATTTAATCACTGAATTTTAATCTCCGGTGGTTATAAATGAAAAGAAAGGTTTTCTAGGTTATAAAAGAAATAAGAATTTTGCTTGAAATATAAAATGCTTGACAATTCCCTGAGAGTAGTAAGATATAGAATAGATAAAAAATAAAGAAAAAAATAAAATCTTACTAATATTACAACCTTTAATTCTCTTAATTAATTATATGAATGTAAAATCATAAAATGATTAACATTTTACATCACTAATGTCTAGTATAACTATTTATATTTTTTTCCACATAATTAGTCGAGACATTAAGAATATATTATAGATTTTGTTGGTCAAATAATTGCGCAGATGTAAAAGAAATGTAAATATTTATAAAAGAATTAAAAAATTATGAAAATAAAATAAAATGAAATATTTGTTTCCCATAAAAGGTGGATAAAATCAAAAGGGCTTTACAATCACTCAACTGTTTTTATATCGTTTATATACAAGTTAACACATTACATTAAGTTTATTTTATAATTGAATTGACTTTTTAGTCAGTTCAATTCTAGGCTGAACGTAGTTAAGACTAATAAATTTATATCTTAATAATTTGTGTGTTTCATTTAAAAAGATAAGTTGGGCCCCATAGGTGTCCCAACCCTTATTTTTTTATAGCGCGACTTTCGTCGCTCCTGCTCGGGCGCCAGTTAAGCGAAAAAAGGGTCCTAAATAAAATAAATTCTTGGTTCACGCGGATGAAATAGAAAAAATTTAATTTGTGAAAATAAAAATATATTAATTTTAAATTGTTATTCAAAATTCCTGAAGTGAAATAAGATCTCTAAAAGAAAAAAATTAAAATGAAAAATTTTTTTGAATGAAATTTCTAAATATATAAATTTAAAGTGAAATAAGAATATAATACAATTTAATACAAATTATTAAAATAAGAATTTAAATAAGAAAAATAATAAATTATTTTTTTTCATGCTATTAAGAAAAAATAATTTTTTTTTAATGAAGAATAATTAAAAAAACCGGACCAAACGATCCTCCGTCTTAAGGACCATAACTAAGGGTAAGAAATAACATAATAAATTAGCCACGATAAAATTGATTAAAAATAGTAATTACTGCAGTAAAGGAATTTACTCAAACAAAACGAGTGGGATAATCGCTGGTTGCAAAGGGCAAGGGATGTCCATGGCTTAAGAGACAATCGTTTTGCCATTTAGCCTTTGGTCGGAGATCGCATCTTCCAGTAAAAAAATTGTATATGAAACAAAAAATAAAAAATACTAAAATATAAAAGAAAATATTTTATAAAAAAAAAAGAAAATTAAATGAAAAAATGAAATTTAAAAGAAAATATTTCATAAAAAAAAAAAAATTATGAAAAATATGAAATAAAATGAAATATGAAGAAATGAAAATAAAATGGAATATGAGAAATATGAAATAAAATGAAATATGAAAAAATGATATATGAAAAATATGAAAATAAGATGGGAAGAAAATATGAAAATAAAGTTAATATAAAATTATGAAAACAAAATGAAATTAAATTCAAATTTGAAAAAATTTGGAAATTTGAAAAATTGAAATCCTAAAAAAATAGTAAAAATTTAAAAACAAACAGAAAATTTGGAAAAAAAATGAAAATTTGAAAAAATTTTAAACTTCTATGTCGTGAACCAAGATATAAAAAAGGAGTAAAATAAAAAAATTGTAATAAAATAATTTTTATTTCCTTAAAGGAATGCTGAAAGCTAATCTGTGTCACATGTACATCGTCGCAACGTACGTTAATAAAAAATAATAATAATTTTAAACAATCTAAAATAAATTTTAAGAAAAATTAACAAGCCTAGGATTGGTCCTTTCTAGGTAAGTGCAAGAAAATACTTTTTATATATTTTATATTCTTTGCCTGGTAACTCCCTTTCTTGTCCTTGACTTTTCCAAAAATTTGAAAGAGAAATATATAAAAAACAGAAAATTTTAGACTTAAAAGGAATTTGAAAAAAATAGAATAAAAGCGAAAAATTTAAAGTTGGATTTGAAAATAAAGGATTTTAAACAAAAAATATTAAAATAGAAAAAAAGAGAAAAATTTAAAATTCGGCAAGAATTAAAAATATTTTTACCTGATTGCTATTTGTAGGGTGTACTAGATAATTTAAAATGGAGGAATTAAAAAAAAAAATGTTTGGAAATGACCGGAGCTCTGAATGCAACCATTAGCCAACTAAAGGCGATGGAAGCTAAAATTAAAAGACTCGAGGAAAAAATTTCTCCTTCCTTAACGGAACTTAGTCCAGTCGAACCTCCACGTGCTTCTAGGAGTTAATTAGAACTACGGGAACTAAGTCGACTAAGTAGCTACAAACGTTCGATGGGAATCCAACCCAATGCGTCTCCTGGGTGCATAGCGTTGAGGCGATCCTTAGCGACTATGAAATAGTAAGAACTAATCCCATATACAGGGCTATTCTTCAAAGTATTAGGCAAAAGGTTCGAGGTAATGCGGTATCATACAATATTTTTGATAATGATTGGGACAAAATAAATGAGTGCTTATCGCTCCATTACGCTGGCAAATATCAGAACTCTTGAGCATCAATTAAATCAGTTACTTCAAAGGGGCTCGAAAAATGACGAATTTTACGCACAGGTAATTCATTAATTTTCTCTCACTATTAACAAAATAAAAACCGAGAACTACTCTAAGGAAACCGTTAGTGCGATAATAGAAACCTATAGGAATAGGGCCTTGGATGTTTTTGTTCGAAGCTTAAAAGGGGAATTATCTCGTCTCCTCATTATTCAAAGATTAAAAACTCTTCCAGAGGCATATGCCATATGTATGGAGATGCAAAATCTTAATTTGAGGAACGCATCTCTACACTCACCTGTAACAAAGTTAAAAGTAACAGCTATTTAAACTTTGTTACATACCTATAATACTTATATTTATTATTATGTTCTTTTATATATCTGCACCCCATTAACATTTCATTCCTTTGCTCGTCTGTAACTACATTTGTTTACACCAATACATTAACGTATTTACTTTAGCTACCAACCTCATATGTTAGAGGGAATTAATAATTCTCATTTAGTTTGTTTCATTTTTCACATAAGTATTCTAAGGTTGGTTGAAGTAGTTGCGATTCGAGCGCTCTAGAATTTGCCAAAAAACTAAGACAGCTGATCTTACAATATAATCTGCCTTGCGCCCAAGACATCTGATATTGTGAAATCAGTCACTATCTCTCTGATACTCGGGGCAATTCCGAGCGTCAGGGCGATACCTTGCACAGCGACTGCAGTTGTCGGGTTCGGCACAGCAACTTCGGTTAACTGTTTCGGCACGGCAACCTCTACCAGTAATAGAACCCGATTCACCCGAGAAGTACCCGACTGAATCCCTGCGTATCATCGTGCCGCCGAATCTCCGATCCAGCATCCACCAGTAATAGAACCCGATTCACCTGAGAAGCACCCGACTGAATTCCTGCGTATCATCGTGTCGCCGAATCTCCGATCTAGCATCTACCAGTAATAAACCCGATTCACCTGAGAAGTACCCGACTGAATTCCTGCGTATCATCGTGCTGCTAGTAATTTATCTAACACAAAATATTTATAAATACTACCGATAACCGAAACATTGAATTATTAAATAAAGATATACTGTATATTCGAACCCCGGAAAGGGTAAACAAATTGTGTTCTCACTTAAGGTTCGTGGATCCCGTAAGTCGACCCTGGACACAACTGAACTACCTCAGGCGACGACAAAACCACGTTACGCACCTTCTCGAAACCAGATAAGTGTCCCTTTCAATACGATGTCTCGAAGAGAGACGAAACCAGAATTGCCCCCAGACAATTTATTCCTAATGGAGACAACTTTAATAACTCTCAGTGGAGACATTTATGGAGGTCGATCAGTTTATAAAATCGAAAAGGGTTAATTATATAAACAGACCAGGAGCCTTTAAAAGAAATGTAAAATCAGAGAATATATCAAATCCTTTTAAGCAACAAAGATTATTTTATATAGCAATACGGAACAGTATAGTACACCCGCATGTACTTACGAACAACCAAATTCGCTAGAAAACTATGAGGGTCAAGCAGTATATCTGAACAATCGATAGAATTGCAAAATGACAACCTTGATGACTCTGAAATAAATTTTATGTCAAAGGCCTCCCTTGAAGCGTACCATATATAGAGTACAATTCCAATGGGATGCTATTAAAATTTCTAGTTGATACAGAAGGCAACAAGAATTTTATAGAGTCTCATATCTGCAGTAGCGCTATACAGCTCCATAAACCCTTCCCTGTAAAAACAGCAGTGGGAAGTATTATTATAAATCAAGAAGTCAAGGGTAAATTTTTTGAGTCTGCCGGTGTATATGCGATTATAACATTTTACGTGTTTCTCGAATTAAAATCTTTCGATAGAATTATTGGAGATGAAAGCTACAATTAATAGGAAAAACCATGTAATGACCATTACATGGAGGTTAATAATATTACTCAAGAAATGCCCGAGGAGGTAACAAATAAACTAAGGAATTTCCTGGAGAAATTTGCTCCATTTTTCGGTCCTCTTGAGTCTGGCGAAATGGCTATGACTTCGGTCAGGGCCGAAATTAGGACAACTACTGATGAACCTATATATACCAAAAGCTATCCATTTCCAGCGAACCTGCGGTGTGTTGAAGAAGAACAAGTGTCTGAACTTTTAGAACAAGAGATCATTAGGCCCTCTAAGAGTCCATATAACTCGCCAATTTGTATGGTCCCAAAGAAACCCAAACAGAATCGGGAAAAACAATATCGAATGGTGATAGATTTCAAAAGGTTGAATGCTATTACAATATCTGATGCATATCTCATTCCGGACATTAACTCTACATTAGCCAGCTTGAGTAAGGCAAATATTTCATGACTCTTGATTTGACTTCGGGATTCCATCAAATTCCAATGAAGGATTCCGATACCCCGAAGACCGCATTTTCCATCTTAAATGGTAAATTTGAATTTCTACGCCTGCCATTCCGCTTAAAGAATGCTCCGTCTATTCCCCAAAGGATGATCGACGATGTCCTCAAAGAATACATCGGTAGAATCTGTTACGTCTATATTGACGACATTATTGTTTTTGGGAAAGATTTTGAAAATCACTTAGGAAATTTGGAAATTATATTTGGGAAATTATTAGCCTCAAACCTCAGGGTTAATCTAGAGAAGACTCAGTTTCTAAAAACAGAATTATCATTTCTGCGATATATAGTTTCAGGTGATGGGATACGGGCAGATCCAAGTAAGGTGGAGGCAATACAGAAGTTAGCTCCTTCTGCAATACTTAAAGACTTTTTAAGTTTTCTCGGTATGACATCGTATTATAGGAAATTTATAAGAGACTACGCAAAAGTTGCTAAACCATTGACGAATCTCACTAGAGGAGAGAACGCCCAAATTAAGGCTAATATGTCCAGGAACGTTTCAATTACTCTTACGGAAGAGGCATTACAAGCTTTTAATGAACTAAAAATTTTGTTAATGTCATCTGAAGTTCTAGCATTGCCTGACTTTGATCAACCTTTCAATACTGACTACTGATGCTTCAAATTATGCAATTGGAGCAGTATTATCTCAGGATCATTTGAATGTTGATAAACCAATAGCATATATCTCCCGTTCTCTGAGTAAAATGGAAGAAAATTATGCAACTAACAAAAAAGAAACGCTAGCCATCGTCTGGGCCTTAGACAACCTGAGATTAAAATATTCACTGATCATCAACCACTTACTTACGCACCTGAGAACCAGAACCATAACGCTAAATTGGAAAGATGGAAGGCCAGAATAGAGGAGTATAACTATGAACTCATATATAAACCTGGTAAGTTCAATGGCGACCTTATTCCTCACGTTCAAGCTCCCGTAAACGTCTTTAGGAACCAAATATTAATTAAGCAAGCTGAAGAGCTTCATAGTAATATACAACCACATTCACGTTTTAATAGACACCATGCAACTATTAAACTTCGGAAACATTAAAAAGGAGCTTAAATCCAACATGCGTTAATGGTATCAAGATACCTGAATGCTTTATCAAAGTGCTAAATGAAGTCTATTTAGCTCACTTTGTTTCATATAAGATAAGGATTACTCAGCGATTAGTTGAGGATATAAGTAATCCCAAGAGGATCTGTAGTATAAACCAAGGGAGAATGTGCAACAGGTGTCGTGTAAAGCAGTACACGAAGAACTGCGAAGTTTGTAAGTTGGATAAATATGACAGACACGCAAGTAAACCTAAACTTCAACCAACTCCTGTCCCAAGGTATTCGTGTGAAATTCTACACATTGTCATTTAGTTGCATCGTTAAGTTTTCTAAATTTGCCAAACTTTTCCACATTAAAAATCGATCTGCTATACATTTAAGAAACAAACTTGCAAAAGTCTTGCGTTATTTTACGGTACCTTGCATGACTGTGTCTGACAATGAAAGAGGAGTGAGATAAATGGACAGGTAGAAAGATTCCATTCAACTCTTATTGAGATATATAGGTGTTTATCGAGGGATATAAAGAATATCAGTCCAAAGGAATTAATTAATCTAGCAGTAGATCGATATAACAACAAAATACACTCGGTTATTAAGAAGAAACCGTCGGATATTTTTTTCAACAGATCTCAACGGTTTAATTATCAATAGTTGATAAATTTTCGCGATCAATTTAACGAGGACATTCGCGGCCTCATCGAACATAATCAAATGATGGGGAATGACCGCCATAATAGAAATAGGTCGGGTCCAGCCGAATTTAGGGAAAATCAAGATGTTTTAATTGAGGATAGACAAATTAAGCCTAAGCACAAACTCCTATACAAACAGCAGAAGGTGTCTGCCAAGGGACAAATCAAAAATATAAAAACGTAGAAGTATGTACCCTTGCAGTTACCCTGGAAATGATAGCAAAATAAGCATGAATGTAACCATTATTTGAAAATTGTAATCCTTTTAAGGAAAATTATATATATTTTTTTTCTAATAATTTGAAAACTATTGAAAAAAATTTTTTCTATATTTTTTAATCTAATGACAAAGAAAAAATATGAATTTACAAATTAATAACTTTATGAAGTTCAACAAAATTCTGATAAAAAAATGTTTTTCAATTTAAAAATTTGTAAAATGTTTTAAACCAAAATTAAGAGAATATTCATTAACAATCAATTACTTATATATATCAGGTTTTTTATATATCAATTTATATTATATTTTTATATGTACTATTTTTTGAAAATAAATACTTTTAAGCTTATCCAATTCTATGTATTGCACTCAAATTATAAGTATTGTAAGTTGCACGTACTAATTTATATTTAATATTTTTAAGTATTTTTTTACTTTCAATAAATGTTGAAAGCTTCAGCATTTTTGAGTATCGGTCACCGCTTGTAACGATCTAAGATGGAGAAGAATGGCTTATAAATAGATATCTGAACATCGTACATGTGAAACAACTTGAAAAACTCGAAAAGATACTCCGAACCACTGCAGACGTATTCACTGCCACTATTAAAAATGAAAAGGGCAAGGAAATGTTCAAATATCAACTCAAAAAGGCTTATTACCGAATAACAACAGTGAAAGAAATCGCAAGACACAAAAGATCTATAGATTGGGTTGGTTCTGCATGGAAATGGATAGCCGAAAACCCAGATGCAACTGATTGGAACAAAATTTTGGACAGCCAGCAGAAACTAATTGAAAACAATGAACAACAATACGTTGTGAATAAAAACCTGTTTAGATGAACTAGTACGGAAAATTACCTTATCGATCGATTTAACAATAAGGTAGTACAATCGGAATCATATATTGTCTATGAAGCATTATGCTAAATAATTGCGATTAAAGAATATTAATCACATTCAAAGTCTAGTGCGTCATGTAAATCTCTTGGGTCGAATACTACAATTTTCTTGTGTATTTTTGCAATAGGACATATGACCATGCCAGCATTAAATCACTTAAATCACTTAAAACCGGTCGCAAATTAATCAGCGGGACGCTAATTTTTAAGGAGGGGTGTTAACACATTATACTTCCACCAATATGTTAGGGCAATGACCCAACATGTCCACGCGTATACTATCAATTGCAAGCAATTCTTATTGGTAAGTGTGTTGCAATGCGAAACTCTTGCATTGCGAAATCATGGGAATGAAGTTGTTTATCCGTTCCCATTAAGTTCAGCTAGAATAGACATTTTTATTAAACTTAGAGTAAACATTTTTGTATTTTTTATAATTGAATTGACTTTTTAGTCAGTTCAATTCTAGGCTCAACGTAGTTAAGACTAATAAATTTCATATCTTAATAATTTCTGTGTTTCATTTAAAAAGGTGAGTTGGGTCGCATCGGTGGCCGAACTTTTATTTTTTTTTATAGCACGACTTTCGTCGTGCTTAACTTACATTTTTACAATGTGTTAATGAAATTTGCCATTAATAATTATTTTGGTACAAGAATGATTCCTATTAAAATTGGTTATTATCCGTTCATGTTTTCAGCTAGCCATCATACAAGTAGGATTTTAATGCTCATAAATGCCTTAAATATGCGGAACATAACTTTTTTGAAATTCGGCATATTTCGTGTCAAAATTTCGCGAATATCAATTTAAAATTAACTGACATTTGTCATACAAATACGATGGAAGCAATTTATAACGAAATTTATTATACACATAATACAGAAAACAAAACTAAAATAGCATTAAGTCACTAAAATAGCATTAACGCAAAGAAACGCAACTTGGCTAAATTTATCAAAATATCAAATGTAACTTTTCGGATATCTGTGAAAAACATGATTTCTTTTCAAAATGTAAAACCCAAAGAAATTAATAATTTTCGACTTTAATCTTCTAATGAATGAATTCTGCTGAACATAATAGCAAAATATTTTTGCAGAAACTAGCTGAAAATGTCTACTATCTAAAACTAGAGATTGGTTTTATTTTTATCTGAAATTCTCTATTGGCCAACATTATGGTTTCATGGCTGATTTAATCTTTAAGTTTGCTGCCTCAATCTTTTATAAAGAAGGGATGCCGGTTTCTTACACAAGAGCAAGTTTGCCTTCCCAATTAGGTTGGGATACCTCCCACCAGGTTCTTCAGGGTATCCACACGTATATCTGATTATAGTTGCATAAACAGTTTCTGCATGGTAAACCTACATCTTTTTAAGTGGATTTGTGGTGTGTCATCAACCTCTTCTAAGGTATACTTACTGCATAATTCTTTCATTCATGACTTCTTCCACGTTCTATTGGTACGCCATTGAAATTTTGCTGGATGCGAAATTGGAATCTATATCAGTATAGCATAGCTCTACTGCCACCTTCCTCCGTGCCACTTTGGTACATGTAGACTGCACCTTAGCCGACTTTTCGTCTGCCTTTATCTTTAGTGGTTTCTTTTTCGGGTTTTCGCCACCACCTGAAGATTTCACGTTGTCATCCCCTGTATGATTTACCGATGAGTTATTTTTAAGGATTTGGGAGCCGGCAGCAATATTGTATCTAGACTGCGGGGAGCTCTTCTTCTATCTGTAATTGTCAGCAAATTTCTGCTCCTATGGAGAGTGAATCATTATGCCACGTTATTGGATCAGAGTTTTCATTATGTTCTTCTTGACGCCTAATCAAGAATGGAAGCCAAGTTGTTAAACTTCGTGATTGTCTTTTTGGAGATAGTTGATAACGATGACTAGGGGCCTATTTGCACACCACCACTAGCCGCCAATACTGAATTTTTTTCTTACATTTTGACTTAATATATAGGTATTAACCTATCTTAGGTTTATTTGAAGAAGAAACTCAATTAAAAAAACAAATACTCAAAAAAAAAACATGTAATAGAATTGTTTTTATTTTCATTGAAATTTTTTACTAACACATTCTTATACTTAGGTTTTTTTGACAACAAACTTAGATTTTTGACAGCGGAATACATAACTATGTTAATCTATAGTTAAATCTAACAATGTTGGTAAAATATAATTGCGAAGTATCAAAAAAAAGTATCGAATTTTTAGAGGAATGCGAATTATGACTGAAAAACATTTATTGTAGAATTTACATATATTTACTAACCAGACTTCATAAATAGTGTAATTTTTTTCATATTTTTAGTTAATTGTTGGTAACTTTGGTTTAAGTTACGATCAAGCAAAAACTCAATTTGCTATTTGGTCTATCCTAGCTGCTCCTTTATTAATGTCTGTTGACCTACGCACAATACGCCCAGAGTTTAAGGACATTTTGCAAAATAAAAAAATAATTGATGTTGACCAAGATCCACTTGGTTTGCAGGGAAAAAGAATATACAAATACAAGGGTATAGAAATATGGTCAAAACCCATTATTCCAATATTCAACAAATTTTATTCATATGCTGTAGCTTTTATTAACAGAAGAACTGATGGAACACCGTCCGACATAGCTGTTACTTTGAAGGAACTTGGATTAATTTGTTCGTCAGGTTATCGTGTAGAGGTAAGTTAAATATTAATTTGTGTGACTAAATTAAACTTTTGTTTTCATCCAAGATCAAACTGAGAATATTCTGTAAATACCTACTTGTTTACGTATCTTATACATGTACCGTAACTGTTATAAATTTTATCATAAAAGTTAGACAGTAACATTTATTTTGTGATTTTTTCGTGCAAAATTAACAAAATAATAATAATAAATAATATAAAGGAATCCTATCATAGACATAATTATCTATCAAACAGGTTAAAAAAGTTAAAGTCGATTAGAAAATATTAAAGTTATAAGAAATTCTTCCGACTATTAACATTTTTAAACCACTTTCGCAAACAATGTACAGATAAATTTACATTTTTTAGAAATCTTAAAATAAAATGCAATTTTTAGTAAAATTTTAACTACAATTACTGAAAATTCATTTTCCTGCTTGGGTTTTTTTAAATCTTCAAGTTCAATTTTTTAAAAATTTTGTTAAACAATTAAAAAAAAAGGTTAGGTAAAATTATGATATTTTATAGGCAACACCATAGAAAGTTAAAATAAGAAAGAATTAGATCGATATGTGTTATAAGTTCGCCGCACCTTTGATTTTTTGCGGATTTCGACAAAACGGCATTTTTGCGACTTTTGTTTTGTAGAGTAAATTTGTTGTTGTATTAATATAATATTATAATGTAATAAGGTAATATAAATTGTTTAAAATATATTTCAAAATTTTTAACGAGTTCGAACAATGTTACCCTTAAAACAGTAAGGTCAAAAGTAAAATTTTGGAAGATATGATGATTTTAAAGAAAATATAACGAAAGAATATTTATTTTTTAAATTAAATTGCAAAAAAGCGTTCATAATAGAACCATTTTTTTCTAGATGAGAATTTTCATCTTGACCAAAGACTATGATATCGTCTATATAGACGAAACATATTCTCCCAATATGTTCTCTTAGCATATCATCTAATGCTCGCTGAAATGCTGCAGGAGCATTTTTCAAACCAAAAGATAATCGGAGAAATTTGTATTTTCCGTTATTTACAGAAAATGCTGTTGTCTCAATATCCTTTTCCCTGAGCGGTATTTTGTGGAACACGCTTTTCAGGTCTAATACTGAAAACCACTTATTCTTACCAAGTTGTGCTAAAACCTAGTTTATTTGTGGTATAGGATATCTGTCCGGTATATTCACACTATTTAATTTTCTATAATCCATGACCATTCTATATTTCTTCTCGTTGGAAGCATCCATTTTTTCGGTACCACCAATACAGGAGAATTGTATGGGGACCTGGATGGTCTTTTTATTCCGTGATCGAGCAATTCATTAATTTGTTTCTCGACTTCGTCTTTCATTGATAAAGGATATGGGTAACTTTTCGTATAAATTGGGTCGTCAGTCGATATCCTTATTTCTGCTTTCACGGTCGTAATAAATGTTAATTTTTCATCTGGTTCCGATAAAAGTGAAGAGTATGTTTTACATAGTCTCATTAATTTTAATGTCTGTTCGTTCTTTAAGTGATTTGTCCTTTTGTTGTTGTTTAATGTGTACCTTTATAGAATTATTAATTATCATATAATTTTGAGAAGTGTACATAATTGCTTTTAACCTTTTTAAAATGTCGTTACCTAGAATACCATGGAATGATTTCAGTGATGGCAATAGAAAGAATTTTAGGTTTTCTGATTGTACTCTAAATAGATTGATTAATGTATGATGGGTAATTGTAACCTTCCCACCAACGGAGTTTGGTTCATTAGGTATTGATTTTTTAACTGATTCAGGTTGAATATAATTTTTATTTGACCCTGTGTCGATTAAAAACCTAAATATTATACCATTTTCGTCTTTATACTAAAAATAAGGTAACGTTGAATTGCTTAATCTAAAAAATGAATATCCGCAAATTCGGTATATTCATCGTCCTCAGAAACATTGAAATGTTCATCTAAGTAGTCCGTCAGGTCTTGTATTCCTTCATCCTCTCGTGAAGATTCCCATGTATCTGTCTCATTGTAGTGTCAGGAACAATATGGTTAATTCTCTGTAATTTTCGCGGTTGGTTAAATTAGGCTGATTGGGGCAAAGGTCTAAGACCTGAAAATCTATTATCTGCTAGAGGGCGATTGATGTAATTTACTTTTTTGGAATACATAGTAGAATCAATGTCCATAGGGATTGGAGGTTTTGGTTGATTGAGTCTTGGTGGTGATAAATGGGATGGTTGGAAATTTTGTTGTTGTGGGTAATTATAATTTCTATTGTAATTTTGTCTGTACGGGTTATGGAAATTTTGTCCGTATGTGTTATGGGATTGATGTCCTTGAATGTTACGTAGATGCATACTAAATCTAGGCATAGAAGGTTGAGGAATATGTGCCAGTTGTGGATAGAATGTTTGGTTTGGGTTATTGTTAAATTTCCTGTGAGGAATGGGAGGCGGGATTCTGTTAGTGCCATTGGCCTGTTGTTTTCTAAATTGTTGGTTTTCCAACTTTAAGCACAAGTTCCCAGTAATCTTGGTAAATCGGCTCTTAGGCCTCTGACAAACGTGTCAAGAGCCTTATTCCTATAGTTTTTAGTCAACAAATAAATGACATCTTCACTCTAATCTAAACAGGCTATCTTGTTTAAAATTAGTGATAGATGGCCATAAATCCTTTTATAAAATTCCTGCACTGTATAATTACCTTAAATCATGGAGATTAATTGGTATTCGATTGTACCGAGGTCTCGTTGGTCTGCGTAATGGACTGTCAAGCATTTAATTATGCTTTTCCAGTTCAATGGAGTGTTATAATTTTCAAGAGCGATGTCAGCGTCGCACACAATTTTATTTCTGATAACGTTGAGTATGCCGAAATATTTTGCTGAACCTCTAAGAGGTTCATAAATATATAGTATTCTCTCCGTACTTTTTCTCCAAGAGCTAAATTCTGTCCTGTTCCCTGAAAATTCCCTAAGAGATCTTACTACGTCAGGTATATTATCTAAGTCCGTTAGGTCATTGTTACGGTCTATTCCCTGATATATTCTAGGTTCTGGTTCATTATGAGAAGCTTGTTCTTCTAACAGTATTCTACGTACTCTATTTGCAATATTGGCTTCCTGATCTTGTACTAAGGCATTTTGAGCTTGGGGTGGTGGAGGCGGATGATTATTAAGCATTGGGGGCCGAATTAAGTTATTTTGATTTGCCATTACAGATTACAAATTTTACTATTATTTAATTCTTTTAAACCTTTTTTCTCAACTTTATTGGAAGTATTTAATATTGTGTTTAAATCTAAATTATTTAATTAATTCTATAGATAATTTTATTATAGTATATATATATATATAGTTGTTATATTCCTTAATGTTCTGCTGGAGGATGTTAGGCGTTGTTTTAACACAAATATTGTTTTCAGTTGTTGCGATTTAAAAATTTTGTTAGTTAATTTTTTATTTTAATTGTTGCTTTTGTTTTAAATTTTTTCCAGTGCAGTTTTCTTTTATTTTTTTGTTAAAAAAATCTGTGGCGTTTCAATGCTTTTGCTTTGTTCTTTTTTGACGTTTCTTTTAATTTTGATTGTTTATGGAAGTTTAAGTTTTTATTAAAATCGTTAGTTTCACAAGATTTTTGCTTAACTTATAAATTTAAATACTATATTTTAAATTTTATTTTCAGGTCTTGTTTGGTTTTATTTTATATTATTTAACTTTTTACTTATTGAGTTTTGTTTTAATTTATTTTTAATACTTAAATAATTGTTTGTTTCAATATGTTCACTTTACTTCCTTTTTAGTCCTTATTAACTTATAATTTATTTTAATTTTAAATGGTTCACTTTTAATTAGTGCTTTAGTTGGGCGCCAATTAAAGTAAATGAAAATACTTTATTGATTGAGTACTTGACTGCAACTGCCTTTATTTTATTATTTCTTTAACTTTACAATTTTGGTTGTTTTAGTTTTTTGCATATTATAACTATTCTTATTGTTACTACATGTTTTTCTTAGTAAATGAAAACTTTGTTTTTTTTAACAAATTTGTATGTTTATTAAACTGAATTTCGATTGCAGACATTTGTCAGCAATATTATAATTCAAAAGGTAAGTTAAAAAGTAATTTAATAATTCGCGGAAAAAGTAAGTAAATGAATTTTTAATTTTTTTATTGATTGTAAAGCTAATTTTAGTTTTTTATATAATAAAAAATTATGAAAAAATCGATCTTTCATGGAATTCATGATATATAAAATAAATTTCACAAATTTATAAGCATCAGTAAATTAAAATATTTTGCTATTAGAATATTAACAAATTTACTTCAGTAATTTTTAATTAACTATGTATGAGCATACCTAACAATGTAAGACAATGTATTTCATCATTAAAGTCAAAAACCTTACATATTTTCCTACTTAATATTAAAACATAAAATATAAATATATATAGTCAATCGCATAAATATGTAAACGATCCGTACATACTTTTAAAAATATGTGTAAATATGTTGGTTTTCAACTTCATAAAAATATAAAGACATCCCACTGAACATCTTCTTTCGAAAAGTTGATTAAAGAATTAATTCTTTCAAACTCAAATATCTATATAATTTTTCTATAATATAAAATTAAGAACAAATTATCCATGACCATACCTAACAAAATCAAACGTATTTGTTCATTAAAGTCAAAAAGGTTATTTTCATAAAAAAAAAATTCTAATTTCAATCTTCATACCTAATAATATTAAAACATAAGAAAATTTATAAAAGTTTGCCAAAAATTATTTAAAATAAATTCATCGGTTTTGAATTTCATAACAAATACAAAAATATTCCAGTCATCCAGCATTCAGTTTAATATGCATATTAAGTACACAAAAAAGCAACCATATGTCTTATTACAATATATTAAATATACCACTAGGCCCACCAAAATCAAATAATATTTTTTTAAAAGAGTATGACATATTCCTGCTTATTACTATACATACATATGTATATATAATACATACATACATACGTACATACATACATACAAATAACCAAAAGTTTTAATTAAAGTTGAAAATTTATTAATTTCGAATTATGTATTTAAAATTCTATAAACTATTAAAAATTATTATGTGATGATGCATATAATCTACAATTCCAACAAAATTGCAAACAAAAATATCTGAAGTCATTTGAAGTTTTTTCGCTGATACAGCACGCGTTTTCACAACTAGTGGGAATGAGATTCTGCAATTTGACTGCTAAAGTAGCTTCTTTACATGAACTGTCTACCGTACGACTTTCCAGGGGTACAAAAATTCAACGTAGTATTTTTTTGTGTGCAAAAATTGGTCCTGAAGGTACATAAACATACTTATATTTTCATTATTGTCAAAACTTATCCAAATAAAAAAAAACAAATCTCAAGTTTATTTTTCCACTTTACAAAGACAAAAATAACTAAAAATACTCAAACACTACATACCCAAGTCATCACAATTAAAAATTCAAAAAAATTAAAATAATTTTTTTTCTCCCTATTAAATTGTTTGTATGTACTTTAACATAACTACATACATATTATTATACAAAAATAAATACATTGGTTTTCAATTTCATAAAATGCTAAAATAAAACATATAAAAGAAAGCATTACAAAAATAAATTCATCGGTTTTCAATTTCATAAAAACAAATTCCTCTTCAAATTCTTATTCAAAATTCCTCTTCATTCCCAAAAAAAAGTTTGTGTATAAAGAATTTACTTTCATTGATTTTAGTTCATAATATTTAAGAATAATGTCTTAAATACTAACACTTTTTTACATTTTTTGAAATGAATCAAAAGTCAAGAAAACTTAAAATAAATTGTTTAAATTTTCATTTATATTTTGAATTTGTAAAAAAAATTTTGGGTTTTTAATGATTTTTAGCTACATTATGGGAACAGAACAAAATTTAATTTTTTATGAAAAAAGTTTAGTGAAAAAAAGTCATGTTCGATTCATAACATTTATGAAAAAAATTTCAAATATATGAATTTTTTTCTCTGTATTGAAAACAAAAACAACGTTTCAATTTCATAATAACAAAATCCTCTTCAAATTTGTTCAAAATTCCTCTTCATTGAACACAAAAACAACGTTTCAATTTCATAACAACAAATTTCACTTCAAATTCCCCTTCAAAATTCCTCTTCACTGAAAACAAAAAACACATTTTAATTCCATAAAAACATATTCGTTTTCAAAATTCCTCTTAAAAATTTTTCCTTATGGAAATCCCATAAAAAGCGGTCCGAACCTATATATTTATACTACTTATATCAACATTTACATAAATAATTTCAGAATTATTATTTTGGTTATTTTTTCTAATTTGGTTACTTTCTTCAAAATTTTGGTTACAAAAAATGTTTACCGAGCACACTAAACCGAAAATAGAGCAACGCATATAATTATAATCTGTGGCTAAGTGGTTATCGTATTAAAATGTCAAAAATAAGATGACAAACATAAAAAAAATAATAATAATATTAAAATCAAAAAAGTGTAATAAAATAGTCAGTTAATTTCCTAACCTATAATTATCAAAGAAGAAAAAAAAAAGAAATAAATTAGAAAACAAATTTAAAAAATTTAATTTTAAAATTCCCTCCCTCCTAGGGCATGCACATGTTAAAAAGGTAGTTCATACGTAACCAGTTAAAATGTTCGTCCAGTAGCTGACTCTTTGTAGCCAGAAAAAGTAACTCCAAATATTAAATTTTCTGAACTGTCCACTTGCTTGTCACCTTGTAGTAGTAAATGTGACGATTGGTTATGTTCTAGGATATGCCCATGATAAAATAGCTACTTACAGTTGGAAAAGTAATCAGTGGTGACCAGTAGTAGGGAAATGGGAAGGCAATAGTTGTTTTTGTTTTTAATGAGGAGGAAGAGGAATTTTGAAGAGCAAATTGTTTGTATGAAATTGAAAACCAATGAATTTGTTTTTGTAATTTTTTTCTTGTGAGTGCATTAATAGGAGGAAAAATTGTTTTGCATTTTATGAAATTGAAAACCAATGTATGTATGTATATATGTATGTATGTATTTATGTAATTATGTTAAAAGTACATACAAACAATTTAACAGGGGAGACAATTTTTATTTATTTATTTTTTTTTTGCACTTTTAATTGTGATGAAATTAAAAACTGATGACTTGTATAAATAGTGTTTGAGTATTTTTGGTTTATTCATCTACATATTTTTATATGGTTATTTTTGTTTTTGTAAAGTGGAAACTTGAGAATTGTTTTGTTTATATGGAAAAAAAATAACTTTGTGTAAGGTTCTTTGACATTAATGAAGATATATTTTATGTTGTTGAGTATGGTCATGATTAATATTAAATATTCTAATAACAAATTAAGGGGAGTATTTTTTATTCACATTAAACATTTTTCATATCTAGAATATGTTTAAAATTAGTTTAAGGCTCAATATTTATGTATTTATAATGTTTTCTCAATTTGAAATGATTAATTTGAATATTCTAATAACAAACTATGGGAGTATATTTTATTTACATAATTAGTTTATAACTCAATATTTCTATATGAAAGCTAAATTAATATTTTCTCTATTTGAAATATTAAAGAGAAATACTCAAAGTATTCAATTTACTTATTTAAATATAAAGGAGTATTTTTTAAATTTGTATAAAAAGAGGAATCAAATCATATTTATTACCATTTGATCTGAGGAATACTTCAAAGTATAGTTAGCAGAATGGTAAGCTATCACTATTGTAAAATGCATTTAACTTTTCATGTATTTATATATATATTTTTTTTTTTAGATGTATGAACAAATTATTAAATTGGCTCTTGGTATTAAGGCAGAGTATACAAAAATTGATGATATTGCCTTACATGAGCCATTCAAAATTTTAAAATTTGAGTGGAAAGAAACACAATATGGATCAAAAGTTATCACATATTTAAATAACAATAAATGGTTTTATCTTCCGCAACGGTTCATGAAATTTTTAAACAAGGAAGATCCCAATTTAACGCAATTGAATGATAAAAACTGGACTATTATTTACAAAGGTCATCAATCTTCAAAAAGGTCTCATTAATACAAAATTCGCATGTAAGCTTCTGTTTGTCCATGTTTGAAGTAATTTTTAATTAAAAATTATTTTATTAATACACCTATGCATTAAGAATTATTCTTTAAATTTAATAATTGCTGGTGAATTAAAAGTGTTTAACGAAGCAAAATACTTTTCCGTTAAAAAAATAAAAACATTTTGGTAGGAATATGCATACATAAGTGTGTATCTGTATGCGTAAGTGTATAAAAATGTCAAACCTTTAATCAATATTTAAATATATGTTTTTTTTCATTAGTCTGTTGACTTAATTAAAAGTGATTACACGTAAATTTTTAACAATATGCCTTCTTATAAATGTAAATATTGCAAATCAATTTTTGTGGAAAAAGAAATGCTTGAAGGACATGAGATCCTTCATTGTTCGGAATGTTGGAAATGGTTTTCAAAGGAAAAACATCTAAAGGAGCATGAAAGGACTCATGCCAGCACATCCCATGTCAGTGGTAGAAGTGAGCCTTCTACTTCTAATAAATTTAGTTGTGTTAAAAGCGCTTTCAAAGAAAGAATTCTGACATGCCTCTACAGAAACCAAAAAGAGGAAATTCTGCATCCTCAAGAGTTTTTAGAAGATGTAAACCATGATATTTTTGAAATTTTGGAGAACGCTATAAATAAAAACATAACATTGAAATACAATTTAGAAGTGGAGTGCGAATATATTAAAATTGTAGAAGATGAAATAATGCTAACCACCATAACACATAGAACAAAAATGTCACTTTTAACCATAAGTGATAGTATTGAAGAATCTTTGAAAGCACAATACACGTATATATGTAAAAAAATGTCAGAATTCCAGGAGAGGGATAGTGGATGGTCCCTAATACGAATGAAGCACTTGCAAATAAATATAAATAAGGCTTCATTCATTAGAGGCTCCAAATATATTCCATTACCACATTGGATAAAGAAAAAAGATGCTTGTTTCAACTATCCAAATGATGATGAATATTGTTTCAAGTGGTGTATCATCGCTTCATTCTTATATAATGAAGCAAATGGATTTGTGAATTGTAAGGGATTTGGAAATATTAAAATAAATGAGGAGAAAATATGTGTGGAAAATGAAGTGCTAAATTTTGAAAAACTTCAATTTCCAATGAAGTTAAAAGATATAAAGATATTTGAAAGCAAGAATGAACATGTTAGCATAAATGTATTTGGCTGCGAAGGTAATACTATAGTTGGACCGTATTACCTCACATCTGCAGTAAAGAATCACCACATAAATCTTCTTCTTCTTATGGACGAAGAATGGTGTCACTACGTTTATATTAAAGATATCGGAAGGTAATTTAAATAAAAATTAGCTACATATTTTATAAATTAAATTATTATTATTCAGATATTTCAGATTAGTAAGATCAAGTTTAACTTCCCACCATGGACGGGTTTTCATTTGCAACGCATGTCTGCAGTACTCTCCAAATGAGAGGATAATGGAAGATCATTATCTTAACTGCAAAAAAGTAGTACCGAAAATGCCAGAGGGTGATAATAACATTTTATATTTTAAAAATTATCAGAAGGAGTTAGATGTACCGTTCGTTATATATGCTGATTTTGAGACGTATTTGGAGAAAATTGATAACGAGCAAGTAAATATACAAAAACATATAGCTTGTGCTTTTAGTTATTATATTAAGTGTAGTTTTAATGACAATTTAGATAAGTTTAATATTTATTTTGGTAATGATGCTCCTACAATATTCATAGAAAATTTAATTAATGACGCAAAAGAAATTTACGGAAACTATTTAAATAAGGACGTACCAATGACAGCACTCTCCAATGATGAAACAATTTTGTATAACCTCTCAACAATTTGTCACATATGTAAGCAAATTTTAGGAGCGGACAAAGTACGGGATCATTGTCATTTAACTGGCAAATTTAGAGGAGCAGCCCATAGCTCATGTAATATTAATTATAAAATAGCCAAATTCATACCAGTATTCTTTCATAATTTTTCCTCCTATGATTGTCACTTATTTATGAAAGAACTTTCACAATTTGAGGGAGATATAAAGGTAATTCCTCTCAATAAAGAATTATATATATCGTTATCAAAGTTTATAACAGTTGAAGAAAATCAGGGATTTGAAATTCGGTTTTAAGACTCTTTTCGTTTTATGGCCTCCAGCTTAGAATCTCTAGCCAAAAATTTAAATGACAGTGATTTTCAAATTCTAAATAAAATTTATAATCAAAAACAACAATTTGATTTACTCAGAAGAAAAGGAGTATTTCCTTATTCTTATATTGATTCGATGGAGCGCTTTAATGAAACTAATCTTCCTGCTAAAGAAAAATTTTATAATATTTTAAATAATTCGCATTGTTCTGATGAAGCTTATGATCACGCTAAATCGGTTTGGACAACTTTTAAATGTAATAACTTGTTAGATTATACTAAATTATATTTAAAAACAGATGTTCTCCTCTTAACAGATATTTTTCAAAATTTTAGAAGTATCTGTAAAAGTATATACAAACTTGACCCATGCCAATATTATACTGCTCCAGGTTTATTGTGGGATGCGATGTTAAGAACAACTAACATAAGGTTAGAACTTTTAAGTGACGTCAATATGTATAATTTTATACAAGACGGTATTAGAGGAGGACTGGTACAATGTTCAAAGAGATAATCTAGAGCAAATAATAAATATTTAGAAGACTTTGATAGTAGTAAGCCTTCAGAATATTTAATGTATCTAGATGCTAACAATTTATATGGTTGGGCCATGTCAGAATATCTCCCATATGGAGAATTCGAATGGATTTATGATGATGCGGCTTTAGAAGATATTGATGTAACTACAATATCGGATACATCTGATATTGGATATTTTTTGGAGGTAGATTTAGAATATCCACACTATTTACATGAATTTCATAATGATTTACCCTTTTGCCGAGAAAATAAATTTGTTGGTAAATCTAAATGTAGGAAGCTGATTGCAGACCTAACACCAAAAACAAAATATCAGATCCATTATAGAGTTCTTAAACAATGTTTAAAGAATGGACTGATATTAAAAAAAATACACAGAGCATTAAAATTTCGACAATCTCCATGGTTAAAAACATATATAGATTTGAATACATACCACAGAACAAGAGCAAAAAATGCTTTTGAAAAAGATTTTTTTAAATTATTAAATAATTCTGTATATGGAAAAACTATGGAAAATGTTCATAAACGCAAAGATATAAAAATTGTTACAGATTGGGAAACAATAAGGCGTAATCATTTAGGAGCTAGAGCATTAATTTCAAAGCCTAATTTTTCGAGTATAACTCAATTTTCAGAAAACATGTTTGCAATTCAGTTAAAGGTTATGCAAATAACTTGTAACAAACCAATTTATTTAGGCTTTGCTGTGCTGGAACTCTCAAAATGGAAAATGTATAATTTTCATTATCAATACATGAAACCAAAATTTCAGTCTAATTTAACATTGAATTATATGGATACAGACTCATTCATATACACTATACATCAGAGCATCATCCCAATAACGCATTTAAACTCCCAATATTAAATAAGAAAGTTCTAGGCATGATGAAAGATGAGAATAGCGAAAAAATTATGAAAGAATTTGTGGGACTTCGATCAAAAATGTATTCATTCAAAACGGTTGACATGGAGGAAGTAAAGAAATCTAAAGGAGTTAAAAAATCATGTATACAAAATTTATCAATAATAGACTACAAAAGGTCATTATTTGAAAGAAAAATAATTTCTGATACAATGCATACATTTAGATCGAAGTTTCACCAGTTGTATACACAAAAATTACATAAAGTTGTTTTGAGTTATGCGGATGATAAAAGAATTATTGCTTCTGACCAAATAAATACTTATGCGCGAGGACATTTTAGACTTCAAAGTGACTTTGATAACTTTTTTACAGAGATAGATGACGATATTTTCTTGAATATTGATATTGAGTATATAGAATTTTTAAAAGATTCATCAGATGATGAATATTTAATGAATGTAGATGTTTAAGTTGTACATTTAATAATTTAAATACTTTCATATTTTTTAATTTTATTTAAAGTTTACATAAGTAGAACTTCAAATGTATTTATTTCTATTGAATAGAGTTAACTCCTTAAGATATTATAAAAATATATTTTTTAATGAAAATGACACTGATATTTATGTTATCACAATGAAACAATAATAAATATATGTCTTTATTATATAATAAATGTGTTTTATTTTTAAATATTTTTCCATTGTACATTTTCTATTTCGTAATCTAACTTTTTACGATTTCTAGTTAGTCGAGGAGAATATTAATATGGTAAAGTTGATTGCTTAAAATTTTTGTGATTTTCATCCTTTGACAATATTCTTATTTTTGGTGTTCCATTATTTGAAAAATGTTTAAGTCGTTTAGCTGCTGAAGAGGCAGAAGTATGATTAAGTTTTTGTAATTTATATCCATATCAATTTCATCATAATTTTCATTAGTATAAATTTCCTCAGGTAAATTTATATTAGATTGTGTTCCTACACTACTTGACTCTGATTGCATTGTTTGAGTTTCCATATTTTCCTAGTTTGTGTTTCATTATCACGTAGGTTACTAAATTTAGAACTTTTAGTTTGATGAGAAGGTGATATTTGGCTTCCAATTAAATATTTGGCTAATTCTTGTTTAATATAATACCATTTATTAATATCTTTTAGTGTGTGTGAACTATATATTGGTATTAGTTTTCGATGTAGATAATTGGAATCAGAATATTTAATTTTAAATTTATCGTAAGTTGATGGATTAAGAACTATTAATTTGGATAAATTATTTGACATTTTCTAAAATTTTTTCAATAACTCCACTTAAAACGGATGAAATAATAATTGGTAGAAATCCTCCTTTTTGAATTAGATGTTTCTATAGATTTTTCCTCTTTTGTTTCATTGAGGTTTCTGGTGAACAAACTTTTCTAAAGAATATGTTTGTTCTCCTTCAACAGTTTTAGGTTCGAGGTCATTGTTTATATTTGCAAATATTAAATAGTGATTTTTATTGAAAATATCCGTTCTAAATCTTAATGCGTTGTGTATTTGTTGAGTGAGATCAATTAATAAATAACCATGAGCCTGCAGCGTACAGTTATTATATACATCAACCAGAGCTTTTGAGTTTTCTGGGTATACTTGGCGAGCTAAATATTGAAATTGTAACTTGTCCCTAGGATTTTTAAACATAACTATATATTTAGAGTTTAAAGAAATATCTCTGGAATAAGCACCTTTATGAAAAATGTTTTGTTTTACTAAAATCACAGCTAAATTTCTATGATGAGATCCCTTAGTAAAAAGTTCACACACTTTTTTATTAGATGATTCAAGCATTAAATCATCCAAAATTATTAAAACCGATTCATTTTCTGCAGTAGCAAAATCCTCTGGAATACCATGTATAAACTCTACATTGTTAATTCTCGGAAGAGAATTTTTTTCTGCAAAACACCAAATAACACGATCTATGTTTTTAGATATTAAATGTTGATTTTTTATCAAATTCATAATAAATGTGGATTTCCCACAACCAGAGGGACCACAAATCATCATAGTGAATGGATATATAAACTGTTGAAACATGTTTACACTTTAGTACACGACATTTAAATGAAGTGAAGCATTAACATTCTATAAATATAAATATGAGTAAAAGAATTCTTGTTGATGAACTACATCGTCAAGCGAGAAAGAGCTTTCAGCGCCGACGATTTATTCAAAAGGGTATTTTAGATACATGGCAGATTGACTTAGTGGAAATGATACCGTATGCAAAATTTAATAGAGGTTTTAAATATATGCTTACTGTAATTGATGTATTTTCAAAGTATGCATACGCATTACCACTAAAAACTAAAACAGGAATAGAAATTTCGAAAGCATTAAAACATATTATAAAATTAAACAAAGGAAAATATCCCAAAAATATCCATTCTGATCAAGGGAAAGAATTTTATAATATCTATTTTAAAACTCTTATGAAAGAATATGAAATTAACCATTACAACACTTTTTCAAGTATGAAGGCATCAATAGTTGAACGTTTTAATAGAACTTTAAAAAATAAAATGTGGAAACAATTTAGTATGCAGGGAAATTATAAATGGATAGATATATTAAATAAATTGTTGAAAGAATATAATTCTTCATATCATCGTTCTATAAAAACAGCACCCAATTCAGTTAATAAGAAAAATGAACAGAAACTTCTTAATACTGTATACAGTAATTTGAAGGTTTTCAAAGGAGGAAAATATAAATTAAATGATTTAGTTCGCATTAGTAAATATAAAAATCAATTTGAGAAAGGATATACACCAAATTGGTCTACAGAGGTTTTTAAGATAAACAAAATTTACGTAACCAATCCTATAACATATCAACTTGCAGATTTTAATGGAAATATAATTAAAGGTGGATTTTATGAAGAAGAATTGTTAAAAACAAAAGCCCCAAACATTTTTTTGGTAGAAAAAATTTTAAAGCGAAAAGGAGAAAAACTATTAGTAAAATGGCTTGGTTTCGGAAAAGAATATAATTCATGGATTCATCAGAACAATATTAGTAAATAATATATGTATAACAAACAACATACTATATTAATCATTCTTTTTAAAGATGGCTTCAAGTATACAAGAAGAAAATATTTATGTTACTTTATTAAGTAATAATTCAATGGATATTTATAAAAATACTCCAAACACTTTTACAAATTTGTTAACACAATCTCTAAATTTGGATGATCACTGGGTAGTTGGATTATTAGATATTTCATTTTCATTACTGGAAAGAAATAATCAAAACATTGCCAAACGTAGAAAACGAAATACAATTTCAAATGTCGACACACAAGCTATAGTACATGGAAAAACAAAAATATTGAAGCATAGTGCAAATAATGAATATGAAGAATAAAATGTCACGAACTCTTAGAAAGCTCTAATGATTTTATGATAACAAACCGCAATCTGAATAATAAAACAAAACTTTTGAATAAATTAAGTGATACTCCAAAAAGTAATGTATCCACAGAAAAAAAGATTTAAGTGATAAAAAATCAGATCCTTTAAATAAGTTAAATAATGATATCTCACAAACAAATTTAGCAACAGAAAAGAAAGTCAACGAATTTGATTCTTATACTAGTAGAGATGAATTAGAAAACGTTGAAAAGGATTCCATTTTAAAGTCAACAAACCACATTCTGCACAAATCTTTAACCAAATTTTCAGATAATTTGACAAATTATTTTACTAAAGTCTTTTCACCAGATATAAATGAAATTGTATTTATTTACACTGATATAATTAAACCACGATATGTAGGTAATAAAAAAACTAAATGTTTGAAAATATTTTCAATATCCACATTGAAAAATTATATTCATTTTAATAGAATTGAATATTTTCCTATTGAATCTTATAACATTAATAATATATCTATAATGATTCGAAATGATGAAGGAGGAATAATAAGCTTGAATGAATTCATACCAGTTTATTGTACTCTACACTTTAAAAAATATATAAAATAAATGTTTAGTAAAATTTTAAATCATTTTTGTAATAACCATGGATGTGATGTATACAAATTATTATAATAATCAGTCTGGAAATAATGTTCAAAATATTGGTGAAATATATCATACACCAAGGTTTGTGCAAATATTCTATTTAATCAAGGGAGAAAAATTATGAATAATATCAAAGAAGCTACTATTGAAAAAATAAAAACAGTGCAGAAAGGTAAAGGGAAGCATATAAAACTTAAACGCTTAAAACAAAAACCGCATAATAAATCCAAACGTTGTAGAGGAAAGAACTTTAACGATATTTTTGGAAATTTAAAATGTCGGGATTTATAGAATGTATGAAAAGTGAATTGGATTTATTTGAATCTCCCCCAATTCAAACTAGTGTAATTAAAACAGAAGAAATATGTTATAATCCAATTGCTTCATTGGATAACTCTAGTACAATTGAATTTGTATCATTGGGGAATAGAGATCTTAATAGTATTTATCTTAGACTAGTGCTTGAATTCAAAGGAACTGGAGGCGTTGTTAATAACTTGTTGCATTCCATATTTAGGAATTGTACAGTTCATTTCAATAATAAAAGTGTATCTCAACCTGACAACAACTATCACTATAGAGCATATATGGAAACATTACTCAATTATGGAAATGATGCTAGATCTACCCATCTTGAATCGTGTGGTTGGGCTACTGATGTGAATAAAATTAATTCATTAATCGATAAAGAAAATCCCGGTTTAGATAAAAGAAAAAAATTATTTAAGGATGGGAAAAAGGTGGAGCTTTTCGGAAAACTTCATGTAGATGTATTTAATCAACAAAAGTACTTGCTTAATAATGTTGATCTTAAGGTCACATTAAATTTGGAGAAACCAGAATTTTATATTTTAGAAAGTGGGGATAAAAATGAATCTTATCTAAGAATACATGAAGCTAATTTATATATAAATCATCTTACTATCAATAGTAGTATATTAATGGCACATCATAATGTATTACAAAGCAAAAATGCAATTTATCCATATAAGAGAGTAGAAATTAAGACCTTCACTATACATCCAGGAAACCATTCATTATCTCTAGATAATGTTATACTTGGACAATTACCAAATTTCTTAATTTTTGGAATGGAGATAGAAAAGAAAATCCATACAACTTTCAACATTTTAATTTACAAAGATTTAATTTGGTTGTTTATGGAGTACAATTTCCAGCACAGCCAATAGAATTTAACTACAACAATGGTGGAATATTAAGCACTTGTGGTTATCAAACCCTATTTAAAGGTACCGGAATCCATCATTTTGATAAAGGTCATCAAATTACAAAGGAACTTTTTGATAGCGGATTTTTTTTACTAGCTTTTGATTTAACACCAGATCACAATTATAATTCTAATTGTGGAAATTTAATAAATCAAGGAACTATTCGAATAGAAGGACGTTTCAGGTAACCCATAACAGAGGCAATTACCTGCTTAGTATATTGTGAATTTGACAGTATAATAGAAATTGATAAGTCTCGCACTATAATTCAAACGCTATGAACTCAATAAATATTATAAATACTTTAAATTCAAATAATTATACAAAATATAAATTTAAAGGAGTTTTTGCGAGCAATAAATTACCCAAGACACCTGTTACAAAACCATTATTTTACATAGCCAACACTGATCCATCTTATAAGCCTGGACAGCATTGGGTCGCTTTTTATTTCCCTGAAAATAAACCAGCAGAATTTTTTTGCTCTGCAGGTCAACCTCCAATAAAACCATTTATTTCATTTCTAAACCGAAATTCTAAAACATTTGTCTACAATAAAATGCGAATTCAAAGTGAATCATCAATGTTTTGTGGTGTTTATTGTTGCATTTTTGTTTATTTAAGATGTAAAAATTTTACTTTTAATAAAATTGTAAATATTTTTAATTATTTTAATTTACATGAAAATGATATGTTAGTTTTAAGTTTATTTAAATACTTTTATTTGTTTTTATAGAAAATAAAAAATAAATAAATAAATAAGAAAGATATATATTATTTTGTTTTTATTCCAATTTCTTTTTCCACATTTGGTAAAACTTCCAGGAGAATTTTATCACGACCATCATGCAATGCGAGGAATAGTGGAATGTCTATAGGCGGCAGTATTAAGATTTCTTGAATTTCAATTTGACCCTTGTTTGAAATATAATTTGATTCAATTTTAGTGTTGTTGGATGTACTCATTATTCTGAATATGTTGTTCTTGATAGATAGTCTATTATTTACTAAAATTATTTCTAAAATTCAAAATTCATAAGACCCTTACCAAGTTCAAACTTGCAAGAAGTTATTGTAAAAAAAAACAAAAAAATTTTTAAAGTTGTATTATTTTTTATTTATTATTATTTTTTTAAATTAACATATTTAAAATTAAAAATATTTTCCATATTTACTTATTTTAGACGTTTAGATAATAAATAATATCTTTTTATAAAATCCTCTATTTTGTTTATAAGTTGTATATGCTTTCTACAGTTACAAGTATCAGGACCAACGTTTGCTTTATCATCCGACCATGAACAGTTTTTGAAGTGTAATCCATATTTAGATGATATAGGTTCTTCATTATAATTCCCAGTTTTATTAATAAGTGCCAAATACTCTTTCAGTGTTTTTTGATGTTCAACAAAAATTAAACCATCAAAATTTTGAAGAAATTTTTGAATTTTTGTATGTAACATCTTTATTATAAAGCTTTCTTTTTACAATTAGTTAGTTTTTAAAAATCATGATACTTATATACTAGTTAAAAAATTTTCTTTATTAAGAATTTCTTGGAATTTTACTATTTTCCCAACTGAAATATGGTTGAGAATTTGGGATGAAAAACTCTCCCACTTCGTCTTCTCCAGCGGAGTTTTCGCTGACTACCTCTTCCAATTCCAAAACATATAAACCATTATCTAACTTCCTCCTTAAAGTAAACTGTTCATTATTAACTCCATCTATTACTTTATCTTCCAAATTATTATATCGTTTGGGAAGATATAACATTCCCTCTTCAAGCTCTGCCATCACCACATTTCCATATTTATTCTTATGGCGGAACATACTTAATACCTTATATGGCTTTGATGGTAGTAAATCCTTTGCTGCTAGATATGGTCTTGTTTTTAATTTATTGAAAGCCGCAACAATATCAGCATTTGTAATCTTATTTGATTCCATTTTTGTTCCGCCTTTTAAAAAGTTTATTAACTGATTGAAATAATTTTACTTCAGACAATTATATTTATATCTAATATAATTTATCTCCAAAGAAGAGTAATTTGGGTATATCTCTTAATATTTCAAATTGAGAAAATATTATAAATACATAAATATTGAGGCATAAATAAATTTTAAACATATTCTAGATATGAAAACTGTTTAATGTGAATAAAAAATACTCCCCTTGATTTGTTATTAGAATATTTAATATTAATCATGACCATACTCAACAACATAAAATATATCTTCATTAATGTCAAAGAACCTTACACAAAGTTATTTTTTTCCATATAAACAAAACAATTCTCAAGTTTCCTCTTTACAAAAACAAAAATAACCATATAAAAATATGTAGATGAATAAACCAAAAATACTCAAACACTATTTATACAAGTCATCAGTTTTTAATTTCATCACAATTAAAAGAGCAAAAAAAATAAATAAATAAAAATTGTCTCCCCTGTTAAATTGTTTGTATGTACTTTTAACATAATTACATAAATACATACATACATATATACATACATACATATATATATATATATACATACATACATTGGTTTTCAATTTCATAAAATGCAAAACAATTTTTCCTCCTATTAATGCACTCACAAGAAAAAAATTACAAAAACAAATTCATTGGTTTTCAATTTCATACAAACAATTTGCTCTTCAAAATTCCTCTTCCTCCTCATTAAAAACAAAAACAACTATTGCCTTCCCAGTTCCCTACTACTGTGACCTAAAGTAGTCGGTAAACTAACTAGTTGGGGACAGTAACCAAAAACTTCTGGGTAAAATGGCATTTAGCTTAAAGATCGTGAACAAAACATACTAAATTGAGTAAATTCAAAGTATGTATACATTGGGTTTAGTTAGATAGGTAAATATTAATGACACTGCCCAAATGGGGGTCATTTGGGTGGCTTACCCGAACTAGTTACTTGACAGACTACATTAGGTCACCATTAGTCACTTTACTAACTACGTGACTAGTCACTTCAACATTAGCACAGGGCTGCCAGATTCGGGGTTTTAACCCCAAATTTGTGGAATTTTTTTCAGAAAAGGATGAAAATTTTAGTTTGCGGATGGGAGAATTTGTTAGCGATATCTAAAGTATCTTGGGGATTTTTTTCGGGGAAATTATGTAATAATGATATATTAAAAATAGCGGATACATTTAAAAAAACTGGGTTTTGAAACCGGTTTTCGATTTTCTAAAGCCCTTATATAAGCTAGAGACTTCGTTTTTGCAAAATAAAGTCGGAAATTTTTTTCTGAATTTTTCTGCTGAAGAAATGAGCTCAGTTATTAGATTTTTTGAAGCTCCGATATAAGATATAGGCCTTATTCTTGCATAAAACTATCAAAAATATTTTTTTCGAATTTCGGCTTCTCCTCCAAACCCTTTTTATACCCATCACCACAGGTTTAAAGGGTATATATAAGTTTGTCATTCCGTTTGAAATTTCCGCAATTATCATCGGAGAGTAAAAAAAGTAGACATTTTCTGGATCCTTATAAGAAATGACATCAATAGGACGATGTCCGTCTGTCCGTATATATATATATATATATACATTTAGATATATATATATATAAATATATATATATATATATATATATATATATATATATATATCGATTTTTCCAGAACTTTTCTATCGAATCCGAATTTTTCCGCTAAAAAAATGAACTCAATCGGTCCATTAGTTACAGAGATATCGGGAAAAATTCATTTTTGACAGATATTTAAGTCCTAAATAAGTCACGGACTGAGTTCTTTTATTGGTCGATCACAAGTATTTTCTTTGAATTTCGGGTTTTTGAATCAGCCAAATACGTTCATAAACAACCGAATTATTAGTTGACGTGTTTTTTTATTTCTACTTCCCTTACAATTGTTGTTTTTATAGGTACTGAGAAATAACAACAGCAATAAATTTAGTCATATTTGGATTTTTTTAAGTTTTTGAAGCACCTACGTAAGCCAGAGACTTTTTTCTTTCACAGACAAATCGGAAATTTTTTAATAGTTTTTTGTTGAAAAAATGAACTAAGTAGATCCATTATTAACCCATTTACGCCCGCTGTGCCAATTTGGGAACACTAACTTATCGCGGGTGTACGAAAAAAGTATTAATATTTATTAAAAAATTTATGCATTAATAATTGCTGGGAATACCTATGGTTATAAAAAATGTAGATCAAATTAAATTTATTTAGTTTTAGTAACATAATAACCTAATTAGTTTGATCAATAACACAGATGTGGAGGTAAGTTTATGTTAACAACAATTAAATTTTCTATGTAAAGTTTAAAGTCATAAATTCTTTTATTTAATCAAATTGAATATGTATCGAATCACACAAAAATATTTTAGTTTAATATTTTGTATATATATGATTTTATAACGCGTAAAATAGTGGTGTGCCAATTTGGGTACAATGGCTACAAGTATAATATTATAATATACGCAAAGACAGAAATGAGTAAACGACTCGAAAACGTCAGATGATGTATTACTGACTATGTAGTCTTCTTAAACGCTGGCAGCACTTTATAGTGCAACTTAAATAGTTAAATCCCCAAGTAAAATGTAAGTATACTTTATTGTAAGTATTACATTTATTAGTTGCTGAAACATTGGACTAGTATATTCGAGTTTTTAACACGCGTAGTAACTTTACTAAGATGAACCGACATTTTACCTTTAGTAATCGCTTCCACGGTTTAGAAGTAGCTGTGAATATAATTACAGAGGATAGCAACGATGGCTTAGAGTATGATTTGACTATACTTCCACCAGAGCCTAGTGTTGTTACTGATGAAGAAGAGGGGTTTGACGACAATATAAATTTATCAATCTTGCCAAATGACGTTCCTGGGGAAGTTGAGGTTTTTGTACGCAATGCTGACACTCTTTTGGTTGATGAAGATTGCAGTGATGATAAGCCATTAGCTGCTAAAAGGGCTCGGATTAGAAAAAAAATGCCGCGGTGTGGAGAGCATGAAATTTCATCAGCATTTAAAGTACCATCTTGGCGAAAATCAGCTCCAATTTATTCGAAGATTTATGAGGAAACTGCTGAGCGGTTACTAAGTGAAAGCTGTATGAAAGACGCAGTAAAGGAATTGTCACCAGTTCAAATATTTGAAATGTTTTTCGACGAAGAAGTTTTTGAAATGATCGCTAATCTTAGTCGGTTGTACGCGAGTCAAAATAATCGACAAAACTTTACAGTCACCGTTGCAGATCTGAAAGTTTTCTTTGGAATACTAATTCTATCTGGATACCACACACTTCCAAGAGAAAGCCTGTATTGGTCTTTAGATGAAGATATAGGAGTAGAAGTTGTTTCAAATGCTATGTCCAGAAATAGGTTTAAAGAAATAAAGAGAAATTTGCACCTTGTTGATAATAATGAAGCTTCAAACACCACTGACAAAATGTTCAAGTTACGTAAACTTTCAGATGTTCTTATCAAAAACTTCAACCAATTTGGCGTTTTCCACGAAAATATTTCTATCGACAAATCTATGGTTAAATATTATGGTCAGCAAAGCAGTTCATTAGAGGCAAACCAGTTCGATTTGGCTATAAAAATTGGGTTGTAGCAAGTTCCTCTGGATACTGCTACTCTTTTGATATTTACTGTGGTAAATCACTTAACTCTGTTTCTGAGCCATTGGGTAGTAGGGTTGTCAAAATGCTGCTTGATAAATTATCGACGAACCCCGCGAATCACAAAGTTTATTTTGATAATTTTTTTACAAGTGTTGACTTGCTGAATGATTTGCGTAATTTAGGTTACCGTGCTGCAGGAACAATAAGAGATAATCGCACTAAGAAATTCCCTCTGACACATGTAAAGGAGATGATGAAAAAAGCATCTTGAGTTTGATTATAGATTTGATAAAAATAACTAAATATTATTGGTCCGTCGGAAGGATAACAGTATTTGCACAATGGCTACTAATCATGACTCGTATGAACCAGTAGGATTTGTTAAAAGATGGTGTTCTCAAAAAGAGCAAAAAACTGATATGCAGATCCCCTACATGTTTCAAAATTATAACAAAGGTATGGGCGGAGTTGATGAAATGGATCAATCCATATCATTATATAGAATCGGCATTCATGGTAAAAAATGGTGGTGGGGTTTATTTACCTACATGCTAGATATGGCTATGTCAAATGCTTGGCTCTTGCATGTATATAGCAGAGAGAACAGCATGGACCAGTTACTATTTCGACGAACTATAGCCAGATTTTACCTAAAGCAATTACCAAAAAAACGCACTGCGGCTCGTCCTTCGACTTCAAATATTGAAGGCTTACAGCTAGACGGCGCCGATCACGTTCCAGAAAAGCTTCCAAATCGTGTACGTTGTGTCGTCTGTCACAACAGAAGCCGTTGGGGTTGCAAAAAATGCAAGAAAACACTTTGCATCGATAAAGGATGCTTTTCAAATTTTCACTCATAAGTGGCCACTGTGCCAATTTGGGTACACCCCTTTTATGTCCTGAAACATATTTTTTTTAAACTTTTTTTACTTTCCTGTTTTTTTTTATTACTAATTTTATATAAATAAAGAATTTTTTAAAATTTTTCTTGTCGTTTTGGTTTGGCTTTAAATGGGTTAACCGAGTAAAGTAGTATGTTCGTAGGCTGTCTGGCCCAACGATCAAAGCGTGTGGGTTATGTAGCACAATGGCAACATTATGTTGGTGTAAATGGTTGTGAGGTAATTTTATAAGAGTTGTACATGCACACAAAATTGTTTATGATCATTTTTGGGTGATAGATACCTGTGTTTTTTTTTTTTTTTGTTTTTCTTTGTGGGATTTTTTCTTGTGTGTTTTGAAGGGTTATATCAAACTGATCTTAAAGTGTTTTGTATTTTTTTTTTTTTTTTTTTGAAACTATATAGGGATAAAGTAAAAGCGCATACAAAATTGTTTTGATTATAGTCACGATTTTTTTGATTGATAAATGCCTGTGTTTTTTTATTTTTTATATTTTTCTTGTGTGTTGTGAAGAGTATAAGTCAGTGTTTTGATTTTTTTTTTTTTTTGTTGAAACAAAATATGGTTAAGATTGATGCGCACACAGACTTGTTTATTTTGATTATTGTCACGATCCTTTTATTTTGGGTTTTAGATATTTTCCTTGTGATGTTCATCCTTGGACATTTTAAGGTAAGTAAGTGTTTAGGTTTTTTGTTTTAACTAATTATATTATATGTATAGAGTTTTCATAACAGGTTGTTATCATGCGTATTATTTTATGTTCATTTGTCATTAAGAAATTATGTGATTTGGTCATTAATTGGTTATGTACAGTATTTGATATCTAGAGAGCAATGCATGACTGCATGCTCATAAATGAAGATTATTAAATGCATAACCTTACGCACACGTGCCACCATGATCATGCATCGTTGACATAGGAAGATTAGAAGCGAGTTGTGTGAATAGAATATAGAAGTAGTTCTTAAGCAATTCGTAGAGTAATAAAATGGTAAGTATAGTATTTGATATCTACTAAGTACATTTTTTTTTTTTTTTGTGATTATAACTGTTAACAGCATGCCATTTATGATATTTTTAAAAATCATTTTAACCTTGTAATATTATAACGAAAGTATTGCTTTTTTCTTTTTGTTTAATTTATTTTTGTTTCTAAATTACACTTTTTTTCTTCGCTCTGAAGATCAAACCTAGAAATATGACGTCAATTAGTATATTTTACTACTTTGTCTTATTCGGTTATTTAGAGTCTCAAAAAGATATAAAACGAATACGATTGTATTTAAAAATTAAAAAAAAAATCACTAATTAAAGAAACATGTTAAAAAAAACATTGTGCTACAATACATACAAACAATAGTTTGAAAAACATTAAAAAAATTTTAAATATATTCATATACACCTATATAATAATATCTATATAGCAATATCAACAGTGGATATACAAATTATAAACTATTTAAAAAGAATAAATAAAGAAACACCTAAATTTAAAATAATGGCCACTATGTTTGCATGCAATGAATGTAAGGCTTTTGCCAACATTAATTCATTAAAAATGGATGAAATGACTCATGCATCCACATCCAGACTATCTAATGAAGATATCTCTGGAGACGGAAATTTTGTTAAAAGATTGAAAAGCGAGTTCAAAACAAGAGTTATGACACTTTCCTTCACCTATTGAAACGAAGGATGTCTCCTACCAGAAACCTTTTTGAAGGAAGCATCGAAAGCATTTAAAGGAGGTCAGTTACTTTCTTAAAAAAATGAAATATTAAAATTTAGTATTGAACTCCATGGTCTATATGCTTAGCCAAATATGGATAATTTGGAAAACACCCCGATTTTAGTAAAAGTCTTTCAAACTAAAATTATTCTGTGAAAACAGAAAATATTTTACAAAAGACCGAAGAGTTCCAAGAGAGATAGCGGTTGGACTTTAGTTCAATTAATAAGTACCATCCATTCAGGAGTTCAACTTTTATACCGCTTCCTACAAAGAAAAAATTAAAAAAGGCTTGTATAAACGTTCAAAATCAGGACGAATTCTGTTTTAAATGGGCCATCATTTCTGCAATCGCTAAAATTAAGAAAAATGGGAACATCTCAATACGAAGCAAATATAATAATATATTCTTAATGGGGTTGTATAAATTTCAATTGGTTAAGCTTCCTGCTGAAACTAAAAGATATTAATATCTTTGAAATAAATAATCCAAATATAAGTGTCAACGTATTTGGTTATGATGAGGCAAAGGATTTATCCTAATACAAACTAAAAGAAGAGAAACCAGAACATATTAATTTGATGTTTCTACAATCAAATAGCGATGATAATTCCCACTATGTTTGCTTTGAAATATTTCAAGGTATGTTAAATATTAAAAATTATTATCTTTTATTTTATAATGCAAATTATTCCATTCCGAATTTATTTTTACAGATTTCTCAAGTCTCAAGTGACTCAACATTATGAAGCTTGCAACACTTTCACAATAAAAAGGCATTTGAAAAGCATGAAGAGAGATGTACTAAAACTATATCATATGTACTCCCAGCAGATAAGTTCATATTAGAATTTAAGAATTATAATAAGAAATTAGATTTGCCATTTGTAGTATATGCAGATTCGGAATGTATTTTTGAAAATATTCAAACATGCATTCCGAATGGAAATATTTCATCAACAACATTAGTTGATAAACATATTCCTTTTGCATTTTCATATTTTAACTCAAGTTTAAATAAATACTATTCGCATGTGATGTTAGATACTTAAGTGAAAATTATTTAAAAATTGTTAAACCAATGACACCCTTAACCGAGAGGGAAAATTTAGATTTTACGTCAAACAATACTTACCATATATGTAGTATTGTAAGGGGTATTTTGATGAATACCCTGTCTCAGTGAGATCTTCCGGACGAGCGCCCAATTGTAGTTTTAAAGTATTTTCGCTTACACTTTACCAACTTTTAATCTTTGTTGTATTTCTCTTTAATACAAAACACAGCTGCACTCTGAATTCATTATAATATTTATTTAAATACAATATTTACACATTTCATAACTTAAAGTTAACTCTTTCAAAATAAGAAGTTAAACCTTCGCTTCAACAAACTGTAAGACACTTGATGATCCTTTGTCACTTGATCTCTTTGGCAATTGATGTTCGACAAATTGATTGATGATCTGTTCGTAAAGTCGGTCTTTTATATCCGTCATGTTCTGTTCGTCTTAAACCCAACCCACTAAAAGTCAATCCCTAAATTGTCAACCTAGGTTATCTTCTCCTACCTTTACCCTCATTTCCTTCATATATATTCAAAAATTGTAATAAACGAAAGCAAAATAAGAGACCACTGCCAGTTAAGTGGAAAATATAGAGAACCTGCACATAATTCGTGTAATATAAAATTACAAATTACCAAACTATTTTCATGTAATTTTTCACAATTTTTCTTTAGGCAAGTGTGTAAAAATATTTATGAGCTAGACCCTTGTCTTTCTATACGGCACCAGGTTTATCCTGGGATGCCATGATGAAGTTTACTGATATAAAGTTAGATTTATTAACTGATTGTGAAATGATTCAATTTTTACAAAAAGGAATACAGTGTTCTCAAAGACATAGCTACCAACAAGTATTTAACAGATTTCAACCCTAAAGTACCCTCCAAATATGTAATGTATTTGGATGCTAATATTAGAAGTCAGTTTAATATACCTCATAGAAATTCACGATTCTCATAACGATTTACCATTTTGTTGTGAGAATAAATCTCCTCCAAACTCCAAAAAGGAAAAACTATTAGTTGACTTAAATGATAAAAACGAGTATGTAATTTATTATAAAAATCTTAAGCAATGCTTAAAGCATGGATTAAAATTGAAAAAAATCATAGAATTTTGAAATTAAAACAATTATCATGGCTGAAAAAATATATATCTCCAAATAATTTTCATCAATGAATAATGCAGTATATGGTAAAACAATGGAAAACGGTGATAAATGGATGGTATCAAGATATTTAATTTCTAATTGTCTAAAATTAATGCACCCTAAATCTTCAATATTAAAAACTTTCTGCTTCTAAATGTTTTTCAACCATTTATTCTTTTCAACGCCTTCGGCGTATATGTTTGAATATTTCAGATTCGATTTTAAAAATTTACAAACACTTAAATGATCCAAATCCATCATTCCAATTTATATGATAAAAATATTTTATTAGCCACTTTGTTTGCTTTTGTTTCTGTGGCATTAGAGACTTGAAAGAAAACGGTGATTTTATGATAAAATTGATCTTTAGAACTGAAAACAACTGCTAGTTCTTTTACAATAAAATCATTCGAATTAAATTTGAATCCTTGTAAATCAATGAACATTTTTTTGTCATATAATATGGTTTATAAGAATTTTCTAATTTCTCCTCTTAGTGGTGTGTACTCAATTATTCGATCGTGGATGAGAATGCGATAAGCTGATGTATTTGTTGGAATATTTGTAGCTGTTTCAAATTCACAACTACGAAATGTTATTGGTATAGACGTTCCACTTTTTACTATTTTAATCATATTTAATTTACTGAGATCTGATAGGTGTACACGATGTATTCTCCATGAAATAGTCAAATTGACTTTTTCAGTAGAAACACAAGAATACACAAGATCTGAATCATTCTTATTACGTAAAAGATCATCATGTTTTCCATTTAATATTATTTTATTATAGTCTTCAGCGAATCCTAAGAACATTTTTAGTGGAACATAGAAATTAAAATATCCATTTATAAGATCTATATCTTCTATTTTATTCCAACCAGCATTTTGCATTACGTTATTATCAGTTGGTGATAAAGAAACCAAATTTTTTATAGTTCTGAAAGTTCCTAGATGTCTTGTATGATCAATTTGAATGCCATTAAGTTCATAACGAATTTCATCAAAGAGATATTATACAAAAATTTTTTTTAATTTAAAGATGTAGAAGGTACTAGTTTTGTGTTATTTTCGTACTTTACGAATCCTTCAACAAAATATAAAACTTTCAGCAGGTAATACATACAAATCTTGATTTTGTATTGAAATTTTAATTTCATCATTGTTGTTGTAAGATTGAAGGTATGGCGTATACGTGTGGTAGTCCTTCTTAATTATGTTTTCATCAGATAGTGGTTTTTCTAGAATATCTATTACTGAACTTATGGTTTCTTCAATTTTAAATTTAAGGACTTACAAAATGTCTTATTTTCTGGAGTTAATTTCAGATGTTATAAGGATCTGTTTAGCTTTGAATATTTTAATATTGTGTTAGGAGTATAAGATAGTTTACTGTTTGATGTATTATATATTATCATTATTTAGCAGGTTTTGAATATATTCGAACTGTAATTTCCTCTCCTCGGAAATTAAATAAGTTTCCGTGTTGATCCACTACGCTCATATTAAGTGAACTTATCTTTCAAGAGTTGCCTGGTAAATAAATAAGATTTCTAGGAATCTCATCTATTTTATACCCTGGAGCAACATTAATTGCAAACTCATGCAAGGTGTGAGATAGGGAATTATTCATATAAGTGTTTACTGCTATATTACTTTCAACTCGCATAATATTTACTATGAAAATATTGACAGGCAGACCAGAATAATGACCTATATTAGGTAGTCTTTTTATTAAACCCTAAAAGTGCTTCAATTGTATTCTCCCTATTAAAATAGATTGGATCCTTTGAGCTATTTATTTTCACTTTCGTTTATATTGCACAGTGGGGCAGAATCGAAATTTTTTGGAAATAAATCTGTAACTTCTGATCGGCCGGTTGGATTTTCATGAAATAGGCGTAGCAGAGGAGCGTACAATCTTAAGTTTGGAAGGGGGGCACAACAAAAACCTCAGGGGCGGAGCTAAGGGGGATCAAAGTTAGGTACCTCTGACATAAAAAATTTTTAATCGCTTGCAAAATTTTTCTTTCTCGTCCGATAATTTTGCATGTTCTTGGTCCAGTTTTTTCATATATATCCTTGTATTTCCGACCGATTTTATTAGTTTTTTCTTAACTAGTTAAAGAACAAAATTATTTATTGAATAAAAAAATTTCAAGTCGATATCTTTACCGAGTCCAAAAATAGACGATTTTGAATTTGAAAATTGCAAAAAAGACGACTCTTTTTTATCTAAAATAAAATTTTTTTAGCAATATATAATAATTTTGCACTATATAATAATTTTGCACAAGCCCAATAACTCAATCGGTCATAGTACACACCCTCCCGAATTCGATCCATTTTATATGAAAGTTTTGATTTTATACCGTATTTTCTCAAATTCCGAAGCACGAATCGACAAGCGGAATATATTTTAAGAAGCTTCAATATGTTGTTAAAAGTTTTAAATCAAAATCTACGGGACTTCGCAAAATTGTGGATTCTATAGCAAAAATGTAAAAAATCCCATTTTTGGGAATTTTGATTAGTTTTTTTGGGAATTCAGGAAAACCCTACCCCTGATTGAATTTTGGTTAACGCTCTTATTTATATTAATAAGATCCACATTTCCTGCCAATTTCATTAAGATATCTATATAAACAAATATGTTATTACAATTAAAAAATTTGTATGTTCTCCAAAAACCCCAAATTGGGTCTTTTGTTTGGTTTATTTCTAAATAGCGAAAGAAATTTTAAAAATATGTATTCCAAATTAAGCTTATCCTTTAGCATATATAATTTCCGATCTTTTGCAAAAAGACTCAAGTCAATATCGTGCCTCATTTCAGAAAAATGTGCCTTTAAACTTTTATATTTCCAATTTATTGTATATATGACTATATTTTTACAAACTTGCAACTTTTGCCTTTAGCTTTGCGTGAATAATTACTTAGAAAATTATGAATATTTCTGTATACTTTTACTAATACCTATACACAAAATATTTTTATAAAAATAAATAATAAAGGTTGTGAAGTTTAGTCTAAGTGAACGAATGTTCATGCATATTAGTGATATTGAATATCACTAATATGCATGAAATTATTTAATGTTTGTTTTATAATATTATTAATTTTTATTTAATGGAAAAGAAAAAATAATTGTAAGAAAATAAGTATATAATGGAAATCAAGTTTACAATGTGTTATTGATTGATTCGATGTCTGCAGTGTTGTTTATGGTGAAAAAAGGAGAGTTTTCGTTTTTACGGGCAAAAATGTTCCCATTGCGAACCCAATCAAATTTCCAATTCGCCTCTTTGGCTTTAATTTTTGCAAGGCATAGAAGACGTCTGTTATTAAATGTCAGTTCATCATTTATATAGATGTATTTGGGGGCTTGAGACTCATTATTTTTTCCATTAATATTTATAGATTTAGAATCCACTCTATGTCTTACAATTTTATTCATGAATTCTTCTTTTTTCCTTAGTGTTGAAAACTCTACTATTATCTTATTGTTTTGTTTTTTTATACGATACGCTTTGTGTTTATCTTCTTTGTTTATGTTTATGTTAATCGGTGTGCCAATTGCTTTTACAACATCATAAGCAGACATTTGTGTGTTTGTAATGTTTTTTATTTCGATGTTTTTACGTAACATTTTTTGTTCTAGTTTAGTGATTCGTTTTGTCATCTTACAGATCTCCCATGTAAATCTTTCACTTGTTCTGTTAATGTGTTGATTGTTTATGTAATAGTTGTTACAGTATTATTTGCGTTGGCTACGAAGGAATTCATCGTGTTTTTCATTTCTTTTAAATCTTTCCTGAATTCTTCAATCTCAGCACACATCCTAGAGTTGACCGAGGTCGTTGACCTTGATTCTTTGGTCTTTTTCTACATTTTCATGTCCAATTGGGAGTATGACCTTTCTCGAAAATGTGTTTATATTTGCTTATGCCAACATAATCTATAGTATCTAACAGTTTTCTTTCATTCTTAGAATAATCATTAATTGGAGCCATTTTTATTGTGTGGTGTACTTTTCTATTGTATGCATTAATTAGATCTTTGTAAATCTCAAGCCAATTTTATGATCCATTTAAGCTTAATTCTTTCCGCAACTCCTAGTGATGTTTTTGTTTTAAGTGGTATACCCCATGCAAATTTGAGAAATTATCAATTATAATTAACAAATATCTGTAATTTTTATTACATGATGAATTGACTCCCATTTTAACCAAATCAGCTTGCCAAAGTTCATCTATTCCTTTCATTACAACTTTTCGGCGAATAAAATTTTTCCTAGCGTGCTTATGAAGTTCATTTATTAAGTCTTTTTTGTGGCCATTTTATTTATTTTTTTTTTCATGATAATTTTTAGTGGTTTTCCGTCGTTACAGTATTTTCATTTACTATAATTTTATATTAAATGATCAAGTTTAAAAATTTGTTCACGTATCGTTTTGATTTTTTCTTCGAAAAGTATTCTCATATTAAATATAATTACATGAATTTCATTTAATTTCACAATTCTCAAGTGAGTTTGCAAAAAAGTTTTATTGACAGCATCATTCTCTTCCAAAACACGTGCAATTTTTTGTTTTGGATGTCAATGTTGTTATCCAAATACGTAAAGAACCCCAACAATTTAGGTGCATTTCTTATTGATATTGTTACGAAATTGTACTTAAATTCAAATATAACGGTTTTAACGGCCGATTTAAATCTTTCTCAATGCTTCCAGACATTTCCGTTTATGTTAACAGCAGTTAACATAGCTGTAAAAATTATTAACATAGTTCTAAACGTACAACATTGAATAAAAAGCTTTCACCATTGTTTTTAAGTATGGCAACACTAAATGTTTAAGCTGCTAACATTAACATCAAAGGCTGTAGTTTGTCCGTTAAGAACATTGTAGAAAGAAATAGAGCTTTCAAGAAGCATCTAGTAGGTAATACAGTGTATATAAATTGGCCGTGAGAACACCATTCAGTCAGTCTAGTTGGAAGCGTCGTTAAGTAAAGACATATTAACTACCTTGGCTGTATAATCTTGAACATTATTAAAGTGTGCTGTATAAAGTGTATAATTTAAGTGTGTGTATTAAAACACAAAGTGAGTATTTAAACTGTATTGTTGTACATTTTTAAATAAAATAAAGAGTCGTTACAATTTTTAAACTACTAAACTGCTGTTATTTGCAATCAAAGTACAAGTTTATTTAAAGGAAATAAACAACCGTTTTTAAAAGGTAAAAACGTAACAATATTATACCACATGTATCATTAAGATAATGTACAAAATTTATCAACAGATATAATTTGTTTAGATTAAAGTTGTTCAATAATGTTTACTTCATATAATTCCTCAATAATTTAAATAATCTCGTTGTTATGATTAGAATGACTATCAACTTAAGATGCGAGCAATAGTCTAAGATGATCTGCCAACTCATTTGGATCGTCCCAATATATATAGTTGGGTTTATGTTGTTGCGTTAGGAGATGATGTTGGTAATATTGCTGGATTCGCTGGAGTTTTTTCTTTAAACAATTTTCCAATAATATATTTATATTTATAAGCTATAGTCCCCTTTATATAACCATCGGGTCTGTAATCTCTTTTGTAAGCATTTGTGTTAATTAGAATCTTTTTGTAAATGTCTAATTCCGATTTATTATAATCTTTCGGTATCTTATAAAACATTAATGAAAAGAGACCTGGTCTATGTAACTATCTCCAAATTTCTATTCATTATGATCTTTATGAGGACCATAAAGGGTATCTAACTCATTTTTAATTTCCAATATTGGTAAGTTGGGATAGCTCTCGGTATAAGTTAAATTCTCTATTGTATCTGATTGAGAGTAAAAATCATCATCTTCATCATCGTTAAAATGTGTTTCTTTCAAAAAAATTTGTTGGGGTACTGGTTTCCAAATTCAAGGGTATTTTATTATTCATAAAATTGATATTTTTATTATCTTTAACTTTAAATTCTTGTTTTTCAGCTTTAGATATCTTTTTATTATTTTTTGATCCTTTGAACCTTTGATCTTTCAAAGATTCTGTTATACGATTAAATGTATCTTTGGAATCAGATGTTTATTTTATGAATTATACGATTTTTCTTTATAACAAAAATTGTTGTTTTTTTATTAATATTTTGAAATATAATGGAAAAAGTGGTTATTGATGTAATACGTTTGATATTTCACTGATAATTATATTTAGTATAATGAAAATTTATATTGTTATGAAATAATCAAATAGCTTTCTGTATTATTTAATTCATCATCTTTACTTATAACCAAAAACCCATATTTGTCCTTCCAACATTCCTGACAGATTTCTTGAAACTTTTCATATCTCATATCACTACCAACATGATATGTTGGTAAAACATAACAATCATATTAGCATTATCCCTTACTAAATGTTTAGGAATTCTAGTGTAAGTTTAACATAAATAGAATGAGTCAACATTTTTATGTCTACCCATACAAAAATATACACGTATATTGTTTTGTTTTTCACATGCAACGTCGTCGAATATCACAACTGAATTATTTTTGGCTTCATCAGGAGGTACACAGACTCATTATCTGAAAACGTATAATACTATTCATATTTTGGTTGATAAAGTGATTTAGAGTATAAATAGATGTTTTCAAATTTTAGTCCATTAGGACTTTCTAGTAAGCCAATCATAACTATGCCTTACGTTCGAGTTTATATTCGTAGAAGAATCTATATTATGAATTAAAATATTTTTATGTTGCTTCACCAAATGCATTTTTATAATTGAATATAATACTCGTATCTTTATATTAATATTTTTATAGAATTATATATAAATAAGATACTGATACACTATAATAAAAAGTTTAATTATAGAAGATCTGTCAATGGAGGAGGGTTGGTAAATAAATTAGTTAACCTACCAATTGAACTGCATCTTCCTGGTTATTTTTATAACTAAATTTAATATTATTTTTTTACAGAATTATAAATAATATGGTGATACACTATAATAAAAAAGTTAATTGTAAAAGAGCTGTTAATGGTGGAAGTTTGGTGAATTAATTAATTCAATACTTATTGAACTGCATCTTCCTGGTTTTCAATATTGCGGTCCTAGTACAAAATTACAAAAACTTTTAGATAGAGGTGATAAAGGAATAAACCCCTTGGACTTTGCATGCGAAGATCACGACATTGCTTATTCTAAAAGTAAAAATGTATGTAATAGACATCAAGCTGATAAAATTCTTGAGAATAGAGCTTGGGAAAGAGTACTTTAAAAAGATAGTGATTTTACAGAAAAATCCTTTGCATATTTGGTTAGTAACGCCATGAAAGAAAAAAGAAAACTCGGTACGGGGTTGGAGAAGAAGAAGAAAGCTTATATTCTAGATCTGATGGGAGAAAACTCTTCAATACAACAATAAAAACGGCAACGAAAATTTTAAATAAAGAAAAACCTCAAGATCTTAACTCTGCTACTAAGATTGCATGTAAGATTGTCAAAAATTCATTTAAAGTTGTACTGGTAATAAATGTTCCAAAATTCGGTAGATGAGCAGCTATTCAAAGCCAGTAAATGCAGCAAAGAATACTAAACACCAACTTGATGAAAAACTAGACATAATAAAACAATGGAGGCAATAGCAATGGGTAAAGGCCTTTACCTTAAACCATATAAGAAGGGATATGGATTAGTTTGTAAGGAAAAACAAAAGAAAAACAGATATTAATTTGAAAAATTCACAAAAAATATACAGTATACCCATCATGCTAGACTCAATGCCTAAAAGTCCGAGGAAAAAAGAATGTGGTATAGTTAATTCGAATTCCTCGAATGGATTTGGAACACATTGGGTAGCATATTACAAAAACAACAAAAAAAATATTTCGATAGTTTTGTAAATTCACAACCTCCATTGGAATTAGTTGAATATCTTGGAAAAAATATAAAATAGAACTACATTCAGCATCAAAATATAATACTTCCAATTGTGTTAATTTATGTCTTGAATTTCTATATCAAATAAATAAAAAGAAATAAATAAAATACCTGTTTTTTAAATTTAAAAAAAATGTTTTTTTATTGAAAAATTTTTTGATAAAATTAATTTTATTTACTTATAACTTAATAAATTTAATTTTATTATTACTTTTAATTAATATCTACTACAATAATAAATTATTTAGTTAAAATTTATAACCCAGTAAGGATGTTGGTTATTGGGTATAAAGGCATCGTTATCTTCAAATGGCTTTAAACGTAAGTTTCCCTCTCCTTCTCTATTCACAAGATATAATCCAGTAGATAGTTTAAGAATATCGACATCGGTTAATGAACTAAAGCGATGTGGTAAAAATATTACGTGATTATCAAGTTCAATTTGAACCATAAATCCATACTTGTTTCGAACTCGCTTTGCACCCATAATAATGTATTTTGTAGACATTGATAAATCCTTAATATAAATTAAGGATGTGTTACAATTTAGACTATTAAATTTTTGAATTAAATCTGAATGCATGACAACAACTTCTCACGTCGACTTCTCTTCACAAAATGAAACTAATAGAACTTATCAGGCTTATTAGGAATCAAACTAACTTTCTCTCACAAATATCTTAATTAGTATAACATAATGTGAGCGAAAGAGATGGATGATATATAATTGATCTTTTACTTTACGTTAACAAATTATTATTATAAGATTGTGGTTCAAAATATTTAATAAAATTATTTTAGAAAGCAAATATAATAACTTTTAGATTGGAACAAAAATAACTAAATCAATTAAAATGCAGGTAACGTTTCAAAGTCAAACATTTTACTACAGAAAGGAGTGAAAGAGAAAAGTATATTTATTATATTCACGAAATTTTATTCAATTCTAATATATCAAAGTAATCAACATTTAAAACATTGAAACACCTGAAGAAATACAAATAAAAAATGTTTTATTTAATATATATATATATATATATATATATACCCTATTTATATATATAAAATAAATATCAAAATTAAATTACAAAAAAAAAAAACAAAAATTATCCTTTTATTATTATTATAATTTTTTTTTTGTATCACAGGTAAAAGGAAAAAAACGATCAAGAGCCTCATTTTGTAAAACGAAACGAAAATTCGATTCAAAATTTTATATTGAAAACAAACACAAAATTAAAATTTATTTGTTGTTTTCAATATAAATTGTCGAAACTTATTTTAGTTTCATTTTACAAAATGAGAGCCTTAATAGATCTTTTGATAACAAAGGATGCTATATATATATATATATATCAAATGTGTTCGGAATGTTAAGAGTAATTACTTATTTCAGTAATAAGTGTACTTAAACATGATTTTAAAGTAAATTATTTTTATTTTTAGTTGTATGTAATCATGATCAATCAAGATTTTATATTCAATCTAAAATTACATACATCCATATTCCAGTTAAGACAATAGTTCTATTTAAATAAGTTGTATGAAATAAAATATTATTCGAAAATGAAGTCACAAGATAAACTAAGGAGAAGAAATATATTTCTTAAGAAAATGACATAAAGAAGTAAAATAGAGAAGTTTCTTTATGATTTTAACAATTATATTTTTGATGAATATTTACAAATACTAAACGAATTAAAGGAAATGCTTGATGAATACGAGAACATGGATATGATTAATTCAAGTCACGGGAGACATTTTATCAACTGTCCTAGGATATGCCAAATTTGCGAAAACGGATCAAGCACCTGTAAATGCATTCAATTTGAAATGAAGCTTGATAAAATAATCAATTTAATTGAAACATATTATTAATTTTTATTGAAAAAATAAATAAAGACAATTTTTAAATCAATATTTGTTGTTTTATAATTTTATTTCTTATTTTCATTAAACATAATATATTTTAAACCAAATAAACAACATTAGTGAGATTAGTTGATTTACAATAAAATATTTAACAAAATTAATAAAAGAATTAGTAAGTTCAGCTATTTGTTTCTTATTCTTGGAGATTTAGGTAAAAAAGTTTGTGAGGATATTCGATCATATATTTTGAACACTCCGGATTGTTATTACAGCGGTAATATCATTTCCCCATTTTTTGATATTAGTTGGTCGTATTTCAAAACGGTTACTTAAACTACATATATCATAACTTGACGGAGGTAAGATTTCATTTAACACATCCTAATTTATAGGTACATTGTTGGTAGAACGTCTTCTCGATAAAGATCAATTTGATAAGTAACGAAGGTGTTCTGAAACTTTCACGTCTCCAATGTCAAATTTCAATTTCACAAAAATAACATTTCGTTCTAATACCTTCGCCTGCATAAAACATACCAGTCATAGCCAATTGCTTCTTATCCAACCATTGTAATGGCCAGCATGTGTATGTTTTCAGACGTTCATCTTCTCTGTGGAAAATATTACTCATGGTATAACGCAATTTAAATATTGATTGCATATTTTTGAATCGAGGTTATTTAAAATTTTTTTACAGGATCAAATATGATGTAGAGGGTATCAAAAAATGTTTTAACTCGTAGAAATAGTATAATAAATTAAAGTTTTAAAAATAAAATGTACATTGTATTTATACAAAACATGATCATATTGGCACGTGTGTGTAAGGTTATGCATTTAATAATCTTCATTTATAAGCATGCACAATCATGTTTTACTCAATAGATATCAAATACTATACATAACAAATTAATCACCAAATCACATAATTTCTTAATGACACACGTAACATAAAATATTAGTCATGACAACAACCTGTTACGAAACATCTATATATAAATTAGCTAAAAAAAGCCTAAACATTATGAGCATGCACAATCATGCATTGCTCAATAGATATCAAATACTATACATAACCAATTAATTACCAAATCACATAATTTCAATACAAAACACTGTAATATCAGTTTGATATAACCCTTCAAAACATACAAGAAAAACTCCCAAAAACAAAAACACAGGTATCTATCACTCAAAAATTATCATAAACAATTTTGTGTGTGCGACAATCCTTATAAATTACAACCTCTAAAATTACTTCTCACAACCATTTACAACAATAACAACATAATGTTGCCACTGTGCTACATGGGCCAGTCGTTTTCAATGGGTTTCATTATGGTGCCATTGTGGTACATAGCCCAAGTTATTCGCTGTTTGGCTAACAAAATTACTACTGAGTTATATTATTAAAGAAATAAAATGATAATTTAATAATGAACAAAAATATGTAAACGTAAAAAATAATGTTTTTATATGGTCACTCTAATCCATCAAAACATTCTCAATATGAAAACCAACTAAGTAAACGACGTTAAAATATTAATAAACATGAATATCCCTCTTAAATATTTATCCAAGAACAGATGGTACCTGTTATATAACAACCAAATTCTCAACTATATATATATATATATATATATATATATATATATATATATATATATATATATATATATATATATATATATATATATATATATATACATATATATATATATATATACTTACATAATTTATCCCACAAAATCTGCAAGCGCTCGTAAAGGGCTGTGGATTAGCTTTTTTCAAATATTGAATATAAATTATACGTGTGCTTGTATAATTATTTGTGTAGTTTTGAGAGGAAGAATTCAATATTGAGTTAAATGTTTCTGAATGAAGAATGTTAGTGTATTTTAAAGTTTTAATTTTTGAATGAAATTATTTTAAATGTTGAACATGAACATTACGTATAGGTTTTCAAAATTAAATAAAAAAAATTATTTCTTAATTTCAAATTAATATCAAATTTTTACATTTATTATGTTTTTATGCGAAAATTAGTTAGTTATTAAGTGAAACTAGTTTTTATAACCTAAAATTAAAATTATACAAATAAAAATTATTTTGTTATTAATTAATATGAAACAAATGAAAATTACGTAATCTTGTAACACTTTATCATAATTACAAGTATGCTGATCAAAGTTAATGACAAGTAAAGTCAAAATTTTGACAATATAAAAAGTTGCACCAGGGCAAATTAATAATAGTGGCAAGGAAAATTATTTAATTTCAATGAGACTTCATAAAATTACTAATTTAGAGTAAGATTTGAGTTTTGGTTGTAAGTCTCTATAATGCTGGTTCACTGTCTGTTGTTGGTTGACTCTTTGGATAATATAATTGTCTATAATTGACTGGTCACCTCAAAATACAAATATGACTTGAACAATTCTACTAATTCCTTACGTGTTCGAAGTATTTTGGCGTCAAAAAAAATAATATCGCAATTCAAGTATGTAGTTTCCGGAAATTTTCTCAACAATAGGCTTCAAATTATAAAAAAATCGCAATTTGAAAATCCTTAAAAATTAATATTTATTTTAAAACTTTTAATAAAATCCAATTATATTTCATTATCTTTACTAAAAAAAAAATTTAATGAATTTGTGTTGCCGTTTTTGTATATAATTTTTTATTTGTTGAAATGCAGTCAACAAATTTTAAACACAGAATAAAAAATTTTAAAGTTAGAACATTTTCCTTAAAACAAAATTCAAAGCCATCTACATTTTTTGTCAGAGAAATTTGAACAAAATTCCTTCGTATAACTTCTCGTCCTATAGTGAATTCACGCTGACATGATCTCAAATTATAAGTTTTTGTATTTTTATCATATGCTTTTTGAATTTCAGATTTTATTGAATCTTGTAGTAATTCTAATTTGATATCTGTTTCAGACAAAAGTTTTAAATTCCTTAAAATTTTATAATCATCACCGTGATTAATCATGCATTGTCCAAAAACTAACTCGTATGTTGTCCAGCCTGTTGTTATATACGCTATTTCTAATAGCACAATTTGTACTGCTCATATAACTATCCCACTGCCTTTGGTCATCTCTAATATATGATCTTAGTGCCTCATTTATTGACCTATTAACCCTCTCGCTTTCATTGGACTGAGGACTGTAAACAGAGGTACATTGATATGTGACGCCAAATTTTGAAAGAAAAGCCTCAAACCCTTTACTTTTAAATCGGCTACCATTATCAGTTATTATCATCTCTGGTATACCATAATAATTAAATATGTCATTTCTTAAATGATTTATAATTGGTTTAGACATAAATTTCTTTAAAGGAATTAAAAAGGTAAATTTTGTAAAATGATCCAGAACAATTAAAATACCAATATATACATTTTTAGATCTGGGAAAAGGACCTATAAGTCTAGATATAATCTTTGAAATGGACTTTCGCTTTCCACCATTTAGCCAATAGGAAAAATTACGAATTCGTTGAGTAATTTTTGCTATACCTTCATGGGCAGCATTGGGTATATTGTGAGTTGCGTACAAAACTTAATTCGCTTGGAATTAATAAATTTCACGAAGATTTTTGGTCTGTTGACCCATTAGAAAATTCAGTTCTTCTATATATAAATTTATCTATAATTTTGTAATCTGGAAATTCGGATCGAGAAAATTCTTTCCTCCACTTCGCGTATTCCGGTTCATCAAATGCTGGAGAATTTAAATCGATTGACGTCAGTTCTTCTAGCTCAATTTAAAATGCACGTGATAAGGCATCATGGACAACATTATGTTTCCCTCTACGATGCTCTGTCGTAAACACAAATTCTTGCAAGTCGACCCGTCAAAACTTTTTGCCTCAACCACTTTAAGCTTGCGTGGTCCGTAATTATCTAAAATTCCTGATCTTCAACATAATACCTAAATTTTTTAATAGCTAGTATTACAGCCAGATTTTCCAACTCTGTAATGGAGTAATTTCTTTTTGCGACATGTAGGCTATCGGACGCACAGTCTAATTGAGCCAAAACAGCTCTTACACTAAATGTACTCCCATCAAATTGTATAATAAAAGGTTTAGAAAAGTCGGCATGCTACAAAACAGATGCTGTTGTGAGTTTGTATTTTACTATCTCGAAGGATTGTTGAGCTTATTCTATCCACTTAAATTTCCTATGTGTACTTTATAGTACAGTCAACGAGTAGGTGATCGTTGCGTAGTCGTCAATGAATCGGCGATAACCCCGCCATTATTAAAAATTGACGTCATTATGTTACCCATGTCGATGTGGGAAATTCTAAAATCGCCTTAACTTTACCAGGATCTACCCTTAGTGAACCTTCTCCGACAACGACGAAGGTTTAACGTGAGTACCTGTCTATGTAGACTCAACCTCGCGGTGCTTTTTACACAATGCGTCTACCAGTGCCCCCCAAGTCTGACAGAAAGCCATCCTTGAGTACCAATTTGAAGTCATGTATTTGGATATAACTTCACCCTTGGTTAGGGACGGAGCCTATCTAAACTCCTTCCGATCTATGGCGAAGTCGGAGCAATAAACCAATTCAGCATTCCCAACTACGCAACAGTCATATACATATCCGCAAACCGGGAGCAGACAACAGCGACGAAAGAGCACCCAAGCAACAGTGGCAAAAAAAACCACTACGGTTGCTCATATAGGAGCCGCCTCCACTATTCATATCTCCTTCACCTCCTAACAAATACCGACCGGGCGAAATCGTCCGCACGTCTACTAAGGCTATACTAAAATCCCAACATTGAGTGAGCCATGTCCCGTCAGTATAAATCCCAGAAGTCCGCGTGACGTATGAATTCATACGTTAGCCTACCATTGACACTGTTCATCCACCTCTCCTTCACCTAGATACAAGACACTCTTCTAAGAGTGCCTTGATTCGCACACTATCCCCATTCATCAAGACAGAAACAGAAAAGCCTTCCATAAACGGTACGGACAGCACGCCTGCTGAGGGCCCAGTCACTCCTGAAGATGCGCCTAACCTTACCTGCAACTGTCGACAACTTGTCTCTTATGTGAGTAAGATGAGATCATTATTCCCAGATACTTGACCTCAGTCACATATCTGAGACTAATGTTGTCAGTCCGAATGAGTGGAGGCCGACCCCGCGATGACTTGCCCTTAAGCAACATTATCTCAGTTTTGTCCACGCCTGAACGACCGCCCCACTCATAAACATCACGCATGCCCTGCGCACCCCTGCTTTCTAGATCAGCTTGAGACTGACTTTTATAAGAATGTGCAAGTCATCCGCACACGCACACACCTTGAAAGAACGACCCCGATGCCACAACAGAGAATCCATCATAATGTTCCAAATAAAAGGACAACAGATGGAACTCAGAAGATCACTCGTTGAAGTCTTCCCTCAGTCGAGACACCATGATTTCGAGCACTTTTGCAAGTACCGGAAGAAGACTTATGATGAAGAGCGAGGATTACTCCTCACCCTATCGGGAACTTTAGAAGACTCCAGATATTCAGATATAACCTTCCAGATGCTTTTACACATCTATCCAACCATACCATCAATACCCGGAGGCTTCCTAATTCTGACCACAAATACTGTCCACAACTTCCGATCTCCCCAAGTTTGGAGAATCAACCATCTCCCTAATGAGAGGAGAGTGGTCAACCGTATCCGCACCTGGAAAGAAAACACCAAAAGTTCGTTAGTACATTCTTTCAAAGTCGTCAATGTATCATTGCCTACCTGAAGAGAAGCAAAGTCAGCTAGCCTATCCTTCCTACCCTTGCATACCCGGTAAACTCTACCCCAGGGATCATCACTCTTATCCCGTAAGAAGTTCGTCCAATCGTCCACCTTTACCCTAACGATTCTGTCTTTGTACGTTCGGAGGGCAGACCGATAACCAGTTTCGTCAGCGTTGGTACGTCTGGCCCTCTAGAAACAAGTCCAGAGTTGCCTGACAGACCTTCTAATCTGATCAAGTTCGCGGGTCCACCAACTGACCCCGCTCGGCCTAGTCTCACGACGTCCACCAAGCAAGGAATCATTTTATGAATACATCTACTGATCTATACGGTCTATTTGGTCATCAACCGTCAGTACCCTAAAGTCATCAATGAAGCAGTCGTCCTAACGAATTCCGAGTAATTGTTCCAGTTAATGTTGCGATCCTTCCACCTTCTAAGAGGTGCTGTCTCCCGAGTTCGTCTGAGATAAGAGAGTCTAATCTCTATGAGATTATTGTGACTAACCCCCCAGTCGTCACACACCCTCCACCTAGATCGAAAAACAGTCATCGCTACCCCATTTGCAGCTGTCACGTCAATGTCACTAACTCCCCTGGGACCATCAAATGTATAATGGTCACTCGGCTCATTCAACACAATGACGCACTTGGTGACCAGCCACTCACTAAGCACATAGTTGTGATGAGCAGGAGCTAACCTTTCAATTTAAGAGAACTACATACGAGCATGAGTTTACATCCAGACCTAGGATTACAGGGTAACTACTCGCGAGGAGTAGCACCGAATCCATATAACTTAAGTACGGCTCCAGAGGCCTCCCAAACCTACAACAGATGCCAGCCAGGAACATTATCCCAAAACCACCTTCCACGAAAACGCAGACCCCCCTCTGATTACGTCTAACTACTGTACAGTCAAGGTCCCTGTCATTCACAATAACTGCAGAGTTTCCGGCAAACCCCTAATAAGACCACACGCAGCAAAAGTAGTCCCCAAGTCGCATATCGCCTGCCCGAGTTCGCAGATTACCGTATATGATCGCTAACAGTTAAGCTGTAAAATTTTTAATTCTTGCTCCATTTTAGTGACGTACGTCCGCTCTGGCAACTATAGCTCTGTACACTGCACAGTGGGGCAGAATCGAAATTTTTTGGAAATAAATCTGTAACTTCTGATCGGCTGGTTGGATTTTCATGAAATTTGTTATAGTAGCGGAGGAGTGTACAATGTTAAGCTTGGAAGGGGGGCATAACAAACCCCTCAGGGGCGGAGCTAAGGGGGCTCAAAGTTAGGTACCTCTGACATAAAAAATTTTTAATCGCTTGCCAAATTTTTGTTTCTCGTCCGATTTCAAATATTTTTTATTTTTTATATATTGTTGTAGGCCCTGATAAGACCTATAAAAAACATGCTTACATGTCCTATTTATCTCTTATAGTTTTCAAGTTATTTGCGTTTGAATTTTTAAGCACTATAATTTTGTATGTTCTTGGTCCAGTTTTTTACATATATATGCTAATATTTCCGACCGATTTTATTAGTTTTTTTCCTATCTAGTTAAAGAACAAAATTATCTATTGAATAAAAACAAATTGAAGTCGATATCTTTACCGAGTCCAAAAATAAACGATTTGAATTTGAAAATTGCAAAAAAGACGACTTTTTGTGTTTTTTTTAGTCGAAAAAGTATCTACACTTTTTTTTGTCTAAAATAAAATTTTCTTTAGCAACATATAATAATTTTACACTTTTCTGAAAGGCAACTTCACAGAGATGACTTTGGGATAAAAAACAAGCCCAATAACTCAATTGGTCATGGTACACACCCTCCCGAATTCGACCCATTTTATATGAAAGTTTTGATTTTGGACCATTTTTTCTCAAATCCCAAAGCACGAATCGACAAGCGGAAGATATTTTAAGAATCCTCAATATGTTGTTAAAAGTTTTAAATCAAAATCTACGGGCCTTCGGAAAAATGTGGATTCTATAGGCATAAATGTAAAAAATCTAATTTTTGGGAATTTTGATTAGCTTTTTGGGAATTCAGGAAAACCCTACCCCTGATTGAAATTTGGTTAACGCGCTTTTATTTACATTAAAAAGATCCACATTTCTTGCAAATTTCATTAAGATATATTTATAAGCAAATATGTTATTACAATTTAAAAATTTGTATTCTTTCCAAAAACCCCAAATTGGACCTTTTGCTTGGTTTATTTCTAAATAGCGAAAGAAATTTTAAAAATATGTATTCCAAATTAAGCTTATCCTTTAGCTTATCCTTTATATATATAGTCAATATCATGCCTCATTTCAGAAATATGCGCGTTTGAACTTTTATATTTCCAATTTATTGTATATATGACTATATTTTTACAAACTTGCAACTTTTGCCTTTAGTTTTGCGTGAATTCTCTAACACTTTTAACGATATTTGTTTGCGTCAACTTAAAGACAAAAACTTTTGTGTTGTTAATATATTGACAAAAATTAGCCAAAAAGTCAACCCAATGATTAAGTCGTTGTTTTGTGGTTGTAGTCTGTGCTTCCACGTTATAGATGGTGCTTCTACGTTTGCGAATCTTCTTTTAGGAGTAGTGTTCATTTTGAAGAAAACCATTAACAGAAACACATCTTAATCAATATCAAATACATAATTTAATCAATCACGGTCTTAAAATTGTTAAACAAACTTCGATTTGTTTCAAATTTATTTGTTTTTCTTTTCTATTTGGTTTTGAACCTTACTTTTATTTCTGCATTTCCTTGTGGAGAGCTGCCACACGAAATAATAGTTGTATACAATCGTTTAAGAGTACTTAGTGAATCACACAATCGTTACTACAAACAACAATTGCTATTGTCAAGTTTTGCGATTGTCGAATCGTTAAAAGTTACTGAATCGCACTACTGATTGAGTATAGCTGGATTATCCGCTGTTATTTTTAAAGTTTAAAAAGTTGCAATTTTTTCATTTATTATTTATTATTTTACTGATAAATATCAGAAAGTTGATTGTGAATTTTCACTTTTCCAGAAAAAAGCATTTGGCAATTTCTTAAGGATTCGTTGTTCTCAATGTTTGTTTCGAATTTAACTTTTTTGGTAATATAATGCTTTGTTTATAAAATATACTTTCCACAAAGAGAGCGTAGTATATATTTTCATGAATTTTTCATTTTTATACAACAAGTAAAACAAAGGTTTTGTAAAAATATATCTCCTGGATATTACCTTGACCATTAATATATTAATATTAATAAAATCTGTTAGCAAGAATTTAATCCGACATTTTTAATAATTTTAATTCTAAAACAATGATAGATAACTTAGCCTCAGGACACAAGACGGACGTCAACGAAACAATCAGCTTTGAGAGAAAAATAAAGAAAAAATCATTTAGTAGCATGTTAGCTTTCAAAAAGCAAGTCTATGTCGCATCGTCTTGTGAAATAGGTATAATGAATAATAGGCAAACATATTCTCTTTTTAGCACCTCTACTTTTGGATTTCACTGTTGTAAAGATATGTATAGTACCAAGGCGTATTAAAACAGGTGGTAGCAGTTCTACAAAACAACAATGGAATACATACATATGTAGTTATGTAAAATATTCATCCAAAAATTATCTCTATAAAGAGAAATCACAAATACCCATTAAAAGCAAAAAAAAAAAAAACATTTTGAATGACAAAACGTCTTTTATTTTAATTTTTTGTGGGAATTTTTTGGGAAAATTTATTTTAAATTTTGGGAATTGGCCAAAAACAGTATCTGGCAGCAATGCATTGGCATGTCCTAGGAGGAAGCCTATTCACACCCCAGGACCAAAAAGTGGTGATATAGAGGCTTGTTCGAAAAAGTCAATTTACGCAAATCCTTTTATTATTTACTTTGAGTCAGTCATCGGACAAACTTTTTAACTGGTTATTTTACTAACTACGTGACTAGTTACTTTAACATTGCCATGTCCTAGGAGGAAATCTATTGACACCCCAAGCCTAAAAAGTGGCGATCTAGTGACTAGCTCGAAAAAATCAATTTATGGAAATCGTTTACTGTTGTCTGTTACACCAACAAAACTGTCATGGAAGAAAGTAAAAGAAGATTAATTTATTGGTTGACTTGTTTTATTTTGCATTATGTCTTATAAGACATTGTAAGTCACTTATTATTTTTCAAGTAGTTAAATCAGTGTGCTTAAGGAGAAATACATATGTAAATTCTGTTGTGCAGGTACTTAAAACCATATACATAAGTATATGCTGTTCAACTTTGTAAGCAAATGCGTTATGTATTGTGTTGGCGAGCTAATATATATATATATAGAGATATATAAATATATATACGTATATAAATATAAAGAAATACTTAAGTTAAAAAATCGAAGGTATTAAGGAAACTTACTAGTCACATACTTATGTATGTAACTGAGTGATTGTTGTATTTTGGAATTTTATTAACTTCAATTTCTTGGTTTCAATTATTTTTTAATTTTACACGTATTTAAAAAATAAAAAACAATAATAAACTATAGGCATACATACATATATGTGTATGCAGGAACATTTATATACAATTCCTTTGCACACATTGCGGCTTTTTGCACCACATAGCAGGTACGCATTAAAAAATACTAGCGCGAGTTTGATAATTTGTTTTTCTTAATTTGATAAAAAAAAAACATTTTTTTATTTTATATTTTCTAAGGAGTGATAAACTTTACTTTAAACTTTATTATTTGGTTTAAAATTTCCAAACAGTCATAATTCTTAATATCAGTAATTGTTGCGATACAAAATTGTCACTTTAGCATTAATATACCTTACAAAAAAACTGATTGGTTTGAAGAACTAAAAACTAAAATGCAGTGAAACTCAATACTTTTATTTGCACCAATTTTATGGAGTTTATTGACTTATTATTTCTTCAAATTTGCTTATGCAACAATTGTACAATTTACTTTATTTGTTTGTTACTTCTAGGAATTGATCAAATTTGTTAAGCTGATAGTATATGTAACTACTCCCTCTTTAGATTAGAATTCTCTTGAATTCTATTATTTAATTTTATCTTTATATGTTGTCGTTTTATTAATATCATAAAAATGATAATAACTATTATAATCACAATTATAATATTATATCCAATAATTTCTTAATATTTCTTACATTATTTTGACGTTATTTTTCAATTTTTTCAAATGACACTTTATGGGTAAAATTTTTAATTGGGTTTATATTTTGGTTTATTTGTATTTCTTTTGTATACTTTAAATCTTTACTTTTTATCATTTGACAATTATTTTTTATTAGACAATGTTTACTTAATTTGTAAATATTTTAAGATTTTATTGTCTTTAATATGTATGTTTCATTTTCAAAATTAAAGATTATCTATGTTATAATCATTTTCATTACATTCATTATCTGGCATTGCTACAATAGTTTTTAGTTCTACTGTTACAAAAATTCTTTTGTATTTTTACTCCAAAAATTAGATATTTTTTTACTCCAAATTGATTGATTTTTACTCCAAAAATTAGATATGAGTTCTAAACAGAATATATTTTAATTTTATATAATCTATTTTGTATTTTTAATTTCGTCACTAGTTAAAATACACCAGTGTACAACGCCATATTTTGCAGAAATTACATTATCTTGTAAATTTTCTATTTTATTTTTATTATTTGTACATTGGTTAACTGTTCAAAGTATATCTTTTTATTACTTTCTATTTTTAATAGTTTATTAATAGCATTTAATTCTTCTTCGATTCTCTTTCTATCATTCTGAATAAAAATTTTTTAATGGTCGTGTTAAAATAATTATTGATTACTACTTGTTGATTATTATTATTTTTTTAACTTAGTTAATATTAAAAAGATGATTTTGTATAATCTGACTGTACTCGTCGTTCATAGTTCCAAATAACTACTTCCAATACCAATTCCGTTTATCAGTCCTCCTCTTGTTCTTATTTGTTTTAGTATTAAAATCATTAATTTACTTTTAACATCTAAAAATTCTTGCAGTAATTATTTACGTTTAATTTTTGATAAAAATAATATTTTCTGTCATCTTGTCCAAAATGTTCTCGATTTCTTGTAAATTTATTATATGTATTATTTATTATATCTGTTTGTTATTATAGTTCGTTTGTTGGCTTTTGTGTGACTGATTTTTGTCTTTTTTTTCATTTTTAAATAAAACATTATTAATTTGTTGTTTTTGTTTTTATTTTGTTTTATTTAATTTTAATTTAATATTTATTTTAATAAATTAACTTGTTTTTTTTTTTTTTTTTGTGTTTTCTCTGTTATATGTTCTTTTCTGTATGACAGGCGAAACTAGAGTTTATTACATGACTTTTTAAGATAGGCAAAGTTATTTTTATACGTTGAATCTTAGACATCATTAAACATTACGGTTACCATGACTTGGTGCAGTTTACAAGAAATCTTGTATAGGTTCACAAAACAAGTATCCTAAAGCAACTTATGGTTGGATATACTTCGCTTCCCAGATCAATCTCTGCTATAGTGTTTGATTGTAGGTCAATATCAGCTAGTCCGTTTGCTGGAAAATCTTCTGTGTGATCAACATTGCACAGCGGGCGAATCGAAATTTTTTGGAAATAAATCTGTAACTTCTGATCGGCTGTCAAATATTTTTATATATTGTTGTAGGCCCTGATGAGACCTATAAAAAACATGCTTACATGTCTTATTTATCTCTTATAGCTATTTGCTCTTATAGCTATAGCTATTCTTGGTCCAGTTTTTTTCATATTTATCCTTGTATTTCCGACCGATTTTATTAGTTTTTTTCTTAACTAGTTAAAAAACAAAATTATCTATTGAATAAAAAAATTTCAAGTCAATATCTTTACCAAGTCCAAAAATAAACGATTTTGAATTTGAAAATTGCAAAAAAGGCGACTTTTTGAGTTTTTCTTAGCCGAAAAAGTATCTACACTCTTTTTTATCTAAAATAAAATTTTCTTTGGCAACATATAATAATTTTACACTTTTCTGAAAGGTAACTTCATACAGATGACTTTAAGATATAAAACACGCCCTATAACTCAACTGGTCATGGTATACACCCTCCCGAATTCGACCCATTTTATATGAAAGTTTTAATTTTAGACCATATTTTCTCAAATCCCAAAGCACGCATCGACAAGCGGAATATATTTTAAGAATCTTCAATATGTTGTTAAAAGTTTTGAATCAAATCCTACGAGAGAGTTGGGAAAAAAGTGGATTCTATAGCCAAAAAATTTAAAAAATCCCATTTTTGGGAGTTTTCATTAGTTTTTTTGGGAATTCAGGAAAACCCTAACCCAGATTAAAATTTGGTTAACGCGATTTTATTTATATTAACAAGGTCCATATTTTCTGCCAATTTCATTAAGATATCTTTATAAACAAATATGTTATTACAATTAAAAAATTTGTATTTTCTCCAAAAAACCCTTTTGTTTGGTTTATTTCTAAATCGTGAAAGAAATTTTAAAAACATATATTCCAAATTAAGCTTATCCATTCGCATATATAATTTCCGATCTTTTGCAAAAAGACCCAAGTCGTGCCTCATTTCAGAAATATGCGCCTTTAAACTTTTATATTTCCAATTTATTGTATATATGACTATATTTTTACAAACTTGCAACTTTTGCCTTTAGTTTTGCGTGAATAATTACTTAGAAAATTATGAATACTTCTGTATACTTTTAGTAATATATATACACAAAATATTTTTATAAAAATAAATAATAAATATTTTTTATTTTTAATAGGGTTGCCTCATTTCCCAAATTTAAGTAAATCTTTATCCTTTTCTAAGCATTCATATATTTCTATTAATGAATTTAAAATAGCCTATTTTAAATAGTCTATTTTAATTTAGTCATTAAGTAATTTATTAGTTTACATTTATGGTGTTTACCTAAATTTAACAAATGTGTTTATCTATTGGTGGTGGTTAAAAATTTATATATTTATGATCTAGTGGCAATGTACAGGTATCCTTTCCGGTGATACCTAGCTTCAGCATTTATCTATTACTGATGGTTCAAAATCTATATTTTTATGAGCTAGTGACAATGCACAGGTAATATCCTTTCCAGTGATACCTAACAGCAACATATAATATCAATGAATTCGGTACAGGTACTCTTCCAAATTGACTCTTTCAAATATTTTACCTAATGAAAATTCACAGAATACCTGTAAATATATATACCTGTGCGGTATATATAATAAATATATATAAATGCGCATCTAATCCTTATCAACATCATAACGAAGTTGATTACCATCACCATGGTGAAACATGAACAATTATGTTGTGTTTTGTGGAGTTTATCTAGAAATGATCTTAATCGTTTAGAAGCTATATTGAATTTCATAAAAACTACATATCTTGCAGAAGTCGACGTCATTGGTAAATCTCAGATAGATAGCTTTTTAAAGTTGTATGAAGTAAAAATGAAGTCCTTGAATCGGCGTACTAACAGATTAAAAATTAATGGATACTGATATAGAAATATCGGCGTGCAAAATATCAACTGGAGCACCCTGCAAGACATATGATGATTTAAGTGCAAGATCTAAGAAGAAAAAACTGGCCCATAAGCTTTCTATAATTTCGAATGAAGAAGTTTCTGATACATTCAAAGAAATGTTAAAAAAGGAGAAGCAACCTAAGAGTACAATTAATATTGTTGAAATACTACCAACTGCATCACCAAAACGTCTTAAACGGATTGCCGAAAGTGTACTTACTCCAACATCACAATCCAATTTTAAAGAGGAAGAAGCAATTGCTTTAATGCTTGAACTGGACCTCAGCCGAAACAAATATCAAATTTTAAGAGAAGCTCTGCTTGAAAAAGGACACTCAATTCTACCGTCATACAAGGATATTCCAGAAAAAAACAAACTAATTTACCATCTATTTCGGTTACCGAAAAGGAAGCATGTGTAGAGCTATCTTCTTTGCTTGAGAATACAGCTACAAGGATAGTTGCAGATTTTTCTGCAGATGTATTAATCTGTAAGTGGGGATGTGACGGACTATCAGCCCTTCCTGAATACAAGCATGCTAGTGGAAGTAAGAAAATGGCGTATTATAAAAGCGCATTTATAGCATCTTTGGTGTCATGAAGAATGCGATCTTATTCCTTAAAGCAAACTTCATCAAAGTGTAAAAACTCATTTGAAGATATATGGCTTAACACCACTCCAGGAGCAAAACATTTTTGCAGACCTATTTGGCTCGAATACACATGGGAGTCGAACACAACAACAAAGGATTTAGTGGAATATATTAAAGATGAAATAAATGATTTACAACCTCTTTCAAAGGACTACCATACTATTAATGGCAATTAATTGTAAGCACAAAATTAACTCTGCTCGATTTGGAGAATATGCAACAGAAATATCTAAACTACTTGTTTCTCTATATCCATGGAAAGAAATGACACCAACAGTACATAAAGTATTGTGCCATGGCGAAATTATAATTGAATGAAATATTCTTCCACTTGGAGAGCTTACAGAATAGGCTCATGAAGCAAGAAACAGAGATTTTATGCACGTCCAATTATTCAGCTCCAGGAAATGCTCCAGAACGTCACAAAACGAGGATATATTTAATAGCCTTTGGTTATCATCACACCCTGTAGTATCATCAAAGCGAAACCGTTGGATTTATTATGAGTCTTTATCAACTCAAAATACTGAAGAGTTGAAGGGCCTTTATTATCTTTTAGATACGTAAATAGATACAACAGATTATTTTATAGAAAATAAGTACTATAAGTTTAAAATATTAGAAAAATTGTCTACATAAATTTAATGTAAATAAGTAATAAAAAATCGTATTAGAAATAGAATATTTATTAAGGAAGATGATAAATACCAAAAATAATAATATTGATTAAGTTAAAATAGACATTTTTTGTTTGTTTTGTTATTTTAAATTCATTAATAGAAATATATGAATGCTTAGAAAAGGATAAAGATTTACTTAAATTTGGGAAATGTGGCAACCCTATTAAAAGTGAGAAATATTTATTAATTATTTTTATAAAAATATTTTGTGTATAGATATTATTGAAAGTATACAGAAATATTCATAATTGTCTAGTAATTATTCACGCAAAGCTAAATGCAAAAGTTGCAAGTTTGTAAAAATATAGTCATATGTATAATAAATTGGAAATATAAAAGTTTAAAGACGCATATTTCTGAAATGAGGCATGATATTGACTTGAATCTTTTTCCAAAAGATCGGAAATTATATACACTAAAGGCTAAGCTTAATTTGGAATACATATTTTTAAAATTTCTATCGCCATTTAGAAATAAACCAAAGAAAAGGCCCAATTTGGGGTTTTTGGAGAAAATACAAAATTTTTGATTGTAATAACATATTTGTTTATAAAGATTTATTAATGAAATTTGCAGGAAATATGGATCTTATTAATATAAATAAAAGCGCGTTAACCAAAATTCAATCAAGGGTAGGGTTTTCATGAATTCCTAAAGAAAACCAATGAAAACTCCCAAAAATGGGATTTTTACATTTTTGGCTATAGAATCCACATTTGTCCGAAATTTTGCCGAAACAACATATTGAAGATTCTTAAAATATATTCTGCTTGTCTATTCGTGTCTTGGGATTTAAGAAAATATGGTCTAAAATCAAAACTTTCATATAAAAATGGGTCGAATTCGGGAGGGTGTGTACCATGACCAATTGAGTTATTGGGCTTGTTTTTTATCTTAAAGTCATCTCTATGAAGTTGCCTTTCAGAAAAGTTCAAAATTATTGTATGTTGCTAAAGAAAATTTTATTTTAGATAAAAAAGAGTGTAGATACTTTTTCGGCTAAAAAAACACAAAAAGTCGTATTTTTTGCAATTTTAAAATTCAAAACGTTTATTTTTGGACTCGGTAAAGATATTTTTTTATTCAATAGATAATTTTGTTCTTTAACTAGTTAAGAAAAAAAACTAATAAAATCGATCCGAAATACTAGGATATATATGAAAAAACTGGACCAAGAACATGCAAAATTATGTTGCTTAAAAATTCAAACGCAAATAAATCGAAAACCGTAATAAATAAATAGGACACATAACCATGTCTTTTATAGGTCTTATCAGGGCCTACAACAATATATAAAAATATTAGAAATCTGACGATAAACAAAAATTTGGCAAGCGATTAAACATTTTTTATTTCAGAGGTACCTAACTTTGAGCCCCCTTGGCTCTGCCCCTGAGGGGTTTGTTGTATCCCCCTTCCAAATTTAACATTGTACGCTCCTGTGCGTGAAAATCCAGCCAGCCGATCAGAAGTTACAGATTTATTTCCAAAAAATTTCGATTCTGACCCACTGTGCATTGATGGGTCCAGAATAGGGTCTTCTCGGAAGTTGAGGCCACTTGTTTTTGTCATTGTGGGAACGTATCTCGAAAACTGCAAAATCATGAGAATACTTTTTTGTTATTTTGATTTTTTATTTTTGTCCAAAAGATTTTGAAATTCTGGATGTCGTTATAATAGCTCTGGTGCTGATCCAGGTGTCTAGATTTTACGAGGGCGGATCAATAAGTCCGTGACTTTTTGAATGAAACACAGTTTTTTTTTGCAAAACAAAATTTTTTTTCAACATAATCTTTGAACTCAATACACTTAGTCCAACGTTTCTCCAGTTTATGTATCCCTTCCAAAAAATTGGATTTTTCGAGGTCCTTGAAATAGGCATTTGTTTGGTCAATAATTTCATCGGAGCTGAATCTCTTTCCACCGAGCCATTTCTTTAGGTTTGGAAATGGGAAGTATTCAATAGGGGCTAAATCCGGAGAGTATGGCGGATGAGGTACCAATTCGTAGCCCAATTCATAGAGTTTTGGCTTTGAGACTGCACACGTGCATTATCTTGATGAAAAATAACTTTTTGTTTGGCCATATGGGATCGTTTTCTTTTTAAATCCTCATTAAGTCGGTCTAATAAGTTGGCATAATATTCACCGTTTATTGTTTTTCCCTTTTGAAGGTAACCGATGTGGATTATCCTTCGTGCATCCCAAAAAACTGTTGCCATCACCTTATTGGCCGATAAACTTACCTTTGATTTCTCCGGTGCAGGTTCACCCGGAGAATCCTATTGTTTAGACTGCTGCTTGGTCTCCGGAGTACAGTAATGGATCCATGTTTCATCCACAGTTACAAAACGCCCCAAAAACTCATTCGGATTGCGGTTAAACAACTCCAAACAATCCTTTGAAGTTGTCACACGTTTACGTTTATGGTCAATTGAGAACAAACGCGGCACCCATCTTGAAGACAACTTTCTTAAACCCAGCTGATCATTTAAAATCGAAATCATACTGCCATATGAAATGCCTATGGCATCAACAATTCACGCACTTTTACTCTTCGGTCGGCCAACACCATATCGTGGATTTTTTCGACATTTTCGGGTGTACTGACCTCAATTGGCCGTCCAGCGTCATTTGTGCTTGTGCGACCACAACGAAAGTCAGTAAACCACTTTTTTTACCATTGAAATCGATGGTGCAGAGTCCCCATAGTATATATCGAGCTTTTCTTTGGTTTGATTGACGGTTTTCTTCGCAAAAAATAATGTTTAATGAGCACTCGAAATTCACTTTTTCCATTTTTAAATATATACGAAGTTGTATGTTTTTAACAGCTGTTAAATACAAAGTAAATGACGACACTTTCTCAAAAGTCTATTAACAGGTGGTGCTTGATGGGAATATTGTTGCATTTCATATAACTACTGACTTTTAGGCGTTTTCAGCGGTTGATGAGTGTCAGGTTTTCGTTCCAGCGTTTTCGGACAAATTTAACCAATCGAGAGGTAATAAGGTCTCTTTTGGAAAATCCTTGATGACTTAGATCATTTGAAGTCCATTTTGCTTAAAATCTACAGATTTTAAAATAGTTGATAGTTCATTTCAGAACTTTATTCCATCGTTTAAAATGTGACCGCTTGCTATCATGACATTATCTACGTACATATTTTGTTGCAAAATATTTGATGTAAGAGGGTGAGTTGATTTTACATCTTCAGCTAGTTGAGAAAGAGTTTTTTATGGACAGAAATGGGTCGCAGTTGACTCCAAACGTAACTCCTGACAGTCGGAATCCTCAATAGGATCCTCATCAGATTTTCGAAATAATATCCTTTGATATTTAGTTTGATTAAGGTTAATTAGTATCTGTCGATACATTTTTTTGATATCGGCGTTGTACACAAAACGGAAGAATCTCCACTTCAGTATTAGAAGCACTAAGTACTGTTGAAGTATTGGTCCTGGATATAAAATGTTCAAACTTTTCTTATTTAAAATCGGGTTTGAAACGTTGAGAACTACTTTAACTTTTGTAGTCAGTCCTTCAGGGTTTTAAGAGTGCTTAATACGTTATGTATAAATTTGGGCTTTTACCGATTTCCTGGCGAGAAATTTTCCCCATTTGTCCTAACTCAAGATATTCAACAATAACTTGGTCGTAACGCTAGTTTTTGATAAAGCATGCGCTTCATTCTTAAAAATTGAGCCATAGCAATCTTTCTGGAAGTGCCTATTTCTTCGCAATTTTTAAAGGATAGGGTAACAATATACCTCTCTGAATCATTTCTATGCGTGGTTGCATTGAAATAATTTTCACAAAAGTTATCCTCATTTGACCTCAAAATCTGTTTTGGGGTTTCATCAAACTTCCAAAAGCGTGTGAGGATTTGGTCAAGGGACGATGTGTTGAGCCAAATACTGATTTTTTGTACCAAAGGGGATCCAATAGACAGCATCGGAGTTTCCATGCAATATATGAACTGGCCTAAGTCGAGGCCTATTAGCAAGTCGATGGGATGGCTTTGATTAAATCGATTATCTGCAAGTTCTAATTTAGCAGTCTCTTTAAAATGTTGAAAGTTTAAAGTTTGGGGTGTAAATTAGGCGGAAGGGACTTTAAGACTGGTGCCCATACTTCTAACTTAAATCTAAGATACACCCTAAGGCAAAGGTTAAACAGACTGGCTTTTTTTGAGGTTAAATCCGTAACGTGAACTACGTTACGAGTTTAACTGAACTAAATTTCGTTCGATTGGTAGATTTAATCGGTTTTTCAGTTTTTCCGATATAAATGTGGATTGTGATTAATGGTTGATGATTGCTCTTGCCTGGCATCTTTCGCCTTTACTTTCAATTTATACTATTTCTTTTTTATGTTGAACGGAATTTTTGGTTGATTGTGTAATGGCCGCCATGGATTCTAATGTCTTAGAATTATGTGTAAAAAAAAGTATTAAATGGTTCTCAAGTTGGAACTTTTATAATTTCTTGAAGAGAACTTTAAAATTCTTTTAAAAGAGTCCGGGGGAGCTTGGTTGAACGTAGATATACCAAAAAGAGGTGCCAAGTGTCTGTTTCTATACCTAAAGCATTTAGTGCTGGAATACAGCCACTAACAGTTCTTCGTAAAGTTTGGATAGATGAACCTGAGTATTTAGTTACTGCCGGAAGATCGAATAAAATTTTCGGCCACTCATTAACCTGAATCCGATTATTTTCATATTGAGTTACTAAATTTTTCCAGGCTATATCGAAACCTTCGTTGGTCAATTTGAAACCATTTTCCTAGCGTCTTCTCTAGTCTTTTGTAATAAAGGAAATAATTTTCCAATTTTACTGAGTAGCGAATTTTTTATGTTTCATGCTGTGAAAAGATTACGAAATGTTGGCCAGGTTACAAAATCTCCAAAAAATGTGTTCGTGTCACAAGGTGGTAGCCGAATAAAAAAAATATCATTATTTTCTAGGAGTGGAGTTTCAACAGAAGAAATTCGCTCTTGTTTGTTCGCGCAATTTTTAGGGGTTGATGAAGCTTCAATTTGAGCACTAAGTGATGCTAAACAAGTTTTGTAGATGTAGAGAGTTTTGTTATAGCGATCACGAAGTTTTTCTTTGTCGATAGGTTTTTCGTCCCTACATACTTTATATGTCCACTTGACTTGTGCCCAAAGTGAATCAAATTCAACCCGAAATATTTCCAAAGCATGAATATTTTCCTCGGCTGCTGATTCGGAATAAATATTCTCAAAATCAAAAAGATCGTTTGTACAATTAACAAATTTGTCGAGTGTCATTTTTTATTTATATATCAAAAAACTAATGCGAAATTAAATTTAAAAAAGTCTCTGCTAGCGATTTTACAACAACAAGTATCAAAAGTATAATTAACTGTCAAGTTAATTAATTATTTGAACGTATTATGTTTCCCCAGTAAATGTTCAAAAACGTATGTGGATGTTAAACCCACTGTTTTTCCTTTTGTTTTTAACAGCGACAAAAAATTATAAGAGTGTCTCTACACATAAGTAAGAGAGAGTTTGTTGTTACTCGTTATTGTTTTTTACTTTTAGTACTTACTTTTCGCGTTGTTGGGTCTTTTTTTGTCTCTTCGTTTTATTTTTGTTGTGTCTGTTGATCCCCTGCTACAGCACCTGTTGTTTGATTTTTTTAAATCACTGTATTCAGGTCGAAGCGAACAAAATGTTTGTTTTTGTTGTTTGTTTATGTTTTTGTATCACTGGTTTTTTGTCTTTTTCTTCTTTTTAAATAAAACACTTAAATCATTGTTTTTGTTTTTATTTTGTTTTATTTAATTTTAATTAAATGTTTGTTTTGTTAAAATCACTGTATTGTTTTTTCTATGTTCTTTTCTGTTTGATAGGAAAAACTAGAGCGATCATTTCATTACATTTGAAGCTAGACAACGATATTTTTAGTACAAAGTAAATAAGAAAAAATGAAATAAAAGTATACATAAAAAAGAACCGTCAGCAAAAAACAGCTGCTGCGTTTAATTTGAGACATAAACAATATCTGTTTCCTTAACTATTTCTAGTTTCTTCATGCAGATATCTATAAATCTTGATTGGAGTATTATCAATATTGTCCAAATTTGTAAATTCAAAAGTCTTTTTATATTGCATGGATATATTTGCAGATTTTTTATACCTCGGTTGTTCTTTATGCCTAACAGCCTTATAATTCTTTGTGAATCCTCCTTCCCTACTTTCTCTGTAATTCTCTCTGGTTTTGTTTAGTTTTTTGTTATTTTTCTTTTATTTTCTTCGAAATTTTTTTTAACTTTCCTCTCATCTATTTTTCTTTGTTGAACTTCATTAGAGGTACATTTGGTACCCCTAATTAATTTTTTGGTCTAATTAATTTTTGAATTAATTGTTTCGCCGATTTTTCCTTATTTATTTTGTTCGTTATGCTAAATTTTTCTCCAATTGTATTATATAAATGCTCTATGTCCGCTTTACCTGAATGACTTTTTGGTTTGGTAACATTTTCATCACCTAAAAATGTATATGTTCTATGTCCGCTTTACCTGTATGACTATTGGGATTAGCAACATTTTCATTATCTAAAAAGTCTTTTATTCTAATGGCATTGAGTTCTTTGTCCGCAATTATTTCTTTTTACCTATTTCAGCAAAATAATCTTTCAATTGTTCGATATTTGTTATAATATTCCTACCATTCAAAGCATATGCTGCCACGAATTTAGAAAACTTATTTACTATTGTCAAAAAATTAAATACTTTCATTACATCTACATGCATTACTTCATTTTTCTTTGATGGTGTTTCTGTCATTGAATATTTAGATTTGATTGGGTTTCTATCATATTTTACCTCTTGACATACTGCACATTTATTAATGACTAATTGAATTAATTACATCAATTTTGGATAGTAAATTATTTTCTTAATTTTACTATATTTTTTTCTTATGCCTGAATGAATATTTTTTCTAACGAGAATTTTCTAAAGAGAAATTTGTTTAACTGCCTCTACTTCTGTTTCTATGTCTTGAGTCCTCATGATACATTTAGTGAATTTTATTTGCTTATCATTTGAAAACATCTCTATTAGTTTTTCTTGCACCATATTGTAACTGTGTTCCGACAATTCCAACAAATATTCTTATTTTTCCTTTTGTAATATATCTTCTGAATATCTCTCCCATTTCATTAAAATCAGCTTCGGTTATAAAAATAATCCTTTTGCCGTGTAAAGTTTTCAGTTCTTTAACCTTGTTATTGGTTAATATAATCTGAGTTTTATATTTGTTGATTATTTATTACTTAATATAAAAATGATCTTGCAAACTTTATTCTGCTGAATGAACGGTTGCTATATAAACATTGTCATCTTCCATGTCATTTACAAAATTTTATTCATTATCCTATTTCTCTTTATCACTTGTTTCATTACCAATTTCAAGTCTACTTAGAAAGTCTGCTACTTTATTCTCTTTGCCTTTTATATATTCGATTTCAAAATCATACTTTCCTAGTTTAAGAAACCATTTTTGATGCCTAGGTGACTAATGAGTTGATGATCCGTTAGGTTAGGATAGATGGGCAGGTGCAGATGTAACTATACAGCTCACGTGGGTCCCATTGGTCCCATTGTGTTACCCTAATGGATCATGCGAATCTGTTTTCACATGTTCGAAAATAGGTTCCAATCGAACCAACCTGATGCACGAACAAAAGTTCTGATTCGTCTAACATCAATTGCAGAGAGATCAGATAGTCCGTGCATGTACGGACTGCCAAATTCAGCAATCCTTATATCCGCAAGAGCAGCACAGTGACAAAGAAAATATTCCACTGTCTTTTTCTCCTCCTCGTTAAAGCAACTTCTACAATAGTCGTTAAAAGGGACTCCTAGTCTCCTAGCATGTGCAGTGTCCTGTAATAGTTTCTACAAGTGTTCGTAGCTGACACCTTAGTAGTCCCAGAATGAAACTTGACCGTTTCTGGAAAGATGGTATTTAGTATCTCCTTGAAAAGAGAACTAGTTTTATCTTTCCAGGATTCACGTTAAGGTCACTAATTGTAATCAATTTACTGAGTAGGCCTAGCGCATTTTGAGGGCATTGAGATATGGTATCCAAATATTTTCCAGATACGACCACCGCTACATCGTCCGCATACGCGACGGTCTTGAACCTCAGGGAATCAAATTCCCTGAGCAATGTGTTAAGGGCAATATTCCAAAGAAGTGGAGATTGAACTTCCCCCTGAGGAGTGCCTCTATTTGCTACCCTATATATGGTAGCCGCAACTATAGTGGAGATTATAACTCTGTTGGTTAGAAGTTTCCATATGATGCGAATAATCGACTGATTTATATTCAGTCTTTCTATAGCCATTTTAATAGTATCCGTGGTCACATTATTGAAGGCTCCTTCTATATCAAGAAAGGTTACTAATACATATTCCTTATGCTCGAGAGCATTTTCTATATACCCTACAAGCGAATGCAATGCCATCTCAACTGACTTTCCTTTCATGTAGGCAAGTTGGAACGCTGTCAAAAGGTTAGGGTTGATTGTCCTGCGAAGGTGCAGATTAATCAGCCTTTTCAAGGTTTTCAAGAGGAAAGACGATAGACTAATAGGCCTGGAGTCCTTCGGTCTCGTATGGGAGGTATTATCCGCTTTTGGGATAAAGACCACTTTATATCTAGTCCATGAGTCAGGGATATATTAGCATAATAAGCCGAGTATATCCGAATCAACCATGGAACTATAATATCAGCATTATACTGTAGGTCTGCAGGTATAATGCCATCTATCCCCGGGATTTAAACGGGGCAAAACTGTTCAGAGCTCATCTCATCTTCAGTTAATTGAATCTGAACGTCACTTAGGTCAGAAACTGTCGCAGGGATCTCACAATGCACATCCATTAAGACATCTGAGGTCTCATGGCCGCTTGTCGCCCAGCTACTACAAGGTTTTTGAATGTATTTTGGCACAGTAGGTGAGGAAGCCAGGATTTTGCATAAGCGACTAGTCTCGGAATGGCCCTCCACGCCGCTATAGAAGACCTTCCAAGATTTGCGTTTCGCATTCCTGATCAGATTTTTAAACCTGTTTACTTTGCAGCCTGCATGCTGCAGATGTCGCTCTGTCAAGTGCATTTATTAGCAATTCTACAGAGGACTCAATGTCCCTCCGATTACGAATAGCCGGGGGATTCGGGAGGAATTGGGACAGAATGTCATATTGTTCCGTCCAGTTCGTTTTCCTCCTGTTTCGAATCGGAGTTACCCCTAGTAAATGACTTCTGTAGTGAAGTTAATGCACAAGTGATCAGATAATGAACAATCATTTGGGATCCTCCATTCACTTATCATGTTCGAAAGCCTAGTATTTACTAGCGTAATATGGACAACCTCCTTTCAATAAGAAACTACAAAGGTTGGTTCCTTACCGTTGTTTAAAACATCCAAGCTACTACAAAGGATAAAATCAAAAAGAGAATCACCCCTTGCATTAGTATTCGAGCTTTCCCAAACGATATGGGGAATATACCGCTCCTATCACGAGCGGTATATTTCTGTCATTTGCCGCCTTTGGTTCGCTGAATCGGTCTGTCTCGGTCGTCTCTTCGATAGACCTGTAGAAAGATAGACTCGAAGCCGTAGTATATCTTTCCACTTTTCTCTCGAAGGGACGACAGGGCCTCCTTATTCATGACGATAACTATCCTCCTGCATGCTCCGTTGGATTCGGATACTCCGGTCACCTTCCAATCATTTGTGGGGATCTCCGTGTTACCGAACAGAATGAGTTCCAGAATCTCCTCTGGTTTGGTCATGGTTCTAGGCCGACGTAGAATCACGTCAATACAAATCACGTCTAATCTAGCGCTTTCCCATAGGCCTTCCAAAAGAGTGACCGTTTGCTTTAGAAGCAAGGCCGATCGCTTGTTTGAGCATGCCATCAGCTTAAAACGGCTACGATACTATCCGGCATCATCGCATTGGGGAGAGATTCCCCACTAAATCCCAATTTGCGTAAGAGATAGCGCAATCAACGTCGCTCCTGTCGATGACAGCACATACGAGATGAAATTTGGCCACTTCACTAAACGATTTGTCCATCGGCTTATGGGGTTTCGGACATTTGGTTCCGAGCTGTTGACCTTGCAACTGTGCCTCCTCCTCTGATCGTTGCCGTTTAGGCCCGTCTTTCGACGAAGGAGGAGATTTTTGCTGCAATTCGGCTATTAAAGATTTGGCCCAATTAGGGCCCTCTGGGGTTAGGGATTTAGCTGGCTTTTTACCAAGATGTTCCAAAAAGCGATCGGCAGCACTCCGTCTTAAGAAGGCTCTTTTGGCGGGTGTGGTGTGTCTTTGGGATGTATGTATTTTGCCCTTTTGGTCTGGAGGAGCAGATCCATAGCTCGAAATCAAGTTCGCAGCTCCTTTACTAGGGGGCGGTGATGCTTGGGAACCCGAAAGCTTGTTCGCAGTTCTCTTTTCCACAGAAGGCACTGGGTTTGCTACTGCTCGAGGTGTTTTCAAGCAGACAGCTCCCGAAGAAGGGGTTTTCACCGGTTCTTTGCCGATGCGTGCCAGAGCCGCGTTTGAGGTGCTTGGTTTGAAGCACAGATGCACCTCGCTGCTTTTGCTTCCAGAATTGGATTGATGACGATCCGTAAGAATCTTAAATTTCCTACCATAAAGATATGGTCTCAGGTAGTTTACGCTCCACAATATTGCTATAAATTCTTTGTCCGTTGCCGAACAATTTCTTTCATTATCATTCATGGTTCAGGATTCAAAACATATCCGATACCCTTCTTGTGAAAGGACAGCGCCAATTGCGTAATTTGACATCAGTGATTAACATAAATTGTTTATCAAAATTAGAATATTTTAATATAGGATGAGAGCTTATTAATGATTTTAGATTTTCGAAGGCTTCAATATAGGTAGGTTCTTTTGTATTAATTTCTACATCTTTCTTTAAATATTTCGTTATTGGTTGCGCAACTTTGGCATAATATTTCATAAATTTTCTATAATATCCTGTTAACCCTAAGAAACTTTTTATCTGATTTTCTCTTCTTGGTGTTTCCAACTCTTGAATAACCTTTGTTTAATTTGGATTAGGTTTAAATCCTTCCCTTGTTAGGATAAGACCTGCGAATTCGTCATAAAGTTGTATTTATCTATTTGTATTTTTAAATTTGCGTCTTCCAATACCTTGAAATGTCGCTAGGTCAGTTTGTCCAAGATTGAATCTATATTTGGTAATGGAATTTTTTCGTCAATTGTAATCTTGTTTAGTTTTCTTTCAATTCGATATTTTCTCTTACCAGAATTATCGATCTTCTTTGGTATTACTATCAACGGACTTGGATAGCTTAAATAAATTTTCCTAATTATACCTTGCTCTTTCATTTCCTTTATTTGTCTCCTTACATCTGCTTCGTGTTGTTGCGGATATCTGCACAATTTAGCTTTTATCTGTTCTTCAGTTGTTATTCTTATTTCGTGTTGTATGTTCATAGTACTGGTTAACTTGTCGCCCACTTTAAAAAATAATTTCTTCAATCTGTTTAAAATGTTCATAACTTCTTTGTATTCTTTTGTATTCAGATATTCTAATTGTATCCTATTCCAGTCAAAATCAGACCCTTCCAACATACGTACTTGGAGGTTTTTGTATGGGTTTGTTATGACATTTGTAGTACGATGATTAAAACTAGTCTATCACATTTATTACTGTATTAAAGCATTTTATATGCCGTTTATACCAAAACAAAAACTAATTGGTTTTTGAAAAACAAAATTTCAAAAACTACATGGTTTACGTACCTTATTTCTTCCCAATGTAGTTTTTGTTGACATTCACATTTCTTGGATATTTTTTTATTCCGCGCTATTTGCTATTTCTTCGATCAGAGAATACATAGTTTCAATATTAAAAACAATTTTAATAATTTTTAATAAATTATTTATTGTAATAATTTCATAAACAAAACAAACAATTTCTATAAATTTGAAATTTTATTTTTCTCTTTATATATAAAAGCTACGGTTCTAAAATTTGCTAAACAAGATGTATTATAAATAGTTATTTTAGTTGTTTTTATTTGGTTTTCAATAAAAACTAGTTAAAAATGGTTTTTGATTTCTATGGAAAAGCCAAAAAAATTTACGTAGTTTTTTATTCAAAAACCAAATAAAGCCAAAAGCTACTAGTGTTCTTTTGGTGTAAATGGCATATTAATAAATCAAATTCTATTATAAAATTGTACCTTCGTCCCTTCAACAATGTAACTTTCTATCTAACTTTTGCTTTTGTTACATTAAACTCTTCTGGTGCGTCTGACAATACTTGAAACCTTATTGTACCTTTCCTATGTATTATGCTGAACTCTATAAGATGTTGTAATTTAATTTTCTCAAAATATTCTATATCTTCATCCTGTATCAACTAGCAAGCTGTGTATTCTTTTTTATTAATTGTAACTCCTACGAGGGGTAAATAGTCGGAGGTTGTTTCCGAATAAAAATTGTTTGCGTAGTTATGGTTTTGACTAATTTGGTTGTCTGTATCCCCATTGGATTTATAATTTCATTGAAAACTGATTTATTTCTTCGATAATAAATTCTATCGAATCCTTTCGATTTTGCTCAGGTTGAGTCAAACGATTTTAGCTGACATTTGGTCTGAGGTGCCCTACCTGCGGGAATGTTTGGAAGTAATATCTACCTCTATCGGTTTGGTCTTGCCTATATTGATTCCAGCGATTCTGGCTGGAATTCGGCTTAGCGTTTCCTAAAGAAAATTTTCTTTAGCAACATATAACAATTTTGCACTTTTCTGAAAGGTAACTTCATAGAGATGACTTTAAAATAAAAAACAAGCCCAATAACTGAACTGGTCATGGTACACATCTTCCCGAATTCGACCCATTTTATATGAAAGTTTTTATTTTAGACCACATTTTCTCAAATAACAAAGCACTCATCGACAAGCCGAATATATCTTTAGAATCTCCAATATGTTGTTAAAAGTAATAAATCAAAATCTACAGGACATCGGAAAAATGTGGATTCTATAGCCAAAAATGTAAAAAAATCCCATTATTCGGAATTTTCATTAGTTTTTTTGGGATTTCAGGAAAACCCTACCCCCGATTGAAATTTGGTTAACGCGCTTTTATTTGTATTAATAAGGTCCACATTTTCTGCAAATTTCATTAAGATATCTTTATAAACAAATATGTTATTACAATTAAAAATTTGCATTTTCTCCAAAAACACCAAATTGAACCCTTTGTTTGGTTTATTTCTAAATAGCGAAAGAAATTTTAAAAATATGTGTTCCAAATTAAGCTTAGCCTTTAGTGTATATAATTTCCGATCTTTTGCAAAAAGATTCAAGTCAATATCATGCCTCATTTCAGAAATATGCGTCTTTAAACTTTTATATTTCCAATTTATTATACATATGACTATATTTTTACAAACTTGCAACTTTTGCATTTAGCTTTGCGTGAATAATTACTAGACAATTATGAATATTTCTGTATACTTTCAATAATATCTATACACAAAATATTTTTATAAAAATAATTAATAAATATTTCTCATTTTTAATAGGGTTGCCACATTTCCTAAATTTAAGTAAATCTATATCCTTTTCTAAGCATTCACATATTTCTATTGATGAATTTAAAATAACAAAACAAACAAAAAATGTCTATTTTAACTTAATCAATATTATTATTTTTGGTATTTATCATCTTCCTTAATAAATATTCTATTTATAATACGATTTTTTATTACTTATTTACATTAAATTTATGTAGACAATTTTTCTAATATTTTAAACTTATACTACTTATTTTCTATAAAATAATCTGTTGTATCTGTATACATATCTACAAGATAATAAAGGTTCTTCAAGTCTTCAGTATTTTGAGTTGGTAAAGGCTCATAATAAATCTAACGTTTTCTCATTGATGATAGTACAGGGTCTGATGATAACAATAAGCTATTGAAAATATCCTCGTTTTGTGACGTTCTGGAGCATTTCCTGGAGCTGAATAATTGAACGTGCATAAAATCTCTGTTTCTTGCTTCATGAGCCTCTTCTGTAAGCTCTCCAAGTGGAAGAATATTTCATTCAATTATAATTTCGCCATGGCACAATACTTTATGTACTGTTGGTGTCATTTCTTTCCATGGATATAGAGAAACAAGTAGTTTAGATATTTCTGTTGCATATTCTCCAAATCGAGCAGAGTTAATTTTGTGTTTACAATTAATTGCCATTAATAGTATGGTAGTCCTTTGAAAGAGGTTATAAATCATTTATTTCATCTTTAATATATTCCACTAAATCCTTTGTTGTTGTGTTCGACTCCCATGTGTATTCGAGCCAAATAGGTCTGCAAAAATGTTTTGCTCCTGGAGTGGTGTTAAGCCATATATCTTCAAATGAGTTTTTACACTTTGATGAAGTTTGCTTTAAGGAATAAGATCGCATTCTTCATGACACCAAATATGCTATAAATGCGCTTTTATAATCCGCCATTTTCTTCACATCCCCACTTACAGATTAATACATCTGCAGAAAAATCTGCAACTATCCTTGTAGCTGTATTCTCAAGCAAAGAAGATAGCTCTACACATGCTTCCTTTTCGGTAACCGAAATAGATGGTAAATTAGTTTTCTTTTTTCTGGAATATCCTTGTATGACGGTAGAATTGAGTGTCCTTTTTCAAGCAGAGCTTCTCTTAAAATTTGATATTTGTTTCGGCTGAGGTCCAGTTCAAGCATTAAAGCAATTGCTTCTTCCTCTGTAAAATTGGATTGTGATGTTGGAGTAGGTACACTTTCGGCAATCCGTTTAAAATATTTTGGTGATGTAATTGGCAGTATTTCAGAAATATTAATTGCACTCTTAGGTTGCTTCTCCTTTTTTAACATTTCTTTGAATGCATCAGAAACTTCTTCATTCGAAATTATAGAAAGCTTATGGGCCAATCTTTTCTTCTTAGATCTTGTACTTAAATCATCATATGTCTTGCAGGGTGCTCCATTTGATATTTTTCACTCCGATATTTCTATATCAGTATCCATCCAATCGGAATGTTTAATTTTTAATCTATTAGTACGCTGATTCAAGGACTTCACTTTTACGTCATACAACTTTAAAAAGTTCTGTATCTGAGATTTACCAATGACGTCGACTTTTGCATGATATGTATTTTTTATGAATTCCACTATAGCTTCTAAACGATTAAGATCATTTTTAGATAAACTCCACAGAACACAACACAATTGTTCATGTTTCAATATAATCACCATGGTAATCAGCTTCGTTATGATGTTGATAAGGATTAGCTGCGCATTTATATATAGCTATTAGATATATCGCACAGGTATATATATTTACAGGTATTCTGTGAATTTTCATCAGGTAAAATATCTGAAAGAGTCAATTTGGAAGAGTACCTATACCGAATTCATTGATATTATATGTTGCTGTTAGCTCAAAAAAATATGAATTTTGAACCATCAGTAATAGATAAATGCTGAAGCTAGGTATCACCGGAAAGGATACCTGTACATTGCCACTAGATCATAAATATATAAATTTTTAACCACCACCAATAGATAAACACATTTGTTAAATTTAGGTAAACACCATAAATGTAAACTAATAAATTACTTAATGACTAAATTAAAATAGACATTTTTTGCTATTTTAAATTCATTAATAGAAATATATGAATGCTTAGAAAAGGATAAAGATTTACTTAAATTTGGGAAATGTGGCAACCCTATTAAAAATAACAAATATTAATTAATTATTTTTATAAAAATATTTTGTGTATATATATTAGTAAAAGTATACAGAAAGATTCATAATTTTCTACGTAATTATTCAAAATTTGCAAAATTTGCAAGTTTGTAAAAATATAGTCATATATACAATAAATTGGAAATATAAAAGTTTAAGGGCGCATATTTCTGAAATGAGACATGATATTGACTTGAATCTTTTTGCTAAAGATCGGAAATTATATGTGCTAAAGAATGGGCTTAATTTGAAATACATATTTTTAAAATTTCTTTCGCTATTTAGAAATAAACCAAACGAAAGTCCCAAGTTTTGGTTTTTGGAGAAAATACAAATTTTTTAATTGTAGTAACATATTTGTTTATAAAGATATCTTAATGAAAAAGGTGGATCTTATTGATATAAATAAAATCGCGTTAAGCAAATTTCAACCAGGGCTAGGGTTTTCCTAAATTCCCAAATAAACTAATATAAATTCCCAAAAATGGGATTTTTTAAATTTTTGGCTATAGAATCCGCATTTTGCCGAAGTCTGGTAGCTTTTGATTTCAGTCTTTTAAGAACATGTTGAGGATTCTTAAAATATATTCCGTTTGTCCATTTGTGCTTTGGGATTTTAGAAAATATGGTCTAAAATCAAAACTTTTTATATAAAATGGGTCGAATTCAGAAGGGTATGTACCATGATCAATTAAGTTATTGGGCTTGTTTTTTATCTTAAAGTCATTTCTGTGAAGTTGCCTTTCAGAAAAGTGCAAAATTATTATATGTTGCTAAAGAAAATTTTATTTTAGATAAAAAAGAGTGTAGATACTTTTTCGGCTAAAAAAACAGAAAAAATCGTCTTTTTTGCAAATTTCAAATTCAAAATCGTTTTGGACTCGGTAAAGATATCGACTTAAAATTTCTTTTATTCAATAGATAATTTTGTTCTTTAACTAGTTAAGAAAAAAACTAATAAAATCGGTCGGGAATACTAGGATATATATGAAAAAAACTGGACCAAGAACATGCAAAATTATGGTGCTTAAAAATTCAAACGCAAATAACTCGAAAGCTATAAGAGATAAATAGGACATGTAAGCATATGTTTTATCATATGTCTTATCAGGGCCTACAACAGTATATATATATATATATATATATATATATATATATATATATATATATTAATATAAGCGATTAAAAATTTTTTATATCAGAGGTACCTAACTTTGAGCCCCCTTAGCTCCGCCCCTGGGGGGATGGTTGTGCCCCCCTTCCAAACATTACATTGTACACTCCTCCAACCGGTCGATCAGAAGTTAGAGAGCTATTTCCAAAAAAAATCGATTCTGCCCCACTGTGCAATCTATGTACTTAAATTATAACCGTTTTAAAGGAATGTTATAAAATAAATCGAAAAGTCTATCAAAAAGTAGATATTAATATATTTGTTTTTTAATTCGTACTTATATAAACTGTCATATTTATTTATAAGTATAGATATTGTATTATAATGCAATATGAAAAAGTAAACAATATTTAAAAATGTTTTACTTACACACAACATACATATTGATTTTGCATATCAAAATCCATTATATTTGATGTTTTCACAAAAATTTTAATTTTTATAATTTTTAACTTTGTTAAACAATTTTAAACGTTTTTATATAAATAAGAAGCAAAATTTATAAATATAAACATATCATTGTTTTATATATAGAGCGCTAATTCTAAATTTTAGTAGGCTAGAGTAAAAATATACCGTTCATAATTGGAGCTGACGCCAACGCCCATCATGCCGTTTGGGGAAGCTCCGATACAAATACAAGGGGTGACTCTTTATATGATTTTATTCTTTGTAGTAGTTTAGATATTCTGAACACTGGTAAGGAACGGACCTTTGTAGAGACCAATAGAAGGGAGGTTCTCGGTATTACGCTAGTTAGTGCTAGGCACTCTAATGTGATTAGGGATAGAAGGGTCTCCAATGACTGTTCATTCTCCTGATCACTTGTACATTGACTTCAATTTGGAAGTTTGTTTACCTAGGGTTAAGCCCTTTAAAAACAGGAGGAAGACAAACTGGACAGTACAACAAGATATCCTGTTCCAACTGTTCCCAAATCCTCCGACCATCAACGGTTGCGATGATATTCAGTCCTGTATCAAGACGCTAACAGAAGCTTTTGATACTACGACTTCTGTTGCATGCAGACCCACAATCTGCAGGGGTAGGTGTAAACCACATTGGTGGAATTCCGAGATAGGCGAGACTCCTAAAGAATGAGGCCAAGAGACTAGGAGACTGGTCTACCTACAAGTCCTCAGTTAACAAGTTTAAAAACCAGATAAGAAATGCGAAACGTAAATCCTGGGGGGCTTTCTGTAGCGGCGTAGAAAGCCACTCCAAGAACCAGTCGATTTCGTAAAATTCTGGCATCATCATCTACTGTTCCAAGTTTCATCCAGAAACCATGTGGCAGTTGGACAATGAGCGGTCAAGAGACCTTCCTGACAGTCTCCCCTTAACGGGAAACTCTGCAATATTTTCAAAGGTCAACAATGATGTTCCCATTCCCATAAGGGATAGTGAACTGAGATAGGCTCTGAAGAGCTTCGCCCCATTTAAATCTCCGGGCCCCGATGGCATTATACCTGCTGATCTGCAGTATAATGTGGATTTAATAGTCCCCTGGCTAGCTCGGATTTACTCAGCATGCTTGTCATGTGCGTATATCCCTGATTCATGGACTAGATATAGAGTGGTCTTTATTCCTCACACACAGGACCGAAGGTCTTCAGACCTATCAATCTGTCGTCCTTCCTCTTGAAGACACTGGAAAGATTAATCGACCTATTATCAGCGTCTCAACATGCCTATATGAAGGGAAAATCTGTTGAGACTGCGTTACATTCGCTCGTAGTGTATATTGAAATAGCTCTCGAGGAATATGCATTAGTGGCCTTCCCTGACATAGAAGGGGCCTTTAATAATGTGACTCCGGAGGCAATCAAATTGTCCCTGGAAAGACTGGACATTCATCAGCCGATTATTAGCCTCATATGGATACTTCTAACCAATAGAGTTATAATATCCAGTATGGGTGCGTCTACCATCTATCTCTCGAATATCACCGTTAGCTCATTGCTCAGGGAACTTGATTCACTGAAGTTTATAACTGTTGCCCTTGCGGAAATATCTGGATACTATGTCTCACCGCCTGCAAACTGCTATGGGCCTAATTAGTACATGGAGTACAGATAGTAGCCTTAGCGTGAATTCAAGAAAAACGGAACTTGCATTTTTTCTAGAAGATACAAGGTTCCATCTTTCCCACTTCCACGCCTAAACGGTGTTGAATTAAAGGTGCCAGATGGTGCGCAGTACCTAGGGATTATACTGGACTCCAAACTATCGTGGCACCAAAATACACGGGCAAGAGCCTCAAAGGCCGGTATTACCCTATATATGTGTAGGAATTCCATCGGTAAGTTCTGGGGAATAAATCCCAGCAATACGAAATGGCTCTTCGATACGGTGATTAAGCCCATACTTATGTATGGAGGGATAGTATGATGGAAGGCTATGGAGAAATCCACCTACATCGGAACCTTTGATAGTATTCTGCGTAGTTCAGCTCTACTCATAAGAGGAGCGCTTCGTATCGAAAGCCTTATTTGTTCCAATGAACTGGCTACCGATGGATCTTATGGCCAAACAGATCGCCATTATGACGGCGACAAGGCTCGAGACTATAGGTGCATGGAACGATAGCAGTTTCGAGCGTTGGTATGGGCATGTGAGGTAGAGATACAAGATCCCTTAGGGTTTCACAACGGGACCAAATTGGACCCAAATGTGCTGTCTCTCTTTGACTGGACAGCTGTTCTAATAACCTAACCATCCCAATAAATATTTTAATATGCTTCTTTAGTGAAAAACAAACTTAAAATATTTTACTTGCAATTTTTTAAATGGAAAATATATTTATATTTGAATTCAAGTAGATAGGTTAAAAATAGTTTCAAAACAATAAAAAGTTATTAAAAAGTAAACATCACATTTAAGAATTAAAACGAAATTTGTAATTTCTGTTAAAAAAGTTAATTTTTCATTTCCTGTATTTTTTATATATTCTCATATAAGCGTCCATGCTTTACATATCTACATGGTATTGACTACAAAAGTTTAAACAACTGACAAATATATCGCCAACAAAAAGGGACAAAGGCCAAACAACCAAAAAATTCAAAACAGGTATTTTCATTGATAATGGTAATAAAAATAAAAAATAAACAATCACAAAATTTTAGGCCTGTATTGTCAAAAATACTTTATAATACTACATCATTAAAGAAATTCAAATATACTATTATAAATTCGAATATACTATTATAAAGTTTGAGTCAAATTCCAAAGCCTTCAACTAATTTGAAAATAAATTTTATTTACTATTTTAAAAATGAAATAAAATCTTATTTGAAGTATTTATGGGTCGATTATGTATAGAAACCGAACTTTAGTTGTGCTATTCTTACTGTATTGCTTAGATATATATGGTTTTTCAATTAAATTTCATTTTTTATTTTGTATGTAATTTGAATATATATATATATATATATATATATATATATATATATATATATATATATATATATATATATATATATATATATTATATAATGAAATTGAATTTCAAAAACCATATATATCTAAGCTTTCTGGCTTTAGAACGATTAATGTTTTTTCACTTAATATTGATACGGTAAGAATAGCATTAAAAGCAAATCTAGTAAGAATAGCATCAAAAGCAAATCTAGTTTTTATTTTTCCTTTTTTAGATTTTTCTAAATAAAGTAAATCATCATCAATATTCCTAAAATTGTTTCTGGTTTTAAAATGTTCAATATTATTTATTTATTGAGTTTAGTGAATAAAATATCATCATACATTTCACAATCTTCGACTATTTCCACATCACTGAAATTATTAAAACAATTTTTTACATGAAATAATCTCAAAAATAGTCTTTTACTTTTTGTTTATTTTATTATTATTATTCGAATTTTCAAATTTAAGGATAACGTTTTTATTTAAAAAAAAAAAATAATATTTTTCGAGCTCGAACCTTAAAGTTATAATTTATAATGCCAATATTTCGTCACTCATCGAGTGACATCTTCAGGGCTATTTTGATAAATAAATAGTTAATACAAATATTAACACGTCATAACATTTAACATATACAAAACATCATAGGACATAAACAATTATCAGTCATGACAAAAAACATACTTATTACAAAAATATTGACAAATATTTTCGAGTATAAAACAAACAACTTTTGAAAATAAAGTTTTAGTACTCTTAATTAAAAAAAAGCACTAGTTAAATATCAGACGATGCAAAAAATGTAGATGTAGTCAATGACTTTATGATTGTTTACTTTGATAAAACATCAAAAAATTTATTTTTTATGAATAAACTTTATCAAATTTTTGTTACATTATTTTCAAACGAAAAAAACCCTTGCAGAAATTTTTCTCTTAGTTGTCATCGTCTGCTCAGCTAATTATTTTGTTATTTATGGACTATGGTACAGTTATACTGTCAAATTTCATATAAAAATAAATAAAAAATAAATCATAATACATCTATCTTCTCTAACTCTCTCTTTCCACCATATCATAAGGAACTAGTAAAGAAACACTCTCATTTGCTACCTAACATAGCTATAGAAAGTTTAACACTATGAATGTGCTAGTAAAATTTTACTTATATCATTGGTGTAAATCCACATTTACCACACTTCATATGCACACATAGTTGCAAAAAATTATATTTAATAATTATTAAATATATATTTTTTTACATTTATATTCGCATATTTCAACAAATATTAAACATTTTAATGTGTATTGTATTTGTGTATATAATTATTTAATTATAATATTTTGTTGCTAAATATCAACAAAAATATAAATTATTTTAAAATTTATTACATTTTTAATACCAAAAATTGCAACTGTTTTCGTTTAAAATTCAAAATCCAAAAATGAAATGTCAAAATATCAAAAAAATATTTTTTTGGTTTGTAAAATTTAAATACTTAAATAATTAATTTAAATAATTAAAATGTTATTAAAATGTTTAAAAATAATAAAATATTATATGTGTGTGAAAAAGTGTGCTACGAATGTTATTTTAAAGGATATTTTGGTAATTTTTTGTTTTGTTTACATCTATCACAAGTAGGGTTTGGGGTTTCCCGTAATATTTCTTTTCCCGGGAAATGGAAATAAAAAAATCAATTTTCCGGGAATTAAAATTTAAATTTTAAACTTTAATTATAAGAAATAAGGTTTTGATTTCTTATAAAGAAAATTATTTTTTATTAAATAAAACTAAACGAAACGTTATAAATCGTACTAAATTAACGAATAATGAAAAAACATAAAAGCATAATGCTATTTCTAAGATTAAAAAATATAAATATTTTATACAAATAAAATTAATTTATGTTAAAAAAAACAGTGTCTCAGATTTTTATGTTATTGTGTTTCTGATGCTAAAACTTTTTAAAAATATACCCTAATCTATTGAATAAATTTCATTATAAATAGCTTGCCGTTTATTTCCATTTTCTTTATCTAATTTATATTATTTTTTTACTTAACTAATTCTTATTAAATTCAATTGGTTCGCAACAACTTTTTTTGGATCAATCATAAAGTTCAGAAATAATCTCATATACTTATGAATACAACATGAGATTAGTTTTTTTATAAGTAGTTCAAAGTTATAACATTTACAGATCCATTGCTTGGATAAGAGATGCTTTTTAGTTTTATTTAATAAAAAAATAATTTTCTTTATAAGAAATCAAAATCTTTCAAAAGGAAATATTGTGTTAGAATGAAAAACCTCCCAACCGAGTAATTTTTTTATAATAGTGAGTATTTTCGAAGTTCATCTTATTTAATATTCATTTCCACAAATCTATCATATTATTTCCATTTTTTATTTCTAATTTAAAATATCTGTTAATCAATTTACATTTTAAATAAAAACATTAAGGATTTCTATTTATACTAAATCAAATGAATTTTTATATAATTTTGTATCTGATTGAACAAAATAAAATAAAAAAATATTTTATTTAATCAAAAGTGAAACATACATATATTTTTTACAAAAATATAACTAAATTTCTTTTTATATTTGAATATTCTAACCATGAATAATATTCATATGTATTTTTTTAATACCAAAAAGTTCAACCAGTTCTTAGGATTTTTATTTGAAAACAATATATTCAAATAAAAAAATTTGATATTTTTATTAAAAAAAAAAAGATTCAAAGAAATAAAATTATTCAGCCACAAGAGGTTTTAATAAAAATAGTTATATAATTTGTTTAATTATTTTAGTTAAAAAGAATATCGAAGCGATTGTTTCAAAAGTTTTTTTGAACAAATAATGTTCCTATGTTAATAATGTTGTGTTGCCTATTGGCAACGCAACCTACAATTAAATTTATATTATGAATGTCAACTTTCTTTCAATTACCAAAAAGGTATCGAAAGTTCATCAACTGAAAAAAATGTAAACAAACAAATAAACAATGTAAAGAAACAAAATAATTAGTTTAAAATTTTTTGTTTTAAAAAATTTTCGGCAAGCAGAAATTTTTAATTCCCTTTGTGGTAACTGAGTTGAGACTTTCAGTTGCCATCTGTAACATCATTTCGGCAACTGACAAAACAACTAAAGTTCGTTTGCCATACATAATTGTCCAACAAATATTTCAAATCAAATTTTATTTCGTTTTTAAAATAGGAAACAAATTTTATTTTCAAATTAGTTGAAGGCTTTGGAATTTCATTTAAACTTTATAAAAGTATATTCGAATAGTTCTGATGAAATACTTTCTAATCTGATTTGTTAACACAAATGGAATAATATTTAAAAAACTTTATTCCAAATTAATTACTGAAAATTGTGTTATAAAGAGTACAAAATGATTTGAAACTATTTTATTTCTAAAAATGTTAATTGAATATAAAAAAACATTATTTTAATAATATTTTGAATTAAAATATTTACAAAGAACAGCTATAAAATCTATAATAAAATTAAAGTATCTAAAATTTTAACGTGACAAAAATAAAGTTTATTTAAAATTTTATGTGAAACAACAAATACATAGATATCTGAGAAAAAAAAAACTAATTCAATAGTTAAAAACCTTATTCATGCAACATTAACGTTCCTCTCAAATAACGTTGTAGTTGTATTATATGCGTTAAACTCTTGCAAGTACCATGCTTAGAGTAACGTCAATCTTTCATTGATATAACCTAGTGTCTACATTAGGCAAATTTATATCAAAACAAACGTCAAAATCAGTGCGAATATATACAAGGTAACCTTAGTTAAACAGCTGATTATTATTTTGGTTATTACAGTTGTCAAACTGCATATATAAAAAACAATAATGAATACGCCATATTGTTGTTTTTGTGCAACTGTTGCCACCTTCCACAAATTCGCGTTAAGTTTGACGTTTGTCTTGATAAAAAAATCTCTAATGTAGACTATGTAAGGTGTTAAAAATAGCAAAATGTTTGCTATAGGATTTTAAAAGTACGAGAATATTTAATTTCCCGTTTTCCCGGAAAATTTAAAAAAATTCCCAGGAATTCCCTAGAGTATTTTGATGGGAAATCCCAAACCCTACTCACAAGTGTGTTGAATTCACACAACACATGTATTTGAAGAGTGGGGATTTGTTGTATTGTAAAAAATGGAGCTAGTTTCTTTACTAGTTAATTACAAGATCTTTTTGAAGAAAATTTAATAAAATTTTGTGATCTATATTAAAAAATTAATTAAATTATCTCATTAAAAAAGTTTAAAAATTTAATTTTATATACATATATTTTTATACAAACAATTTGTTGTGGTTATGGCCTTTGCGTTTAAGATGACAATATATATAAATATTTGCATTAAGATATTTAGCGAGTAAGGAATCTAAAATTGACCATATATTTTTGTAAGATCCAGTTCGAAGTGAGGAAAAATAAATTACTGTCACCTGAATTTTAAAACACCCATTCAATCGTTTAACGTTATATAGGAGAGATAAAAAACTTAATTTAAAAACTATTTTATTTTTAAGCACGATTTTGTTACATCTCGATACAAAGACACATTCGAAATTCAGTGTTCTGGTAAGTTTATTGGTGAAACTTAAGCAAGCTGTGGCGGAGGATGTTTCCGTTGACAGAGAGAAGTCCAAATTAAATGAAGGCGGAGGCGAAGACGAATTTTTACATACATTTTATTTTTGTTTATTCAACAACAAAACTGATTACAACAGCAAGACTTCATGTGTTGCCAGAGGTAGCTTGGAAAAAGTTACAGATTTTCATGAAAAAAGTTACAATTTTTCCTAATAGGTATTTATTTTCTTTTTAAAATTTGGAGGAAAATAATGCAAAAATTTGCATATAAATCAAGATCACCAGCAAGCACACTTGATTTTTTAATAATGTTCGTAATGATTCAATAGTACTCTTACTTATGATTAAAGTAATGTAAAAATTGTTGCCCGCTCGCTCATAGTTTACGAGTTACGGACCTCTAAAGTTTTGATACATTTTTCTGAATATCCTTAATAATAATACACATGCGAAAAAAATTATATAAAAAGTTTAAAAGTACGTAAAAATACTTTTCTAATGATATATAACATGACCATATTTACCAAACCTTTAAGAGGAAAAATTGTATTTTTATTGATATTACTGGAACTTGCAATATTTTTTGATTTCCAAAAAAAGTTATACATAGTGTAAAGATTCCTTGAGAACGGCAGAATGTGGTAATATAGAAAAATCTTTATTAACATTTAAAAAAATATTTTAATTTCAACAGTGCTGTAATCTTGATTTGTTCCAAAACGAAGGTTCATGTATTTTGGTATTCAACCGGTTACGAAGATCTGATTTTATAAGTTTTGTTGACTAAATATTCCCTAAACATATGCATTTTAAAAGATGTATTGCTTTCTTATATTGTTGAACAATTATAATATATTAAAAAGGATATAGTCCTAATGTCTTGTTATCGAGAAGAATACGTTGCCAAAATTTTCACGTGAATAAAATTTGATGATAATTTACTTTATTTAGAAAAATCTAAAAAAGAAAAACTAGATTTGCTTTTAATGTTATTCTTACTGTACTGCCTCCATCAAGTGAAAAAAACTTAATAGTTTTTGAAATTAAATTTCGTTATATAATTTGTGTGTAATTTGAATATGTAATATGGTAGATATATTAGGTTAATAAATTGCTACTTTTAGGTTGAGTTTATATTAATAAAATCAAAATTTTTTTAAAAAAGCTGGTTTTTACATTTTTTAACTTGTTATTAATTATTCGAATAAAATTTTATTCTTTATTTATTCGAATTATTCAAGAAATTTCGAATTTTATTCGATCACACGAATAATAAAACAAAAAAAAAATTTATTCGATCCACTTGAATATCGAATAATTGATAACCATAGTACTTATACTTCGTTCACGTATAGGTCTTTTTTAAGCCTCAGGTGTAAAGTGTATGAATGTGTTAGCAGACTTATTCTGTTACATATACAACAGATATATGTTAGGGTCATTGCTTTTTCGCAATTTTTTCAAATATCCAGAATACAATAGCAAGATCTTGTAGAGCATGGAAAAATATAAATAAATATGATATTAATTTTTCGCGATCGTCAAAAAAGTTCACGAACCAATCGCGGTAAAAATGTTTAATAGATAATATTGTTTTAGTATAAAAGTATAAAAAATTTATATTTTCCGGTAATTACTTAAGTTTTCATCACTTTTTAGCGTCTTCTTTGATATAAAATGATTTAAAAAAATTGTTTTGTATATATACATATCATATCATGAATTGTTAAATTTTTGGACTTTTTATGACGCAAATTTTGCCCAAAATATGTGTATAAATGTGTTAAATTAGTTTCTAGACAGATTTTTTTACTTTATTCTATAACCGATAAGTCCTAAGCAATTTTCTTCTGAATATTTGTCCACATCACTATATATCTCTTATTTAGGTAAAAGAATGACATAAAATAAGGTGGTTTTGATCCAGACGTAATACATAAGTTCTGCCGTTTAAATACTTAGAATTTTATATTAAAATTTTTAAAATAAAAATATTAAAAAAGTGTACAAAGGCATTTTAGAAATCGCGTTCGGTAAGTGAAGTTTTTTTACAAGTCGACTAAAAAATTATTTTTTTTATTATCAGGACAATATTGGTTATGAGGTGACGCTATGGTATTTTGAGGTCCAAAAAAAGTTATTACCCTAACATACATGTTTATTTGATATGTATTTACGTAAATATCTATTTGAATTAGATTTTTACGTATTCTTTCCTGTATGGAAAGTTATCATATTATTTAGGTTGTAAATGTTAAACGAGGCATTTTTAGGCGTTGATATATATAAAAAAACAATTCAAATTTTGTCTGTTTAATAAAAAAACTGCAATGGTTTTTAAAAAACATGTATACGTGAACATGGTATTAATAATGAAAATTTATTAAATATTCTTTGTATTAAAAAATAAGATTTTACGAGGTTTTATCTGAATTATTAATCCACTAAATAAATTTTATAACAAAACATTTTTAAGAATATTAGCAGACTATTAAAATACTTAAGGTTTTTCGCTACAATCATAGCTGCCAGATAATTTGTTGTAAAATCGTCAAATTTTGAGAAAAAAATTGTCAAATAGTAATAGTATTTTTTTTCAAAATAATTTTTTAAACCAATTTTTTTTAAATACCCAGTTTCAAATTGTTATTGTCCACTTATAATGATGTTTGTCACAACCTTACAAGCAAAATAATACGAAAGCGATTCGTATTGCTTAGAAGAAAAATTTTATTCGTATTTCGGAAGTTTTCCCCATCGGGAGAGATTGTGCGTCACAAGCGATACATCTAAGCAATAAGAAATCAATACTCCAGGAAGAACAATAGGCAATATTGCTAGATAATCATCTAGGTGGAAAAAAGGAGATACCGCCAGATAATCTTCTGGAAGATGTAGTAAATATATGGAAAAATTATCACTAAATAAATCTTGAAATATTATAATAAAGAAATCTTTTACATATTGTAAAGCAAACATGCACATAAATATTAACACCATAAAGCACGAAAACTGAAACGCTAGCATAAAATATACATTTTTTGCTAAAAGACAAACAAATTTCTTCAATATTTTTTTAATTTTTGAACAATTTTTCTAGAGCTGAAGAATTGTAACTGAAAAATAAAAGTATTGCATTAATTTCTTCCAGATGATTTCAATGAGATATCATCAATTTATTGCGGAGGTGAAAATCACCTTACTGAAAAATAGGCGATATTTTGAGGATAAAAATAATAAAAAAATTTTAAGTTTTATATATTATATTATATTGACTGATAAAAATGCAATATTGGAAAAATATTTCTTTGATGATTTTCGTCCAAATTATAAAAAGAAACTTCTTCCAGGAAGATATCTTCCTAATGTTTATAGGGAAAGTACACATGTATGTATGTATGAACGGTTGTATGTATGTATATCACACCTAATATTTTGTTAAATGTACAAATTTCCAAACTAATTCCAAATGCCGGATTTTTAACACAATACATGAGGTACGAAAGGGTCAAGAATATCTCTTGACCCTTCCGTACCCTTGGCTCTTAACCCTTTCGTACCCTTGCATTACTACAATTTTTTTATTGAAAAGTAATTTGGATTTTGGATTCTAATCTGTCAATATCGGCCTAGTAAATACAAGGTTTAGTATAATAGTTAGTCAATTTTTAAAATTTTCAGCCCATTACAAACCCACCTTCGTTATTTAAAAATGTTACGATTAAATGTCCAGAGAATAACATTTTTTTGCAAACATATTTGCCCCAGTAACAACGAATGGCATGGATAATTTCTCTTCTTGTAATGATCTGTGGATTTGATGCAGTATTTTATTGTTTTTTTACTTTCTTTTTTAAAATTTGAAAATAATTTTCAAATCAATATGACGAACCCCTAACAGGGCCACTACCTTTACTGATTCTTTAACCTGAAATAAACCACGAATATTATACGACATGTTATTTTCTCCAAATATAACCTGAAAGTTTTGGACAAGTAGCTTTAGTAATGTTTGAGCCGTATTTTAATTAGTGGATTAATGTTTAGGACAACATAATAACATTTACGTAAAACTGATTATCAAGAATTTCATCTTTAAATACTATAATATCTGTGTATAACAAAAATTGCCTAAATTTTTTAGCCTTCCAATGTACTAACTCATCTAAAGACCAAGGTTTCCGAACAAATTCTCTTGGAGCATTTTTACGAATTTTAAGAAGATTTTCCGAAATATTGATTTTTGTTTGTTTTGATAATTAAAATTTTTTTATACGTTTTATTTTTATATTGAATCTGTCTTATTTTAGACCGCACAATATGTATTAAAATCTTAAAAATTAAACACTATTCAATCTCCATCGAAATCATAGGTCCCACTAATAACGGGGTGGAAAGTCGGCTCTGTGAAGCCTTGTATTTGAACTTCAACAAGAAATCTTGCGAGTGGGTCTTCAGTTTAAGAATGTTTTTTTTCACTGAACTTCCTAAACTCGTCTTTTACCAATGGTATCATTAAGTCTTTATATTCTCCTTATCTTTATATTCCCATTTCTTATGTACCATGTTGCACTCATCATGATCCTAAGAATTTTTGATTGGGCCCTCTGTATGATATCGATACTCGCATACAGGCTGTTTTTCATAGTTGGATGCCATATGTCCAAATTGGTTTTAGTGGTATATTTGTGTCGCTTTTTTTTCTTCCCTTTGGGATTCCGATAAGGAGAAATTTTAAGAGGAATTTGTTTTTATGAAATTGAGAACCAATGAATTTATTATAATATGTATGTAGTTATGTCAAAGTACATGCAAACAATTTAATAACGAGAAAAATAATTATTTTAATTATTTAGCACTTTTAATTGTGATGAAATTAAAAACTGATGACTTGGATATGTAGTTTTTGAGTATCTTTGATTTATTCATCTCATCATATATATTTATATGGTTATTTTTGTTTTTGTAAAGTGGAAAAATAAACTTGAGAATTGCTTTTTTTATATGGAAAAAATAATCTTGTGAAAGGTTTTTGACATTAATGAAAGTATATTTGATTTTGATGCGTATGTTCATGATCAATTTTGACTATTCTAATAAAAAATGTGGGGGTATATCTTTAAAGATTACTTCAAAGTGTACTTAACAATGGTAAGCTATCGCTTTTGGATAATAATTTAAAATATTTTTCTCTTTATTTTTAAATGTTTTGTTTTATTTTATTTTATATGTATGAACAAATTATTAAATTGGCTCAGAGTACTAAGCTAGAATATACAAAAATTGACGACATTAGTCTATATCAACCCTACAAAATGTTTAATTTTAATTGGAAAGAAACGCAACATGAATCAAAAGTCATAGCATATTTGTATAATAATAAATGGTTTTATCTTCCGCAGAGATTTACAACATTTTTAAATAGACTTCCCTTCCATATTTGACTAAAATGAATGATCGAAATTGGACAATTGTGTTCAAGGATCGGCAGACATCGAATGGCCTTGCAATATTTGAACTAAATTACAACTAAGTTGTTTAAATGAACTACAATTTCATGCAATAAAATACATTTAGTATAAAAATATTTCATTTTTCTTTTTTTTATTACATTAACAATGTATATTCAGGTGAAGGGATTATTTGTATTTTTTTTTTTTAATTTAACAGCACAAAATTAATTATTAAAACACCTCTTACATATATTTTTATAAATTAAATTTTTATTTAATAAAAGCGCTAATTTTGAAAAAAACCAGGAGAAAAAAAAGGAAATTTCATTTCCTTTGAATTTAACCTTGAACAAGCACGCGTTTCCTTTATGCTCAATTGCTTACTATCGTTCTGATGCAATTTCTTATGTTGTATCTTTTTTCATTTTTATTCTTTATTAAAAAAATACAAGTATTTTGAATAATATAAATTAATTAAATTACTAGTCAACAGTCAGTGTAGTACCAACCTGTAACTTATTAACCAACTTTGTATTAAAAATAAATATTTTTTTGTGTTTTAATTAACTTCAATTAAGTTTTTTTATTAGTTTGCAATATACTACTTACTTCTGTGTTGAAAATTAATAAAATTGTGTGTGTTTTACCTTTAAACAAATTGTGTTTACCTTTAAACAAATTGAAATAACATTAAACAAAATGGAATTCCACAATAAATGTCCAGAATGCAAAAAAGTGTTTGCCAAAGTTGAAAATTTCAAAATGCATGAAAGAACTCATGCATCTAAATTAAATATTAAATCATCAATAGGAGCTAAGGTAAAAATAGTAAGATGTGCATTTAAAAAAAGAGTGGCTACTCTTTCAGTAGAAAATTTTAAACAAGAATGCCTCATACCAGAGACATTTATGAAGGAATCATATGGACCATTAAAAGAGATAAATAGAGCTTCATGCCTTGTATGCCAAGCCCAACATGGATGACTTTGAAAATACTTCGATAGAGGTGAAATATTTTTAAATTAAAATGGTGGAAATTTTTAACTTAACTGTGTTCGATGACGCATTTAATAATAAAACCCAAATTATTATACAGAAGATGGAAGGGACAGTGGTTGGACTTTAGTTCAATTGATTAAAATTAAATTGAGTTTGAGTAAAATACTAACCACTAAAACACAAAATTAAAATTAAAAAAAAACTTGTTTTAATGTACAAGATTAAGACGAGTTTTATTTCAAATGGACCATATTATCAGCAATAGCTGAGTTTAAAGTTAATCCACAGCACACTACCACCTATAAAATTATTAGTATAAATGGCAACTATTTAAATTTTAAAGGGTTATGCTTCCCACTAAAAATCAATGAGGGATAATAATTCAAATATCAGTGTTAATGTTTTTTGATGTGATTCTGCAATGGATTTAATTGTTGGGCCTTACTGTAAAACAAAAAGTAAAAAAGCAAAACATACCAAAAACAAAAAAAAAAGAAATGTTGAAAGAGTATCATATCACATTATTTATGGATAAAAAATATTTCAACGTGAGTAAAAAATCTTGAGAATTTTTAATTTTTTTAATGCTGATTATTTATAAATATATTTATTTTTACAGATTGTCTAGATCATAAATGGCAAGGAATGAAAAATCAGTTAGTCTATATGCATACTGTTTACGGCATTTTTCCAATCATGACAAATATGAAAAATTATTAAATATTTTGAATTCTTTTTTCATAATTTTTGGACTATAATTCCATTTTGTTTAAACATTTCCAAATTTTTGTGTGATTTTTCACACAATGAAGTATATTAGAAAACAATTATAATCATTGATTTTTTGTCAATCAATACACAAAAATGCTTAAATGGATGAATCTGTTAAAATAAAATTAGTGTTAACAAATAGGAAATTATTTTCATCGTCGCTGAAATGCTAACATTTTAGCTTATTTAAGGCAATTTTAAGAATCAAAAAGACTAGAAAAAAGACTTGAAACTAAAACGAACACTGCAACACTGCAGAGTGTGGCAGAATAGAAACTTTTTGGAAATAAATCTGTAACTTCTGATCGGCTGGTTGAATTTTCATGAAATCACTTGCCAAATTTTTGTTTCTCGTCCGATTTCAAATATTTTTATCTATTGTTGTAGGCCCTGATAAGACCTATAAAAAACATGCTTACATGTCCTATTTATCTCTTATAGTTTTCGAGTTATTTGCGTTTGAATTTTTAAGCACCATAATTTTGCATGTTCTTGGTTTTGCACTTCTCGGAAAGGTAACTTCACAGAGATCACTTTAAGATAAAAAAAAAGCCCAATAACTCAATTGGTCATGGTACACACCTTCCCGAATTCGACCCATTTTATATGCAAGTTTTGATTTTATACCATATTTTCTCAAATCCCGAAGCACGAATCGACAAACGGAATATATTTAAAGAATCTTCGATATGTTTTTAAAAGTTTTAAATCAAAATCTACGGGACTTCGGAGAAATGTGGATTCTATAGCCAAAAATTTAAAAAATCCCATTTTTGGAATTTTCATTAGTTTTTTTGGGAATTCAAGAAACCCCTACTCCTGATTGAAATTTGGTTAACGCGCTTTTATTTATATTAATAAGATTCACATTTTCTGCAAATTTCATTAAGATATCATTATAAACAAATATGTTAAAAAATTTGTATTTTCTGCAAAAACCAAAACTTGGGCCTTTTGTTTGGTTTATTTCCCATCCTTTAGCATATATAATTTTCGATCTTCTGCAAAAATATTCAAGTCAATATCATGCCTCATTTCAGAAATATACGCCTTTAAACTTTTATATTTCCAATTTATTGTATATATGACTATATTTTTACAAACTTGCAACTTTTGCCTTTAGCTTTGCGTGAATAATTATTTAGAAAATTATGAATATTTCTGTATACTTTTAGTAATATATATACACAAAATATTTTTATAAAAATACCTAATAAATATTTTTTATTTTTAATAGGGTTGCCACATTTCCCAAATTTAAGTAAATCTTTATCCTTTTCTAAGCATTCACATATTTCTATTGATGAATTTAAAATAACAAAACAAACAAAAAATGTCTATTTTAACTTAATCAATATTATTATTTTTGGTATTTATCATCTTCCTTAATAAATATTCTATTTATAATACGATTTTTTATTACTTATTTACATTAAATTTATGTAGAAAATTTTTCTAATATTTTAAACTTATACTACTTATTTTCTATAAAATAATCTGTTGTATCTGTATACATATCTACAAGATAATAAAGGTTCTTCAAGTCTTCAGTATTTTGAGTTGGTAAAGGCTCATAATAAATCTAACGTTTTCTCATTGATGATAGTACAGGGTCTGATGATAACAATAAGCTATTGAAAATATCCTCGTTTTGTGACGTTCTGGAGCATGCTTAAAATCTCTGTTTCTTGCTTCTTGAGCCTCTTCTGTAAGTTCTCCAAGTGGAAGAATATTTCGTTCAATTATAATTTCGCCATGGCACAATACTTTATGTACTATTGGTGTCATTTCTTTCCATGGATATGGAGAAACAAGTAGTTTAGATATTTCTGTTGCATATTAATAATAGTATTTTTGTCCTTTCAAGTAACTCTTTATTTTTGATGTAGCTTTGAAATTTCCGAAAAACCTTCTTGCTGTATTTCCGTCATTTGTACCACCACCAGTCCGCATAGGTTTGTTGATGTTTAATCCCGTCTCTTCTCTGAATTCATCCTGTATTCTACTTTTCTCAGATATTCTAAGTGTTTTTAAATCCCCGTTATTTCTGGTATGTTTTGTTAAATTTTCTGGCACACTTATATAATCTAAATCATATGCTATGTGCAGAAGATGCTCCATGAACCGTATTCTGGCACACTTCTATACTCTAAATCATATGCTCTGTGCAGAAAATGCTCCATGGACCATATTCTGGAGTGAAGTGGAGATATTCCGAAAGACAGAAATTCTTCATTAATACTTCTTGCTTTACCAATATCCGAAAATTGTGATTTCGTCTCATCACATAGTGAGCATTTCCAAAAAGAAGATGTTTCCGTAATGGCATTACTAACCTTTCCATTAATCATTGTTAGACTAAGTTGAAAGAATATGTCGAATGTGTATTGGTTTATGGTTATTGAAAGAGTTTGTAAATCATTTATTTCATCTTTAATATATTCCACTAAATCCTTTGTTATTTTCTTCGACTCCCTTGTGTATTCTAACCAAATAGGTCTGCAAAAATGTTTTGATACTGGAGTGGTGTTAAGCCATATATCTTCAAATGAGTTTTTACACTTTGATGAAGATTGCTTTCAGGAATAAGATCGCATTCTTAATGGCACCAAAGATAATAAATACGCTTTTATAATCCGCCATTTTCTTACTTCCACTAGCATGTTTGTATTCAGGGAAGGCTGACAGTCCGTCACATCCCACAGTGGGCAGAATCGAATTTTTTTTTGGAAATAAATCTGTAACTTCTTATCGGTCGGTGAAATTTGGTATAGGCATAGCAGAGGAGTATACAATGTTATGTTTAGAAGGGGGGCACAACAATTCCCCCAGCGGCGGTGCTAAGGGGGCTCAAAGTTAGGTACCTCTGATATAAAAAATTTTTAATCGCTTGCAAAATTTTTGTTTCTCGTCTGATTTCAAATATTTTTATATATTGTTGTAGGCCCTGATAAGACCTATAAAAAACATGCTTACATGTCCTATTTATCTTATCTTTATAGTTTTCAAATTATTTGCGTTTGAATTTTTAAGCACCATAATTTTGCATGTTCTTGGTCCAGTTTTTTCTTATATATCCTAGTATTTCCGTCCGATTTTATTAGTTTTTTTCTTAACTAGTTAAAGAACAAAATTATCTATTGAATAAAAATAAATTTAAGTCGATATCTTTACCGAGTCCAAAAATAAACGCTTTTGAATTTGAAGATTACAAAAGAGACGACTTTTTGTGTTTTTTTTAGCTGAATAAAATTTTCTTTAGCAATATATAATAATTTTGCACTTTTCTGAAAGGTAACTTCACAGAGATGACTTTAAGATAAAAAACAAGCCCAACAACTCAATTGGTCATGGTACATACCCTCCCGAATTCGACCCATTTTATATACAAGTTTTGATTTTAGACCATATTTTCTCAAATCCCAAAGCACGAATCGACAAGCGGAATACAGTCTAAGAATCTTCAATATGTTGTTAAAAGTTTTAAATAAAAATCTACGGGACTTCGGAAAAATGTGGATTCTATAGCAAAAAATGTAAAAAATCACATTTTTGGGAATTTTGATTAGCATATTTGGAAATTCAGGAAAACCCTACCCTTGATTGAAATTTGGTTAACGCGCTTTATTTATATCAATAAAATCCACATTTTCTGCAAATTTCATTAAGATATCTTTTTTTTTAAACAAATATGTTATTACAATTAAAAAATTTGTATTTTGTCCAAAAACCCCAAATTGGGCCTTTTGTTTGGTTTATTACTATTTTGTTTGGTTTATTTTATTTCGAAGGAAATTTTAAAAATATGTATTACAAATTAAGCTTATTCTTTAGCATATATAATTTCCGATCTTTTGCAAAAAGATTCAAGTCAATATCACGCCTCATTTCAGAAATATGCGCATTTAAACATTTATATTTCCAATATATTGTATATATGACTATATTTTTACAAACTTGCAACTTTTGCCTTTAGCTTTGCGTGACTAATTACTTAGAAAATTTTGAATATCTCTGTATACTTTCAATAATATCTATACACAAAATATTTTTATAAAAATAATTAATAAATAGTTTTTATTTTTAATAGGGTTGCCACATTTCCCAAATTTAAGTAAATCTTTATCCTTTTTCTAAGCATTAATATATTTTTATTAATGAATTTAAAATAAGAAAACAAACAAAAAATGTTTATTTTAACTTAATCAATAAGTATTTTATTAGTTTACATTTATGGTGTTTACCTAAATTTAAAAAATGTATTTATCTATTGGTGGTGGTTAAAAATTTATATATTTAAGATCTAGTGGCAATGTACAGGTATCCTTTCCGGTGATGCTTAGCTGCAGCATTTATCTATTACTGATGGTTCAAAATCTATATTTTTATGAGCTAGTGACAATGCACAGGTAATATCCTTTCCGGTGATACCTAACAGCAACATATAATATCAATGAATTCGGTATAGGTACTCTCTCAAATTGATTCTTTCAGATATTTTACCTGATGAAAATTCACAGAATACCTGTAAATATATATACCTGTGCGATATATCTAATAGATATATATAAATGCGCAGCTAATCCTTATCAACATCATAACGAAGCTGATTACCATGGTGATTATATTGAAACATGAACAATTGTGTTGTGTTCTGTGGAGTTTATCTAAAAATGATCTTAATCGTTTAGAAGCTATAGTGGAATTCATAAAAACTACATATCATGCAAAAGTCGACGTCATTGGTAAATCTCAGATACAGAACTTTTTAAAGTTGTATGACGTAAAAATGAAGTCCTTGAATCAGCGTACTAATAGATTAAAAATTAAACATTCCGATTGGATGGATACTGATATAGAAATATCGGAGTGAAAAATATCAACTGGAGCACCCTGCAAGACATATGATGATTTAAGTACAAGATCTAAGAAAAAAAAACTGACCCATAAGCTTTCTATAATTTCGAATGAAGAAGTTTCTGATACATTCAAAGAAATGTTAAAAAAGGAGAAGCAACCTAAGAGTGCAATTAATATTTCTGAAATACTGCCAATTACATCACCAAAATATTTTAAACGGATTGCCGAAAGTGCACCTACTCCAATATCACAATCCAATTTTACAGAGGAGGAAGCAATTGCTTTAATGCTTGAACTGGACCTCAGCCGAAACCAATATCAAATTTTAAGGAAAGCTCTGCTCGAAAAGGGACACTCAATTCTACCATCATACAAGGATATTCAAGAAAAAAAGCAAACTATTCTACCATCTATTTCGGTTACCGAAAAGGAAGCATGTGTAGAGCTATCTTCTTTGCTTAAGAATACAGCTACCAGGATAGTTGCAGATTTTTCTGCAGATCAGTTGGAAAAAGTAAATAAGAGCGACGTTGTATTAATCTGTAAGTGGGGATGTGACGGACTATCAGCCCTTCCTGAATACAAGTATGCTAGTGGAAGTAAGAAAATAGCGGATTATAAAATCGCATTTATAGCAACTTTGGTGTCATGAAGAATGCGATCTTATTCCTTAAAGCAAACTTCATCAAAGTGTAAAAACTCATTTGAAGATATATGGCTTAACACGACTCCAGGATCAAAACATTTAAAGATGAAATAAATGATTTACAAATATGGATCTTATTGATATAAATAAAAGCACGTTAACCAAATTTTAAGTAGGGGTAGGGTTTTCCTGAATTCCCAAATAAACTAATCAAAATTCCCAAAAATGGGATTTTTTACATTTTTGGCTATAGAATCCACATTTTTCCGAAGTCCCGTAGATTTTGATCTAAGTCTTTTAATAACATATTGAACATTCTTAAAATATATTCGACTTGTCGATTCGTGCTTCGGGATTTGAGAAAATGTGCTCTAAAATCAAAACTTTCATATCAAATGGTCGAATTCGGGAGGGTATGTACCATGACCAATTGAGTTATTGGGCTTATTTTTTATCTTAAAGTCATCTCCGTGAAGTTACCTTTCAGAAAAGTGCAAAATTATTATATATTCCTAAACAAAATTTTATTTTAGATAAAAAAGAGTGTAGATACTTTTTCGGCTAAAAAAAACACAAAAAGTCGTCTTTTTTGCAATTTTCAAATTCAAAATCGTTTATTTTTGAACTTGGTAAAGATACCGACTTCAATTTTTTTTATTTAATAGATAATTTTGTTCTTTAACTAGCTGAGAAACAAAATAATAAAATCGGTCGGATATACTAGGATATATATGAAAAAAAACTTGACGAAGAACATGCAAAATTATGGTGCTTAAAAATTCAAACGCAAATAACTCGAAAACTATAAGAGATAAGTAGGACATGTAAGCATGTTTTTTATAGGTCTTATCAGGGCCTACAAAAATATATAAAAATATTTGAAATCGGACGAGAAATAAAAATTTTGCAAGCTATTACAAATTTTTTATGCCAGAGGTACCTAACTTTGAGCCCCCTTAGCTTCGCCGGTGGGGGGATTGTTGTGCCCCCCTTCCAAACATAACATTATACTCTCCTCTGCTACGCTTATACCAAATTTCATGAAAATCCAACTGGCCGATCAGAAGTTACAGATTTATTTCCAAAAAATTTCGATTCTGCCCCACTGTACATCCCCACTTACAGATTAATACAACGTCTCTGTTATTTACTTTTTCCAACTGATCTGCAGAAAAATCCGCAACTATCCTCGTAGCTGTATTCTCTTATTGATTAAGTTAAATAGACATTTTTTGTTTGTTTTGTTATTTCAAATTCATTAATAGAAATATATGAATGCTTAGAAAAGGATAAAGATTTACTTAAATTTTGGAAATGAGGGTTGTCACATTAATTTATTAATTATTTATTTATTTATAAAAATATTTTGTGTATAGATATTACTAAAAGTATACAGAAATATTCATAATTTTCTAACCAATTATTCACGCAAAGCTAAAGGCAAAAGTTGCAAGTTTGTAAAAATATAGTCATATATACAATAAATTGGAAATATAAAAGTTTAAAGGCGTATATTTCTAAAATGAGGCATGATATTGACTTGAATATTTTTGCAGAAGATCGGAAATTATATATGCTAAAGGATAAGCTTAATTTGGAATACATATTTTTAAAATTTCTTTCGCTATTTAGAAATAAACCAAACAAAAGGCCCAATTTGAGGTTTTTGGAGAAAATACAAATTTTTTAATTGTAATAACATATTTGTTTATAAAGATATCTTAATGAAATTTGCGGGAAATGTGGATCTTATTAATATAAATAAAAGTGCGTTAACCAAATTTCAATCAAGGGTAGGGTTTTCCTGAATTCCCAAATAAACTAATCAAAATTCCCAAAAATGTGATTTTTTACATTTTTTGCTATAGAATCCTCATTTTTCCGAAGTCCAGTAGATTTTGATTTAAAAATTTTAACAACATACTGAAGATTCATAAAATATATTCCGCTTGTCGATTCGTGCATTGAGATTTGAGAAAATATGGTCTAAAATCAAAACTTTCATATAAAATGGGTGGAATTCGGGAGGGTATGTACCATGACCAATTGAGTTATTGGGCTTGTTTTTTATCTTAAAGTCATCTCTGTGAAGTTACGTTTCAGAGAAGTGTAAAATTATTATATGTTGCTAAAGAAAATTTTATGTGAGATAAAAAAGAGTGTAGATACTTTTTCGGCTAAAAAAAACGTAACAAGTCGTCTTTTTTGCAATTTTCAAATTCAAAATCGTTTATTTTTGGACTCGGTAAAAATATCGAATTCAATTTTTTTTATTCAATAGATAATTTTGTTCTTTAACTAGTTAAGAAAAAAAACCAATAAAATCGGTCGGAAATACTAGGATATATATGAAAAAAAACTGGACCAAAAACATGCAAAATTATGGTGCTTAAAACTTCAAACGCAAATAACTCGAAAACTATAAGAGATAAATAGGACATGTAAGCATGTTTTTTATAGGTCTTATCAGGGCCTACTACAATATATAAAAATATTTGAAAACGGACGAGAAACAATTTTGCAAGCGATTATAAATTTTTTATGTCAGAGGTACCTAACTTTGAGTCTCCTTAGCTCCGCCCTTGGGGGATTGTTGCGCTCCCCTTCCAAACCATAAACATATACCAAATTTCATGAAACTCCAACCGGCCAATCAGAAGTTACAGATTTATTTCCAAAAAATTTCGATTCTGCCCCACTGTGGATTGGGACATTGTTATTTGTCTTTGTTTCATGTTTTGTTGAATTTGTAAAAGTTAAGATATCACCCTTTTTATAAAACACATCACTGTATGCGTTGAGAAGTTGTCTTAATTTTGTTTTATATACTTCATTTAAATGAGGTGCACCCTCATATGCATTAATTGTGTCACTTGCTTGCTCCAGCCGCGGATAGTTTTCTTCACTGGAATTCAAGAACATTACAATTTTAGCATTCCTGGTTTTTAAATCTCTATCTTTAAAGTCGACAACCAAAATATTATTCCCAATCAACCCGTCGAACACATCGTGAAAAGGATATTCAACGAAATTGACTAAGTAGTCTTCATTCTTGTTGAATTCGCGAAACAAAGGAAACACTGCACATTATTTATATTAATAGTATCATTTGAAGCTCTTAATGAACCAATATTAGAACGGACCTATTTTGGACTACATAAATTAGGGTTGATTATGCTCTGCTCGGCGCCAGTGTCAATAATGAATTTAAAACTAAAATTTGTTGTAGTGTTTCTAAAATTACCACTTCCTGGTTTCAAATTTTCTTTGCGAACATGATTTTTATGTTCAGGCTCACTGTGCCCATCGAACTTTTTATCTATTTGTCTATCAAATACGTTATTTCCATATTTATATCAAACATAACTATTTTCCTGAATTATCTGAAAAACATCCATAAGATTATTAGGATTCCTACTAATTATTATGCTACAAATGGGCTCACGAAGTTCATTCTTAAACGCAAATAAGGCAATTCTATTATTATTATTGTCAGAATTAGCATCACAACCGATAGTTGGAAGATATTTATTTTGTAGTCTTGTCATAAGTGTTTTTATTTTCCTATAAAAGCCTTCAATGGTGTCATCACAAATGCTTCCACGAATCTTGCCTATCAGTGTTTCTATGGAGTTCTTCTCTCTGTGTTCTTTAATCAAAGCCTCCTTAATCTCTGTCTAAGTCTCGAGGTCGCCCTGCCTAATAACAGTACGCCTAGCATTCCCTACTATTTTATCCTTAATCATGCCTAATAGAATAACCTTTACATTTGGTTCTAACGTATTCATTAGAGGAATAATATCCTCTACCCTTTTAATTAAATTATAGAAATCCTTCTTACTCCCATCGAACGACTGCATGCTATCTACAGTCATTGATATTATTATTGAAATGTTTCATCTTTACAAATTTTTTTCTTTTATTTTATAATATATTTTTTAATTTAACTACTACCATTTAGATTTAAATTATAAATCTATAGATTTATGATTAGAACACTTACAGCTACTATTCTTTATATATCTTTGTCCACGCAGGGGCGTCCTTGTATTCCACCCTATTTCTACTCTCAGAACAATTGCTGATTTGATGATTACAGCCTAACACTTACTGTTACTTATTTTTTATATATCTTTATACACGTATGGCCGCCCTTTTTTTTCCAGCTCCAATAACCAGACAGAGGCATTACTATATTTTACCTCATTTGTGTTCTTAGAACAATTGATCTATTTTTATATAGTTTGGATTTAATTGTCAAATACTCCTTTTATTTCAACAAGCCTTTATTATTATTGTTATTATTATTATTATTTAAATTTTTTATTTTTATTTTATTTATTATTTGTCTTTCTTTAATGTTCGTTTTTATTAATCGCTAAATAGTTACTGCTCGGAATATATTTCTTTGAACAAGATTTTATTATTCACTATTATTTATGTTAAATTTAATTAATTTTGCTTTTAATATCCACTCCTTTTTTGAGTTTTAAATAGTCTTAAAAATAACACTTTTCTTTTTAAATTTTTGACCGACTGCGCCAGTTAAACGGGAGCCAATAAGCGGCTACAAAATCAAACACTCCATTTGAACTTAAAACTTCAAATGCTTAAATCTTTGTTGATAAAAAAAAATAAGCGCCAGTTAAACGGGAGCCAATAAGCGGCTACAAAATCAAACACTCCATTTGAACTTAAAACTTCAAATGCTTAAATCTTTGTTGATAAAAAAAAATAAGCAATTTGCAGTGACCACCAATATCAGTCTTGAGAATGTTCTAAAGTAAACATTTCCATAGTTTGCATGAAGAATCATCATGTAACATAATACGGCAACAAATATTAAATAAACATACGCGACTATGAAGCAGAAGTGGCTACTTATAAATAAACAAATAATTATTGAAGAGTGGATATGTATGATTAAACTTTTTTATGTTATTTGTTTATGTTTTTGTTGTGTTGTACTTACATTTGTCTTGTATGTATAACGAACGCACTGTAGTCTCAAAACGATATGTTTTGGAAATAATTCTACAACTTTAGAACTACTGAATGTATTGGAATGAAATTTTACGTGGCCAATGCTGAGGTGTATTCCAATTCACTTCTTAGCGGGTCTGGGGGATTGGAGGTGGACCTTTTTTAGTTTATTTTTAACTTGGCGGGCTCAATTAGAGTCCCAAAATTTTTCTAAAATATTCTCTGGATTCTGGACAAAACTCTAAATTATTTTCGTGCAAGAATAATATACCTATATGGTTCCGATAAAGTGTTATATTACTTCGAAATAGAATATTTAAGAAAATTGCGATTATTTGTGATTTTTCTCAAAAACATGGTGACATTTTTTCACTTTAAAATGAATTATTTTCATCTGGACCATAATTTTCTAAAAGATCATAAGTTTCCAAAAGAATGCTTAACGTAAAAGCATGTAAAGCAACTCCGAGGGCATTTAGGGTAACAGCCTCCCCTCTAGTTATTTGTGGAACTCAAAAATGGCAAAGCTGAAATTAAAACAAATACCTTGATTACATACCTACATATGTTCGCTAAACACACAAAAAAAATTTTTCCCTAAATTGGGATTTTGGGTATTTCAGAAATAAAAAGTGTGAATCTTTTTATATTGTACTAAAATTTCATAACGATAGCTTTAGTTATATAGATTTTATTTAATTTCAAATATTTTTTTTTACAAAAGAACACTAAACATCGAAATTTTACGTGTTTAGTTTCAATACTTTATTAGTTACTAAATACTTATATAATTGTAGTATTGCACTATCTATGAATAAATAGCGTTACAACACTTTTAAGAACATCTTATAAAAACATGATCTGTCAAGTGAATGAAAATAGAAACTGAAATAAATGAAACACAATTTGTTATACCTCGAAATACGATAGATTTTATTGGCAACTAGTTTTGATTTTGGAATATTTATAAATATGTCTCCACCAGCAGGTAATACAACGGTAGTCCACAATGAAAGCTCTTTTGCAACATCCATGTCAACCGGTATAGGGGTCGATAAGTGGTGTCATTGGCAAGAGGTTTTAGATTCGCATTTTGTGGAAGCGGCGGTGTAGGAAGATCGTATAAAAACGTCCACATTAATGAAAGGTGTTGGACTAGAAGCATATGGCTTGTTAAGAGAATTGTGTTTCCCTGATTTACCCGCAAAAAAGAAGTACAAAGAATTATGTGATATGTTAAATCAACATTATTCTCCACCGGTAATCATTTTTTGAGAACGAAGAATGTTTTTTGACGCTAAGAAAAGGGAGGATGAATCCGTATCGTGGTATGCACGTCTAAAGAAACTGGCAATGGACTGTACATTTGGATCACAATTTGTTGTAAATAAATTTGTTACTGGTTTCGAAGGAAAATTTTTTGAGAGTCTATGTGAGGAAGACGAAACCTTAACGTTAGATGGAGATTAAAAAAAAACGTTAACTATAGGGGCAAAGCGGTTTGTACAACGGAGTACAAGTGAATAATTTAACTATGTGCAAAAGAAATATGTAAGAAAATAAAAAAAAAAATTAACAAAGATGAAGCTGCAGCAAAAGCAACAAAACGTTTAGTACATATGAAAATAACAGCATCAAGAAGGCAGAGAAGAAAAATCGCGATAAATGCAAATATAAAAGTAGCGTTTGTCACAAATGTCATAAGGCTGGGCATTTAGCCAGTTTTTTGCGGCCAAGTTAACGAAGTTCAAGTATCAAATAGGAGTTTACCCGAAAATATTAATTATGAAGCATTAAGTAATAACAATTTTCTATTTATAGTGTGACGGATGAACATTATGCTGCTCCATTTACATTAACAATCGAAGTTAATAATGTAATAGTGCATTTTGTGTTAAGGAAACGGGGTTAAAACACTGTACTAAAAAATTGTGTGCTTACGGAGGAGACAGCATAAATGTTATTGGTGAGTTTTTAGCAGCCAAACTAAAAGTTATGTTTTGTAGTTACAAATACACGTAGCCCTCCTATATTAGGTCGTGATTTCATGGTTGTTTGGTATTGGTTTTCCAAATGTAAATTCCACAAGGGATATTAATGAGTGTGTACTAAGCATAAAGAAACGTTTTGGTGAAGTGTTTAAAGAAGATTTAGGGTTATATACGGAAGGTACAGTAACGTTACTAATTTTTTGTAAGTTTGATCTAAGATTGAAATATAATTACAGGATTTAGTTAAAAAAGGCGTGTTGGAGAACGTTGACAATTCTGAGTGGGGCACACTGAGTGGGATTATAAACACACCATTAATGAGTATATAAAAGACGTTAAATACCCTCTACCGTTAACGATGTTTTTGCTTCACTTCGTGGAGAGCTTTTTACATAATTGAATCTATCTAACGCTTATAATCAGCTGTTATTAGAAGGAAGTTCACAACTGTTATGCGCGTGGAATACCCACATGGGCATATTTAAACTGACCCTTTGGAGTTAAGCCTACTTTTCAGAAGACAATTGAAAATATTTTACGCGGTATTCCAAACGTAGTTAATTATCTGGATGATATTGTCATCATGTCAAGACTATTGAGTTAGTACTAACTAAATTAGAAGAAGTTTGGTTGCGACTCAATAGTGCTAAATGTGAATTTTTTAAAGATAAAGTATCTTATTTAGGCTTTAACATTGGCCGGGAGGGGTTAAGAATGAATAAGGACCATATAGCTTCAGTTCTGGAAGCTCCTGTTCCGGAAAACGTGTCTGAAGTTAGGGCATTTGTGGGGACGCTAAATTATTATTACAAATTTATTTCAAATTTTTTTCCAATAAGATGGCACCTTTTTATGAACTCTTACGAAAAGACGTAAAATTTAAATGGTCTAAATGGTGCCAAAGTGCCTTTGAGTCGTTGAAGATTGAGGTGATGTCAGATAAGACATTGGTTCATTTTAACCCTAGAATGAGTATATTACTTACAAGGGATGCTTCTTTTTTTCGTCCCATATGTTTCCAGAATGTTCGAAAAAGACCATAGCCTTTGTTCCTCGGGCACTGACACAAACCGAAAGAAATTATAGTACTATACAAAAAGAAGCGTTGGCTATTATTTTTAGTATAACAAAGCTTAAGCAATATTTGCTCGGTATTCATTTTAAGTTAGAATCAGACCATAAACCACTTATATCCATTTTTGGAGAAAATAAGGGATTGCCAGTTATGGCAGCAGCTCGTATTCAAGGATGGGCTTTTATTTTATCTGGTTTCAACTATACCATGCGTTTTGTAAAAGGTACCGAAAATATCTCGTATTCCACAACGAAAAATAGTTGAGGATAAATTTGTTCTTTTCGTTAATCGTAAGGATGAGCTTTCGGTAGAAAATGATTGTATTCTTTGAGGTTATTGAGTGATTGTTTCATAAAAACTGCATAATAGAGTTCTGTCTCAATTGCATTATTCTTATTTTGGAATAGTCAAAACCATATCGTTAGCTCCTTCGTATGTGTGTTGGCCTAAAATAGATCACGATATTGAAATACTAATTTCTAATTGTGTACCATGTAAGATAAGCCAACTAAGTCCTGAAAAAGCTCCATTGATCCCATGAGAGCCCACGAATTCTCCGTGGTCGAAGTTGCATATGAATTTTGCTGGTCCTGATAAGGATTTTGATTTTCTTTTATTAACTAATTCGTACTCAAAATGGGTAGAAGTTTTTAAAACGAAAAGTATTACCTCAAGTTTTGCTATCGGCTAATTACGTGAAGTTTTTAGTAGATTCGGCTTAGCAGACACTTTTGTAAGTGATAACGGACGGCAGTTTACAGCCGAAGAATTTAAAGTATTTACAAAAGCAAATAACATTAAACATATCTTAATCTGGCGACCTACGTGAGGGTAAAAATCTCGATGAAATTATAAATAACTTTTTGTTTGATTATAGAACAGCCAAACATTGTGCTATAGGTGAAACTCCTGCCAAATTGTTGTTAAGTAAAGAGGTTAAGACACATTTTAATATGCTTAGTCCACCTTTAGAAAAATTCAAAATGATAGAGAGTCAGCTGTCGAAGATCAAAAATCATAAAGGGGTACGAAATATTAATTTGGTAAAAATGTCTTTGTTCGTGTTTATTCTAAACCGAATTAAGATTCGTGGCAAGAAGCTACGGCTAAAAAACATTTACGTCCTCAGTCATAACGTTGTTTTTTGACTCGAAATGACCGATTAATAAAAAGACGTTAATCAAATGATTAATGGAGGTTACCGAGCAGGCATCGCCAAGTGTATCTGAGGAGGGTGAGGGATAGCAGGAGGTTACTCCGAGTCAAGAAGGAGCTAGATCTCATAATGTAAGGCGTTTAAAATGGCCTAATTACAAAGAATAACTTTTTATATTCTATAATATTAAACCTTTTTTTATATCCAAAAATATTTTTATATACATACATATAAGTTACATGCAAGCAAAAAAGTATGGTGTGGATTTTATATTATTATTAAGTTAGTTTTATTAAACTTACAACACTCTTAACATCTGATAAAAACATGATCTGTCAAATTAGATATTAAGCTAATGAAGATAGAAAATTAAATAAATAAAACACAATTTGGTATACCTCCAAATACGATACATTGTAATAGTTGTTTACACATTCGTTTAAAAACTAACAGCAACCTAACCCCTTCAGCAAAATTTGCATATTTTTCTTCATTTATATGGTAAATGTGTACTCCATCATTCTATATACATAAGCGCACAGCTGTTTCAACATGTTTTTTAATAATTGTGTAGCTTTTGAACCGTTAAATATATTTCAATACAATTTCACATAGTAATTGCCGAGATATTTTCCAAGTGTTTTGAAGTAGCGCAAATTTCTAGCTAGTATCGGGGCAGGAGGAGGACCTCTGAAATTGGTCACTTTGGATATTAGTAATTTATTAGCTTTAAATTTATATTGCTTAAACTAACTATTCTTAATAAAAGCATAAAAAGTATATTTTATTTATTTCTCTACATTTCATTTCAACAAAATATTTATGTATGTAGGAGAGATTACCAAGGTTTATTTGTAGACCTGTCTGCTGGAGCTTGTAAAAATTGTGATTTTTTCAATCCACATATAGGGCATGTTCAGGCTGAATCAGTATTCGTAATGGCATTGCATACCTTTCCATCAGTCATTGTTAATTGAAATTCAAGTGTATGTTGATATAATAGCCATGTATTTCAATACAAACCGGACTTAAATTTTCTATTGCATCAACCCAATTTTGTGTATATTGTTTACTTTCTTTTACATATTGATCTGCAATATGTCTTTGATCCTGAAGTTGGGTTTTTTCAAATATATTTAGTAGCATTAGTTAACGTAGACGGTTCAAAATGCAAAAAAACTTTTGTAGTCTGCAGAACTTTCCCCTGATGATTTTTGTTTCTATTCTGATAGTGCTGACAATACATCACATTCTCACTTGCATATTAATATCAGATCCGATTTATCAATTTCCAATGCTTCGTTTTTCGAAAATGTTGAGAGAACCCTTGAAGCCGTCTCTTCAAGTAACTGCGACAAGACAATTAATGCTCTTTCATTGTGTCTATCGAGTAAATCCTTTCTCAATGTTATATATTTATTTTTCCTTAATCCTACCTCCAACATAAGCGCTATCGCTTCGTCTTCAGAAAACTCAGAAGCTGGTGAAGGTGTTGGGATACTCTTAATCAACCACTATAAACGACTTGGGGATGCATCAGGAAGGATATCCGCTATTTTTGCTGCTTCAGCTGGTTGTTTGTTTCTTCATAACACAGCCTTAAATAAATCTTTAACTTCAGAATCGGATTGCGTGGACAGTATTTCCGACAGTCTAATTTTTTTATTTATGCCCCAGACAATCATACTTCTTAAGTGGTAGTCCTGCATTAGTGGTTATAATTTCCATTATGCTTTCCAACCAGGCGCCATACTTCAATTGAAACTTCCATACGCAACTATTTACCTTCATTTTTGCTTCAAATAATTTGAAAAACTTCATCCAATTTTCCAGTAGCAATTGTTGAATCCGTTTGCGCTTCAGTAAAATGTGTTCATGTAGTTATATATTCAGTTCTGTTGCTTTTAAGTATTTCCCAAAGAACGCAGCAAAAAGTTATATATTTTAATGCTATCATCATTGTGATAAAAATGTTAATAATGTAAATAAAACAAAATAATTTATTTATATATTCTAGGTACTATAAAATTCTACAGGTATAGTACATGTTCTGAAAAATATACTCAATTAATTGACCTACTTTATTTACCTGTTCTAAGGAATATCAAATGGGTGAATATACCTGATTGTTGCATTATCCGAAACTTGTAGGATATACCTGATTGTTTCATTCCTTAATATGCTGCATATAATGATTTACAAATATACAAAATTTTATTTAAAAAATTTAAATAAAAAATACCTTTAACTCAGGTGATTTTTTAATAACAAATAAAATTTTCATTAAAGTAATCCAAATATATTCACAGAACTTCAGTCAGTTTTTAGTAAACAATAATTATGTTAATTTATTTTTGGTAGTAAATAAAGTCAAACAAGAAATAATTAAAAGAAGTGACAAATTTCGTAGGTTTCCCCTAGCCCCGAGACCAGCTACAAACATGTGCTCCTCCAAAATAGTTAAAAAGTACCTTAGCAATAACTATGTGAAATTTCATTGAAGGAAATTTAACGGTTCAAAAGTTACACAACTATTTAAAAAAAAAAAACATTTTTTTTTAATTTTTTGCTAGTAATTCAATAACTTTAATTATGATCAAAAGAAGTATAAGAAAAAGAGAAAAGGAAAATTTACTAAATAGACTTATAGTCATTGGGACGAAAAATAACGAATTAAGGGAAGTTACTGAATCCTTAAATATAAAACACGAGACCATTTCTTTAGATACAACAGATAATAATATTTTTAGAAATGATAGTGTTGTGGATGATAGCTTTGTAGATGATATTGTCACAGAAGATATGGATGCATAAAATCGTGCTGCAGACAATAACGACAAACTGATGCATTGGTTTCAGAAGTACCGACCCAGCCGCAAATGTGCAAAGGCTTTGGTAAATAGTATTAATGAAGAAAATTTAAATATTAAACCTATTTATTCTTTTTAAAATTCAAAAAGCGAAACAAAAATTGTTAGTATTGCCGGTGGGTCATATCTTGACATAGTTGTTGTATCACGAATAAAAAATTAATTATGCAAATATTCCTAATGTTATTCGTTAGGAATTATGACATTGATATTGACACAAAAGCATAATTGTGGCCTATTTTGTTAAAAATAAACAATATTCAACATTCTCCATTATTTTCAGCCGGTATTTACAGTATTTGGAAGAATTTATGTCGGAATTGTTGGATGTACTTTAAAATGGTTTTGAATTTGAAGGGAGAATAATGCACGTCAAAATAAGAGCTATAATTTGCGACCTGTGCGAGCGTTTATGAGTGGTACACCATGTCATACATCGAAACATGGTTGTTCAATATGTACACAGGTTGTGAAAAAGATTAATGGAGTATTGACATATTCTACAAATTCCAAAATTCTAATAATTAATAAATATCAACTAGAATATTAAGATCTCTTCACTTGAAAAACTTAATTTGTTCATGATTACTCAAGTACCGATAGATATAATGCATATATATATATATATATATATATATATATATATATATATATATATATATATATAATATGCGTTTGGACGCTATATACATAATTTAAATTTTACTGAAATATTTTTCTTATCAACCATCAAACTAAGAATGAAAATAGGATGGATAGGGCCAGCTGGACGGGTAGCCCCCATATAAGGACAAATTTTATTTGTGCTTTAATGAAAGTCTCAAAATTTTTTATAAGTAATTTTCATATTAAATTTTGAATAAGGCGGATAGGTTGAAGGGGAGTATTAGTTACCATATAAAGTAATTACTAGTTATCGCATCAAAAGGGGTAGCGAAGCTCACCAGGTAAAGCCAGGTAAAGCCAGTTAAAGAAAACAAAATTAAATTTTATAAATAAACAAACAAAAGAAAATTTGGAACCGACTATATGATACCCTATACCATTGAGTACTAGCATAAAAATTCGGGAAGGGTACTTATATTACACCTGTAGCCAATTTTACTAAATGTAAAGTAAAATATACAAATACAGAATAATGCGTTGATACTAACATCAAGATGATTTTATGCAATTTAGGGCGATTTATGGTAAATTATGGACCGATCTTCATAAAATTTGGTATAAAGATTGATACTCATACAGAACTTCTTTGCACCGAATATCATTAAAATATTCATATTTTTAAGGCATTTTTGGCTGTTTAAACTATAATCCGGGGGGACATTTGTATGGGGGCTAGGTGAAATAATGAACACGACGACGATCTCAACCAACTTCAATAGGATTCGTCCTTGTATCATAAAAGTACCACGTGTCAAATTTCATTGAATTATTTACACGGACAGCCAGCCAGACGGACGGACAGACATCGTTAGATCGATTTAAAAAATGATTCTGAGTCGATTGGTATACTTTAATATGGGTATTAGATAACTTTTTCTATGCGTTACAAACATCAGAATAAACGCATAGTATCCCAACCACCTATGGTGGTGTAGGGTATAGTGATGGTACACAAAAAGGTGTTACACCGAAAAATAATATAAGTACTACAAAATCTTAAATTCCATCAGGTATGCTCAGATGTGTAAGTATTTATAAAAGAAATTTAAGCCCCCAGAAAAGTTTGACTTCTGCTAAACAACAAAAGGTAATTGATAAACCGTTGATGAGCAACCGTTTTGCTCTCTTCAGTGATGATATAGAAAATAATCATACAAAAGAAGGTAATTCTATTAAAAATCATCTAAACCTCCACCAATATATCTTCGTGAAAACAATTTTCATATTGTTTCAATAAGAAAAGGTGACGTGCAAGAGACAAAAATAGTGGTATACACAGAGGATTATTATAGAAAAATCTCTCATTGCCTAAATGATAGTAAGAAAAACTTTTATACATATCAACTTAAAAGTAGTAAAGGTTTGACAGTTGTCATTAAAGGAATGGAGTCCAGTATTGAACCAATTGAAAATCAAATAAAAGGATGTAAATATTTTTAATAAAGATAAGATTCCCCAACCAATGTTTATAGTTGAGTTGGGGCCGAACGAAAGTAAACTAAAGAAAAATGAAACGCATCCTATATACTTTCTGCGATACCTATTGAATCGCAGGGTTACTATAGAAGAACATTTTAAGGGAAGGGGCCTGTACAATGTGGCAATTGCCAACAGTTCGATCATATTAAAAATTATTGTACCCTACGTACGGTATATGTAACATGCAGAAATCTGCATTCTTCATCACAATGTGATATTGTGAAGAAAGGTATCAGAAAAAAAATGTTGCAACTGCGATCATTTCGCCAATTACCGCCGGTGCCCATTATATAAGGAATTATTGAAAATAATTTGAAAATTAATCGAGTACAGCCAATTCTAGAAATATCTCTTGTCCTAACGTTTTAAGAACGAGTATCCAACAACCTAATATCCCTCCAAACTAGGGAAGGTTAGAAACTTTAAGACGGAACTAACGACAAAATGAGTTATTTGAGAGTATGTTCCTAGAATGCAAGTGATTTAGACCAACAGAAATCGAAAATGTCATACTTCATGAAAAAATAAAATATTTATGTGATGTCAGTCTCCGAGACTCGTCTTACCAATATAAATTCTCAAAAGATTACTTACAGGCAACATCTATTCACCTTGAATGTTTCTCAGGTAGTTTTAACTTAAGCTCGGTTTATTGCCCACCATAATTTTCAATGACTAAATAAAAATTTGAAGAATTCTTTAACACACTAGAATATCGTTTCCTGAATGTGACGACTATAATGCTAAACACACTTACTGGGGTTCAAGTTTGATGAATCCTAGAGGTAGATAGCTTTATAAGGTACTAGTTGATCGCAAAAATGGCATTGATTTCGTGTCCCCTGACATTCAACGCACTGGCCGGCTGATCCTAGAAAAATTCCTGACCTCATAGACTTTGCCATATCTAAAAATATAAATCGAAATTCAATAATTACAGAAATTTCTTACGATTTAACTTCTGACCATTCTCCTATTACAGTAACATACTATGGAAGGACTAAAGAAATTATCCCGCTAATACTTTCTATAGCTCAAATTGGTTAAAATATAGAAAATACATAATTAGTGATATCCACCCGAATTCAAATTTTCAGTGTGAGGAAGGTATTAATAAATTCGTCAATGACTTTAAATCGTTAATTACTTCAGCAATGGAACATTTTAATAGTCAAACTTGTATAAAAGATAGTAAGTTTATTTCCAATACTGAAATTGAAAGCTTCTTCTCGAAAAAAGAAAACTCGGAACAGAACGGCAACAAACCAGATCACCAGCTACAAAGCTGAGACTGACCGCAACAAGTAAAAACTAAAAAGAACCCTTCGACTAGAAGAGGATCGCAAAAGTAAAAAATACATTTAAAGCTTAACAAATTATAAACATACTAATTTTTCAATATGGAAGGCAGCACAAAGTCTTTTAAGGAAAGCTGACGGTACCTGGGCCTGTAGTGCAGAAGATAAGGCCAGTTTATTTGCATGCTACTTAAGATGAATTTTTCAACCCAATCCCCAAAAACATTATTTTATATTGGCAGAGATACTGAAACTACACTAAATTAAGAGGACATAGTTGTTGTTAGATCAAAGCACATTAATTCAATCATCAAAGAAAATAGTATAAATGTTAGACAATTGACCAAATCTATATACCCACCATCAGCAAATTTTTCAAATTTCACCTTATATGGGAGGTGGGTAGTACAGTGGGTGGACTGCGCCGATTTTTTTTTTTTGTGGCCGAGTTTACATTGGTCCTTGAACTATTTGTAAAAAATTTCGTAGATGTTTAATTTTATATGGGAGGTGGGCGTCAAAATAGGCACACCAATCCCATTTTTGTTTCCGAATTTACATTGGTCTTCGAACTATTTCTGCAAAATTTCATTGATGTACATGCCTTTTTGTAAAAGATATCGGTCGAAAAAATAAACTGAAGTTACGACAGACACACTGTTTTTCTACAATTTGGTCCATAACTTTTTTGTTTATGAACCGATTTTGCTAATTTTTAATACCAAACAAACCGTATATAAATATTTGAGCCAAATTTCATTCCCCTAGGATCTCCGCCAAGAGCTATATCCTGCTTTCAACAGACGAAAAGGCGGATGGACATCATCATCTTGGATATTCACGAGTACTTAGAATATATATACTATATTAGGTCTTAGATGATTATTTCGACATACGGAATGTGTAACAAATCACCTGGATATGATTCAGTAACACTATCTATGATTAAAAACATACCGAATATAGAAATAATCCTGCTGTCAATAATTTTTAACGCGATCTTAAAAGTAGGAGTCTTTCAAAAAATTTTCAAAACTTCTCTGATTAAAATCATACCAAAGCCAGGAATATTGTTTGTTCAGTTAATCGACAAATTAATTGTTCGATTAAATTAAATCAAGGATTTCGAGTAAAAATTTATTCGAGTAAATTATGCCGATTAACCGAATAATTCAAGTAAAAAGTATTTCAAAGATTTCCTTTCTTAACTAGTTTTCAAGATGTTTTAATTTTAGGGTTTTAAACAATTTTACTTTGAAAACAAATATTGCAAAATTTTTATAGAATGTTTAAAATTGGAATTTTATTAAAAAAATGATTTGGAAAAAACAAACCGAATATACGCTTAAATTACAACACGTAGTTAAACTTTGTTTTTCAATCACAAAATTCAAACAAGTATATAAACGTCACTTCAAAAAATTACGAGTATAATGTAAAATTTAAACAATTTATTTTTTATAATTTGGATTTTGATGTGATAGAGAAAAAAGATTCTCCTTTTGATATAAAATTTTTCATAAGAAACAAATTGGAGGATTTTAAACTTGATTTGGAAAAACATAGTTTCTCTGCCTGATGTAGAGGATATAATGATGATAGCTTGGATGAAACTTATGAGATGGAAGGGATTTGGACTTAAAATTAAGTTAGACAAGTAAACCTATACTTTATGTTAAAATAGTTGAACTTCTTTATTTAAAATGATTCAGAAAATTCAAAAAACGAGTAATATTTTATGGTAAAATTTACTCGAATAACTCGAGTTTAAAAGATTTGCTTTATTATTCGAGTAATTTAAAAACTGCATTTTTGATTTATTTGATTAATATAATAATGAAAAATTCGAGTGAAGTTAATACCCTACTACGTACCCATAAATTTCTAGAGTCTTTATCTGATCGTATATTTACGATAAAGTATAATGACTTTGTGACAGAAGAATTTGAAATAAAAGCCGGTGTCCACAGGGAAGTGTTCTTGGACCTATATTTAATTTACACTTCTGACTTGCCTATATGCTATGGGATAACTATTTCTACATTTGCTGATGATTAGGATTGTCATTCGAGCAGAAATTATTCAATTGTTCGAGGAACAAATTTTCCATTTTTTCGATCGGATAAAATTTTTAAATTTAGAATAAAAAATTATTCGATCAATTTTTAACGATTAATCGAATATTTGAATCATTTTTTTAAAACGAGTTTTTGTTAAATTATTGTGGCCTTTTGAAATTGTGAATGTAAAGTTTTGTTTTGTTGGGAAAAAATTTCGTTAGGATATATATATATATGTGTAAACCATGTTTTAATAGATTTCGGGTTAAAGCCTTTCACGGACCTGAAATCTTAGAATAATTTGGAAAAAAATAAAAGGGTTTTTCTAAAGATTTAATGAAAAGCCTTAAAGTTAGAATAAACGGGAGACGTACAAATTATTATTAAATTTTGGAAATTTTCCAGTGCATGTTAATTTTTTTAAATATTCAACAAATAGTGAAACAAAAGTATATGAAAATGCATTATTTTTGAGAATTTTTCATTTATTATTTCAGAAATTATTTAATGATTCAAGTGATGTGAAAATAACTAAAGATCCAAAAATGTATAACGACGGTTTGTTAATTGAACCAATTAATTAATCAATCTATTAATAAATAATATCAAAAATTAAAAAATAAATTTTAGTAATATTGATGATCATTGACTTTATTTAGAAAAATCTATAAAGAACAGAAAAACTAGATTTGATTTTAATGCTATGTATTGCCACTATTGTTTGGGGTCCGGGAATTCCACGGCAGTAAATCCCAATATTTCCCTGGAATTTTTTAAATTTTTCCGGGAAAACGAGAAATTAAATACTCTTGTAGTTTTAAAATTCTATAGCAAACATTTTGAACATGTTATATTAATGAAAGACTGGCGATACTCTAATCATGGTACTTGCAAGAGTTGAAAGAATATAATACAACTAGAACGTTATCTGAGAGGAACGTTAATGTTACATGAATTAGGTTTTTGACTATTGAATTTTTTTCTTTCAGATATCTATGTATTTGTTTATCTATGGTTTGACGAACTTACCTACAAGTTGTTTCACATGAATTTTTGAATCAACTTTATTTTTGTCATGTTCAAATTTTAGATACTTTAGTTTCATTATAGATTTGTTGAAATGAATATTAAATAAATTTAACTCACTATTATAAAAAAATTACTTAGTTGGGAGATTTTTCATTTATTTTGAAGAAGTATCTCTTATCTAAGTAACGTTATAAATTCAAAATACTTATAAAAAATAACCTCATTTTGTATTCGTATGTATATGAAATCTCATATACATACGAATACAACATTACATTACTTTCATCAGATTTGTGAACACTATGATTGATCCGAAAAACATTGTTGCGAACCAATTCTTAGATTCACCAGATTTGTGTTTAATTTAGTAAGAATTAGTAAAAGATAATGTAAGTTAGAGAAATAAAGTGGAAATAAACGGCAAGCTATTTATAATATATTTTATGCAAAAGATTACTGTGTATTTTTAAAAAGTTTTAGCATCAAAAATACAATAACTTAAAAATCTGAAACACAGTTTTTAACATAAATTACGAAAGGTACTACTTTTATTTGTATAAAATATTTAAAATTTTTTTAATCTTAGAAATGGCGTTATACTTTTATATTATTTATATTATATATTATTTCATTCTTCGTTAATTCAGTATGATTTATAATGTTTTGTCTTGTTTTATTTAATAAAAAAATAATTTTCTTTATAAGAAATCGTGGCCTTTTTTCTTATAACTAAAGTTTTAAAAATTCCCGGGAAATTGTTTTTATTATTCCCGTTTGCCGGGAAAAGAAATATTCAGGGAAACCTCAAACCCTAATTGCCACTGTTTGTTGTTGTAGTTTGTTTTGTGTTTTTATGTCACTAGTTTTTTGTATTTTTTTCTTCTTTTTAAATAAAACACTTTTAATTTGTTGTTTTTGTTTTTATTTGTTTTATTTAATTTTAATTCAATGTTTTGATAAATTCACTGTTTTGTTTTTTCTATGTTGTTTTCTGTTTGACACGCAAAACTAGATTGAGTGCGTATTGCTTTTTTAAACTTAAAAGTAACTTAAATAAATTAATATATAAAAAGGAGAATGAAAAGAAAGAAAAATCAAAAGGACCGTTAACAAAAACGGGTGCTTCATTTGTTTTGTTACATCTGTAAAAATTCCGGCCCCCATGACTTGGTGCAGTTTATCACAACTCTTTTACTGGTCCGCAAAACAGGTAGCCTAGATCTGATTTCTTAGCTACGAAGTAAAAGGATCGTTTTCTTTTTATAAGAAAAGTAAAATCACTTTTTTATTTATTAAAGAAAAGAGCTATTAATAATACACTTTATTGACTATTTAATATTATATTCATATTGACTTAACACTAACGAATATATATTTATATATATATATATATATATATATATATATATATATATATATATATATTGACTTAACACTAACTTGAATATATCTATGTTGAACTTAACACTGACTAGAATATATATGTATTGAACATTAAAATAAATTTTACCTTTGTTTATATACTAATTTTTAGTATCAATCTCGCCAGTAAGCAATTCTGAACAATTGTTTACCGCTTTTTCGTTTGGGCCAAAATTACTGATAATTCCGTCTGTTGGAACGGAAATGCAAGGTAAGATACTTTATTGAACTTGTTTGTGGTCATCACAAACAAGTGCAGTTGCAATAAATTTTGTAATAATTCTAGGGAATTGTTTACTGTATTTTTATTTGTCCCAAAAATTATTATTGTGTGACCGGAAACGTAAAAGTTAAAATAAAAAGTCCAAGGTTGCATAATTCTAAGTTGGCGCGTGTAGGGGAGACGATATATTATATTATTAGGTGTAATAATTTTAGGGTTCACCATAACCGTTAGCTTGAGGCTCCGATGAAAGTTTAAAGATTGACACATTTTTTTCTTAGACAAAGTTTAGTAGCTAAGATAATTATTACAAAGATTATTATAACTATACTTATAGTGATTGTATTAAAATTCTTGTTTTGGTACAATATTTATTTTATAGTTTCTTAATGCTTTGTTTGTGTAATATACAAAGATTCAAGTTTTAAATTTGCTAAATTATTTGTTTTTTTATTAATTTTAGTTATTATGTTGGGTAATATAAATTTATCATAGATTTTAATTTGTATATTTAAATATGTTTTTTTTAGTGCTGTTACTTCGCAATTTTGAAATTTTAGAAGAAAATTTCCTATCATACTTATATTATTCTTATTACAGTTTTGTGTAATTTTATCAAAAAAGTTCTTAAATACTAGAATATCTGGTGTAATTTCAATTACTGCAGTTTCTTCTAATTTTTTCATATTACAATATAAATATGCTTCTTTAAAGTTTATTATTTTTGTTAAGCATGAATCATTTAATTTGATTTAATTCTTTTTTATATTATCTTTTATATTGAAATTAAAAACGTTATTGTTCGCATCTACAAGAACTTCATTATTTTCTAAGTATATTATGACTATTGGGGATTGGTTCGAATATGATTTTTGAAAGAGGTTCTTTCCAATATTGTGGTATAAGAAGGATTATCATAATATTTTAATCATCTACACCTACGGTCACTTTTATATTTGTGTAGCTGTCAAAGTCGTTTATAAGGTCCAGTTCGGTTTTTGTCAGTATGTCTGAAGGAATAATACCAAGTTTGCTTGAAAAAATTATTTGTCCGATACTGTCTATATGGTCTCGCAAGAGTGAAATATCATTATTTATTTGATATAGGTGTGACATAAATGTAACTTCATCTTCTAGTGTCGCTATTTTATTCTGTAGAAAGTCTTTAACATTATTAAGATAGGTTTCTATTAAAATTTGTTTTTGATTTATATGATGTGTAATATTTTGAATTTGGAATGTTATTATGTTATTAAAATACGCAAGTTTGTCCGTTCTCTCTGTTATAGTCTGTTGGTTCTTGTGTAATGATTTTAGTGATTCATTAATTTGAACCTCATCATCACTGTCCATTGTTCCGGCTATAAATTTTAATTATTTTCCTAGTATATTTATTAATCCACGTTTTGGTCTGAAATGAGGAATGAAGTTTTCGACCTTGGCCTTTAGTAAAATGAAGTTTTTGGTTGTCGTATCTAGTAAAGTCTATGTTTCAGTGGTTGTTGTATATTTCTTAATATTAAGTCTAAAGTTTCGGAATAATAAGTCGTGTTTACGATATGAATTATTTTGCTGTTCGATGACTTTCACATCCTCTATTTTTATTGGTAGGTATCCGTTATTATTAGTTAAGTTTTGTATGTCAATTTATTGGGAGAAAACAACTGTGAAGAATGTCAAAGTAAGTATCCAAGTCATCATCTGAAAGGGAGTTAGGGTTGTCTCTGTCCTGGTACTTTCTTTTGGGTTTTATAGGTGTTTTATAGTACTTATGTCCAGTTTGTTTAGTCTGTAAATGATCATTATCAACTTTGTTAGCGTCGACTTGTATATATTTTCTATGGTTTTTTCCACCTCTTATTTCCTTAATGTAATTGATTCCTTCTTCTAATTCTACATCTACCCTATTCTTGTTTAACTTAGATGCATATTTTTCTTTTTTTACTGCCATTAAATCGTGTATATCTTTATATTTTTCTTCACTTATTTAACCATTTACAAAGTTTATAGGTTTAATACTAGTGGTATTGTGGATAGTATTATTATAAAATCCTATGATTCTAATAATTTTTCCTTCAATTGTTACGTCAGTATTTTTTTCGTCATGTCTCAAAAATCGTATGTGTTCGTATTATATTGTGCAATCTCTCTATATCAGCATTAGATGTATGATTGCGATTTGAAGTATAATGTATAGAGTAATAGAGAAATGGGAAGGCAATAGTTGTTTTTGTTTTTAATGAGGAGGAAGAGCAAATTGTTTGTATGAAATTGAAAACCAATGTATGTATGTATATATGTATGTATGTATTTATGTAATTATGTTAAAAGTACATACAAACAATTTAACAGAGGAGACAATTTTTATTTTTTTTTTTTTTTTTGCACTTTTAATTGTGATGAAATTAAAAACTGATGACTTGTATAAATAGCGTTTGTGTATTTTTGGTTTATTCATCTACATATTTTTATATGGTTATTTTTGTTTTTGTAAAGTGGAAACTTGAGAATTGTTTTGTTTATATGGAAAAAAAATAACTTTGTGTAAGGTTCTTTGACATTAATGAAGATATATTGTTGCGGATGGGAAGAATAAACCCCTTTTTTATTTCTAGGACCACGCCACTGAAACGGGGGGGTAAGCATATAAACCCCTAGGCCACGCCTCTGGCCATAAAAAAAATTTTGCGTGGGAGGTCCTAGGGAAACGTCTGGGACGAGGCCTAAAAACTTCTCGTGTCCCACTTTTTTATAATTTTCAGGGGGGGGGGGCTACTTGGGTAGGAGCCACCACTCCAGCCCGATCCCGGTGGTTTTAAAAAAAAATTAGCGGGGAGGGGCCTATTACGCCGGAGCCACCACTCCTGCCCACGTCCCGGTGGATTTATTTGTTTTTTTTTTTTTGAAGTAAGGAGAGGGGCTTGCGACCAGTGGAGACACAACCTCCTGCCCGAGTCTCCAGGTGTCTTTTAAATAAAAACGTTGGGGAGGGGCTAATTAGTTCGGAGCCACCACTCCAGCCCAAGTCCCGGTGGATTTCTATGTCGTTGTAGGAAAGGGCCTTTAAGAAATGGAGCCACCACTCCTGCCCAATCCCAGTGGATTTTGCCTGAAAAAGAAGAAATAGAAATTTTTATTATTTGTTTTAAAACATCAGTATCGGAACGATACATACAAACCGATTAATATTCTTGTCAAGACCTGAAAGAATAAATGTCATTATATAGAAATGAAATAGATAAATGACAAATTACTAACCTTATTGCCTGTTTGTTTGGTGTTTTTCCAACTCCCAGTTTCATCCCAAAAACCTGAAAAGAAAGTAAAGGAAAATGTATTAAACATCTACTAACCTGTCATTTCATCCCTTAACAAAAATTTTTAGAAGACCTGAAAAGAAAAAAATAAGTTATTATAATGAAAAAGTAATAGATGAGTGATAAATTACTTACCCTACTGTACATAGATTGCTCCTTTCCAGTTGTTTTTTTTTTTTGTCGAGAAACCTGAAAATAAAAGAAAATAAAATTTATTAAATAAATACTTACCAACCACTCGTGCAATAATTGTGTAGTGAACAGCTGTGCATGTATGTGGATGTGTAAAAGCTATGTTTAGTGATCATAGTAGATAGTACTAAAAAGGCATAGGGTTGTATTTTCATTGATAAGAAAATATTGAAAATTTTGAAATCAAATATAATAGCAACAATGAATGAAATAAAATTATGTTGCTGAAATTGCTGACAGCCTGGTAGAATAGAGGGAGTTAGCATAGGGAAAATAGGCAAGGCAATATGGGAATAACAAATAACAAATGATGAAGATAGAGGCTAATTAATAATCACTAATATCAATAATGAAAGTCCGCCAAAATTTAAATTTTTTTTATATATTATGAAATAATTATGTAGAAGTTATTTAAATTTGTCATGACCATATATGGTAATAATTTGAGGAATACCCGACGACATGATGTCTGCAAAATCCCATATATATGAAAATCGAGCGGGAAAACAAATTTACATATGTACATATGTATAGGTGATAAATGGGATCGCAGCGGGAAAATTAGTACATTATATGAATGGGGAAATTTCCCGCCTAAATTTAGCCGGCGAAAATCATTTGGGGTATATAGGGAGTAATATAAAAGGAGACAAAGTTGAGATGAGAAACATAAACATAGTTTATTTGGTGCTGTGAAGAAGTGTAAAATAAAACTTAGTTGTGAAAATTTAAAAAAAAAAGTTGTGAAAATTGAAAAAAAGAAAGAATTGGAGGGAAAAGAAAAATCAGTTTTTTTTAAATCTATAATTTTTCTCATTTATTAATTGAAATAAAACAGACTGAAATAGAAACGTAAGTTACCGTTTTGAAATAAAAATAGAAATAGTGCAACTAGTAGTAATCATGGTTAAAAAATTATTAATGTTTGACAATTCAAAGTTCTTAAGAAACTTGAATTTTTTTGTTAACGTTAATAATTTATAACTATTGATTGGAAAAGCTTAAAGTTTAATAGCGTAATTAATAGAGTTGTGGTTTTGTCGATTTTTTTGGTGCTTTTGGCGTAGCTGGCTATTGTCTTGTCCAACAAGGAGAAAAATCCTAAGAAACAAAATCTGGATAGGAAGAACAGAAAAAAGAGGAAAACAAGGAGGCATAGCCAGGTAACACTTTTTTGTTATATTTATAATAAATTCCCTAACCAAAAAGGAGCGAAGCAAAATTCAGCTAATAGTCAGCATATACAAACCAAACACAAGTGCTTAAATAAAGAGGAAGAAAGGCAATTAAAAATTATAAATTTATTAAAGATTTAAAATCAAAAAAATAATAATAATACATAATTTTGTTAAGGCTATTTGCCGAGATTGTTTTACTATATTAATAATTCAATTATAAAAAAAAAAAAAAACCAAGTAAAAAAAAAAAAAAAAAGGAATAATCAAGAATAACAATAATAACCATAGCTAATTAAAAGTTTAAAAAAAAATATATTTTAGATAGATTTAAGATTAGTGTTGTGGATTTGTGGAAAAAAATTGTGTCCTACGTGATTGTGTGTGTTAGTTTTTAATAAGAAAGAAAAAAAACAGCCTGAAAAAAAAAACAATTTCAGTAATTTGTATATATATATAAGAAAAAAGATATTGAGATACATACAAATTTAGTGCTCAAATTAGGCGCGAAAAGTCATTAGAAGAAGAAGAGAAAAATAGAGTATAGCCAGCTTCAGGGAGCTCCTTTAAGTGTGGAAATTGTGGGCGTATATCCAAATTTGGAAACTAGAGTGTTAATTTGAGCTCTGAAAGGGGAAAGAAAATATTTTAATAAAACCAGTGTGTTTCGATAGAAAGATATACATATATACAAATTCAAATAAATAGGAAAAAGATTTATGAATAATAAAAAAAATATAAAAAAAAGTAACGGCTGAAAAAAAAGAGAATAAAAATACAATATAAGAAAAAGAAAAGAATTAGATTAAGGAATTGCTAGAAAAAAAAATATTATTTGTTAACATTATTTTTAGTATTATTAATTTTAGTATTGTTATTATTATTCTTACCTTATTCTTTAGTTTTTTTTTAGTTTAAATAAATTATGAAGTATAGTTGAATTGTTACATAAAAAAAATGTTGGCTTAATTATTTAAGGTAAAGGTGATGATAGACCGGTAAGTGAAGGAAAGGTCAGGTGGGATTTGGGGTCGCTAAAGAAAATTTGATCGGACATTTTCGCGACTAGGTTGGGAGGGCAGCTAATGAGACCAACACCAGTCTCATACCATCGGTTCTTATGCTTTGCTAGGTGATTTTGATATTTAAGTTTCCGTTTTTTTTTTGTTGTGTTTTGTTTTTTTTTTGTGTTCGGGCACGCGTAAGGCGAGAAGGGTTGGAACCACCTGAGAGTCAATGAGAAGCTAGTCGGAAACCTCGCTTGTTCAACCGGTCCGTAACAATATTTTATGTTGTTGAGTATGGTCATGATTAATATTAAATATTCTAATAACAAATCAAGGGGAGTATTTTTTATTCACATTAAACAGTTTTCATATCTAGAATATGTTTAAAATTTATTTATGCCTCAATATTTATGTATTTATAATATTTTCTCAATTTGAAATATTAAGAGATATACCCAAATTACTCTTCTTTGGAGATAAATTATATTAGATATAAATATAATTGTCTGAAGTAAAATTATTTCAATCAGTTAATAAACTTTTTAAAAGGCGGAACAAAAATGGAATCAAATAAGATTACAAATGCTGATATTGTTGCGGCTTTCAATAAATTAAAAACAAGACCATATCTAGCAGCAAAGGATTTACTACCATCAAAGCCATATAAGGTATTAAGTATGTTCCGCCATAAGAATAAATATGGAAATGTGGTGATGGCAGAGCTTGAAGAGGGAATGTTATATCTTCCCAAACGATATAATAATTTGGAAGATAAAGTAATAGATGGAGTTAATAATAAACAGTTTACTTTAAGGAGGAAGTTAGATAATGGTTTATATGTTTTGGAATTGAAAGAGGTAGTCAGCGAAAACTCCGCTGGAGAAGACGAAGTGGGAGAGTTTTTCATCCCAAATTCTCAACCATATTTCAGTTGGGAAAATAGTAAAATTCCAAGAAATTCTTAATAAAGAAAATTTGTTAACTAGTATATAAGTATCATGATTTTTAAAAACTAACTAATTGTAAAAAGAAAGCTTTATAATAAAGATGTTACATACAAAAATTCAAAAATTTCTTCAAAATTTTGATGGTTTAATTTTTGTTGAACATCAAAAAACACTGAAAGAGTATTTGGCACTTATTAATAAAACTGGGAATTATAATGAAGAACCTATATCATCTAAATATGGATTACACTTCAAAAACTGTTCATGGTCGGATGATAAAGCAAACGTTGGTCCTGATACTTGTAACTGTAGAAAGCATATACAACTTATAAACAAAATAGAGGATTTTATAAAAAGATATTATTTATTATCTAAACGTCTAAAATAAGTAAATAGGGAAAATATTTTTAATTTCAAATATGTTAATTTAAAAAAATAATAATAAATAAAATATAATACAACTTTAAAAAAATGTTTGTTTTTTTTACAATAACTTCTTGCAATTTTGAACTTGGTAAGGGTCTTATGAATTTTGAATTTTAGAAATAATTTTAGTAAATAATAGACTATCTATCAAGAACAACATATTCAGAATAATGAATACATCAAATCAAATTATATTTCAAACAAGGGTCAAATTGAAATTCAAGAAATCTTAATACTGCCGCCTATAGACATTCCACTATTCCTCGCATTGCATGATGGTCGTGATAAAATTCTCCTGGAAGTTTTACTAAATGTGGAAAAAGAACTTGGAATAAAAACAAAATAATATAATTTTTCTTATTTATTTATTTATTTATTTTTATTTTCTATAAAAACAAATAAAAGTATTTAAATAAACTTAAAACTAACATATCATTTTCATGTAAATTAAAATAATTAAAAATATTTACAATTTTATTAAAAGTAAAATTTTTACATCTTAAATAAACAAAAATGCAACAATAAACACCACAAAACATTGATGATTCACTTTGAATTCGCATTTTATTGTAGACAAATGTTTTAGAATTTCGGTTTAGAAATGAAATAAATGGTTTTATTGGAGGTTGACCTGCAGAGCAAAAAAATTCTGCTGGTTTATTTTCAGGGAAATAAAAGGCGACCCAATGCTGTCCAGGCTTATAAGATGGATCAGTGTTGGCTATGTAAAATGATGGTTTTATAACAGGTGTCTTGGGTAATTTATTGCTCGCAAAAACTCCTTTAAATTTATATTTTGTATAATTATTTGAATTTAAAGTATTTATAATATTTATTGAGTTCATAGCGTTTGAATTATAGTGCGAGACTTATCAATTTCTATTATACTGTCAAATTCACAATATACAAAGCAGGTAATTGCCTCTGTTATGGGTTTCCCGAAACGTCCTTCTATTCGAATAGTTCCTTGATTTATTAAATTTCCACAATTAGAATTATTATTGTGATCTGGTGTTAAATCAAAAGCTAGTAAAAAAAATCCGCTATCAAAAAGTTCCTTTGTAATTTGATGACCTTTATCAAAATGATGGATTCCGGTACCTTTAAATAGGGTTTGATAACCACGAGTGCTTAACATTATCTAGAGATAATGAATGGTTTCCTGGATGTATAGTGAAGGTCTTAATTTCTACTCTCTTATATGGATAAATTGCATTTTTGCTTTGTAATACATTATGATGTGCCATTAATATACTACTATTGATAGTAAAATGATTTATATATAAATTAGCTTCATGTATTCTTAGATAAGATTCATTTTTATCCCCACTTTCTAAAATATAAAATTCTGGTTTCTCCAAATTTAATGTGACCTTAAGATCAACATTATTAAGCAAGTACTTTTGTTGATTAAATACATCTACATGAAGTTTTCCGAAAAGCTCCACCTTTTTCCCATCCTTAAATAATTTTTTTCTTTTATCTAAACCGGGATTTTCTTTATCGATTAATGAATTAATTTTATTCACATCAGTAGCCCAACCACACGATTCAAGATGGGTAGATCTAGCATCATTTCCATAATTGAGTAATGTTTCCATATATGCTCTATAGTGATAGTTGTTGTCAGGTTGAGATACACTTTTATTATTGAAATGAACTGCACAATTCCTAAATATGCAATGGAACAAGTTATTAACAACGCCTCCAGTTCCTTTGAATTCAAGCACTAGTCTAAGATAAATACTATTAAGATCTCTATATGTTTCACAATTCCCCAATGATACAAATTCAATTGTACTAGAGTTATCCAATGAAGCAATTGGATTATAACGTATTTCTTCTGTTTTAATTACACTAGTTTGAATTGGGGGAGATTCAAATAAATCCAATTCACTTTTCATACATTCTATAACTCCCAACATTTTAAATTTCCAAAAATATCGTTAAAGTTCTTTCCTCTACAACGTTTGGATTTATTATGCGGTTTTTGTTTTAAGCGTTTAAGTTTCATATGCTTCCCTTTACCTTTCTGCATTGTTTTTATTTTTTCAATAGTAGCTTCTTTGATATTATTCATAATTTTTCTCCCTTGATTAAATAGAATATCTTTCACAGGTTTTGTTTCGATTTCCTCCAAAATTTCTTTTCCAATGTCTAATGACTTATTTTTTAAATAATTTAATCCTGTTCTCAAGAATGGTTTCAGGTGTGAAAACAAAGATGAAAACAGTGATCCAATACCACGTTCATATTGCACAAACCTTGGTGTATGATATATTTCACCAATATTTTGAACATTATTTCCAGACTGATTATTATAATAATTTGTATACATCACATCCATGGTTATTACAAAAATGATTTAAAATTTTACTAAACATTTATTTTATATATTTTTTAAAGTGTAGAGTACAATAAACTGGTATGAATTCATTCAAGCTTATTATTCCTCCTTCATCATTTCGAATCATTATAGATATATTATTAATGTTATAAGATTCAATAGGAAAATATTCAATTCTATTAAAATGAATATAATTGTTCAATGTGGATATTGAAAATATTTTCAAACATTTAGTTTTTTTATTACCTACATGTCGTGGTTTAATTATATCAGTGTAAATAAATACAATTTCATTTATATCTGGTGAAAAGACTTTAGTAAAATAATTTGTCATATTATCTGAAAATTTGGTTAAAGATTTGTGCAGAATGTGGTTTGTTGATGTTAAAATGGAATCCTTTTCAACGTTTTCTAATTCATCTCTACTAGTATAAGAATCAAATTCGTTGACTTTCTTTTCTGTTGCTAAATTTGTTTGTGAGGTATCATTCTTTAACTTATTTAAAGGATCTGATTTTTTATCACTTAAATCTTTTTTTTCTGTGGATACATTACTTTTTGGAGTATCACTTAATTTATTCAAAAGTTTTGTTTTATTATTCAGATTGGGGTATGTTATCATAAAATCATTAGAGCTTTCTAAAAGTTCGTGAAATTTTAACTTAATGTCTTCATATTCATTATTTGCACTATGCTTCAATATTTTTGTTTTTCCATGTACTATAGCTTGTGTGTCGACATTTGAAATTGTATTTCGTTTTCTACGTTTGGCAATGTTTTGATTATTTCTTTCCAGTAATGAAAATGAAATATCTGATAATCCAACTACCCAGTGATCATCCAAATTTAGAGATTGTGTTAGCAAATTTGTAAAAGTGTTTGGAGTATTTTTATAAATATCCATTGAATTATTACTTAATAAAGTAACATAAATATTTTCTTCTTGTATACTTGAAGCCATCTTTAAAAAGAATGATCAATATAACATAATATATTGTTATACATATATTATTTACTAATATCGTTCTGATGAATCCATGAATTATATTCTTTTCCGAAACCAAGCCATTTTACCAATTTTTTCTACCAAAAAAATGTTTGGGGCTTTTGTTTTTAACAATTCTTCTTCATAAAAGCCACCTTTAATTATATTTCCATTAAAATCTGCAAGTTGTTATGTTATAGGATTGATTACGTAAATTTTGTTTATCTTAAATACCTCTGTAGACCAATTTGGTGTATATCCTTTCTCAAATTGATTTTTATATTTACTAATGCGAACTAAATCATTTAATTTATATTTTCCTCCTTTGAAAACCTTCAAATTACTGTATACAGTATTAAGAAGTTTCTGTTCATTTTTCTTATTAACTGAATTGGGTGCTGTTTTTATAGAACGATGATATGAAGAATTATATTCTTTCAACAATTTATTTAATATATCTATCCATTTATAATTTCCCTGCATACTAAATTGTTTCCACATTTTATTTTTTAAAGTTCTATTAAAACGTTCAACTATTGATGCCTTCATACTTGAAAAAGTGTTGTAATGGTTAATTTCATATTCTTTCATAAGAGTTTTAAAATAGATATTATAAAATTCTTTCCCTTGATCAGAATGGATATTTTTGGGATATTTTCCTTTGTTTAATTTTATAATACGTTTTAATGCTTTCGAAATTTCTATTCCTATTTTAGTTTTTAGTGGTAATGCGTATGCATACTTTGAAAATACATCAATTACAGTAAACATATATTTAAAACCTCTATTAAATTTTGCATACGGTATCATTTCCATTAAGTCAATCTGCCATGTATCTAAAATACCCTTTTGAATAAATCGTCGGCGCTGAAAGCTCTTTCTCGCTTGACGATGTAGTTCATCAACAAGAATTCTTTTACTCATATTTATATTTATAGAATGTTAATGCTTCACTTCATTTAAATGTCGTGTACTAAAGTGTAAACATGTTTCAACAGTTTATATATCCATTCACTATGATGATTTGTGGTCCTTCTGGTTGTGGGAAATCCACATTTATTATGAATTTGATAAAAAATCAACATTTAATATCTAAAAACATAGATCGTGTTATTTGGTGTTTTGCAGAAAAAAATTCTCTTCCGAGAATTAACAATGTAGAGTTTATACATGGTATTCCAGAGGATTTTGCTACTGCAGAAAATGAATCGGTTTTAATAATTTTGGATGATTTAATGCTTGAATCATCTAATAAAAAAGTGTGTGAACTTTTTACTAAGGGATCTCATCATAGAAATTTAGCTGTGATTTTAGTAAAACAAAACATTTTTCATAAAGGTGCTTATTCCAGAGATATTTCTTTAAACTCTAAATATATAGTTATGTTTAAAAATCCTAGGGACAAGTTACAATTTCAATATTTAGCTCGCCAAGTATACCCAGAAAACTCAAAAGCTCTGGTTGATGTATATAATAACTGTACACTGCAGGCTCATGGTTATTTATTAATTGATCTCACTCAACAAATACACAACGCATTAAGATTTAGAACGGATATTTTCAATAAAAATCACTATTTAATATTTGCAAATATAAACAATGACCTCGAACCTAAAACTGTTGAAGGAGAACAAACATATTCTTTACGTTCTTAAGAAAGCAGATCCTAAATTACGAAATGCAATACTGAAACATGTTGATTATGTTGTTATTAAAACAATAAATGAAATACTTTTTAATATAATTAATGAGAACCATAAAATCAATAAAGCAGTTTTTGACAAAATAAAACCATATGAAAATACAATTAGAAAAGTTTGTTCACCAGAAACCTCAATGAAACAAGAGAGGAAACATCCAATTCAAAAAGGAGGATTTCTACCAATTATTATTTCATCCGTTTTAAGTGGAGTTATTGGAAAAATTTTAGAAAATCAACTTACGATAAATTTAAAATTAAATATTCTGATTCCAATTTTCTACATCGAAAACTAATACCAATATATAGTTCACACACACTAAAAGATATTAATAAATGGTATTATATTAAACAAGAATTAGCCAAATATTTAATTGGAAGCCAAATATCATCTTCTCATCAAACTAAAAGTTCTAAATTGAGTAACCTACGTGATAATGAAACACAAACTAGGAAAATATATAAGAAACATATTGAAACTCAAACAATGCAACCAGAGTCAAGTAGTGTTGGAACACAATCTAATATAAATTTACCTGAGGAAATTTATACTAATGAAAATTATGATGAAATTGATATGGATACAACATTACAAAAACTTAATCCTACTTCTGCCTCTTCAGCAGCTAAACGACTTAAACATTTTTCAAATAATGGAACACCAAAAATAAGAATATTGTCAATGGATGAAAATCACAAAAATTTGAAGCAATCAACTTTACCATATCAATATTCTCCTCGACTAACTAGAAATCGTAAAAAGTTAGATTACGAAATAGAAAATGTACAATGGAAAAATATTTAAAAATAAAACACATTTATTATATAATAAAAGACATATATTTATTATTGTTTCATTGTGATAACATAAATATCAGTCTCATTTTCATTAAAAAATATATTTTTATAATATCTTAAGGAGTTAACTCTATTCAATAGAAATATATACATTTGAAGTTCTACTTATGTAAACTTTAAATAAAATTAGAAAATATGAAAGTATTTAAATTATTAAATGTACAACTTAAACATCTACATTCATTAAATATTCATCATCTGATGAATCTTTTAAAAATTCTATATACTCACTATCAATATTCAAGAAAATATCGTCATCTATCTCTGTAAAAAAGTTATCAAAGTCATTTTGAAATCTAAAATGTCCTCGCGCATAAGTATTTATTTGGTCAGAAGCAATAATTCTTTTATCATCCGCATAACTCAAAACAACTTTATGTAATTTTTGTGTATACAACTGGTGAAACTTCGATCTAAATGTATGCATTGTATCAGAAATTATTTTTCTTTCAAATAATGACCTTTTGTAGTCTATTATTGATAAATTTTGTATACATGATTTTTTAACTCCTTCAGATTTCTTTACTTCCTCCATGTCAACCGTTTTGAATGAATACATTTTTGATCGAAGTCCCACAAATTCTTTCATAATTTTTTCGCTATTCTCATCTTTCATCATGCCTAGAACTTTCTTATTTAATATTGGGAGTTTAAATATGTTATTGGGATGATACTCTGATGTATCAAACCTTGAGGCAATATCTTCACGAATATCACTATAAAAATCATCTGTTTTTATAGTGTATATGAATGAGTCTGTATCCATATAATTCAATGTTAAATTAGACTGAAATTTTGGTTTCATGTATTGATAATGAAAATCATACATTTTCCATTTTGAGAGTTCCAGCACAGCAAAGCCTAAATAAATTGGTTTGTTATAAGTTATTTGCATAACCTTTAACTGAACTGCAAACATGTTTTCTGAAAATTGAGTTATACTCGAAAAATTAGGCTTTGAAATTAAAAAAAAAAAATCCTAAATGATTAAGCCTTGTTGTTTCCTAATCTGTAACAATTTTTATATCTTTGCGTTTATGAACATTTTCCATAGTTTTTCCATATACAGAATTATTTAATAATTTAAAAAAATCTTTTTCAAAAGCATTTTTTGCTCTTGTTCTGTGGTATGTATTCAAATCTATATATGTTTTTAACCATGGAGATTGTCGAAATTTTAATGCTCTGTGTATTTTTTTTAATATCAGTCCATTCTTTAAACATTGTTTAAGAACTCTATAATGGATCTGATATTTTGTTTTTGGTGTTAGGTCTTCAATCAGCTTCCTACATTTAGATTTGCCAACAAATTTATTTTCTCGGCAAAAGGGTAAATCATTATGAAATTCATGTAAATAGTGTGGATATTCTAAATCTACCTCCAAAAAATATCCAATATCAGATGTATCCGATATTGTAGTTACATCAATATCTTCTAAAGCCGCATCATCATAAATCGAATTCTCCATATGGGAGATATTCTGACATGGCCCAACCATATAAATTTTTAGCATCTAGATACATTAAATATTCTGAAGGCTTACTACTATCAAAGTCTTCTAAATATTTATTATTTGCTCTAGAATATCTCTTTGAACATTGTACCAGTCCTCCTCTAATACCGTCTTGTATAAAATTATACATATTGACGTCACTTAAAAGTTCTAACCTTATGTTAGTTGTTCTTAACATCGCATCCCACGATAAACCTGGAGCAGTATAATATTGGCATGGGTCAAGTTTGTATATACTTTTACAGATACTTCTAAAATTTTGAAAAATATCTGTTAAGAGGAGAACATCTGTTTTTAAATATAATTTAGTGTAATCTAACAAGTTATTACATTTAAAAGTTGTCCAAACCGATTTAGCGTGATCATAAGCTTCATCAGAACAATGCGAATTATTTAAAATATTATAAAATTTTTCTTTAGCAGGAAGATTAGTTTCATTAAAGCGCTCCATCGAATCAATATAAGAATAAGGAAATACTCCTTTTCTTCTGAGTAAATCAAATTGTTGTTTTTGATTATAAATTTTATTTAGAATTTGAAAATCACTGTCATTTAAATTTTTGGCTAGAGATTCTAAGCTGGAGGCCATAAAACGAAAAGAGTCTAAAAACCGAATTCCAAATCCCTGATTTTCTTCAACTGTTATAAACTTTGATAACGATATATATAATTCTTTATTGAGAGGAATTACCTTTATATCTCCCTCAAATTGTGAAAGTTCTTTCATAAATAAGTGACAATCATAGGAGGAAAAATTATGAAAGAATACTGGTATGAATTTGGCTATTTTATAATTAATATTACATGAGCTATGGGCTGCTCCTCTAAATTTGCCAGTTAAATGACAATGATCCCGTACTTTGTCCGCTCCTAAAATTTGCTTACATATGTGACAAATTGTTGAGAGGTTATACAAAATTGTTTCATCATTGGAGAGTACTGTCATTGGTACGACCTTATTTAAATAGTTTCCGTAAATTTCTTTTGCGTCATTAATTAAATTTTCTATGAATATTGTAGGAGCATCATTACCAAAATAAATATTAAACTTATCTAAATTATCATTAAAACTACACTTAATATAATAACTAAAAGCACAAGCTATATGTTTTTGTATATTTACTTGCTCGTTATCAATTTTCTCCAAGTACGTCTCAAAATCAGCATATATAACGAACGGTACATCTAACTCCTTCTGATAATTTTTAAAATATAAAATGTTATTATCACCCTCTGGCATTTTCGGTACTACTTTTTTGCAGTTAAGATAATGATCTTCCATTATCCTTTCATTTGGAGAGCACTGCAGACATGCGTTGCAAATGAAAACCCGTCCATGGTGGGAAGTTAAACTTGATCTTACTAATCTGAAATATTTGAATAATAATAATAATTTAATTTATAAAATATGTAGTTAATTTTTATTTAAATTACCTTCCGATATCTTTAATGTAAACGTAGTGACACCATTCTTCGTCCATAACAAGAAGAAGATTTATGTGGTGATTCTTTACTGCAGATGTGAGGTAATACGGTCCAACTATAGTATTACCTTCGCAGCCAAATACATTTATGCTAACATGTTCATTCTTGCTTTCAAATATCTTTATATCTTTTAACTTCATTGGAAATTGAAGTTTTTCAAAATTTAGCACTTCATTTTCCACACATATTTTCTCCTCATTTATTTTAATATTTCCAAATCCATTGCAATTCACAAATCCATTTGCTTCATTATATAAGAATGAAGCGATGATACACCACTTGAAACAATATTCATCATCATTTGGATAGTTGAAACAAGCATCTTTTTTCTTTATCCAATGTGGTAATGGAATATATTTGGAGCCTCTAATGAATGAAGCCTTATTTATATTTATTTGCAAGTGCTTCATTCGTATTAGGGACCATCCACTATCCCTCTCCTGGAATTCTGACATTTTTTTACATATATACGTGTATTGTGCTTTCAAAGATTCTTCAATACTATCACTTATGGTTAAAAGTGACATTTTTGTTCTATGTGTTATGGTGGTTAGCATTATTTCATCTTCTACAATTTTAATATATTCGCACTCCACTTCTAAATTGTATTTCAATGTTATGTTTTTATTTATAGCGTTCTCCAAAATTTCAAAAATATCATGGTTTACATCTTCTAAAAACTCTTGAGGATGCAGAATTTCCTCTTTTTGGTTTCTGTAGAGGCATGTCAGAATTCTTTCTTTGAAAGCGCTTTTAACACAACTAAATTTATTAGAAGTAGAAGGCTCACTTCTACCACTGACATGGGATGTGCTGGCATGAGTCCTTTCATGCTCCTTTAGATGTTTTCCTTTGAAAACCATTTCCAACATTCCGAACAATGAAGGATCTCATGTCCTTCAAGCATTTCTTTTTCCACAAAAATTGATTTGCAATATTTACATTTATAAGAAGGCATATTGTTAAAAATTTACGTGTAATCACTTTTAATTAAGTCAACAGACTAATGAAAAAAAACATATATTTAAATATTGATTAAAGGTTTGACATTTTTATACACTTACGCATACAGATACACACTTATGTATGCATATTCCTACCAAAATGTTTTTATTTTTTTAACGGAAAAGTATTTTGCTTCGTTAAACACTTTAATTCACCAGCAATTATTACATTTAAAGAATAATTCTTAATGCATAGGTGTATTAATAAAATAATTTTTAATTAAAAATTACTTCAAACATGGACAAACAGAAGCTTACATGCGAATTTTGTATTAATGAGACCTTTTCCACAAAGTGGAATAAAAAAAGGCACTTTATGAGATATCACAATTTTCAAAAAGGTCAAGCAAAAGACTTTTCACACTATTTGGAGACTGCAGATACTTCAGGGGGCGCAACATTGAATTTAGTTCCGGAGTATAAGGAACTAATGGAGGAAGATGAGAATCTTCAACTGGATGTCAGACCATACTCAGTTCCAGAAGAGTACAGAAAAATAATGGACGAAGACGAGGATCTTCTTCTAAATTTAGATATATAATAATTTTTAAATATTATATAAATAAAATAATAATAAGCACTATATAAGTTTAATATATTTTTATTAAATAAATAAAAATTAAAATAAAAAAATAAAAAAACTGTTTTATTTATAAAATTTTAGCTATAACTAAGTTCAAATATTGCAAGGCCATTTGAAGATTGATGACCTTTGTAAATAATAGTTCAGTTTTTATCATTCAATTGCGTTAAATTCCTTGTTTAAAAATTTCACGAATCGTTGCGGAAGATAAAACCATTTATTTTTATTTAAATATGTGATAACTTTTGATCCATATTGTGTTTCTTTCCACTCAAATTTTAAAATTTTGAATGGCTGATGTAAGGCAATATCATCAATTTTTGTATAATCTGCCTTAATACCAAGAGCCAATTTAATAATTTGTTCATACATCTAAAAAAAAAATATATATATAAATACATGAAAAGTTAAATGCATTTTACAATAGTGATAGCTTACCATTCTGCTAACTATACTTTGAAGTATTCCTCAGATCAAATGGTAATAAATATGATTTGATTCCTCTTTTTATACAAATTTAAAAAATACTCCTTTATATTTAAATAAGTAAATTGAATACTTTGAGTATTTCTCTTTAATATTTCAAATAGAGAAAATATTAATTTAGCTTTCATATAGAAATATTGAGTTATAAACTAATTATGTAAATAAAATATACTCCCATAGTTTGTTATTAGAATATTCAAATTAATCATTTCAAATTGAGAAAACATTATAAATACATAAATATTGAGCCTTAAACTAATTTTAAACATATTCTAGATATGAAAAATGTTTAATGTGAATAAAAAATACTCCCCTTAATTTGTTATTAGAATATTTAATATTAATCATAACCATACTCAACAACATAAAATATATCTTCATTAATGTCAAAGAACCTTACACAAAGTTATTTTTTTCCATATAAACAAAACAATTCTCAAGTTTCCACTTAACAAAAACAAAAATAACCATATAAAAATATGTAGATGAATAAACCAAAAATACTCAAACGCTATTTATACAAGTCATCAGTTTTTAATTTCATCACAATTAAAAGTGCAAAAAAAAATAAATAAATAAAAATTGTCTCCCCTGTTAAATTGTTTGTATGTACTTTTAACATAATTACATAAATACATACATACATATATACATACATACATACATTGGTTTTCAATTTCATAAAATGCAAAACAATTTTTCCTCCTATTAATGCACTCACAAGAAAAAATTACAAAAACAAATTCATTGGTTTTCAATTTCATACAAACAATTTGCTCTTCAAAATTGCTCTTCCTCCTCATTAAAAACAAAAACAACTATTGCCTTCCCATTTCCCTACTACTGTATAGAAATGTTTTCTTTTTGCAGAAATGTTCGCATTTCAGAAGCCTTGAATCCTAATTCGTTGTCCACAATGATTTTTTCTCTTTTCCCGAACATACTTATAACTTGTAGCAGTTTATTCTTAAATTCGGCGCAATTTCTTCCGTTTATCAGAAAAGCCATTGCGTAATTTGAAAACTTATCGATTAATGTCATAAATTATTTCTTTTCCAAAGTATAAAACACGCCGATGTGAACTATTTCTCGTCGTTTTTTTGGTGTTTCGGTAACTTTATAGTGTATTTTTGGCGGGTTGCGGTCATATTTTTCTAAAATACAAATCTCGCAATTGTTTATGAATTTAGTTACTTTTATTCTTAAGTTAGGACTATAAAATTTTCGTTTAAGTTCTTCGCAGACTGCTTGGATTCCCCTGTGGTTATTACTGAGATGTTCTGTTTTAATAATTTCTGTTAGTTTAGTATCGTTTTCTATGTCCTCGAGTACTGTTTTGCATCTTATTGTTCGAAAGCTGTCAACCTGGGAAATTTCGATATATGTGTTTTTGAATGTTTCTAAAAAACAGTCTTCAATTATGATTGCGTTTACTTGAGTTGGATTAAAATGTGTTTTAATTAAAGTTACTAATGTTGAGTGGTCTAATTCCTTGAAGTGAAAAGTTCTTCTAGTATTTCGAAATATTATCCTAATGCGTATTCTAGTAGATCCAGAACTAATTTTATATATGATGATTTGATTTTTATAAAAATTAATTAATGTTGCGACTTCCCTAATTTCGTTATCAATTTCTATTGTATTTATTTGCGGATTATTAGGTGAGATCCGAGATAACGCGTCGGCATTTGCAGTATTTAATCCACTTTTGTAGACTAAGTCGTATTCTTCTAATTTGAGTCTCCACCCTACTAATTTTGAATTGGATTCTTTGATACGGAACAGCCATTGCAATGGCTGGTGATCGGTTTGAATAGTAATTTTCTTCCAAATAGATATGGGCGAAAGTACCCTACTGCTAGGAGTTCTCTTTCAATTGTGCTATAATTTATTTCATGTTCATTAAGCGTTCTACTAGCATAACATATTGGGTGATTATCTTGGGAAAGAACCGCTCCTAATGCGTAATTACTAGCGTCAGTATTTACTACAAATTTTTTATTGAAATCTGGATAGACCAAAATTGGCTTACTAGTGAGGAGATTTTTTAATGTATTGAAACTTTTCAAGTATTCGGGGTCGTTAATGTCTAGTTTTACATCTTTTTTAAGATACTTAGTCGTAGGTTTTGCAACCATAGCGTAGTCCTTTATAAACTTTCGATAGTAGCCACTAAGTCCGAGAAATTGCTTGATTCCTTTTGGGGTTTTGGTAAGGGATAGTTGGCTATGCACTCCACTTTTTTGTCGTTTGGCTTTATCCCTTCGAGGGTTACAATGTGCCCGAGAAATTCCGTTTCCCTTTTTAGAAACTCGCATTTGTCCGGCTGGATTTTTAGGTTGGCCTCCTTCATTCGGTTTAATATCAATCTCATAGAATTCAGATACTCTTCAAGTGACGTGGAAAAATTTATCACGTCATCTAGGTAGGCCAAACAAATAATAAGTCACCTAAGACAATGTTCATCAGATGCTGAAATGTGGCTGGTGCCGTTTTTAAGCCGAAAGGCATTCTTAAGAATTCGTAATGACCTCCGTCAACAGAAAATGCAGTTTTGTGCACATCTCTTTCGTCTATTTCAACTTGTTGGAAGTTCTTAGCGAGGTCAAGGGTTGTGAAGTACATACTTCTTCCTAATTTGTCTAATATCTCTTCCATATTGGGAATAGGATATTTAACATCAATAGTTTTATCGCTTAATTTACGATAACCGATAACTAGGCGCCATTTATTTTCGCCACTTGCATCGTCCTTTTTAGGTACGATCCAGATAGGTGCTGAGTACGGGGAAGTAGAAGGTCGAATCACATTTTTGTTTAGATTTGTTTCCTTACTTTTTGGTTGTGGATATAGGGATAACGGTACGACTTTGTAAAAATTGGTTTATCATCGATATTATTTATTCTAGGTTTAATGACGTTAGTGAATGATAGTTCAGAATTAGTATTATGAAACAGATCTACGTATTTCCTAATATTCCGTCATATGTTTCATGGAATTTACATTCGATTAAATGAATCCAATCAATAGCACATCCAAGCTCTTCAAACAATGGTACCTTTTAGATTGTTTGCGTTGTAACAGTATTTTGTAAAGTCCTAAGTTCTATTGCTGAAGATTCCGTTTTCCATTTTGAATTGCAAAGTCCGGGGTTAACTATTGAGTAGGTGGCTCCTGTGTCCACAATAAATTTAAGTGTTCCTTTTATTATTATATGGTATATAGAGTAACTCTCTTGTGAGGCCTGACCTTGAAAATTTAGGGCGCTATTTTCGCCGTTAATTTGCTTTATACTGTGGTTGTAGTTTGGGCTTTTAGTAACATTATAGTAATTTTAAGTAGGGGGATGATAGTGATTAAATGTTTGAACCATATTTACGTCCATAGGTTTCACAGGCTGTTGGTATTGACGATGATGGGGACTGTGGTTCATATTTGGAGATCTGTGGTTGTTCCTGTTTGATTGAGTGGTATGATTAGCGTTCCTGTTGGTATTGAACGGGTGGTTCATGGGTATAAATTTATTCCGGTGGTTGAGATTATTTTGTTAGTTTCCGAGGTTCTGATTTAGTGCATGAGCCGACATGTTTGCTTTATTTTGTGAGGGCTACTTGTTTTCGTGTCAATTTTGCGTAGGCGTATCCGGACTGGAATAATATTTCCATTGCTTCCTCTAGGCTATCCGGATTCCTGCATATCAATATAGTCTTAATTGGTTCAGGCATTTTTTCTTTAAATACATTTAACGCTGTTATCAAGTTATTTCTAGCACACTCGTTGGCCGCTGGGCCACCCCCTATTACCATAAGGGTTTTATTATTAAACTCCTTGCTTAAGGTCATTATAGAATTCTATACAATTATTCCTAAATGTCACTCTTTCTAATTTGTCGAATAATTCTTCTATACTATTTCTGTCACCAAAATTATTTAATAAAATTGTTTTTATGTCAGTCCAAGATTGGGCTTGGCAGTTAATTTCAATAGTTTCCCACGCTCTTCCTTTTAGTTTACTTTTAATTATGTCCGAAAAAAAGGTATTGTGAGGGTGCGTCATACGCTCTAAAAATAGAATGGACTCTGTCTATTAAGCTGATAAATGTTTGGAAGTCCCGATAATCTCTACTAAATTCTGGAAGCCTATCTAGATATTTAAGAGGGTTAATAGTAATGGATAGAGGTGCTTGTGGTTCTACCATAGTGGCAAGAAAAATTATGTTATAAACCTATGTCTAACGAAAGCGTCTTAATGCTAGTAGTTTAGCAAAGAAACGTTTATTTCTAGTTACTCTTCTGTCCCTTTCCGTGTTTTCGTTTATGTCGGTCAAGTAGCCGTCGTTAGATTCTCTTCCCGAATCAAGGGGGGTTTATGTGTAGAAGTCTAATGGCTCCTCCACAAATTCTAAATCTGACAGATAGTCTGATAATGAGTCTGTGTCACTCATTAAAAAAAAATCTATATATATATTACTTTGTGCAATATTGAAAAGAATTCTTCCCCTTTTTTAAATTTCTTAATTTAAGATATTTATATTAAATAAGATAAGATATAAATAAATATATTAAATAATTACATATAAAATTTTCTTACTTTATATCGGGTTAACTCTTGCTGCTTCCTGCCGACTGCGCCAGTAAAAGGATCCTTTTCTTTTTATAAGAAAAGTAAAATCACTTTTTTATTTATTAAAAAAAGAACAATTAATACAATTTATTGACTATTTAATATTATAGTCATATTGACTTAACACTAACTTGAATATATATATGTTGACACTGACTAGAATATATATGTATTGAACATTAAAATAAATTTTACCTTTCTTTATATACTAATTTTTAGTATCAACCTCGCCGGTAAGCAATTCTGAAGAACTGCTTACCGCTTTTTCGTTTGAGCCAAAATTTCTGATAATTCCGTCTGTGTGAACGGAAATGCAAGGTAAGATACTTTATTGAACTTGTTTGTGGTCATCACAAACAAGTGCAGTTGCAATAAATTTGGTAATAATTCTAGTGAATTGTTTACTGTATTTTTATTTGTCCCAAAAATTATTATTAATTTTGTTTATGTGACCGGAAACGTAAAAGTTAAAATAAAAAGTGCAAGTTTGCATAATTCTAAGTTGGCGCGTGTACGGGAGAATTGGGAGACGTTAAATTATATTATTAGGTGTAACTGTAACCATAACTCTACGACTCGACCGACATCTGTTTGGATTGCGCCAGCACGAAGTATGTTTGGGTATACTTCACTTTAATCGCTGCTATGGTATTTGATTTTGGGTCAATATCAGCTAGTGAGTTTGCAGGGAAATCTTGATGGGTCCAGAATAATGTCTTCTCGGAAGTTGATCAGTTACGAGGACTGTTATCGTGTCGCCCATTTTTTTATTGTGGGAACGTATCTCGAAAACTGCAAAATCATGAGCATACTCTTTTGTTATTTTAATTTTATATTTTTGTACAAATGATTTTTAATTTTGAGTCAAAATAATGAGACGATTTTGGGCAAATTCTATTTCCTCTGTGGTAATTTCTGTTGAACGAGTTTGAAGATCTATTTCTATTTACACCTGTATTTCTCCAGAAACGGAATGTATGCGATGACTCTATAAACACGAGATAGCGTTGAAAAGCGATTCAAGGGATCTTTGTAAGTTGTAGTTGTAAACGCTTTTAAGCTTTTGACTTCTAAATTTGTTTCATTTGGCGTTATAGGTGTTGGTCATTGATTTTTTGGTAATTTTATCCAAGAGTGTCCAAACCACCATAGGTTGTGGGTTTCTAGTTCTTGCGGAGAACATCCTTGGCTAGCAATGTCTACAGGGTTTTCTTTGGATTCTACATGTTTCCAATTTTTATTTCCCACTTTATCTAAGATTTCTGAGACACGATTTCCAACAAACGTGTTCCAAGAGCAAAGAGGTTTCTTTAACTAGGCTAGCACAATCGTTGAGTCAGTCCAAAAATATGTTTTGGTATGCGTTTTAAGATTTGGTATAATGCCATATGCCAAGTTTGCTAATAAGACGGTTCTAGGCGGAGTAGTGATATTTGCTTAACAGGAGCAAAATGCGTATTTGAAGCCAGAAGATAAGTAAAGATAGAATTTCCCGATTGTATGATTGTACATATAGAGTCACACTCTATCGTGAGAACTTGGATTGAACGGTCGTGATTTAAATCGTAGTGATTTTAATAACAAGTGTTTTCTTGTGGTTTTTAATAAAGTGTGTTTTGCCTTGATTTTTTCCGTAAGGAGGAATTTTTGCAAAGTACTTTTTATTTTTCTCATAATCTTGTGAAAAGTGATAAGAGCCTTTTTGTCTGTTATTGTTTTGAGACTCCGCTGGCAATTGTCAGAGAAGTCTCAAAACTTTATCCGTTAAATAGTAAGGTTGGGGACGAACCAAACTGAAGATTGGCGCTGCCACTTGTGTTGGTGATCTGGTGTTACCATATTGTTGTGGACTAGTGTTGTACCTGGATTTTGAGTTTATGAATCTGCTATTAGATTTGACTGCCCCCTGGTGGTTTGTAGTTGCTGACTTGGTCTGTACCCGGATTGTGATTTATACTTCGCTGGTCTAAAGTAGGTGTCGCCTTTGATATTATTATATAAGCTCGATGCCGCCAGATCGACGTCGTCGAAAGGGGAAGGGCGATGCGTCCGACCTCTCAGAGGCGCCGACGGACGCCACGATGGGTCCGCCGCCAGCTCCTGTGCCGCGTGTGAGGCACACGGAGAGCGAGCTTTCGAGCGCTGAGGCGGACGGTGATGAGGGGAAGCGGTTCAAGCCGGGAACGCCGCTTGCGACCCGTGCTGCTGCTGCTTCCTTCGATGCTGCTGCTGCTAATTCCGCTGCCCGTACCGCTGTGTCCGTTGTTGCTGCTGGTAATGGTGCTCTCCGCGGGACCCTTGTTGAGAGTGGCTCGAAGAGGGCCGCAGAAGGGCCTCTAATGTTGACTGCAATGGTGCAGATGCCGTGATCGCTGATATGAAAGCGGTCACTGGTGACATCACTGACTTGATATATGAGGAGGGTGTTAATGCGGGTCTGGCTAGGCAGGTAATGGTGAACTGCGGCAGATACGAGGGCCTTCTCATCAAGCTGGTTGAGGAGAACGAGCGATTGAGGCGCTCGAATCTGCTACTGCGCGGGGGGCGCCGGCAGGTGCTAGGGAACTTGTGCCCCCTGCACATGTAGGTGCTCTTCATGCGGCGGTCCGGGCGGTTCCGGTTGCTCCGGCTGCTGTGCCGATTGTACCGGTTCCCGTGGCACCTAAACCAGTTTAAACCTGGTCTGTGGTGGTTAGGAGCAAAGGTAGCTCCTCGTCGAAGGAGGTAGTGTCAAAGGTGGTTGAGCAGGTGGACCCGACTTTAGGAGTGCGTGTCCACGAGATCCGGCCAACGAGAGAAGGATCAGTGATCCGGACCCCCTCGGTTGCTGAGAGGGAAAAGATTGCTGGTAACGCGAAATTCGCTGAGGTTGGTTTGGAGGTGTCGGTGCAGGATAAACTGGGCCCTCGGGTCGTCGTACAGCGAGTCCATACGGAGATTTTCCCTGATGAATTTATGAAAGAGCTGTATGAGATGAACCTGAAGGGTACGATGTCGAGCGAAGCCTATAAGTGTAGCGTTCGCTTAGTGAGTAGTTCTTGGAAGGTTGGTAGTACGTCCCAGGTGAATGTGGTGCTCGAATGCACGGAGAGTGTGAGGTTTGTGTGCTAGCGGAGCCTATATAAGATGGTTCCGCTTTCATGTGAGAGCGCAGGATGCTGTTCCTGCCTGTTACCGCTGCCTGGGTTCGACCATCGGGTGAGGGACTGCCGCATGAAGGATGACGTGTGCCGCCGTTGTGGCTCTGCTGGGCACTGGGCCAATCAATTCCCCAACGAGCTCAGGTGCCGAAATTGTGCATTCAAGGGCCTCCCTTCGGACCACTTGATGATGTCAGCGGTGTGTCCTCTATATGCTGCGATGACTGCTCGGGCGAACGCTAGGCATTAATATGGAGTACAGAACATTGCAGCTTAACTGCCAACGGGCATGTTCGGTCGTGTGCGAGCTGGGGCAAGCGATGCGCAGTAAGGGTGGGATTTTTGCATTGGCTCAGGAGCCATACTCTACGGTTGGCTCTGTTAAGGGGCTGCCGGGGGTATGCGGGTTTACACTGACCGAGGGGAAAACTCTGCAATTATAGTGGATGACCGTAACATCGACTGTACGTTAGTTAGTAGTAGCGAGTGGGGGGTCTGCATCTCTGCAGAGGGGCGCTTTGGCAGGGTGCTCCTAGTGAGCATGTATTGTTGGTTTGGCTGTCCATTGGAGCCCCATCTAAGGTATATGGATACGGTGCTACTCCATGCGAGCAGCATACCGCTCATCCTAGGTCTTGACGCAAATGCATTACCCTGGATATCAGAACTACGTGCGAGGCAGGATGCTGAGCGAGTGGATGTTAACGGCGTATTAAATACGCCGAGTAGTCTATATACTTTCGATGGTCCTAATGGCATCAGTGACATTGACGTAACAGCTGCAAATGGGGCGGCGCTGACTGCTTTTAGTTTTAGGTGGAGGGTGTGTGACGATTGGGGCGTGAGTGATCACAATCTCATTGAGATTGGGGTCTCTCACCATGAACGAACGCGGGTGACAGCACCTCTTAGATGGTGGAGAGACAGGGATGTTAACTGGGACATTTACGCGGAATTTGTCAGGGCGGCTGCTTTATCGCAGCCAATAGAAGACTTTAGAGCACGAACTATAGATGACCAAGTCGAACTGATAGATCAGTGGATGTGTTCAGCTAACGACACCTTGCTGGGCCGATGTCGAAAGACTAGGCCCGGCAGGGTTAGTTGGTGGACCCGTGAGCTTGATGAGATGCGAAGGTCGGTCAGGCATCTCCGGATTCGTTTCCAGAGGGCCGGGCGTGCCGACGCGGATGATCTTGCTCAGCGTGAAGCTGACTATCGGTCTGGCTTGAGGACGTACAAGGACAGAATTGTTAGGGTTAAAGAGGACGATTGGAGGAGTTTCGTACGGGACAATAGAGATGACCCCTGGGGTGCGGTTTATCGTGTATGTAGGGGTAGGAATAATAGGCAGGCAGACATAGCATCTCTCCAGGTTGGTGATGTTATATTATCGACTTGGAGAAAGTGTACTGACGAACTGTTGGGGGTTTTCTTTCCTGGTGCAGAGTCGGTCGACTACTCTCCTCTCATTAGGGATATGCTCGAGCCTCCAAACTTAGACAGATAGGAAATTACGGACAGTATTTGCCGGGTCAAGAGCAGAAAGTCTCCGGGTATGGATGGTATGACTGGAGAGATGTGTAAAAGCATCTGGAAAGCTATACCTGAGTATATGGAGGCAATCTTTGGGAAGTGTATTAGCGAGGGCTATTTCCCTGGGGCTTGGAAATGTGCTCGCGTTGTCGTCCTACTGAAGTCTCCTGATAGGGTGAGGAGTAATCTTCGCTCCTATCGGGGTATCCTTTCGGTGCTTGGAAAAGTGCTGGAAAGGGTTATGGTGACTCGACTGAAGGAGGGCGCCAATGAGGGTACTTCTGATTTCCAATTTGGCTTTAGGGAAGGTAGGAGTGTTGAGCATGCTTGGATACACGTTAGGAAAAGTGCTAGCGACTCGTCTGCCAAATATGTCTTAGGCATATTTGTGGACTTTAAGGGTGCGTTCGACTATCTCTCGTGGGATAGCGTTCTTCGAAGGCTAGACGAAGTGGGCTGCCGGGAGTTAGCTCTGTGGAGGAGCTACTTCAGCGGCAGAAAGGCTTGTGTGGTAGGTGCCAGCGACACAGCTTGGAGAGACGTTGCTCGGGGCTGTCCGCAGGGGTCCAACTATGTGACGTATGTGAGTGGGGCGATCGTACAGGCGTCGAAGTGGCGATGGACAAAACTGAGATGATGTTGCTCAAGGGCAGATTATCTCGGGGTCGTCCTCCACTCATTCGAGCAGGCAACGTTAGTCTCAGATATGCGACTGAGGTCAAGTATCTGGGAATAATGATGGAGGAGAGGATGAACTTTTTAGTTCATCTTTAGAAGTGACTGGGGCCTAAGCAGGCTGTGTATGAGGGCCTTTTCGTCGCTTGTACGTCGTTCGGTTCTCCTGTGTGGTATGAGACGGTCATGTCTGTTGCTGGCAAGAACAAGGTCTTGTCGTGTCAGCGGGTCGCTATGTTAGGGTGTATGCCGGTTTGCCGGACAGTTTCGACTGACGCTCTGCAGGTCCTGTTAGGTGTAGCACCCCTTGACCTGGAGGTAATACGTCGTGGTATTATCTTCAAGATCAAGAAGGGACTACCACTTCTTGTTCATGATTGGGTTTCTGCTGTTGATGAATGGGGAAGTTAGGCAAAACTAGGCACTCCTAGATGAATGTCTTGTTTCTAGGTGGAGGACGCGGTGGACGGACAGCGACAAAGGGAGGGTAACGTATGAATTTATACGGTACGCGGACTTTTTACGGGAACGCCCGGACTTTGGTTTTGGCTTGTGTCTTGGATTTTTACTGACGGGACATGGCTCACTCAATGCATTATTGTATAAGAGAGGTCAGGAAGATCCGTGGCACGTAATTCTTACGTGTCCGTACTGTGATGACATCAGGGATTTAGGTGGTATGGGTATTACTCATACTGGGGCGGGATGGGAGTATTAGTATTTCCTAGGAGAAGTAGTAGACTTAGCGGAGGTGGCTCTCTGCAGAGCCATTCTTAGTTGTTGGACTCCGATGTCGCCTCTTTTGCGCTTAATGTCTGTTCCAGCTGTTGCGGTTGTTCCTGCCGATCCCGGTTGCTGATGTGCGGTTGTTGTGACTCCTCTAGGCTTTGCCTAATTGATCGTCGTTGTTGGGTTGTGTTTGTCCTGTGCGCTTCACTTGTGCAGTACTCCCTTCTGGAATACTTGGGGTCATCCGTGAGGGTGGCCTAGTCTAGTGTCGTTATTGTCGTCTCTCGTTCGTATCGTCCCTTGCTGGTGCCATACTATGTGGCCAATGAGTCGCCCGTGAGGGCGATTATTAACTGTCGGTGTGTCCTTATGTGTGTTCATCCTTGTTGTTGTATGTTGCATGTTGATATGTGACACGTGGCGGGCCACCATTGGAGTTCAACTGGTAGTAGTCATTTTTGCTACGAAGTCCGACCGGTGACTTAATACTGGTACCACGGGTGTCAGGAGCCCCTGGAACTTCGGTTCCAGCCTGACAGTTGGAGTGACCCCCTGGGGAGCTTTTCGTGGTGGCTGTAGTTTAAACCCAAATCGTGGATAGAGCGTGAGCTCAGTGTGGAGTTGCATTGCAACCGGGTACCGTGACCCATAGATCGGAAGGAGTTTTATATGTGATCCGCTCCTGACCAAGGGGGAACGCATGTCCAAATACATGTCTTCAAATTGGTACTCAGGTGTAGCAGTTTGTTGCATCTGGGGGCGTTGGTGGGCGCATTATACTCACCCGGTGTTAAGACCACCGTGGTTGGGCCGTCAGGCGTCACCGGAACCGTGAATTTCCACATTAGAACATGGGCTGTATTGAATTGACCTTGGAATTTCAAGATTATCTATTATGGGACAGTTTCTGCCATTTGAGACAAGACAAGGGTTTCAATATATAGTCCCAGTCTATTTTTTCTAACCAAATCTGCTGCATAATTAGCTTGGTGTCTACGATTACTGGAACCATCCATCAGCAAGGGTCAAATAATTTGGCAATTGTAAATAAAAGTTTTCTTTTTGTGTATGTTTTTTTAATTCAGCATCTAGTTCATTTGTGGATTTTATTGTTTATTTGGGTCACTTAAAGTGTGGCCGTCTGCTAGGACATCGTCTACGTACATATTTTGTTGCAAAATATTTGATGCGAGAGGGTGAGTTGATTTGACATTTTCAGCTAGCCAAAAACGGGGCGCAGTTGACTCCAAACGTCACTATCAAGAGCTCGTAATCCTCAATAGGATCCTCTTCAGATTTTCGAAACAATATCCTTTAGTATTGAGTTTGAGTAGGAGTTATGAGTATCTGTTTACACAAAATGTAAGAATCTTCACTTCAGTATTAGAAGAACTAAGTCCTATTGAAATATGGATCCTGGATACAAAATTTCGTTCAAACTTTTCTTACTTGAAGAAAAGTTGAAGAAAGTTTGAGGCGTTGAAAACTACTCTAACCTTTTTAGTCAGCCTTTCAGGTTTTATTACTGCGTGATGCGACAGGTAATAATTTGGAGTTTTGTCGATTTCCAGGGGAGAAATTTTCTTCATGTGTCCTAACTCGAGATATTCAATAATAACTTGATCGTATTGTTTTTTGAGTTCTGGTTTTTGATTAAGCAAACGATCCATTCTTAAAAATTGGACCATAGCAATGTTTCTAGAAGTTCCGATTTAGTCAAGAGATGATGTGTTTGGTAGTGAAACTGTAGTTTTTCGTTGAGAATTTGTAGATTTTAGTCCCCCCACAATCCAGCCAAATACTGTTTTTTGTGCCAAAAGGATCCAATAGACTGCATCGGAGTTTCCATGCAATATATGGAGGCGGGTGGACTTTATGACTGGTGCCCATGCTTCTAATTTAAATCTGGGGTCCATCCTAGAGCAAAGATTAAATAACCAGGCTTTTGTTGAGGTTTCTGAAACCGTCTGACTTAAACCCGTAACGTGAACTAAATTTTGTTTCGTTGGTAGATTTAATTGGTTCTCCTGTTTTTCCGATATAAATGTAGATTGTGATCCAGGGTCGATAATTGCTCTTGCCTGGTATCTTTTGCCTCTAGTTTCGATTTGTACTGCAGTGAATAATAAAGTTTCTCATTCGTTGAGAGATTGATTTTGGTTTCTACTCTCTTGTAGGGTCAAAAATGTAACGTTTGGGATATATTGATTAGATGTGGATCTACAACTGTATTTACTTTTACAGTTTAACATGACCTGACGCTGTGGTCAATTGAGAGACAATTATAACAGGCATTTGTGACTCGTACTATGTGAATTCTATCACTAACATTTTGTTCTAAAAACCTTGGGCAAGAACGCAAATGATGAGACTCCTTACAATGCACAATGGGGCAGAATCGAAATTTTTTGGAAATAAATCTGTAACTTCTGATCGGCCGGTTGGATTTTCATGAAATTTGCTATAGGCGTAGCAGAGGAGTGTACAATGTTACGTTTGGAAGGGGGGCACAACATCCCATAGGGGCGGAGCTACGGGGGCTCAAAGTTAGGTACCTCTGACATAAAAAATGTTTAATCGCTTGCAAAATTTTTGTTTTTCGTCCGATTTCAAATATTTTTATATATTATTGTAGACCTTGATAATACCTATAAAAAACATGCTTACATATCCTATTTATCTATTAAAGTTTTGGAGTTATTTGCCTTAGAATTTTTAAGCACCATAATTTTGCATGTTCTTGGTCCAGTTTCTTTCATATATATCCTAGTATTTCCGACCGATATTATTAGTTTTTTTTCTTAATTAGTTAAAGAACGAAATTATTTATCGAATAAAAAAAATTGAAGTCGATATCTTTACCGAGTCAAAAAATAAACGATTTTGAATTTGAAAATTGCAAAAACGACGACTTTTTGTGTTTTTTTAGCCGAAAAAGTATCTACACTCTTTTTTATCTAAAATAAAATTTTCTTTAGCAACATATAATAATTTTGCACTTTTCTTTGAAAGGTAACTTCACAGAGATGCTTTCAAGAAAAAAAACAAGCCCAATAACTGAATTGGTCATGGTACATACCCTCCCGAATTCGACCCATTTTATATGAAAGTTTTGATTTTAGACCATATTTTCTCAAATCCCAAAGCACGAATCGACAAGCGGAATATATCCTAAGAATCCACAATATGTTGTTAAAAGTCTTAAATCAAAATCTACGGGACTTCGGAAAAATGTGGATTCTATAGCCAAAAATGTAAAAAATCCCATTTTTGAGAATTTTGATTAGTTTATTTGGGAACTCAGGAAAACCCAGGAAATTTGGTTAACGCGCTTTTATTTATATTAATAAGATCCACATTTCCTGCAAATTTCATTAAGATATCTTTATAAACAAATATGTTATTACAATTAAAAGTTTGTATATTCTCCAAAAACCCCAAATTGGGCCCTTTCTTTGGTTTATATCTAAATAGCGAAAGAAATTTTAAAAATATGTATTCCAAATTAAGCTTATCCTTTAGCATATATAATTTCCGATCTTTTACAAAAAGATTCAAGTCAATAACGTGCTTCATTTCAGAAATATGCGCCATTAAACTTTTATATTTCCAATTTATTGTATATATGACTATATTCTTACAAACTTTCAAATTTTGCCTTTAGTTTTGTGTGAATAATTACTTAGAAAATTATGAATATTTCTGCATACTTTTACTAATATCTAAACACAATATATTTTTTTAAAAATAATTAATAAATATTTTTTATTTTTAATAGGGTTGCCACATTTCCCAAATTTAAGTAAATCTATATCCTTTTCTAAGCATTCATATATTTCTATTAATGAATTTAAAATAACAAAACAAACAAAAAAATATCTATTTTAACTTAATCAATATTATTTTTTTTGGTATTTATCATCTTCCTTAATAAATATTCTATTTCTAATACGATTTTTTATTACTTATTTACATTAAATTTATGTAGACAATTTTTCTAATATTTTAAACTTATACTACTTATTTTCTATAAAATAATATGTTGTATCTGTATACATATCTAAAAGATAATAAAGGCCCTTCAAGTCTTCAGTATTTTGAGTTGACAAAGACTCATAATAAATCCAACGGTTTCGCTTTGATGATACTACAGGGTGTGATGATAACCAAAGGCTATTAAATATATCCTCGTTTTATGACGTTCTGGAGCATTTCCTGGAGCTGAATAATTGGACGTGCATAAAATCTCTGTTTCTTGCTTCATGAGCCTATTCTGTAAGCTCTCCAAGTGGAAGAATATTTCATTCAATTATAATTTCGCCATGGCACAATACTTTATGTACTGTTGGTGTCATTTCTTTCCATGGATATAGAGAAACAAGTAGTTTAGATATTTCTGTTGCATATTCTCCAAATCGAGCAGAGTTAATTTTGTGCTTACAATTAATTGCCATTAATAGTATGGTAGTCCTTTGAAAGAGGTTGTAAATCATTTATTTCATCTTTAATATATTCCACTAAATCCTTTGTTGTTGTCTTCGACACCCTTGTGTATTCGAACCAAATAGGTCTGCAAAAATCTTTTGATCCTGGAGTGGTATTAAGCCATATATCATCAAATGAGTTTTTACACTTTGATGAAGATTGCTTCAAAGAATAAGATCGCATCCTTAATGGCACCAAAGATGCTATAAATACGCTTTTATAATCCGCCATTTTCTTACTTCCACTAGCATGCTTGTACTCAGAAAGGGCTGATAGTCAGTCACATCCCCACTTACAGATTAATACAACGTCGCTGTTATTTACTTTTTCCAACTGATCTGCAGAAAAATCTGCAACTACCCTTGTAGCTGTATTCTCAAGCAAAGGAGATAGCTTACACATGCTTCCTTTTTGGTAACCGAAATAGATGGTAAAATGGTTTGCGTTTTTTCTTGAATATCCTTGTATGATGGTAGAATTGAGTGTCCCTTTTCAAGCAGAGCTTTTCTTAAAATTTTATATTTGTTTCGGCTGTGGTCCAGTTAAAGCATTAAAGCAATTGCTTCTTCCTCTGTAAAATTGGAATGTGATGTTGGAGTAGGTACACTTTCGGCAATCCGTTTAAAATATTTTGGTGATGTAATTGGCAGTTTTTCAGAAATATTAATTGCACTCTGTGGTTGCTTCTCCTTTTTTAAAATTTCTTTGAATATATCATAAACTTCTTCATTCGAAATTATAGAAAGCTTATGGGCCAGTTTTTTCTTCTTAGATCTTGTACTTAAATCATCATATGTCTTGCAGGGTGCTCCAGTTGATATTTTGCACGCCGATATTTCTATATCAGTATCCATCCAATAGGAATGTTTAATTTTTAATCTGTTAGTACGCTGATTCAAGGACTTCATTTTTACGTCATACAACTTTAAAAAGCTATCTATCTGAGATTTACCAATGACGTCGACTTTTGCATGATATGTAGTTTTTATGAATTCCACTATAACTTCTAAACGATTAAGATCATTTTTAGATAAAATTCACAAAACACAACACAATTGTTCATGTTTCAACGTAATCACCATGGTAATCAACTTCGTTATGATGTTGATAAGGATTAGCTGCGCATTTATATGTATCTATTAGATACATCGCACATGTATATATATTTACAGGTTGTAACGATTCATACGATTCGGTGAATTTATTATGGGAACAAAGCTACCTATTAAATTCGGCCGTGCTCGTCGGATGGGGAGGGTGTGATGTGTTCCCAAATTAATATTAAATAAAAAAGATTGGAATCGTAAACAAAAATTTTACTTTAGGTAGCAAAACGGAAAGACATGACATATAAAAGAAAGAAAATAAAGTAGCAGCGTTCGATGATTGAAGTGTAGCTTGAGATGGAATTCGCTACACGTAATCTATACCCACCCTCCATGCTGACATGTATATAACAAATTGATGTCAGCCCAAAAATAAAATAAAAATAATAAACCTACTTATCTACCCATACCCTACTTCACCTTTCGTAATAAAAGATAAAAATTCAAGAGTCCATGTTATAAAACATTATAAACAACAAAAAAAATTTATTTAATATTAATAATATTATTAAGTAATTTGTAAAAACAAATAAATTATAATATTATACTAATAATAGTTAATTAAATATTTAAAATTTTTATTATATAAAAGGAAAATTTGGTCACCATTTGTTATTAGAAAATATTCAATTGTAATAGAATTTTATTCAAATTAAATGTCATTGAAGACTTTCATTAATATAAAAAAATTAATTTCGATTTCATATAAAAATATGAGAATATTGGTGACTTTTCACTATTGTGTATGTAGGGTGTATTTTATGTCGACATGAATATTTAAATTTACATGTACGAAATACTTCAACAATATGTTGCGTATGAGTTTTTATTAATATTTATATTATTTGAGTGTTTATATTTAAATATTCATGTTACAACAATTTGAGTGTAAGAGAGAATTTTTAAATATGGAAGATAATAAAATATAATAACTCAACTTACTTTAGCATTGTCCCACGAAGTCAGCAGGCGCCCGATAACAGGAGAATGTTGCGCAATATGATTAAAAGCTTTTGCGTTTGAGTTAAAAGCTTATAGTATATGTGTGTTTTGGTTACTCATTACATTCATAACCAAAACCACATACTATGAGAATTTTAAGGGTTGATATGAGTTTAAGTGTGAAGGTGTGATTATAAGTTAGAATTTAATGTGTATATGTGTTGATGATGTGTTTATGAGAGTATGTGTGTGAATGTAGTGTTAATATATTATGAGTGTGTAAATGAGTGTTTTTGTTTTTATAGGAAAATTAATTTATGAGTTTTTACATTTCTTCTATTTTATATATGTTTATTTTTTTTTCTTTTTGTAAAAGAAAACCAAGGTGACCAAATGAAAATTTAAAAAAAATAATAATAAAAAATTCAACTATAACCGATTATTAAATTAAGATTAAAGTTAATATATAGTAGTAGGAAGCAAAATGAAAAAAAAACAAAATATTTTATAATTAAATTAATTTAATTTTTTTTTATAATTTTTGAAATAGAATTAGATTTATATTTTAGAATTCTTAAACAAAAATTGGCGAATGTTGGGATTTATTGATCCACAAAAACAATCTGGTCACTTCAAAATATAATTCAACACGAAATAGTTAAAATGTATAAACTTTCAATGAATTAACACAAACAATATAGAAAACCGATGGTCACTCTAATTGTGAATATGTTGTGTTCGATTTCCGTTGATTTTTACACTTTATCCTTTTTGGAAACACTATTTAAATAACAGAAAATGTTTCTTGAAATATAAAAAAAAACAACAACAATTTTGGTAGACTTAAAACGGTCTTCAGGCTTAACTTGAAATTCCAAATTGTATCCTTGGTCTGGGATGCTTTGGTAAAATCGTTACCAAATTATAGAGCACACCCATACAAAGCCAAATTCTACAAAGAAAATAACGCCAACGTGATATATAATTAGAATATTACCACGGAAATATTTATAAATCCCTTAGCAATTGAATGCAATAACAATCCGTAAAGATTCCTTTAAAAGGGATAAACGTTTTCGAAATTTGGAGAAAAACTCTCAACACAAATTATCAATTTCCAACAAATTATAAAAAACTACTGGCCACCTTTATCTGTTTGCGACCTTCTCTCTCAAAATTTATTTTACAATGAAGAAAATTTTTAAATTTTGTAGAATCTCAATTGTTAGAAAATACTAAGCCAACTGTTTTGAAAATTAAAATTGAAATATTTAAAAAAAATTAAACTACCATTTGACTACAGCCGAAAGAAAATATCAGTAAATATAGACACCAAATAAAAAAATATTGAAAGCTATTTACAAAAATATCACCATCATAAGGTATTCTGTGACTTTTCATTAGGTAAAATATCTGAAAGACTCAATTTGGAAGAGTACCTATACCGAATTCATTGATATTATATGTTGCTGTTAGGTATCACCGGAAAGGATATTACCTATGCATTGTTACTAGCTCATAAAAATATAGATTTTGAACCATCAGTAATAGATAAATGCTGCAGCTAGATATCACCGGAAAGGATACCTGTACATTGACACTAGATCATAAATATATAAGTTTTTAGTTTATTGATTAAGTTAAAATAGCAATTTTTTGTTTTTGTTATTTTAAATTCATTAATAGAAATATATGAATGCTTAGAAAAAGATAAAGATTTACTTAAATTTAGGAAATGTGGCAACCCTATTAAAAATAAAAAATATTTATTAATTATTTTTATAAAAATATTTTGTGTATAAATATTATTAAAAGTATACAGAAATATTGATAATTTTCCAAGAATTATTCACGCAAAGCTAAAGGCAAAAGTTGCAAGTTTGTAAAAATATAGTCATATATACAATAAATTGGAAATATACAATTTTAAAGGCGCATGAGGCATGATATTGACTTGAATCTTTTTGCAAAAGATAGGAAATTATATATGCTAAAGGACCAGCTTAATTTGGAACACATATTTTCAAAATTTCTTTCGCTATTTAGAAATAAACCAAACAAAAGGCCCAATTTGAAGTTTTTAGAGAAAATACAAATTTTTTAATTGTAATAACATATTTGTTTATAAAGATATCTTAATGAAATTTGCAGGAAATGTGGATCTTACTAATATAAATAAAAGCGCGTTACCCAAATTTCAATAGGGGGTAGGATTTTCCTGAATTCCCAAATTAACTAATCAAAATTCCCAAAAATGGGATTTTTTACATTTTTGGCTATAGAATCCACAGTTTTTCGAAGTCCCGTAGATTTTGATTTAAAACTTTTAGCAACATATTGAGGATTCTTAAAATATATTCCGCTTGTCGATTCGTGATTTGGGATTTGAGAAAATATGGTCTAAAATCAAAACTTTCATATAAAATGGGTCGAATTCGGGAGGGTATGTACCATGACTAATTGAGTTATTTGGCTTGTTTTTTATCTTGAAGTCATCTCTGTGAAGTTACGTTTCAGAGAAGTGTAAAATTATTATATGTTGCTAAAGAAAATTTTATTTTAGATAAAAAAGAGTGTAGATACTTTTTCGGCTAAAAAAACGTAACAAGTCGTCTTTTTTGCAATTTTCAAATTCAAAATCGTTTATTTTTGGACTCGATAAAGATATGGACTTCAAATTTTTTTTATTCAATAGATAATTTTGTTGTTTAACTAATTAAGAAAAAACTAATAATATCGGTCGGAAATACTAGGATATATATGAAACAAACTGGACCAAGAACATGCAAAATTATGGCGAAAACTATAAGAGATAAATAGGACATGTAAGCATTTTTTTATAGGTCTTATCAGGGCCTACAACAATATATAAAAATATTTGAAATCGGACGAGAAACAAAAATTTTTTAAGTCAGAGGTTCCTAACTTTGAGCCCCCGTAGCCCCTGGGGGGATTGTTGTGCCCCCCTTCCAAACGTAACATTGTAGACTGCCCTGCTACGCCTATACCAAATTTCATGAAAATCCAACCGGCCGATCAGAAGTTACAGATTTATTTCCAAAAAATTTCGATTTTGCCCCACTGTGCAATGTTAGCATTTGATATTTGAGTCATTTTTTTTGTACCCTATTTGAACCAAAATGTTTTTTTATTTTTGGGCCTATTATCTACCTGACTCGTATTTGTCTGGAAAGCATGGACTTGTTTTATCTTCGAGAAGGATCTTGAGTTTTCTTTTTTATGTTGAACGGAGTTTGTTGTTGATTGTGTAATGGCCGCGATGGATTCTAATGCCTTAGAATTATGTGTCAAAAAATTATTAAATTGTTCCCAAGTTGGATCTTTTGTAATTTCTTGAAGAGAACTTTCAAATTCTTTTAAAAGAGTCCGTGGAAGCTTGGTTGAACGCAAATATATCAGAAAAGGGTCCCAAGTGTATGTTTTTATACCTAAGCATTATACCTAAAGCATTTAGTGGTTGAATACATCCATTAATAGTTCGTTGTAAGGCTTGGATAGATGGCTCTGAGTCTTCGGTTCCTGGCGGAAGATCAAATAAAATTTTCAACTGCTCATTAACTTGAATCCGATTATTTTCATATTGAGTTACTAAATTTTTCCAGGATACGTTGATCAATGGTGCATTTGAAACTATTTTCCTAGCGTCTCCTCCAGTCTTTTGTATTAAATGAAATAATTTTTCAATTTTACTGAGTCGCGAATTTTTTATGTAAAGTGCTGAGAAAAAATCGCGAAATAATGGCCAGGTTACAAAATCTCCAAAAAAATGTGTCCGTGTCACATCGTGGTTAGGCTACCACCAAAAGCAATATCATAATTTGCTAGCGATGGAGTTTCAAAAGAATAAATTCGCTCTTGTTTGTTCACGTCATTATTAGAGGTTGATAAAGCTTCAATTTCAGCATTAAGTGATGCTGAACAAGTTTTATGGATGTAGAAGTTTTTCTTTATCAATAGGTTTTTCGTCACCTCCCTTTGTCTTTGTTTTTTGTCCCTACACTCTTCATATCTTCTTTTGACTTGTGTTCAAAGTGAATGAAGTTCAACCCGAAGTATTTCCAAAGCAAAAATATTATCATCGGCCGTTTATTCAATTAACAAATTTGTTGATTGCCATTTTTTTATTTATGGTTAAAAATACTAATTGATTTAATGAAAAATGCGAAATTAATTAAAAAGCCCCTGCTAGCAATTTTGCAACAAGAAGTATCAAAAAGTATCAAAAGTATAATTATTATTTCCCCAGTAAATGTTCAAAAACGTATGTCGATGGCAACCCTATTTTTTCCCTTTTATTTTTAACAGCGACAAAAAATATTAACAGCGTCTCGACACCTAAGAAAGAGAGAGTTTGTTATTACTCTTTATTGTTTTTTGCTTTTAGTACTTACTTGTTGTGTTGTTGGACCTTTTTCTTTTGTGTTTTATTCTTGTTGTTGCGTCTGTTGATCCTCTGCTTCTACATTTGTTGATTTTTAATTTTTTGCTAATGGGTTGTTGTTGTTTCCAAATATTTAGACCCGTTATATTTATTTATTTTCAGAAAAAACTTTTTAAATTTTATTTTTCAATTTATCCGGTTCGAAGGACCAAAATGTTTGTTGTTGTAGTTTGTTTGTGTTTTTGTGCCACTGTTTTGTCCATTTTTTTCTACTTTAAATAAAACACTTAATTTAATTTGTTTTTATTTTGTTTTATTTAATTTTAATTCAATGTTTGTTTTGTTAAATTCACTGTTTTGTTTTGTCTATGTTGTTTTCTGTTTGACAGGCAAAACTAGAGTAAGTGTGTATTGCTTTTTTAAACTTAAAACTAACTTAAATAAATGAATACATACAAATGAGAATGAAAAGAAAAAACAAATGAAAAGGACCGTTAATAAAAACGGGTGCTTCATTTGTTTTGGGATATCTCTAAATAGGCCCCATCTATAATAAGTGAAAGGAATTTTTCCACACATCTGTTTTTATTAAAAAACAATAGTAATTTTAAAACCAAAATGCTTAATTTGTTTGTAATTCTAATATGGTCTCAATTTTTGGATTTTTTTGGTTCTATATTAATGAATTGTTATTTTTAGGTTTGTCCTATATTAATAAAACCAAAAATTTATTTAAAAAATACTAGTTTTATATATATATATATATATATATATATATATATATATATATATATATATTATAGTTTTGAAAACTAAAACTATAATATATTTTATTCTTTACTAATTCGATTAATAGAAGAAAATTCAAATTTTATTCGACCACACGAATAATTAAAAAAGTTATGAAATTTTATTCGATCAGCTTCAGTGTCGAATAATTGACAGCCCCACTGATGATACTGCAAAACTAAGTTCTCATGAAAATTAGCATCTGTCCAACTATATATTTACCTCCGACGTGCGGAGACATGGTTAACAAACTGGTGTATACTCGTAAATAAATTGAAAAGCAACTATGTTACATTCACCCTGAGAAGAGGAAACTGTCTTCCTGTTACACTTAATAATATAAGTCTGGGGTATACTCAGATCATGTTACATACCATGGTATACATTTAGATACGCAACTATTCATTTAGATACGCGACTAACATATAGAACCTAACATCTTCTAGCCTTTACTGGTTAATTAACAGTCGTTCAAAGCAAAGAGCTGACAATAAAGTCATTCTGTATAAAACCATTTTAAAACCAGTCATATATCTGTATAGGTTTTGGCGCTGTTTTTCCCATAAGGAACAACTTTTAAGAGGAATTTTGAAGAGGAATTTGTTTTTATGAAATTGAAACGTTGTTTTTGTTTTGAATAAAGAGGCATTTTGAATAGGAATTTGAAAAGGAATTTGTTTTTATGAAACTGGAAACCAATGAATTTAAGGGCAATGTATTTATTTTTGTATAATAATATGTATGTTGTTATGTTAAAGTACATATAAACGATTTATTAATCTATATTTATATGGTTATTTTTGTTTTTGTAAAGTGGAAAAATAAACTTGAGAATTGTTTTTTAAGGAAAAAATATCCTTGTGAAAGGTTTTTGACATTAACGAAGGTATATTTGATTTTGTTGATTATGGTTGTGATCAATTTTTAATATTATAATAACAAATTAAGAGAGAGTATTTTTTATTCACTTTGCACAGTGGGGCAGAATCGAAATTTTTTGGAAATAAATCTGTAACTTCTGATCGGCTGGTTGGCTTTTCATGAAATTTAGTGTATGCGTAGCAGAGGAGCGTGCAATGGTAAGTTTGAAAGGAGGGCACAACAAAACCCTCAGTGGCGGAGACAAGGGGGCTGAGTTAGGTACCTCTGATATACAAAATGTTTAATCATTTTCCAAATTTTTGTTTCTCGTCCGATTTCAAATATTTTTATATATTGTTGTAGGCCCTGATAAGACCTATAAAAAATGCTTACATATCTTATTTATCTCTTATAGTTTTCGAGTTATTTGCGTTTCAATTTTTAAGTACCATAATTTTGCATGTTCTAAAATTATCTATTAATAAAAAAAATTTGAAGTCGATATCTTTACCGAGTCCAAAAATAAACGATTTTGAATTTGAAAATTGCAAAAAAGACGACATTTTGTGTTTTTTTAACCGAAAAAGTGTATACACTCTTTTTTATCTAAAATAAAATTTTCTTTAGAAGCATATAATAATTTTGCACTTTTCTGAAAGGTAACTTCACAGAGATGACTTTAAGATAAAAAACAAGCGCAATAAATCAATTGATCATGGTGCACACCCTCCCGAATTCCACCCATTTTATATGAAAGTTTTGACTTTAGACCATATTTTCTCAAATCCCAAAGCACGAATCGACAAGCGGAATATATTTTAGGAATCTTCAATATGTTGTTAAAAGTTTTAAATCAAAATCTACGGGATTTTTTTGGGAATTTTCATTAGTTTTTTTTTGGGAATTTAGGAAAACCCTACCCCTGATTGAAATTTGGTTAACGCGCTTTTATTTATATTAATAAGATCCACATTTTCTGCAAATTTCATTAAGATATCTTTATAAACAAATATGTAATCACAATTAAAAAATTTGTGTTTTCTCCAAAAACCCCAAATTGGGCTTTTGTTTGGTTTATTTCTAAATAGCGAAAGAAATTTTAAAAATATATATTCCATATTAAGCTTATCCTTTCGCATATATAATAGTGGAGATATTCCGAAAGACGGAAATTCTTCATTAAAACTCCTTGGTTTACCAATATCCTAATATTGTGATTTCGTCTCATCATATAGTGAGCATTTTCAAAAAGAAGATGTTTCCGCAATGGCATTACTAACCTTTCCATTAATCATTGTTAGACTGAGTTGAAAGGATATGTCGAATGTGTATTGGTTTATGGTTATTGAAAGAGGTTGTAAATCATTTATTTCATCTTTAATATATTCCACTAAATCCTTTGTTATTGTCTTCTACTCCCTTGTGTATTCGAATCAAATAGGTCTGCAAAAATGTTTTGATCCTGCAGTGGTGTTAAGCCAAATTGTAAATAAGGTTTTGATAAAGATTGTTTTAAGGAATAAGATCGCATTCTTAATGACACCAAAGCTGCTATAAATACGCTTTTATAATCCTCCATTTTCTTACTTCCACTATCGTGCTTGTATTCAGAAAGGGCTGATAGTCCGTCACATCCCTACAGGTTACAGATTAATACAACGTCACTGTTATTTACTTTTTCCAACTGATCTGCAGAAAAATCTGCAACTATCCTGGTAGCTGTATTCTCAAACAAAGAAGATAGCTCTACACATGCTTCCTTTTCGGTAACCGAAATAGATGGTAAAATAGTTTGCTTTTTTTCTTGAATATCCTTGTATGATGGTAGAATTGAGTGTCCCTTTTCGAGCAATTGCTTCTTCGTCTGTAAAATTGGATTGTGATGTTGGAGTAGGCACACTTTCTGCAATCCGTTTAAGACGTTTTGGTGATGCAGTTGGCAGTATTTCAGCAATATTCATTTTTACGTCATACAACTTTAAAAAGCTCTCTATCTGAGATTTACCAATGAAGTCGACTTTTGCATGATATGTAGTATTTATGAATTCTACTGTAGCTTGCAAACGATTAAGATCATTTTTAGATAAACTCCACAGAACACAACACAATTGTTCATGTTTCAATGTAATCACCATGGTAATCAACTTCGTAATGATGTTGATAAGGATTAGCTGCGCATTTATATATATCTATTAGATATATCGCATAGGTATATATATTTACAGGTATTCTGTGAATTTTCATTAGGTAAAATATGTGAAAGAGTCAATTTGGAAGAGTACCTATACCGAATTCATTGATATTATATGTTGCTATTAGGTATCACTGGAAAGGATATCTGCACATTGCCGCTAGATCATAAATATATAAATTTTTAACCATCACCAATAGAAATACACCATAAATGTAAACTAATGAAATACTTATTGATTAAGTTAAATTAGAAATTTTTTGCTTGTTTTGTTATTTTAAATTCATTAATAGAAATATATGAATGCTTAAAAAAAGATAGATTTACTTAAATTTGGGAAATATGGCAATCCTATTAAAAATAAAAATTATAAAAATAAATATAAAATATAAAAATATTTTGTGTGTAGATATTATTAATAGTATACAGCAATATTCATAATTTTCTAAGTAATTACTCACGCAAAGCTAAAGGCAAAAGTTGCAAGTTTGTAAAAATATAGTCATATATACAATAAATTGGAAATATAAAAGTTTAAAGGTGCATATTTCTGAAATGAGGCATGATATTGACTTGAATCTTGAATTATATATGCTAATGGACCAGCTTAATTTGGAACACATATTTTCAAAATTTCATTCGCTATTTAGAAATAAACCAAACAAAAGGCCCAATTTGAAGTTTTTAGAGAAAATACAAATTTTTTAATTGTAATAACATATTTGTTTATAAAGATATCTTAATGAAATTTGCAACAAATGTGGATCTTATTAATATAAATAAAAGCGCGTTAACCAAATTTCAATAGGGGGTAGGATTTTCCTGAATTCCCAAATTAACTAATCAAAATTCCCAAAAATGGGATTTTTTACATTTTTGGCTATAGAATCCAAAGTTTTCTGAAGTCCCGTAGATTTTGATTTAAAACTTTTAGCAACATATTGAGGATTCTTAAAATATATTCCGCTTGTCGATTCGTGATTTGGAATTTGCGAAAATATGGTCTAAAATCAAAACTTTCATATAAAATGGGTCGAATTCGGGAGGGTATGTACCATGACCAATTGAGTTATTTGGCTTGTTTTTTATCTTGAAGTTATCTCTGTGAAGTTACGTTTCAGAGAAGTGTAAAATTATTATATGTTGCTAAAGAAAATTTTATTTTAGATAAAAAAGAGTGTAGATACTTTTTCGGCTAAAAAAACGTAACAAGTCGTCTTTTTTGCAATTTTCAAATTCAAAATCGTTTATTTTTGGACTCGATAAAGATATGGACTTCAAATTTTTTTTATTCAATAGATAATTTTGTTGTTTAACTAATTAAGAAAAAACTAATAATATCGGTCGGAAATACTAGGATATATATGAAACAAACTGGACCAAGAACATGCAAAATTATGGACATGTAAGCATTTTTTTATAGGTCTTATCAGGGCCTACAACAATATATAAAAATATTTGAAATCGGACGAGAAACAAAAATTTTTTAAGTCAGAGGTTCCTAACTTTGAGCCACCGTAGCCCCTGGGGGGATTGTTGTGCCCACCTTCCAAACGTAACATTGTAGACTGCCGTGCTACGCCTATACCAAATTTCATGAAAATCCAACCGGCCGATCAGAAGTTACAGATTTATTTCCAAAAAATTTCGATTTTGCCCCACTGTGCAATGTTAGCATTTGATATTTGAGTCATTTTTTTGTACCCTATTTGAACCAAAATGTTTTTTTATTTTTGGGCCTATTATCTGCCTGACTCGTATTTGTCTGGAAAGCATGGACTTGTTTTTTCTTCGAGAAGGATCTTGAGTTTTCTTTTTAATGTTGAACGGAGTTTGTTGTTGATTGTGTAATGGCCGCGATGGATTCTAATGCCTTAGAATTATGTGTCAAAAAATTATTAAATTGTTCCCAAGTTGGATCTTTTGTAATTTCTTGAAGAGAACTTTCAAACTCTTTTAAAAGAGTCCGTGGAAGCTTGGTTGAACGCAAATATATCAGAAAAGGGTCCCAAGTTTATGTTTTTATACCTAAGCATTATACCTAAAGCATTTAGTGGTTGAATACATCCATTAATAGTTCGTTGTAAGGCTTGGATAGATGGCTCTGAGTCTTCGGTTCCTGGCGGAAGATCAAATAAAATTTTCAACTGCTCATTAACTTGAATCCGATTATTTTCATATTGAGTTACTAAATTTTTCCAGGATACGTTGATCAATGGTGCATTTGAAACTATTTTCCTAGCGTCTCCTCCAATCTTTTGTATTAAATGAAATAATTTTTCAATTTTACTGAGTCGCGAATTTTTTATGTAAAGTGCTGAGAAAAAATCGCGAAATAATGGCCAGTTTACAAAATCTCCAAAAAAAATGTGTCCGTGTCACATCGTGGTAGCCTAACAAAAGCAATATCATAATTTGCTAGCGATGGAGTTTCAAAAGAATAAATTCGCTCTTGTTTGTTCACGTCATTATTAGAGGTTGATAAAGCTTCAATTTCAGCATTAAGTGATGCTGAACAAGTTTTATGGATGTAGAAGTTTTTCTTTATCAATAGGTTTTTCGTCACCTCCCTTTGTCTTTGTTTTTTATCCCTACACTCTTCATATCTTCTTTTGACTTGTGTTCAAAGTGAATGAAGTTCAACCCGAAGTATTTCCAAAGCAAAAATATTATCATCGGCCGTTTATTCAATTAACAAATTTGTTGATTGCCATTTTTTTATTTATGGTTAAAAATACTAATTGATTTAATGAAAAATGCGAAATTAATTAAAAAGCCCCTGCTAGCAATTTTGCAACAAGAAGTATCAAAAAGTATCAAAAGTATAATTATTATTTCCCCAGTAAATGTTCAAAAACGTATGTCGGTGGCAACCCTATTTTTTTCCCTTTTATTTTTAACAGCGACAAAAAATATTAACAGCGTCTCGACACCTAAGAAAGAGAGAGTTTGTTATTACTCTTTATTGTTTTTTGCTTTTAGTACTTACTTGTTGTGTTGTTGGACCTTTTTCTTTTGTGTTTTATTCTTGTTGTTGCGTCTGTTGATCCTCTGCTTCTACATTTGTTGATTTTTAATTTTTTGCTAATGGGTTGTTGTTGTTTCCAAATATTTAGACCCGTTATATTTATTTATTTTCAGAAAAAACTTTTTAAATTTTATTTTTCAATTTATCCGGTTCGAAGGACCAAACTGTTTGTTGTTGTAGTTTGTTTGTGTTTTTGTGCCACTGTTTTGTCCATTTTTTTCTACTTTAAATAAAACACTTAATTTAATTTGTTTTTATTTTGTTTTATTTAATTTTAATTCAATGTTTGTTTTGTTAAATTCACTGTTTTGTTTTGTCTATGTTGTTTTCTGTTTGACAGGCAAAACTAGAGTAAGTGTGTATTGCTTTTTTAAACTTAAAACTAACTTAAATAAATGAATACATACAAATGAGAATGAAAAGAAAAAACAAATGAAAAGGACCGTTAATAAAAACGGGTGCTTCATTTGTTTTGGGATATCTCTAAATAGGCCCCATCTATAATAAGTGAAAGGAATTTTTCCACACATCTGTTTTTATTAAAAAACAATAGTAATTTTAAAACCAAAATGCTTAATTTGTTTGTAATTCTAATATGGTCTCAATTTTTGGATTTTTTTGGTTCTATATTAATGAATTGTTATTTTTAGGTTTGTCCTATATTAATAAAACCAAAAATTTATTTAAAAAATACTAGTTTTATATATATATATATATATATATATATATATATATATATATATATATATATATATATATATATATATATATGTATATATAAAACTAAAACTATAATATATTTTATTCTTTACTAATTCGATTAATAGAAGAAAATTCAAATTTTATTCGACCACACGAATAATTAAAAAAGTTATGAAATTTTATTCGATCAGCTTCAGTGTCGAATAATTGACAGCCCCACTGATGATACTGCAAAACTAAGTTCTCATGAAAATTAGCATCTGTCCAACTATATATTTACCTCCGACGTGCGGAGACATGGTTAACAAACTGGTGTATACTCGTAAATAAATTGAAAAGCAACTATGTTACATTCACCCTGAGAAGAGGAAACTGTCTTTCTGTTACACTTAATAATATAAGTCTGGGGTATACTCAGATCATGTTACATACCATGGTATACATTTAGATACGCAACTATTCATTTAGATACGCGACTAACATATAGAACCTAACATCTTCTAGCCTTTACTGGTTAATTAGCAGTCGTTCAAAGCAAAGAGCTGACAATAAAGTCATTCTGTATAAAACCATTTTAAAACCAGTCATATATCTGTATAGGTTTTGGCGCTGTTTTTCCCATAAGGAACAACTTTTAAGAGGAATTTTGAAGAGGAATTTGTTTTTATGAAATTGAAACGTTGTTTTTGTTTTGAATAAAGAAGCATTTTGAATAGGAATTTGAAAAGGAATTTGTTTTTATGAAACTGGAAACCAATGAATTTAAGGGCAATGTATTTATTTTTGTATAATAATACGTATGTTGTTATGTTAAAGTACATATAAACGATTTATTAATCTATATTTATATGGTTATTTTTGTTTTTGTAAAGTGGAAAAATAAACTTGAGAATTGTTTTTTAAGGAAAAAATAACCTTGTGAAAGGTTTTTGACATTAACGAAGGTATATTTGATTTTGTTGATTATGGTTGTGATCAATTTTTAATATTATAATAACAAATTAAGAGAGAGTATTTTTTATTCACATTGCACAATGGGGCAGAATCGAAATTTTTTGGAAATAAATCTGTAACTTCTGATCGGCTGGTTGGCTTTTCATGAAATTTAGTGTATGCGTAGCAGAGGAGCGTGCAATGGTAAGTTTGAAAGGAGGGCACAACAAACCCCTCAGTGGCGGAGACAAGGGGGCTGAATTAGGTACCTCTGACATACAAAATGTTTAATCATTTTCCAAATTTTTGTTTCTCGTCCGATTTCAAATATTTTTATATATTGTTGTAGGCCCTGATAAGACCTATAAAAAATGCTTACATGTCTTATTTATCTCTTATAGTTTTCGAGTTATTTGCGTTTGAATTTTTAAGCACCATAATTTTGCATGTTCCAAAATTATCTATTAATAAAAAAAATTTGAAGTCGATATCTTTACCGAGTCCAAAAATAAACGATTTTGAATTTGAAAATTGCAAAAAAGACGACATTTTGTGTTTTTTTAACCGAAAAAGTGTATACACTCTTTTTTATCTAAAATAAAATTTTCTTTAGAAGCATATAATAATTTTGCACTTTTCTGAAAGGTAACTTCACAGAGATGACTTTAAGATAAAAAACAAGCGCAATAAATCAATTGGTCATGGTGCACACCCTCCCGAATTCCACCCATTTTATATGAAAGTTTTGACTTTAGACCATATTTTCTCAAATCCCAAAGCACGAATCGACAAGCGGAATATATTTTAGGAATCTTCAATATGTTGTTAAAAGTTTTAAATCAAAATCTACGGGATTTTTTTGGGAATTTTCATTAGTTTTTTTTTGGGAATTTAGGAAAACCCTACCCCTGATTGAAATTTGGTTAACGCGCTTTTATTTATATTAATAAGATCCACATTTTCTGCAAATTTCATTAAGATATCTTTATAAACAAATATGTAATCACAATTAAAAAATTTGTGTTTTCTCCAAAAACCCCAAATTGGGCTTTTGTTTGGTTTATTTCTAAATAGCGAAAGAAATTTTAAAAATATATATTCCATATTAAGCTTATCCTTTCGCATATATAATTCCCGATCTTTTGCAAAAAGATTCAAGTCAATATGCGCCTCGTTATGTGACGTTCTGAAGCATTTGTTAAATTTTCTGGCACACTTCTATACTTTAAATCATATGCTATGTGCAGAAAATGCTCCATGAACCATATTCTGGCGTGAAGTGGAGATATTCCGAAAGACGGAAATTCTTCATTAAAACTCCTTGGTTTACCAATATCCGAATATTGTGATTTCGTCTCATCATATAGTGAGCATTTTCAAAAAGAAGATGTTTCCGCAATGGCATTACTAACCTTTCCATTAATCATTGTTAGACTAAGTTGAAAGGATATGTCGAATGTGTATTGGTTTATGGTTATTGAAAGAGGTTGTAAATCATTTATTTCATCTTTAATATATTCCACTAAATCCTTTGTTATTGTCTTCTACTCCCTTGTGTATTCGAACCAAATAGGTCTGCAAAAATGTTTTGATCCTGCAGTGGTGTTAAGACAAATTGTAAATAAGGTTTTGATAAAGATTGTTTTAAGGAATAAGATCGCATTCTTAATGACACCAAAGCTGCTATAAATACGCTTTTATAATCCTCCATTTTCTTACTTCCACTATCGTGCTTGTATTCAGAAAGGGCTGATAGTCCGTCACATCCCCACAGATTACAGATTAATACAACGTCACTGTTATTTACTTTTTCCAACTGATCTGCAGAAAAATCTGCAACTATCCTGGTAGCTGTATTCTCAAACAAAGAAGATAGCTCTACACATGTTTCCTTTTCGGTAACCGAAATAGATGGTAAAATAGTTTTCTTTTTTTCTTGAATATCCTTGTATGATGGTAGAATTGAGTGTCCCTTTTCGAGCAATTGCTTCTTCGTCTGTAAAATTGGATTGTGATGTTGGAGTAGGCACACTTTCTGCAATCCGTTTAAGACGTTTTGGTGATGCAGTTGGCAGTATTTCAGCAATATTCATTTTTACGTCATACAACTTTAAAAAGCTCTCTATCTGAGATTTACCAATGAAGTCGACTTTTGCATGATATGTAGTATTTATGAATTCTACTGTAGCTTGCAAACGATTAAGATCATTTTTAGATAAACTCCACAGAACACAACACAATTGTTCATGTTTCAATGTAATCACCATGGTAATCAACTTCGTAATGATGTTGATAAGGATTAGCTGCGCATTTATATATATCTATTAGATATATCGCATAGGTATATATATTTACAGGTATTCTGTGAATTTTCATTAGGTAAAATATGTGAAAGAGTCAATTTGGAAGAGTACCTATACCGAATTCATTGATATTATATGTTGCTATTAGGTATCACTGGAAAGGATACCTGCACATTGCCGCTAGATCATAAATATATAAGTTTTTAGTTTATTGATTAAGTTAAAATAGCAATTTTTTGTTTTTGTTATTTTAAATTCATTAATAGAAATATATGAATGCTTAGAAAAAGATAAAGATTTACTTAAATTTAGGAAATGTGGCAACCCTATTAAAATAAAAAATAATTATTAATTATTTTTATAAAAATATTTTGTGTATAAATATTATTAAAAGTATACAGAAATATTCATAATTTTCTAAGAATTATTCACGCAAAGCTAAAGGCAAAAGTTGCAAGTTTGTAAAAATATAGTCATATATACAATAAATTGGAAATATACAATTTTTGCAAAAGATAGGAAATTATATATGCTAAAGGACCAGCTTAATTTGGAACACATATTTTCAAAATTTCTTTCGCTATTTAGAAATAAACCAAACAAAAGGCCCAATTTGAAGTTTTTAGAGAAAATACAAATTTTTTAATTGTAATAACATATTTGTTTATAAAGATATCTCAATGAAATTTGCAGGAAATGTGGATCTTACTAATATAAATAAAAGCGCGTTACCCAAATTTCAATAGGGGGTAGGGTTTTCCTGAATTCCCAAATTAACTAATCAAAATTCCCAAAAATGGGATTTTTTACATTTTTGGCTATAGAATCCACAGTTTTCTGAAGTCCCGTAGATTTTGATTTAAAACTTTTAGCAACATATTGAGGATTCTTAAAATATATTCCGCTTGTCGATTCGTGATTTGGGATTTGAGAAAATATGGTCTAAAATCAAAACTTTCATATAAAATGGGTCGAATTCGGGAGGGTATGTACCATGACCAATTGAGTTATTTGGCTTGTTTTTTATCTTGAAGTCATCTCTGTGAAGTTACGTTTCAGAGAAGTGTAAAATTATTATATGTTGCTAAAGAAAATTTTATTTTAGATAAAAAAAGAGTGTAGATACTTTTTCAGCTAAAAAAACGTAACAAGTCGTCTTTTTTGCAATTTTCAAATTCAAAATCGTTTATTTTTGGACTCGATAAAGATATGGACTTCAATTTTTTTTTATTCAATAGATAATTTTGTTGTTTAACTAATTAAGAAAAAACTAATAATATCGGTCGGAAATACTAGGATATATATGAAACAAACTGGACCAAGAACATGCAAAATTATGGCGAAAACTATAAGAGATAAATAGGACATGTAAGCATTTTTTTATAGGTCTTATCAGGGCCTACAACAATATATAAAAATATTTGAAATCGGACGAGAAACAAAAATTTTTTAAGTCAGAGGTTCCTAACTTTGAGCCCCCGTAGCCCCTGGGGGGATTGTTGTGCCCCCCTTCCAAACGTAACATTGTAGACTGCCCTGCTACGCCTATACCAAATTTCATGAAAATCCAACCGGCCGATCAGAAGTTACAGATTTATTTCCAAAAAATTTCGATTCTGCCCCACTGTGCAATGTTAGCATTTGATATTTGAGTCATTTTTTTGTACCCTATTTGAACCAAAATGTTTTTTTATTTTTGGGCCTATTATCTGCCTGACTCGTATTTGTCTGGAAAGCATGGACTTGTTTTTTCTTCGAGAAGGATCTTGAGTTTTCTTTTTTATGTTGAACGGAGTTTGTTGTTGATTGTGTAATGGCCGCGATGGATTCTAATGCCTTAGAATTATGTGTCAAAAAATTATTAAATTGTTCCCAAGTTGGATCTTTTGTAATTTCTTGAAGAGAACTTTCAAATTCTTTTAAAAGAGTCCGTGGAAGCTTGGTTGAACGCAAATATATCAGAAAAGGGTCCCAAGTGTATGTTTTTATACCTAAGCATTATACCTAAAGCATTTAGTGGTTGAATACATCCATTAATAGTTCGTTGTAAGGCTTGGATAGATGGCTCTGAGTCTTCGGTTCCTGGCGGAAGATCAAATAAAATTTTCAACTGCTCATTAACTTGAATCCGATTATTTTCATATTGAGTTACTAAATTTTTCCAGGATACGTTGATCAATGGTGCATTTGAAACTATTTTCCTAGCGTCTCCTCCAATCTTTTGTATTAAATGAAATAATTTTTCAATTTTACTGAGTCGCGAATTTTTTATGTAAAGTGCTGAGAAAAAATCGCGAAATAATGGCCAGTTTACAAAATCTCCAAAAAAATGTGTCCGTGTCACATCGTGGTAGCCTAACAAAAGCAATATCATAATTTGCTAGCGATGGAGTTTCAAAAGAATAAATTCGCTCTTGTTTGTTCACGTCATTATTAGAGGTTGATAAAGCTTCAATTTCAGCATTAAGTGATGCTGAACAAGTTTTATGGATGTAGAAGTTTTTCTTTATCAATAGGTTTTTCGTCACCTCCCTTTGTCTTTGTTTTTTGTCCCTACACTCTTCATATCTTCTTTTGACTTGTGTTCAAAGTGAATGAAGTTCAACCCGAAGTATTTCCAAAGCAAAAATATTATCATCGGCCGTTTATTCAATTAACAAATTTGTTGATTGCCATTTTTTTATTTATGGTTAAAAATACTAATTGATTTAATGAAAAATGCGAAATTAATTAAAAAGCCCCTGCTAGCAATTTTGCAACAAGAAGTATCAAAAAGTATAATTATTTGCCAAGTTAATTCATTATTTTAAGATATTATGTTTCCCCAGTAAATGTTCAAAAACGTATGTCGGTGGCAACCCTATTTTTCCCCTTTTATTTTTAACAGCGACAAAAAATATTAACAGCGTCTCGACACCTAAGAAAGAGAGAGTTTGTTATTACTCTTTATTGTTTTTTGCTTTTAGTACTTACTTGTTGTGTTGTTGGACCTTTTTCTTTTGTGTTTTATTCTTGTTGTTGCGTCTGTTGATCCTCTGCTTCTACATTTGTTGATTTTTAATTTTTTGCTAATGGGTTGTTGTTGTTTCCAAATATTTAGACCCGTTATATTTATTTATTTTCAGAAAAAACTTTTTAAATTTTATTTTTCAATTTATCCGGTTCGAAGGACCAAACTGTTTGTTGTTGTAGTTTGTTTGTGTTTTTGTGCCACTGTTTTGTCCATTTTTTTCTATTTTAAATAAAACACTTAATTTAATTTGTTTTTATTTTGTTTTATTTAATTTTAATTCAATGTTTGTTTTGTTAAATTCACTGTTTTGTTTTGTCTATGTTGTTTTCTGTTTGACAGGCAAAACTAGAGTAAGTGTGTATTGCTTTTTTAAACTTAAAACTAACTTAAATAAATGAATACATACAAATGAGAATGAAAAGAAAAAACAAATGAAAAGGACCGTTAATAAAAACGGGTGCTTCATTTGTTTTGGGATATCTCTAAATAGGCCCCATCTATAATAAGTGAAAGGAATTTTTCCACACATCTGTTTTTATTAAAAAACAATAGTAATTTTAAAACCAAAATGCTTAATTTGTTTGTAATTCTAATATGGTCTCAATTTTTGGATTTTTTTGGTTCTATATTAATGAATTGTTATTTTTAGGTTTGTCCTATATTAATAAAACCAAAAATTTATTTAAAAAATACTAGTTTTATATATATATATATATATATATATATATATATATATATATATATATATATATATATATATATATGTATATATAAAACTAAAACTATAATATATTTTATTCTTTACTAATTCCATTAATAGAAGAAAATTCAAATTTTATTCGACCACACGAATAATTAAAAAAGTTATGAAATTTTATTCGATCAGCTTCAGTGTCGAATAATTGACAGCCCCACTGATGATACTGCAAAACTAAGTTCTCATGAAAATTAGCATCTGTCCAACTATATATTTACCTCCGACGTGCGGAGACATGGTTAACAAACTGGTGTATACTCGTAAATAAATTGAAAAGCAACTATGTTACATTCACCCTGAGAAGAGGAAACTGTCTTCCTGTTACACTTAATAATATAAGTCTGGGGTATACTCAGATCATGTTACATACCATGGTATACATTTAGATACGCAACTATTCATTTAGATACGCGACTAACATATAGAACCTAACATCTTCTAGCCTTTACTGGTTAATTAACAGTCGTTCAAAGCAAAGAGCTGACAATAAAGTCATTCTGTATAAAACCATTTTAAAACCAGTCATATATCTGTATAGGTTTTGGCGCTGTTTTTCCCATAAGGAACAACTTTTAAGAGGAATTTTGAAGAGGAATTTGTTTTTTTGAAATTGAAACGTTGTTTTTGTTTTGAGAGAGGCATTTTGAATAGGAATTTGAAAAGGAATTTGTTTTTATGAAACTGGAAACCAATGAATTTAAGGGCAATGTATTTATTTTTGTATAATAATATGTATGTTGTTATGTTAAAGTACATATAAACGATTTATTAATCTATATTTATATGGTTATTTTTGTTTTTGTAAAGTGGAAAAATAAACTTGAGAATTGTTTTTTAAGGAAAAAATATCCTTGTGAAAGGTTTTTGACATTAACGAAGGTATATTTGATTTTGTTGATTATGGTTGTGATCAATTTTTAATATTATAATAACAAATTAAGAGAGAGTATTTTTTATTCACATTGCACAGTGGGGCAGAATCGAAATTTTTTGGAAATAAATCTGTAACTTCTGATCGGCTGGTTGGCTTTTCATGAAATTTAGTGTATGCGTAGCAGAGGAGCGTGCAATGGTAAGTTTGAAAGGAGGGCACAACAAAACCCTCAGTGGCGGAGACAAGGGGGCTGAGTTAGGTACCTCTGATATACAAAATGTTTAATCATTTTCCAAATTTTTGTTTCTCGTCCGATTTCAAATATTTTTATATATTGTTGTAGGCCCTGATAAGACCTATAAAAAATGCTTACATGTCTTATTTATCTCTTATAGTTTTCGAGTTATTTGCGTTTGAATTTTTAAGCACCATAATTTTGCATGTTCTAAAATTATCTATTAATAAAAAAAATTTGAAGTCGATATCTTTACCGAGTCCAAAAATAAACGATTTTGAATTTGAAAATTGCAAAAAGACGACATTTTGTGTTTTTTTAACCGAAAAAGTGTATACACTCTTTTTTATCTAAAATAAAATTTTCTTTAGAAGCATATAATAATTTTGCACTTTTCTGAAAGGTAACTTCACAGAGATGACTTTAAGATAAAAAACAAGCGCAATAAATGAATTGGTCATGGTGCACACCCTCCCGAATTCGACCCATTTTATATGAAAGTTTTGACTTTAGACCATATTTTCTCAAATCCCAAAGCACGAATCGACAAGCGGAGTATATTTTAGGAATCTTCAATATGTTGTTAAAAGTTTTAAATCAAAATCTACGGGAATTTTTTGGGAATTTTCATTAGTTTTTTTTGGGAATTTAGGAAAACCCTACCCCTGATTGAAATTTGGTTAACGCGCTTTTATTTATATTAATAAGCTCCACATTTTCTGCAAATTTCATTAAGATATCTTTATAAACAAATATGTAATCACAATTAAAAAATTTGTGTTTTCTCCAAAAACCCCAAATTGGGCTTTTGTTTGGTTTATTTCTAAATAGCGAAAGAAATTTTAAAAATATATATTCCATATTAAGCTTATCCTTTCGCATATATAATTCCCGATCTTTTGCAAAAAGATTCAAGTCAATATGCGCCTCGTTATGTGACGTTCTGAAGCATTTGTTAAATTTTCTGGCACACTTCTATACTTTAAATCATATGCTATGTGCAGAAAATGCTCCATGAACCATATTCTGGCGTGAAGTGGAGATATTCCGAAAGACGGAAATTCTTCATTAAAACTCCTTGGTTTACCAATATCCGAATATTGTGATTTCGTCTCATCATATAGTGAGCATTTTCAAAAAGAAGATGTTTCCGCAATGGCATTACTAACCTTTCCATTAATCATTGTTAGACTAAGTTGAAAGGATATGTCGAATGTGTATTGGTTTATGGTTATTGAAAGAGGTTGTAAATCATTTATTTCATCTTTAATATATTCCACTAAATCCTTTGTTATTGTCTTCTACTCCCTTGTGTATTCGAACCAAATAGGTCTGCAAAAATGTTTTGATCCTGCAGTGGTGTTAAGACAAATTGTAAATAAGGTTTTGATAAAGATTGTTTTAAGGAATAAGATCGCATTCTTAATGACACCAAAGCTGCTATAAATACGCTTTTATAATCCTCCATTTTCTTACTTCCACTATCGTGCTTGTATTCAGAAAGGGCTGATAGTCCGTCACATCCCCACAGATTACAGATTAATACAACGTCACTGTTATTTACTTTTTCCAACTGATCTGCAGAAAAATCTGCAACTATCCTGGTAGCTGTATTCTCAAACAAAGAAGATAGCTCTACACATGTTTCCTTTTCGGTAACCGAAATAGATGGTAAAATAGTTTTCTTTTTTTCTTGAATATCCTTGTATGATGGTAGAATTGAGTGTCCCTTTTCGAGCAATTGCTTCTTCGTCTGTAAAATTGGATTGTGATGTTGGAGTAGGCACACTTTCTGCAATCCGTTTAAGACGTTTTGGTGATGCAGTTGGCAGTATTTCAGCAATATTCATTTTTACGTCATACAACTTTAAAAAGCTCTCTATCTGAGATTTACCAATGAAGTCGACTTTTGCATGATATGTAGTATTTATGAATTCTACTGTAGCTTGCAAACGATTAAGATCATTTTTAGATAAACTCCACAGAACACAACACAATTGTTCATGTTTCAATGTAATCACCATGGTAATCAACTTCGTAATGATGTTGATAAGGATTAGCTGCGCATTTATATATATCTATTAGATATATCGCATAGGTATATATATTTACAGGTATTCTGTGAATTTTCATTAGGTAAAATATGTGAAAGAGTCAATTTGGAAGAGTACCTATACCGAATTCATTGATATTATATGTTGCTATTAGGTATCACTGGAAAGGATACCTGCACATTGCCGCTAGATCATAAATATATAAATTTTTAACCATCACCAATAGAAATACACCATAAATGTAAACTAATGAAATACTTATTGATTAAGTTAAATTAGAAATTTTTTGCTTGTTTTGTTATTTTAAATTCATTAATAGAAATATATGAATGCTTAAAAAAAGATAGATTTACTTAAATTTGGGAAATATGGCAATCCTATTAAAAATAAAAATTATAAAAATAAATATAAAATATAAAAATATTTTGTGTGTAGATATTATTAATAGTATACAGCAATATTCATAATTTTCTAAGTAATTACTCACGCAAAGCTAAAGGCAAAAGTTGCAAGTTTGTAAAAATATAGTCATATATACAATAAATTGGAAATATAAAAGTTTAAAGGTGCATATTTCTGAAATGAGGCATGATATTGACTTGAATCTTGAATTATATATGCTAAAGGACCAGCTTAATTTGGAACACATATTTTCAAAATTTCATTCGCTATTTAGAAATAAACCAAACAAAAGGCCCAATTTGAAAAAAGAGTGTAGATACTTTTTCAGCTAAAAAAACGTAACAAGTCGTCTTTTTTGCAATTTTCAAATTCAAAATCGTTTATTTTTGGACTCGATAAAGATATGGACTTCAAATTTTTTTTATTCAATAGATAATTTTGTTGTTTAACTAGTTAAGAAAAAACTAATAATATCGGTCGGAAATACTAGGATATATATGAAACAAACTGGACCAAGAACATGCAAAATTATGGCGAAAACTATAAGAGATAAATAGGACATGTAAGCATTTTTTTATAGGTCTTATCAGGGCCTACAACAATATATAAAAATATTTGAAATCGGACGAGAAACAAAAATTTTTTAAGTCAGAGGTTCCTAACTTTGAGCCCCCGTAGCCCCTGGGGGGATTGTTGTGCCCCCCTTCCAAACGTAACATTGTAGACTGCCCTGCTACGCCTATACCAAATTTCATGAAAATCCAACCGGCCGATCAGAAGTTACAGATTTATTTCCAAAAAATTTCGATTTTGCCCCACTGTGCAATGTTAGCATTTGATATTTGAGTCATTTTTTTGTACCCTATTTGAACCAAAATGTTTTTTTATTTTTGGGCCTATTATCTGCCTGACTCGTATTTGTCTGGAAAGCATGGACTTGTTTTTTCTTCGAGAAGGATCTTGAGTTTTCTTTTTTATGTTGAACGGAGTTTGTTGTTGATTGTGTAATGGCCGCGATGGATTCTAATGCCTTAGAATTATGTGTCAAAAAATTATTAAATTGTTCCCAAGTTGGATCTTTTGTAATTTCTTGAAGAGAACTTTCAAATTCTTTTAAAAGAGTCCGTGGAAGCTTGGTTGAACGCAAATATATCAGAAAAGGGTCCCAAGTGTATGTTTTTATACCTAAGCATTATACCTAAAGCATTTAGTGGTTGAATACATCCATTAATAGTTCGTTGTAAGGCTTGGATAGATGGCTCTGAGTCTTCGGTTCCTGGCGGAAGATCAAATAAAATTTTCAACTGCTCATTAACTTGAATCCGATTATTTTCATATTGAGTTACTAAATTTTTCCAGGATACGTTGATCAATGGTGCATTTGAAACTATTTTCCTAGCGTCTCCTCCAATCTTTTGTATTAAATGAAATAATTTTTCAATTTTACTGAGTCGCGAATTTTTTATGTAAAGTGCTGAGAAAAAATCGCGAAATAATGGCCAGTTTACAAAATCTCCAAAAAAATGTGTCCGTGTCACATCGTGGTAGCCTAACAAAAGCAATATCATAATTTGCTAGCGATGGAGTTTCAAAAGAATAAATTCGCTCTTGTTTGTTCACGTCATTATTAGAGGTTGATAAAGCTTCAATTTCAGCATTAAGTGATGCTGAACAAGTTTTATGGATGTAGAAGTTTTTCTTTATCAATAGGTTTTTCGTCACCTCCCTTTGTCTTTGTTTTTTGTCCCTACACTCTTCATATCTTCTTTTGACTTGTGTTCAAAGTGAATGAAGTTCAACCCGAAGTATTTCCAAAGCAAAAATATTATCATCGGCCGTTTATTCAATTAACAAATTTGTTGATTGCCATTTTTTTATTTATGGTTAAAAATACTAATTGATTTAATGAAAAATGCGAAATTAATTAAAAAGCCCCTGCTAGCAATTTTGCAACAAGAAGTATCAAAAAGTATAATTATTTGCCAAGTTAATTCATTATTTTAAGATATTATGTTTCCCCAGTAAATGTTCAAAAACGTATGTCGGTGGCAACCCTATTTTTCCCCTTTTATTTTTAACAGCGACAAAAAATATTAACAGCGTCTCGACACCTAAGAAAGAGAGAGTTTGTTATTACTCTTTATTGTTTTTTGCTTTTAGTACTTACTTGTTGTGTTGTTGGACCTTTTTCTTTTGTGTTTTATTCTTGTTGTTGCGTCTGTTGATCCTCTGCTTCTACATTTGTTGATTTTTAATTTTTTGCTAATGGGTTGTTGTTGTTTCCAAATATTTAGACCCGTTATATTTATTTATTTTCAGAAAAAACTTTTTAAATTTTATTTTTCAATTTATCCGGTTCGAAGGACCAAACTGTTTGTTGTTGTAGTTTGTTTGTGTTTTTGTGCCACTGTTTTGTCCATTTTTTTCTACTTTAAATAAAACACTTAATTTAATTTGTTTTTATTTTGTTTTATTTAATTTTAATTCAATGTTTGTTTTGTTAAATTCACTGTTTTGTTTTGTCTATGTTGTTTTCTGTTTGACAGGCAAAACTAGAGTAAGTGTGTATTGCTTTTTTAAACTTAAAACTAACTTAAATAAATGAATACATACAAATGAGAATGAAAAGAAAAAACAAATGAAAAGGACCGTTAATAAAAACGGGTGCTTCATTTGTTTTGGGATATCTCTAAATAGGCCCCATCTATAATAAGTGAAAGGAATTTTTCCACACATCTGTTTTTATTAAAAAACAATAGTAATTTTAAAACCAAAATGCTTAATTTGTTTGTAATTCTAATATGGTCTCAATTTTTGGATTTTTTTGGTTCTATATTAATGAATTGTTATTTTAGGTTTGTCCTATATTAATAAAACCAAAAATTTATTTAAAAAATACTATTTTTATATATATATATATATATATATATATATATATATATATATATGTATATATAAAACTAAAACTATAATATATTTTATTCTTTACTAATTCCATTAATAGAAGAAAATTCAAATTTTATTCGACCACACGAATAATTAAAAAAGTTATGAAATTTTATTCGATCAGCTTCAGTGTCGAATAATTGACAGCCCCACTGATGATACTGCAAAACTAAGTTCTCATGAAAATTAGCATCTGTCCAACTATATATTTACCTCCGACGTGCGGAGACATGGTTAACAAACTGGTGTATACTCGTAAATAAATTGAAAAGCAACTATGTTACATTCACCCTGAGAAGAGGAAACTGTCTTCCTGTTACACTTAATAATATAAGTCTGGGGTATACTCAGATCATGTTACATACCATGGTATACATTTAGATACGCAACTATTCATTTAGATACGCGACTAACATATAGAACCTAACATCTTCTAGCCTTTACTGGTTAATTAACAGTCGTTCAAAGCAAAGAGCTGACAATAAAGTCATTCTGTATAAAACCATTTTAAAACCAGTCATATATCTGTATAGGTTTTGGCGCTGTTTTTCCCATAAGGAACAACTTTTAAGAGGAATTTTGAAGAGGAATTTGTTTTTATGAAATTGAAACGTTGTTTTTGTTTTGAATAAAGAGGCATTTTGAATAGGAATTTGAAAAGGAATTTGTTTTTATGAAACTGGAAACCAATGAATTTAAGGGCAATGTATTTATTTTTGTATAATAATATGTATGTTGTTATGTTAAAGTACATATAAACGATTTATTAATCTATATTTAAATGGTTATTTTTGTTTTTGTAAAGTGGAAAAATAAACTTGAGAATTGTTTTTTAAGGAAAAAATAACCTTGTGAAAGGTTTTTGACATTAACGAAGGTATATTTGATTTTGTTGATTATGGTTGTGATCAATTTTTAATATTATAATAACAAATTAAGAGAGAGTATTTTTTATTCACATTGCACAATGGGGCAGAATCGAAATTTTTTGGAAATAAATCTGTAACTTCTGATCGGCTGGTTGGCTTTTCATGAAATTTAGTGTATGCGTAGCAGAGGAGCGTGCAATGGTAAGTTTGAAAGGAGGGCACAACAAACCCCTCAGTGGCGGAGACAAGGGGGCTGAGTTAGGTACCTCTGACATACAAAATGTTTAATCATTTTCCAAATTTTTGTTTCTCGTCCGATTTCAAATATTTTTATATATTGTTGTAGGCCCTGATAAGACCTATAAAAAATGCTTACATGTCTTATTTATCTCTTATAGTTTTCGAGTTATTTGCGTTTGAATTTTTAAGCACCATAATTTTGCATGTTCTAAAATTATCTATTAATAAAAAAAATTTGAAGTCGATATCTTTACCGAGTCCAAAAATAAACGATTTTGAATTTGAAAATTGCAAAAAGACGACATTTTGTGTTTTTTTAACCGAAAAAGTGTATACACTCTTTTTTATCTAAAATAAAATTTTCTTTAGAAGCATATAATAATTTTGCACTTTTCTGAAAGGTAACTTCACAGAGATGACTTTAAGATAAAAAACAAGCGCAATAAAAGAATTGGTCATGGTGCACACCCTCCCGAATTCGACCCATTTTATATGAAAGTTTTGACTTTAGACCATATTTTCTCAAATCCCAAAGCACGAATCGACAAGCGGAATATATTTTAGGAATCTTCAATATGTTGTTAAAAGTTTTAAATCAAAATCTACGGGATTTTTTTGGGAATTTTCATTAGTTTTTTTTGGGAATTTAGGAAAACCCTACCCCTGATTGAAATTTGGTTAACGCGCTTTTATTTATATTAATAAGATCCACATTTTCTGCAAATTTCATTAAGATATCTTTATAAACAAATATGTAATCACAATTAAAAAATTTTTGTTTTCTCCAAAAACCCCAAATTGGGCTTTTGTTTGGTTTATTTCTAAATAGCGAAAGAAATTTTAAAAATATATATTCCATATTAAGCTTATCCTTTCGCATATATAATTCCCGATCTTTTGCAAAAAGATTCAAGTCAATATGCGCCTCGTTATGTGACGTTCTGAAGCATTTGTTAAATTTTCTGGCACACTTCTATACTTTAAATCATATGCTATGTGCAGAAAATGCTCCATGAACCATATTCTGGCGTGATATGTCGAATGTGTATTGGTTTATGGTTATTGAAAGAGGTTGTAAATCATTTATTTCATCTTTAATATATTCCACTAAATCCTTTGTTATTGTCTTCTACTCCCTTGTGTATTCGAACCAAATAGGTCTGCAAAAATGTTTTGATCCTGCAGTGGTGTTAAGACAAATTGTAAATAAGGTTTTGATAAAGATTGTTTTAAGGAATAAGATCGCATTCTTAATGACACCAAAGCTGCTATAAATACGCTTTTATAATCCTCCATTTTCTTACTTCCACTATCGTGCTTGTATTCAGAAATGGCTGATAGTCCGTCACATCCCCACAGATTACAGATTAATACAACGTCACTGTTATTTACTTTTTCCAACTGATCTGCAGAAAAATCTGCAACTATCCTGGTAGCTGTATTCTCAAACAAAGAAGATAGCTCTACACATGTTTCCTTTTCGGTAACCGAAATAGATGGTAAAATAGTTTGCTTTTTTTCTTGAATATCCTTGTATGATGGTAGAATTGAGTGTCCCTCTTCGAGCAATTGCTTCTTCGTCTGTAAAATTGGATTGTGATGTTGGAGTAGGCACACTTTCTGCAATCCGTTTAAGACGTTTTGGTGATGAAGTTGGCAGTATTTCAGCAATATTCATTTTTACGTCATACAACTTTAAAAAGCTCTCTATCTGAGATTTACCAATGAAGTCGACTTTTGCATGATATGTAGTATTTATGAATTCTACTGTAGCTTGCAAACGATTAAGATCATTTTTAGATAAACTCCACAGAACACAACACAATTGTTCATGTTTCAATGTAATCACCATGGTAATCAACTTCGTAATGATGTTGATAAGGATTAGCTGCGCATTTATATATATCTATTAGATATATCGCATAGGTATATAAATTTACAGGTATTCTGTGAATTTTCATTAGGTAAAATATGTGAAAGAGTCAATTTGGAAGAGTACCTATACCGAATTCATTGATATTATATGTTGCTATTAGGTATCACTGGAAAGGATACCTGCACATTGCCGCTAGATCATAAATATATAAATTTTTAACCATCACCAATAGAAATACACCATAAATGTAAACTAATGAAATACTTATTGATTAAGTTAAATTAGAAATTTTTTGCTTGTTTTGTTATTTTAAATTCATTAATAGAAATATATGAATGCTTAAAAAAAGATAGATTTACTTAAATTTGGGAAATATGGCAATCCTATTAAAAATAAAAATTATAAAAATAAATATAAAATATAAAAATATTTTGTGTGTAGATATTATTAATAGTATACAGCAATATTCATAATTTTCTAAGTAATTACTCACGCAAAGCTAAAGGCAAAAGTTGCAAGTTTGTAAAAATATAGTCATATATACAATAAATTGGAAATATAAAAGTTTAAAGGTGCATATTTCTGAAATGAGGCATGATATTGACTTGAATCTTGAATTATATATGCTAAAGGACCAGCTTAATTTGGAACACATATTTTCAAAATTTCATTCGCTATTTAGAAATAAACCAAACAAAAGGCCCAATTTGAAGTTTTTAGAGAAAATACAAATTTTTTAATTGTAATAACATATTTGTTTATAAAGATATCTTAATGAAATTTGCAACAAATGTGGATCTTATTAATATAAATAAAAGCGCGTTAACCAAATTTCAATAGGGGGTAGGATTTTCCTGAATTCCCAAATTAACTAATCAAAATTCCCAAAAATGGGATTTTTTACATTTTTGGCTATAGAATCCACAGTTTTTCGAAGTCCCGTAGATTTTGATTTAAAACTTTTAGCAACATATTGAGGATTCTTAAAATATATTCCGCTTGTCGATTCGTGATTTGGGATTTGAGAAAATATGGTATAAAATCAAAACTTTCATATAAAGTGGGTCGAATTCAGGAGAGTATGTACCATGACCAATTGATTTATTGGGCTTGTTTTTATCTTGAAGTCATCTCTGTGAAGTTACGTTTCAGAGAAGTGTAAAATTATTATACGTTGCTAAAGAAAATTTTATTTTAGATAAAAAAGAGTGTAGATACTTTTTCGGCTAAAAAAACGTAACAAGTCGTCTTTTTTGCAATTTTCAAATTCAAAATCGTTTATTTTTGGACTCGATAAAGTTATCGACTTCAAATTTTTTTTATTCAATAGATAATTTTGTTGTCGGAAATTCTAGGATATATATGAAACAAACTGGACCAAGAACATGCAAAATTATGGTGCTTAAAAATTCAAACGCAAATAACTCGAAAACTATAAGAGATAAATAGGACATGTAAGCATTTTTTATAGGTCTTATCAGGGCCTACAACAATATATAAAAATATTTGAAATCGGAAATTGCAAGCGATTAAAAATTTTTTATGTCAGAGGTACCTAACTTTGAGCCCCCTTATCTCCGCCACTGAGGGGTTTGTTGTGCCCTCCTTTCAAACTTACCATTGTACGCTCCTCTGCTACGCATACACTAAATTTCATGAAAAACCAACAGCCGATCAGAAATTACAGATTTATTTAAAAAAAATTTCGATTCTGCCCCATTGTGCATTATACATTCACAACAGTATTTTCAATTGGACCACAAGTTTCTACGCAATTTTTAAATGAACTTATTAAAATTTTATATGTGTGGGTGCTTTGGTACATGGTATGATTGATATTGAATCTTTTCGTCAAACCTTCCAATTAAATATCTTTCACTTTGAATCTTTAAGTTTTAACGCTTCTAAAAAATGGAATTCATATTACCAAATGATATAGGCTAAGGTCCCTATAAAAAAATAACTAAATTATTTTTCTTCAAATACATAATTGTAAATATCAACCTAATTTTCTATTACTATTCAACCCAGTTATTTTGCAATTCTAAATTTATTAAAATCTGGTTTGCTTTCGACATCATATCATAAGGACGTTAGATTAATTAAATTTTTAGTATACAACTTTATATCCCGACCCCTACAAAATTGGGTCAGTTAAATTTTAAATACTTTTTTCTTCTAAAGACTAAATAATTCAAAATATTTAAAACCTGAATACATATATTAAGATTATATTAATTTTTATATAATAACTTTGAATTTTTAAAATTTGGTTATTTTTTCCTAATTTTGGTTAGGAAGAAATGGTTGCCGTTGCAACACTGATTGTAGTATTAATAATTGTTTTTATTGTTTAATAAAAATAATTTATTATTTTTAATGATTGTATAAAATTTCTCTTGTTTCGTCAAGCATTTTCTTTCGACCATGCGACATTTTCATTGATGAAAGATGGTAGATGTTATATGTTGCAAGTGTTTCATATTTTCAATATCTTACATACATTGCCCTAAGATATACGCAAGTGTGAAAACATCATTACTGTTGAATTATGTGGTATTCACACTTGTTCACATCTAACATCTATCGTCAATTTTAGAAGATGTTAACATCTTCCCATATAAATTGTATAGGGTTCAGATCTCAGCATCTTTAAAATATGTTCCTATTACATATTGTTCTACCTAACAGCTTTCGATTATCAAGAAAAAAAGTGTAAACAAAAAAATCATGAGAACACACCAACAGCATATGTACTAAAACTTTTCAAAAAATATAAATATCAACAAAAATCATGGAAATTGTATTATTAATAATTGTTTTTATTGTTTAATTGCAACATTCAATAAAAATTATTGATTATTTTCAATGATTGCTTTAAATTTCTCTTTTTTTCATCAAGAATTTTCTTTCGACCATGCGACATTTTTATTGATGAAAGATGGTAGGTGTTAGATGTTGCAAGTGTGAACAAATGTTTCACATTTTCAATATCTTCCATACATTCCCCTAAGATGAACACGAGTGTGAAAACGATATTATAGTCTCCACAAATACGTATTAATCCACCTGACTTTATAACTGGTACAATGGGCATTGCCCAGTCAAAATACTCTGTTAGCACAGGCGTGTTATTTCTGTTTCAACGAGACTTCTTATGGTACAGCACATCTAGCAACTGGCCTTGAAGGGTTGAGGCGCTCTACTGGCAAATTTCTTATCATTTGCTGCATCAATTCTGGGCGATAAAGAATGCATTGCACGAATTTACGATATGACGACATTAATTTCTAGAGTTGATGATCTAAGATTTTTGGTGAGTTACGACATTAGAGTCTTAGGTTCAGCATATTAGTTGTTTATATGTAGATGGCGCATATAACAATGATAGTTGCTGGGCAAGATCATGGGATGTTTCTGACCATGGGATGTTTCCTGATAGCTCCAAGCGACCACCAACTTTGAGCAAATTAAAGCCATTAGATGAATTCAGGAAGGGGTTGAGACATTTTAGAGCACCTTGCGAATCCTTTTTCTTAAGTGCTCGATTTATGTCATCATTTTAACACCCAAAAACAGCATTTTCTGTTTTTGGGTGTGCAAAGAGTCAGAACGAAAAATATTAGCTTTTGATTTGAAGCAGCAGGCGACATTACGAATAATTTTCAAATATGAACTATATCTTGCAATTGAATTATTTTGAGGCACCGTGCAGTTTTACTCTTTTCTCTATCGAATTGTTTTTGATTTTCTTTGAATAAATTATCCATTTTATTAAGAGGACATTGAGCGGGATCCAAAGCGAGAAATGCTGGTCCACTATTAAAATGCTGCTGCACTATTAAACCTTGAGAAACAATATCAGCAGGATTGAAATGAGTTTGGGATATGTTGCCAACTACAGCCATTAGTAAGATCCTGAATTTTTGATACCCTGTTGCCAACAAAATGGATAATATTGAGGAACGCTGCTTGAGCCAATGAAGAACTAGTTGGGAATCTGTCTAGAAAAATATTTTGGTATTGCAAAAAAATCTTTGATTTTAGAATACATTTTTGCCATTTTGCTCACCACACAGTTCTAACTTAGGCAACGATTTCCTTTTTGGAGGAGTGACTCGAGATTTAACAGTAAAAAGACGAACCAATACATTTCCTAAAGAAATTTTTACTCCAAAATAGAAACAGTAACCATAAGCGCGAATTGAAGAGTTACAAAAGCCATGAAGTTGAACTAATTCAGAATTAGGACCAAGACAAAAATGAGAAATTTTAAGCGAAGATAACAAATTGAGATCTAAGAAAAAGATTTGCAAGCTGAGTGTAGTTATTGAGGTATAGATTCGTCTCAACCAATTTTTAGAGTCCATAATTCTTTCATGATGATCTTTGGCTTTATATTAAGTGGTGCCCTGGGGATCAAAAAGAGATGAGGAGAGTGACAAAATTGTTCGTTTGGTAATTTTTCCTCCATTTGAACTTTCGGCGAAAAAGAAAGTAGGGAAATATATTTTTGTTGATTCTAGGTAATACCAAGAGCATTAATAACAGCAGTCACCAATATTCAAATTTTTTCTGTTTTAATCATCTTGAAAATCTTTGTGATTTTAGTGTCATTTATCTAATTAAAAACAACCTTTACTTAGGACTTCATTTACCTCGCTCATAACTTGAGCCAATTCTTCTATTTTCCCGTCCCCACCTAGGAAATCATCGACATAAGCCTTTATAGTCTTTGCGCCAAGTTCATATTGATCCATATACAGATCTGCAAGATAATGAAGACTCTTGATAGCAAGACAAGGGTCACAGGGACATTCCACAAGTCACAGTGTTTAGTTGGTATGTACGTATTTCGTCTTCGGAATTTCTCCACAAAATGTGTTGGAATTTACGATCATGGGTCTATAAGGACCTGGCGATATATTTTCATTATATCAGCTGTGATGGCGTAGGGATGAAGAAGAAAACGAAGTAATATTTTGTACAACTCGCCTTGAATAGTTGGGTATCGAAGACTAATATTAGTTTCGTGGAGGTACTATTAGGCTTAAAAACGCAATGATGGGGGATAAAATAGTGAAGCTCATATAAATAGAGATTGCGAACATGACATATTTAAGATTGTTGTTATGAGCAAGCCGTCTCTCCTGAGATGCAAATCTTTTAAGAGCCATGTTTTGAGACAGACCTAAGGAGACCTAAGGAGTTAAATTCTTTTTAGGTCAATTTAACAACAATCCTACCAAAAGATTCACGATAAACTGTAATTGAAATATGTTTGCTTTGCATGCATATGCATGCTTTAGAGTCAAAATATTTGGACAGTATTCAACTTCTTCGATTCCCCACAAACATTTTAATTTTAAATCGACTACTTTTTCTATCGATATCATACAAGAAAAATCAGAAGCTTTCGAAAGATTTGAGTATAACGACCAGCAACTATTCATCCAATGTCGCTAGAAGAGCCAAGAGACAATTAAGAGCTATAAAGAGTCTAAACATTATCGACTAGACTACTTAATTGTGCATTATTGTATTTAGACATAGATGGTAGTTCAAAAAGTGTGGTTATGTTTTCCATAAAAATGAACGAGTAATTGTCGTAACTAGTTCTGAGCCTTTCTAAAGTCTTCGGATAACTTTCATTTGTAATTTGAAAAGCAATGACCGTTCCCAGTGCAGGGCTATGGAGGCAGTTGAGCAAATGATAAAATTTTTCAATATTCGAAAAGCCATATTCATGATCAATAACTTAGTTGAACGAAGTTTTAAAATTTATGTACTAATAGTACTTACCACTAAATTTGAGCTTATGGCAACAGGGAAACAAATTGTAGAATCGGATATCCTTATGTTATGAACATCCTCGCCAAGCTGCGTTTGTATCCTCAATTTCGCGACTACCATTGTCATCTGGTCATATTTTTCTATTTGGGTTTGATAAGTCAATATCTGTTTAAAATATGTCTCCAAAATCCCCAAGCGGCACTTCAATTCAGCTGAAGGAAGCGTCCTACTTTCATCCCTTCCATTGATTTCGATTTGATTTTTTATGCGGATAATACTTTTCTTCGAATTAGCCTGTTTCTGCTTTACTTCTTCTAACGTCATTTTAAAATTCTTAAAATCACTTGAACCACAAAAAATTACAATTACTTTTATGCACATTGGATCACAAAATGTCGAAATTAATTTTTATTAAAATGGTCACAAAATTTGTTTAAGCACTGTTGTAATATAAATTAAAACGAAAAAGTCTTTAGAATTCTCTGGACCGCACAACGAAAAATAAGAAACACTTTTACATTAACTCGAACCGCACGTTGGCCACCAATATGTACGATTTATTATTTATATTGCACACTAATAAAATAATTTGCAAGAAAATCAATACCTCTAGTCGGATTTTGTCTATCTGTGCTGGAATAGTATGAATATGTACAAAATTTTATTGATTTGTAAAAGCTACAAATTTACTCTACAAAATAATACAAAACCGTTGCTAATAGGCTACGTCTATATTTTAACGAAGGCCTTTTTAAAAATTTTTACTTTACCCTCTCATAACATCACAACAAAAGTTATATGTCAAAAATTGCACTTATTTATTTATTCTGAATATTCAACGTACGTTGAACATTTGTAAATATTGTTGAAAATATTGGCTTTTGTATAATTTATTTTTAGTAAGATATTATGTATTTAAACTTATTAAAAATATAAAATTATTATATTTTTCTTTTTTCTTTTTGTAGGACTTATATGAGAATGTTGATTACGGCATTCTTCTACCAAATACTAAAATAAAGGTTAAAGTGAACCCATCAGGTGTTGTACTATTGAAAGCAGAAGTGCAGTCTAATATCAACGTCACCAATACATTAAGTTATATATTTAATACATAAGAAATATTTTTTAATAATATACATATGCTTGTAAATAAATAACATAAACTTGTGTTAGTTTCCTCATATTTTGTAATTCGAGAGCAAATTTTAATCTGCCAAGCACAAAGATTCTACTTGGTTGTAAGGTAGATGGTCAGATTGTATATATATATATATATATATATATTCCATAACGTTTTATTATAAAAGAACACAAAGACAATAGCTTTAAACAAATAAAAATATGCCTACGTTAAATAGTAAGAAATAACCCTTCTCTAATAGTATTTTCAAAAAAATATATAATTATAATTTGTGTACCTTCCTCTCTTTTGTTCTAATGGCATTTTTTTCTCTATATTGCACAAATTTCTTGATAGTAAAAGAAATAGTCCTAATAGATTTGATTTATAAATTCCAAAAAAAAAATTTTGAATTATTTTAGATAAAAAAATTCCATTTCAAGTCCAAATCCCATCTGTATCACTATTTTCATCAGGCAGAGAATCTACATATTAGTGTATCAACTATGCACTATTATTCGTGGAACCAAATTATTTTTCCAAATCAAGTTTAAAAATACAATTTGTTTCTAACTAAACTATTTTAAATAGAAATTTTGACAAAGGTGAAAAAATTAAAAAAAGTTATTTAGCTACTAAAAACAGAAAACAACATTTAAATTCATTATTTGTTAATTTAAATACATTAAAAAAAACTTAAATTAGTAAAAAATAATGCACAAGCCAAGCTCGGACGGGCTCCAAGATTTGCTATTTCAGTTATTATTTTTAGTAAATTAATATTTTGTGCAGCCTCTTGCTCCTTATAACCATTTAGAGTCTGTTTTGATTGGATTTAACTAAATTTTGTCAATATTCAGGTGAAATTTTTCTTATTCTTCAAGTGAGACCTTTTTCAGGTTGTTTAAACGTAGTAGGCTTTCCGTTCGACCCAGAAACGTTAAAATTGCTTTCATTGGTAAACAAAACGTTTTTCCAGAAGAAAAAGGACTTATTTTCATGTCATTTTGCAAATTTAAATCGAACCGTTTGATTGCGTTTACTAATATACGGCTTTTGTTTTGCTTTTCTACCATTTAGACCTACTTTGTGAAGCACGTTTCTTATTGTAGATGCACTTGCTTTCTTGTGCACTTTAAACTATTGAACTGCCAAACTTTCATTGTTTTTAAAATATTGTTCAATAATGAAAGCATCGCATAGCGCTCCATTTTTACTAATACTAAACTCTCAGCTGTCAAATTCTTCTTTTTTCAGGGTTGCCAAAAAATGCAAAAATGGCGGCAAATTCAAAACACTCCTTAATTTTGGGACATTATTGGAAAATAAAAGTCCTTCACATATTTTTTTGAACAAATGAGAAAATATTTTAAACAGTAAAAATATTTACAATAATTGAAAAATAGAATTATAAAGGTAAAGAAACTATTTCACTAGAGCATATGGTGATATCCAATTGTTTTAAATGCATATTCTTGTTACAGTTACATTGTGGAATTTCAAGAATTTTGAAAAATGCGGTTGACGAAATAAGAGTTAGAAATTTCTGCGCAAGAAGCTGCGTATTATTGTTTGCGAATTCACCTCCCAAAAAAGAGTAACGCTTATATACGTACATTAGGTAAGGTATTCACTCGAATAACGATTAATCGATAAATTAAAATCGAATAATTGTTCATTTAAATTAAAATCAAGAATTTCGTGTAAAAATTTATTCGAGTAAATTATGTCAACTAATCGAATAACTCGAGTAAAAAATATTTTTAATATTTACTTTCTTCATTAGTTTAAGGATGTTTTAATTTTAGTTTTGTTTTTAATTTTGCTTGAAACCAGTGTTGGTATAGAATGCTAAGAATATAAAAGTGATACCACAATTTAGAATTTTATTTAAATAAATTGTATTTGGTTAAAAGAACTGAATATATATCTAAATCACAACACATAGTTAAAGGTCGCTTTTCAATCACAAAGATAAAACAATTACAAAGAAAATTAAATTTCTGATTCAATCAAGAAATTCACAAAATCAAATGTTTTTTGTTTTAATTGGGATCTATCACTAAAATTGTAAATTCAAACAAATAATTTTTAAAAATTTTATTGAAAAAAAAATATTTTTTCAATAAAAATAATTTGGCTATTGATTAAAAAGGTTGTTTGATATTGTATTTCAATTTCAAACAAAAGTTTTAACTGGAACAGACAAAAATTTGCATTGAGTGAGGAAGAAAAATTCTACAACAATTTTCATTTCATTCATATTCGATTCGACCCCACGTTCTTCTTATTACATAGTCTTGCACACTAACTATTCAACCACAGATTCTCGTCGCGTGCGCTGCGCTAACTGCGTATTTAGCAAACATTCTAGAATTTTATTTTATTGTTTTCTTGAGTTTCTGTAAAAAAATGTTTATGTACAGTACACAATGTACTTATTCCTTCAAAAAATAATTATACTTAATTATCTTTTTGTTCTACATCCCTTTGGTAGATGTAGGTATACAAAAAGTTCATACTGTATGCGTTTTTTTTTACATAAAGTGGTGTTGCTTACTATAATATATAATCTGTACAAAACGCTAATTTGTAGAGGGCACTGAAAGTTTCATACAAAAACTAATGAAATTCAAAAAATTCTATCATGTTCATCGCAATTGTTTATTTTGTCAACAGTGCACAGTAGGGTCCAACGCAAATTTTTTGGTAATAAATCTGAATCTCCTAAACTACTGATCGGATCAAATTGAAATGTATGGAAGAGTTGTAGAGGAGGACCTAAGCTTTCAGAAAAATCATCTTATAGTCACCCTGTGATAGCACGAGATAAGCTACAGGGTGTCAAAGTTGACTACCTCGAGTATGTAAAAGTTAAAAAAAATCGTAACTTGTACAAATGAAGTCCGATTTTAAAGATTTTTATATTTCTGGAAAGTGTTTGGCAAGATAAAGAAAAAATAAGCTTACTCATCTAAGTTATCTCTTACAGTTAAAAAGATATTTACGCTTGAATTTTGAATTTTTGATTTTTTGGCTCAACTTTCTTTCGTTTTTCGGGAATAAGTCCGGAGATATATGAGCTAAAAATTTTTTAAAAATATTCTGTAATTTGCTACATATTTCAAAATAATATGCTAAAAGAATTTTTGGATTATCTCAATTCGTCTAGACGTGAAAAATATTCAAAGTCAGCACTCTGAAATTGGCATGAAAAATGGCTATTTTTTTACAAAAATATAGTACAATTCATTCACTTTTTTCTCAAAGTTCCGTTAATAAAAAAATTTTTTCCTTATTAATTTCAAAAGATAAGGCTTCATAAATGGTTAATAAAGAAATTTTGAATTGATTTAAGAATCCAGCATTGGCCGAAAATTGTCAATTTTAAAAAATAGTTTCATTTTTATCGATTAATAAAAAAATTGTCACGCGAGCTTTTTTAAATTTGGTACCCATATTTTTTATAGAAATAGATTTAGAATGATTTAACACTAAACTGCTTCCCGCCCGGCCAAAAACGAATGCAAGAGTGGAGATTTTATGTATAAAGTCAGTTTTTTTAACGACTATTTTTAAAAGCATATAAAAAGCATATTAGCATAATATTTTTAATATTATTTCTTATGTAATGTATAAAACACAAATCAAGCTTTCATTCCTAAAAAAATCAATAAAATAGCTCCAATAACCTATTTTTGGTAATTTTTCAAAAATTAATTTTTTTTTTCAAAAAATAGCTGAAAATCCAAAAAAATTTAATTTTTTTAATACAACTCCACTAATTTTGCAAATACTTTAAAAATTTTAAAAGAATATAAAAATAGACTTATTTACCAATTCAACGATATATAAAATGTTGATATAGGTCATTTAATAATAGTAATATAATGGCCTCAAAACTACCAAGTCACGTCAAAAGTTGCAAAATTCACTATTTTGTTCCGTATTTCCATATGTGTGTATACGTAACACTCAACTGCATTGCTTATTTTTGTTACGAGATAATAATATTTATTAATGAATTTATTTAAAGTGTTCACAATTTTTTTCTACTGAAAAGGTTTTTAAAATTACCTAAGTACATAAATAAGCATATTTTCCTTCGTTTTTATTACATTTTTGTAAGTTTTTAAATAATTTACCTAGCTACTTAATTAATGTATTATAACAAAAATTATTTTTTTACAATCGCATAGGTACATTTTTTGACGTACCTGTTTAACACTACAGGTCATAAAAATAAACTGAATGAAATTGGGGGTTTTGAGCAAAAATTTAAATTTTTTAATTCATTTTTGCCTGTCACCATTTACCTGATATAAATATTCTTTTTCTATATATAAGTATCCTTATAAATATGCAGATTTATTAGTGAATTTGCCATTATGGAGATTACATTAAAACACTTTTCTATTTGCAAAGTAATCTGGGATAATCTATCTGATATTATAAATCGTCCAGAAAAAATAAGAAAACTCATTGATACAGTAGTATCTTTTGGTTTAACTCTTACTGCAGAAGACAGTTTAAAGCTCGAAAATTTTTATAAATCATACGAAAAAAGGATGCAAGCTACAGATTGGTCAATACCAAAGTTCAAGAAGAAAAATGAAGAGTGGTTGAAAAGGGTCGACCAAAAAAAAGTTACGATGAAGTTCAGCTAAGAACAAAGAGGACCAAACAGGAATCTATTCTAAATTCACATACGAATGCCGAAATAAAAGATACATTTAAAGCTTTAGTAACACGTACGCAACCAAAGGAAGTAGAAAAAGTTATAGATGTGTTACCAACAGTTTCTCCCAATCGATTACATCGGATAATCCAAAGTATAGTGACACCGAAATCAACATCGTCCTTTACCTCTGAAGGTGCTTTAGCTCTAATATTAAATTTAGGATTATCAAGAAACCAATACGAGATTTTGAGGAAATCTGTTAGCGAAAAAGGATATGATTTTTGGAGTTCTGCTTACATCTTGCATATGATATGAAGTACAGAAATATTCCCGGGCAGGAAAATGCTACAGTAAAAAACAATTTGGAACTTCACGAATTACGAAAAGAGGAGAAGAAAAGAATTCAATTAGAATTCAAAGAACAACTCGGATTAATAATTGATAAACCTCTACATGGCTATGGAAGCTCAAATGATGAAAATACAGCAAGACGTTTCTTTGAAAATCCGGAACTCACATCTTCAATCACAGGCATTGACTTAAATATTTTGAAGCGTTTTAAGATTATATTGGCAGCCATTAATAGCAAAAAACAAATTAATGCGGACAAATTTAAAATTTTTGCTTACGAAACTAAAGAACTACTTAACATTACATACCCCTGGATATCAATGACTCCAACAATTCACAAAGTATTGGCTCATGGTAAAGAAATAATAGAAAATAGTATTTTGCCATTAGGAGAGCTAACAGAGGAAGCACAGGAAGCCCGAAATAAAGATGTTAAACATTTCCGACTCTTCAATACCCGAAAATGTTCAAAAATAGCGAAAATATGGACTTAATGGAATATTTATTAATATCATCAGATCCAGTTATATATTCTATAAGAACACGATGGCTACCAAAAATCACTCTTGAAATAGAAAAAGAGGATTCCGAAGCTAAGGAAGTTAAAAATTTGCTAACGTTTGATGTTTCTGATTATTTTCAAGAAAATCTCTAATAATATCTTCGATAATATATTCTTAATAAAATAAATATAGGGGATATATGTATAATAAGTATGTAAATATGTAGAACAAATTAAATAAACATTACTCAAATAAAGAATTTACTACTTTATAATAACAAATATATACCTACATAATACATTAGAAAACTAAAATGTTACGTATACACACATATGGAAATACGGAACAAAATAGTGAATTTTGCAACTTTTGACGTGACTTGGTAGTTTTGAGGCCATTATATTACTATTATTAAATGACCTATATCAACATTTTATATATCGTTGAATTGGTAAATAAGTCTATTTTTATATTCTTTTAAAATTTTTAAAGTATTTGCAAAATTAGTGGAGTTGTATTAAAAAAATTAAATTTTTTTGGATTTTCAGCTATTTTTTGAAAAAAAAATTATTTTTGAAAAATTACCAAAAATAGGTTATTGGAGCTATTTTATTGATTTTTTTAGGAATGAAAGCTTGATTTGTGTTTTATACATTACATAAGAAATAATATTAAAAATATTATGCTAATATGCTTTTAATATGCTTTTAAAAATAGTCGTTAAAAAAACTGACTTTATACATAAAATCTCCACTCTTGCATTCGTTTTTGGCCGGGCGGGAAGCAGATTAGTGTTAAATCATTCTAAATCTATTTCTATAAAAAATATGGGTACCAAATTTAAAAAAGCTCTCGTGACATTTTTTTTATTAATCGATAAAAATGAAACTATTTTTTAAAATTGACAATTTTCGGCCAATGCTGGATGTAGGGTGCAAACTTAAATCAATTCAAAATTTCTTTATTAACCATTTATGAAGCCTTATCTTTTGAAATTAATAAGGAAAAAATTTTTTTATTAACGGAACTTTGAGAAAAAAGTGAATGAATTGTACTATATTTTTGTAAAAAAATAGCCATTTTTCATACCAATTTCAGAGTGCTGACTTTGAATATTTTTCACGTCTAGACGAATTGAGATAATCCAAAAATTCTTTCAGCATATTATTTTGAAATATGTAGCAAATTACAGAATATTTTTAAAAAATTTTTAGCTCATATATCTCCGGACTTATTCCCGAAAAACGAAATAAAGTCGAGCCAAAAAATCAAAAATTCAAAATTCAAGCGTAAATATCTTTTTGACTGTAAGAGATAACTTAGATGAGTAAGCTTATTTTTTCTTTATCTCGCCAAGCACTTTCCAGAAATATAAAAATCTTTAAAATCGGACTTCATTTGTACAAGTTACGATTTTTTTTAACTTTTACATACTCGAGGTAGTCAACTTTGACACCCTGTAGCTTATCTCGTGTTATCACAGGGTGACTACAAGATGATTTTTCTGAAAGCTTAGGTCCTCCTCTACAACTCTTCCATACATTTCAATTTGATCCGACCAGTAGATCAGGAGATTCAGATTTATTACCAAAAAATTTGCGTTTGACCCCACTGTGCAGTGTTGGAAATGAAATCAGAATTAAACAAAATATTAATATATACAATAAAAAAAAATATAAAATTTCAAAATATTTTCAAATGGGCGTTTGTTTAAAAATTTTTTCCTGCTTATTTGAACGACATTTTAAAAAATTAAATAATTTGTGTTTTGGAGGAAAAAATTAGGTCTAAATAGTAGAAAAGCAAAAAACAAAAAAAAAAAATATATATATATATATATATATATATATATATATATATATATACATATATATATATGAAAAACTACATTTAAACAACGTGAAACCGACTGTAAATGATGGGGGTGGATCACTGATGGTCCGGGTATTATTTTTCGCAACAGGGCCAGGATCTTTCCACTTTATTGATGGTGTTAAGGTCCAAAATGTGTTTTTAGAAATTTTTATTTATTTTCAAGCAGTGTGAGTAAACTGCGCCTTAACGAAGGTTCTTACTTTTATCATAATAACGATCCAAGACATAAAGCCACAAGTTCAATCCTTTCTGCAGTGCAGCGTCCCCCACGTCATGGAAATACCGCACCAGAGCCCAGACATAGATCGTATAGAAAATTTGTGGGATTATCTCTACAAAAAATTCAGAACCATATCGTTGTCAGCAAAGCTGAATTAAAAAGTTCTTGCTTGAAGAATAAGAAAGATTTCACCTGAATATTGTCAAAATTTATTTAAATCGATCCCAAACAGACTCCAAATGGTTATAAGGAACAAGAGGAATAGCAAATCTTGAAACCCGTCCGAGTTTGGCTTGTGCATTATTCTTTTTGCTAGTTTAAGTTTTTTTTATGCATTTAAATTAACAAACAATGAATTTTAACCTTGTTCTTTGTTTTCAATAGCTAAAAAAAAAATATGCATTCGAAAAATAATTGCAAACTTTTTTTAATTGTTTTACCTTTGCCAAAATTTTTATTTAAAATAGTTTATTGTAGTGTCCGAGTTTGGCTGGGAGTTTCTGTATATACAATTTCACATAAGCGTAGCTGAGTGTATAAGTTTAAGTTTAGAATTTGGGAATCAAAATATGGTACCTCTGATAAAGAAAATGTTTAACCGCTTGCTAACTTTTTGTTTATCTGATTTTAAATATTTTGACATCTTATCTCATAGTTATTTGTATAATCTTGGTCCAGTTTTTGTAATATGTAACCCAACATTCATTTTTTAATTTTTTTACAATTTGTTAAAGATCAAAATTATATATCGAATAGAAAAAATATCTTTTCTGAGTCCAAAAATAAACTATTTTGAAATTGTGATTTCTTACGTTCCTTTTACCGAAAAAGTGTAAACTATTTTGTCTTTAAAATAAAATTGTATTTGTTTATACTAAAATTCCAAAGTATGTATATACAAACAGAATGCAGTTTCGGAAATTCCAATGTGTTTTAAAGAGATTGCAAGCGTGGTTTACTGGACTTATAACAAATGTTGACTTTATGGGCAAAATTCCAAAAATACCATTTTTGGGATTTTCGCCATTTGTATTTTGTTAAATGTTAAGTTTTGTTAAATTCATAAACAAGACCATATTTAAATTACCAACTCGCTAACTATATACAGTATGGAAATTCGCCGTTGGTGTTTTTTTATAAGTCTTTGACACAGATGTTGGATAAATTAGAAAAAACATTTACCTGAAATTGAAAACAGCACATAACTAAATGTTAAATGAAGAAATCAATAGTCCAGTACCCTACATCACAATAGGCGGTTGGGGTATTATGTGTTTGTGCTGATGTTTGTAACGCACAGAAAGAATCTTCATACACCCATTTTAAAGTGTACCGTTCGACTCAGAACCACTTTCTGAGTCAATTTAATGATGTACGTCTGGCTGGTAAGGGTTCCAAATCAACAAAAGCTAGACGGACATTCGGGATAAAAATATTGGAATTTGAAAAAATCTAGACAATAAAAAAGTATATATATATATATATATATATATATATATATATATATATCTATATATATAAAAGAAAGTGATGTTAGTTACTATTGTTATAACTCAAGAACGACTAGACCGATTTTGATGATTCTCACCAATTCGGACCGGCCACCGGCCAGAAAAGGATAATACGAAAAAAAATCCGCGAAAAATCCGCGATAAAAAAAAACTCTTTTTTGTCATAATTTCTTTGCCTTAATAATCATTAAAAATATTTTTTTTAATACAAATTATAACAATTACTGTTTCTGTTTCTATCGAAACGCTTACTTTTTTGTGCAATTTGTTTCCTGGTGGTGGTGTAGAATTCTATTTCCAAACGGTAAGTTCCAAGTAAAGCTCATCATTTAGTGAGGTTGTGATATTTAAAACCATTTGTTGTATTTTTGGCATTCGTTATTAAGTGTTATTCACAATGCCGCGACCCCGGAGATCTAATATTTCGCGTCGAACACGTAATGCAAGTACTTATCGTAATATCGTCAATCAATTGAATATATATGAACGAGAAATCGCACGAGAACAACCCCGTATTAGTTTGGCCCGACTTCGTACATCACAAACGCAGGAAGAAAGGCAGGCGAGAAATGAAACGGCTCGGTTAGCAATGAGAAATCGTCGAGCAAATGTAGCAATTCAACAACTTTAAAATTTTTAATCAACGCATAAGAAGAATTGCTTCAAGTTCTGATTTGAATCAAGCAGCGTTCCATTACAACTGCAATTTCGACTACAGCTCTCATCATTCCGTTCAAAAAAAAGACATTATCTATCCGCTAACCTTAAGATGAAGTAATAAATAAATATAAATTCAAATTTGCCTTAAATACATGCGTATATTTTTTGATTGAGCCCACATCTACATCATATTTAAATTCTTCTGTAAAAAACACTTTATAATAGGTATTCCTTAGATTTTTATTTAAAGGTCGTAAATTTCGTTAAAATATCAATTTAAATCGTTCAGTAATACAACACTAATGTTTGCTTAGGGCCAGCAACGCGGCTCGGGTCAGCTTCTACATCATATTTAAATTCTTCTGTAAAAAACACTTTATAATAGGTATTCCTTAGATTTTTATTTAAAGGTCGTAAATTTCGTTAAAATATCAATTTAAATCGTTCAGTAATACAACACTAATGTTTGCTTAGGGCCAGCAACGCGGCTCGGGTCATCGTTCAGTAATACAACACTAATGTTTGCTTAGGGCCAGCAACGCGGCTCGGGTCAGCTTCTACATCATATTTAAATTCTTCTGTAAAAAACACTTTATAATAGGTATTCCTTAGATTTTTATTTAAAGGTCGTAAATTTCGTTAAAATATCAATTTAAATCGTTCAGTAATACAACACTAATGTTTGCTTAGGGCCAGCAACGCGGCTCGGGTCAGCTAGTATATATATATATATATATGAATTCTTGTTTACAACACAAGGTTAATGTAAGTTATGAGATGTAAATGCAAAACATAATAAGAAGACAAATAAATACTAACGGTTAATTACCAAAATAAGTTACAATGGACCAAACTAACAAAATTAATATCAAAATACAGTGGGACGTGTGGCTTAAAAAATGTTACGATAAAGCTAGCGTTTTATACTGGATTTATATTTCCATCTCTGATAAGTATTTTTATCATAGTTACTGTTCACTAATTTAATACTTTTGAAAAAGGAGATGAGAAAAAGGAAAAAAAGAGGAAGAAGAACTTTACCACATGAAGTCTTGGTTTATTTTTTTGATAAACGTTTAATAGAAATAAAAACAAGCAAAATAATTTTTAAATTTCATTAAAAAAACAATAAAAAAGTAATAAAAGAAAACAATATATATAACCACACATGCGGAGCATTAAATAAAAAGTGCCTAAATCTAAAATAATTTAAATATGTGAACGTATTACATAATCATTCTATATTCTTTATTATAAATTTGCTAAGCAAGACTAAAAGATCGTATATTTCAACCGGTGTCTGGTTTCTGGGGTGAACTTATAAAATCCGCATTTATTTTGTTCCAGCTCATATTTATTATGTGAATTGTGCATACATATATGCATATATATATATATATATATATATATATATATATATATATATATATATATATATATATATATATATATATATATATATATAATCTAATAATTCAATATTTATGTACACATTTTTATACATATATAAAATATATATACATATAAAAAATAATAATCAGAAGATTAATAAATGAAATGTTATTGAAGTTGATCCTCTGAGATAAAAATTGTTATTATGTTAAATTATAAACAACTACAACAGAAATAAAAAACAAACAAAAACAAAAAATAAATAAATAATTAAATTAAAATAAAAAAATTGAAAGTGTACATATATTTATTGTTTCTTATAATAAAATTAACTTTTACATACCTTTTCTTTTATCAACAAAAAGAGAAAAAAATAAATAAATAAAAATAATAATAAAAACAGCTCTTTTCAAAGGTGAATGAAATTATCATGATTGCCCTCTCTAATACATGTAATGAGTTTTTATTACTGACATTTTGTTTTATTTCTATATATATATATATAACGCACGTTTATTTTTTATGAAACCTAAACTTCAATATTCTTCCATTTTTATTTGAAGCTTAATATGATGGTTAAAGTTTCCTAATTGTCAATATAAGCTGTTGTTGTGGTTGAGGGAATGTGTTTGTTGAAGCTAAAGAATCAGACGAACCTAGCGGACATTTTGACAATGTAAGACCAACAATTGAATCTTTTGGGTATTGCCTTATTTTTTTTCGTTTTGGGTCACAGGCAATATAAAGGAGGCAGAGTTTGTAGATGGAGTGGGAGGCCCAGCCAGACAGACAGATAAATAGACTGAATAATTTTGGTAGCTTGTTTATTATTCTTTTGACACGAGAATTATTTTGTATATGGTCTTAGTGTATTTTGCGGTGAAAAGAATCCCCCAATGGCCGATGAGCAGCTGGATAGATAGAGCCACCGTGTTATAAAATACACCTCGTCTTAACACACCAGGAGCGATCATAACAAATGGCGCACAACGATAGGATATCTTAATGTATAATTTGTACTGATTGAATGAATGTTTTTCTGATTTGTATGTGTGTGAATGTCATGGGCTAAGTTTCGTCAAGTTTGACTTTTTTTGATCATGAGTTTAGCTCAATTATGAATACTGTGAGTTGTTAACTTCTAATTAGAGGTATTTGATTGCGAATAGTTTCAACATTATTGGATTTAGTTTGTATGATTGTTGTTTTTGTAACGGTGAAAGATTTCTTTTGTAAAAGGATTTACTAGGTAGCCTTATATTATTTTTACCAGCTTTGTATGTAAGATGTATCTAGTAAGTTTCCTGTATAGTGCGTGAATGACGTCTGATTGTTATAGCTTCAACAAATCACTTTATCATTAGTGCAACACCTTAAATATCGATAACATTAAGTAAATTATTTTTATTACTATTATATTTTTTATAATATAGATTTATTAAAAAATATAAGGAACATTTGAATTTTTAGTATTATATGTCTAAAGATAGGGGAATGAGACTCATATTTTTAAATTGATATTGCATGGATGGTATTGAAGAAGATTTAGGAAATCCTCTGAGCAGAATAGTTTCTAGGGAAAGGCATATTATCCGGAGTGTTACTCGAGCATTGGAGACGCAAGTTGTAGGTTCAATTTTGACTCAAATTCGCACAGGTATTGAGCTACCAGTGGACTTTGTTCTACAAAAACTTTAATAACTGACGGAAATGTCTAGTGATCAGCAGAATAACGGGAATTAATCAACGAGTTGTGAAGCATCCGCAAAAAAAATGCAGCACAGAAATTAGCAACAGATACCCAATTAAGTCAAGTAATGGCAATGTTACTTCAACAAAACCATCTGTTGGCCAGTTGTATGAATGAACTAAAGCAAGTGCGGGGGATGTTGTTTCCTTAAATCACCGTGCAGCTGAAGTAGAGGGGTCTGGGAATGCCAGTGCTATTAATGCTCCAGGGATAAGTTCTACACCCAGTTGGACTATGCATAGCAGTCAGTGTAACCCTATTAAAACAAATCCTTTTACGTCAGGTCAGACCGATTTAAATCCCGATCCAATTCACAACCGCAATTACAATGACAAAAGGAGTATAGATAGAGGAAGAAGATCAGATGGTTCTAGTGTCATGTATCAGATAAGAGATCTTAAACATCGTAAACCTGTGGAGTTTGATAAGTGGCATATCAAATTCGATTCGATTTTCGCATTGAGAAGATAAGGGAGCAGTATAACATAACTTTCAATCAGCTGTTTAGTGATTTTCATTGTTTAGTGGCAGAGAGTGCTGCGAAATGGTATTGGCAAATTTTAGAGGATAATTCAGACGACATAGACTTTGGCTACTTTCAGCTTAAACGAGAACTTTTAAATCACTTTAAATCTGCGGACACTGATTATGAAATTATTGGTCAGATAGTTGAGTGCAAACAACAACCAGGCCAACGATTAGAAGAATTTTGCATCTGACTTTTAAACTACAAAAAAAGATACCAGAAAAAGAATTGGTACAAATAATTCGAGGCAATCTTACAAGCAACATAGCTGCTTTAATATTCTCCGCTACTATAGAAACTATAGCAGACCTAAAAAAGGAATGCAAAAGAGCAGAAAAACTTATAAAAGAAAGTAGACAACGTCCAATGGCAGTTAATGCTTTTGTTAGGGAAGATGAAGATAAAATTTTTGATTTGGAGACTATGTGGTGCAATATCAAAGAAATAACCAAAATTTTTCAAACGGCCAAAATAATAAGCACAATTTTCTAATAGTTCTCCTGGCAATCTCAGCCATTCCCAACTAAACAACACTAAACAACCCTTCTCTCCTCCACCTATTTCCAAAGGTTTTTGCCACTCACCTTTTCATTTAAATCTATGTTTCACTTGCGGAATTCCAAGAGATTTTTAGTCTTTAATGTCAAACAAGCTGCTGTTTCCAAAACTATTTTTCATGACATGAAATGTTTTTTTTTTTTGTGGAAAAGATGACTCATTTTGTGAATATAGGTCTATATCGGGGAATGTAAAGATGGCAGAAGAGACCGGGAACTTTTGTCAAACAACAAAAAACCCGGAGATGAGCCAATAAAAATATTGAAAAAGGAAAATAAGGATTTAGGAAAAAATAAAATAGGGTTAACTATCTCTAAAATTATTACACTAAAGGAAGTTAGAATATGAGAAATCTATATAATATAATTCCTGAAGAAGCAATTAAGTGTATGAGTAGAAAATGTAGAAAGATTCAAAAGCTGAGAGACAAAAGGAAAAGTTATAATTAAAATTAAGGGTCAACAGGTGAGAACGGCTAACGGAGAAATAGTACCGGTAGTAGGAATTATTACTCTTTCTGTTGTTTGGGAAAATTTTACCGCGGAACTGGATTTTCTAATAGTGCCTAATTTAGAACAGGAGTTTTATTTCGGTATAGACTTCCGAAATATTTTTAAATTACCTATTATAGGAGAATCGAAGGTTTTTGTTCTCAATTTATTACCAGTTTGCGAAATTACTAATGTAGAAAATGATGAAAACCAACAATCAAAAATGTTGGAAAATGTTAAATCTAAGTTTCCTTCATTCGCTGTACTGGGTCTAGGTCGAATATCTTTAAAACAGCATATAATTGAAGTCACATACGCAGATATTCCCATTAAACAAAGACACTACGCAGTGTCACCGGCTATACACTAGTTGCTTTACAAAGAATTGGACCGTATGCTCACACTCGGTGTTATTGAGGCCAGTAATAGTAGTTGGAGTTCAACGATAACACTTGTTAGAAAATAAATAAAAATAGGTTATGTCTTGATACCCGCAAAATCAATTCAGGGACAATCAAAGACGCATATCCACTTCCTCACATAGAAGGAATTAAGTAGGTTGCAAGACACAAAATTCATCTCTGCCATTGATTTAAGGGATACATTTTGGCAAATTCCGCTAGAGGAAAAGTCGAGGGAAAAGTCAGCTTTCACAGTTCCTGGGCGGCCATTATACCAGTATACGGTAATGCCGTTCGGTCTGTGTAATGCCGTCCAGAGAATCTGCAGGCTGATGGACAAAGTTATACCAGCTGCCTTGCGGAATAATGTATTTGTTTACCTCGACGATCTTCTAGTGGTTTCTGCCAATTTCTCTGAGCATATAAATATGCTAGAGGATGTAGCTAGATTTTTTTCTGCTGCGGAAAAGAGCAAATTTTGCTATAAGGAAGTACGTTATTTAGGGTTTGTTGTCGGTAATGGGTGCATTCGGACGGATGATGCAAAAGATAAAAGAAATGATGACTTACTTCTGCTCCCTTACTTGTCAACCCCGACTTGAAGCGTAGATATTTCATTCAATGTGATGTTTCGGCTCAGGGAGTTGGTGGTGTATTGTTTCAAGTCGATGAAGAAGGTTACGAGCACCCTATTGCCTATATGTCCGCTAAGCTTAACAAAGCTCAGCAGAATTATAGTGATACAAAACTGGAGTGCTACACGGCAGTACTGAGTGTCAAAAGATTCCGACCTTACACAGAAGGACTTCCGTTTACCATCATCACTGATTATTCAAGCTTGAAATTTCTAATGAGCAAAGAGGAACTTTTTGGTCGACTTTCTAGATAGAGCATTGGAAAGACACTCAGAATATTGTACCCGATGCTCTTTCTCGATCGACGAAGACATTGCATGGAAAATCTGGGTTCCTAAAGAACTTCGAACAGAGTTATCTGGACATGGAGGCATTCACAAAACAAGTGAAGTCCAAATGTAGTTAAAACTTGTGAATTTTGCAACGTAAATAAGACAACAAACGCTTTTAAGAGACCAGTGATGGGTAGGCAAAGAGTAACAGAGCGCCCTTTCCAGAGAGTCTATATCGATTTTATGCAGCTGAAAGGGTAAACCGATCTATCTCCTTTTATGCTGGTGTCTGGGGTGAACATATAAAACTCGCATTTATTTTGTGAATTCTAGCACACTATATGTATATGTTGCACATATATGTATATACCAAATGTAATACATTAGAATACATAAATATATATATATATATATATATATATATATATATATATATAATCTAATAATTCAATATTTATGTACACATTTTTATACATATATAAAAAGCGTATAAATATAAAAAAATAATAATAAAAAGATTAATAAATGAAATGCTAATGAAGTAAATTTTGATGCTCTGAGATAAAAATTATTATTATGTTAAATTATAAGCAAATACAACTGAAATAAAAAAACAAAACATAAATAAATAATTAAATTAAAATAAAAAAAATAAAAGAGTATATATACTTATATTGTTACTTATAATAAAATTAATTTTTTGTATACCTTATCTTTTATCAACAAATATCTCTCTGAATTGTAAAGGAAAGTGTAAATACAAGAAAATTAAGGGAAAAAAATTGGGAAATACAAGGATCCTCCTTGTTTTAAACTAACATTCTCTAAAAAAGATAAAAAAGATTAAAAAATAAATAAAAATAATAATAAAAACAGCTCTTTCCAAAGGTGAGTGAAATTATCATAATTGTAATAAGTTTTTATTACTGACATTTTTTTGTTTTGTTTACACTTTATACATACATATATATATATATATATATATATATATATATATATATATATATATACATAAGTTAACATGCCTAGTAATACTATTCCAACCATTCAAACAATCCAACATAATTGCTGATGATGCACAACAAATAATCAGTCCAACAACCCAACAGTCCAACACTCTTGCTGACGATGCACAACAAATAATTAGTGCATTAACTGAACTAGGCCAACGTACTAAAACCAAGTAACGGAAGTATTGTTTCCGTTTACTGTTAATTGTCTGCTTATGCTGACTAAATACTTCTATACTAAATTTTAATATATAAAGAAATAATAAATTGTATTAATACTTTTTTTCTTGATTATCATTGGATCAAGACTAATATAATTTAATTAACAGGAATAGACAAAGGGCCAAGGGTTGGCTCCAACTTTAATTTTTAAGTGTTCCCGTAAAGGGATACTTTAACTGGCGCCCGAGCAGGAACCCCCTTTAAAAATGAGGGCTCCTTAGGGCCTAGACAATTAGTGTACTCTGCGATTCCTAAGGGGCCCTCTAGAGACACAAAATCAAAATATATTATAATATAATAAAAAATGTATTCTGTGATTCCTAAAGGACCCTCCAGATACACAAAATCAAAATATAATATAATAAAAAAGTGATACGAATCCTAAGGGACCCTTCAGTACTATTAATAAACATATATAACAATTAATGTGATCCCAATTGGATCCTCCAGAATTCATAAAAGGTAATATATGAAATTAAAATAGTAAGTTGTCCCTGAAATTAGAAGATTTCAAGTTCGGCTATAACAAACAAAATTGTCTAGGATCCTGAGAAATGAAATAAAAATATGGTGAAAAAATAAAAATAAAAGGCTGGTGTTAGAATACCAACATGGTACTGACGCCGTTCCCATAAGAACACGGTTAAAATTCTGAAATAAAAAATATGTACCTATTAAAAACAAAATAGTAATAATTTTTTGTTTTTTTTCTCTTAAAAGAGAATGTTATTAGTGTAAGTCAAGTGCCGATTCAAAAAAGTACTGATTAAAAAAAAAGGAATTTATATATTTGTACAATTTGATTAAAGAGAGATATCAGATTATCAGCTATAAACCATCAATAATGATTTTTCTTATACTAATAAGAAGTGCTATTACCAAGTGGTGAGTTAAAGTTATATTATTTAAAAAAATGGATTCATTAACGCAATCAGTGACAGAATTGTCGGGATCGGTTGGAGCGATAATGAGTGAACTCAGGAAAGCGGATTCTCGCATCCGTTCTCTTGAGCCGTTCCCGTAGTTGTGCCATTTCGCGGCCCCTCAAATGAGGAGGACCTTAAGGAAATTGGTCGACTTCCTGATAGTGTGAAAGAATTACAAGTGTTTGAGGGGGATCCAGCACAGTACGTATCTTGGATACATACTGTGGAGGGGATCTTAGAAGATTATAAAATAGTGCGTGGAAAACCAATTTTCAGAGCGATTCTAAAAGCATTAGAGGAAAAATTAGAGGTAGTGCGGACAGTGCGTTAATTTCGCACAATATATTCGATGACGATTGGTGAGCAATTAAATATTGCATTTCTTTACATTACGCGCACAAACGGGATATACCAAATTTAAAACATCAATTAGGACAGTTGAGTCAAGGAAATACCAAGTTGGATGAATTTTACACCAAAGTCAACCACCAGTTTTCACTTATAATTAATAAAATTAAAACAGAGAGTAGACGCTCTAATGGAAACATATCGAAATAGAGCATTGGACGTCTTTATTAGAGGACTTAGTCCAGATCTCTCTAGAATGATTATTGTACAAAAACCAGAAAATCTTCCTGATGCCTACACTGCATGTCTCGATATACAAAACTTGAATTACCGCAATTATCCCATCCACAATACTCATGCCAGAAATTCTGTGACAGTCCCAACAAATTTTATGAACAAGAAAAATAATACACCACCTATACCACCGAGAAGACCAAACACGTTCACACAAAATAAGCACCTTTAGAACAGATGAACGTAGATACATCTGTACAATCCACAGTAGGGCAGAAACGAATTTTTTTGGAAATAAATATGTAACTCCTGATCAGCTTATCAAAGTTAGGTACCTCTGACATAAAAAATTTTTAATCGCTTGCCAAATTTTTGTTTCTCGTCCGATTTCAAATACTTTTATACATTGTTGTAGGCCCTGATAAGACCTATAAAACACACGCGTACGTGTCCTATTTATGATAGTTTTCGAGTTATTTGCGTTTGAATTTTTAAGCACCATAATTTTGCATGTTCTTGGTCCAGTGTTTTTTATATATATCCTAGTATTTCCGACTGATTTTATTAGTTTTTTCTTAACTAGTCAAAGAATAAAATTATCTATTGAAAAAAAAAATGAAGTCGATATCTTTATCAATTTTTAATTTGAAAATTGCAAAAAAGACGACTTTTTGTGTTTTTTTAGCCGAAAAAGTATCTACACTCTTTTTTATCTAAAATGAAATTTTCAGGTAACAGAGATGCCTTGAAGATAAAAACCAAGCCCAATAACTCAATTGGTCATGGTACACACCCTCCCGAATTCCACCCATTTTATATGAAAGTTTTTATTTTAGACCACATTTTCTCAAATCCCAAAGCACGAATCGACAAGCGGAATATTACATCAAAATCTACGGCACTTCGGAAAAATGTGAATTCTGTAGCCAAAAATGCAAAAAATCCCATTTTTGGGAATTTTCATTAGTTTTTTTGGGAATTCAGGAAAACCCTACCCTGATTGAAATTTGGATAACGTGCTTTTATTTATATTAATAAGATCCACATTCCTTGCAAATTTCATTAAGATATCTTTATAAACAAATATGTTATTAAAATTAAAAATTTGTATTTTCTCCAAAAACCAAAATTGGGACTTATGTTTTGTTTATTTCTATATACCGAAAGAAATTTTAAAAATATGTATTCCTTTAGCATATATAATTCCCGATCTTTTGCAAAATGATTCAAGATTCACTTCAGAAATATGCGCCTTTAAACTTTTATATTTTCAATTTATTATATATATGACTATATTTTTACAAACTTGCAACTTTTGCCTTTAGCTTTGCGTGAATAATTGGTTAGAAAATTATAAATATTTCTGTATACTTTTAATAATATCTATACACAAAATATTTTTACAAAAATAATTAATAAATATTTTTTATTTTTAATAGGGTTGCCACATTTCCCAAATTTAAGTAAATCTTTATCCTTTTCTAAGCATTCATATATTTCTATTAATGAATTTAAAATAACAAAACAAACAAAAAATGTATATTTTAACTTAATCAATAAGTATCCCCCTGGGGGGACTATTGTGCCCCCCTTCGATTCTGCCCCCACTGTGCAATGTGCGTTTTCTCTGTTGAAGAAATTTCTTCAATTGACTAAAAAAAAAATTAGTTCATTTCAAAAAATTTCTTCAATTCTATATGCTTTTAGTCAATTTTAAGATATGTAGTCAAATTGATGAATTTTGTGCGATTTAAATAAAATAAATAAGTTAATTTTAACGAAATTTCTTCAATTCTACATTCTTTTAAAATTTTAACAATTTTATTCAACTTTACTAAAATGAAATAGTTCATTTTAAAAACAATTTCTTCAATTTGACATTAATTTGATAAAATTTTTTATTCATATTGAATAATTTTTGTTAAATTTATTTAATTTCACTGAATTTAGTTAAATTCATTTATGTTTTAATATTTTTTTCTCAATATTTATTTATTGAATCTTCATATATTAAATATGAACTAACAATAATTAATCAAATCTTATCCTAATACTTTATTTTATATCCTGCCAATGCCAGACAAAAAATTTCGTCATCACTGTTTATGTTCACATATGTAGGTGCTTATCGCTCTTCTGATTGGGTGAGTGCTGCAGTGTCTATTCTCCTTAATTGAGTGTGGCCGCCATACTTTAGAATATTTCGAGCTAATTGATTTGGGTGCAGTTCAAGCCTTTTTACATATTTTACTGCATATTTCGTTATCATAGATTTAACTAATGGCACATTGAGATCCTTATGTATATTAGAGTTTTTAATATACCAGGGGGCAGCTGTGATTATTTGTAGAAGTTCATTTCAAAAAATTTCTTCAATTCTATATGCTTTTAGTCAATTTTAAGATATGTAGTCAAATTGATGAATTTTGTGCGATTTAAATAAAATAAATAAGTTAATTTTAACGAAATTTCTTCAATTCTACATTCTTTTAAAATTTTAACAATTTTATTCAACTTTACTAAAATGAAATAGTTCATTTTAAAAACAATTTCTTCAATTTGACATTAATTTGATAAAATTTTTTATTCATATTGAATAATTTTTGTTAAATTTATTTAATTTCACTGAATTTAGTTAAATTCATTTATGTTTTAATATTTTTTTCTCAATATTTATTTATTGAATCTTCATATATTAAATATGAACTAACAATAATTAATCAAATCTTATCCTAATACTTTATTTTATATCCTGCCAATGCCAGACAAAAAATTTCGTCATCACTGTTTATGTTCACATATGTAGGTGCTTATCGCTCTTCTGATTGGGTGAGTGCTGCAGTGTCTATTCTCCTTAATTGAGTGTGGCCGCCATACTTTAGAATATTTCGAGCTAATTGATTTGGGTGCAGTTCAAGCCTTTTTACATATTTTACTGCATATTTCGTTATCATAGATTTAACTAATGGCACATTGAGATCCTTATGTATATTAGAGTTTTTAATATACCAGGGGGCAGCTGTGATTATTTGTAGAAGTTTATTTTGGCGCCTTTGAATTTTTTCGATATTAGATGTCTAGGCGGTGCCCCATAACTGAATACCCCAGCACCAGATTGGCTTTAAGATAGAGTTGTAATCGGAACTATGAACTGAATTTCTTCCAATAAGCCAATTAATTTGAATTGCTTTTAGTTTCATTTGAGTTCATTTCGCTTCCATTCCATGCCATTTCCACGTTAAACGCCGATCCAGATGTAAGTTAACACAAAAAAGTTATTATTCTTTTATTTTTACTTTATTCGTAAGTTCTTTTAACCACGCGTCGCTTTCATGTTGTAGTTCCCTAAAATACTGCAACCTGGTTGCGACTCGTTTTTGTTGGAAATATATATTTTTGTAATAAACTGCTGACGCTATGTCAGCAGTACTTAGCTAAGTAAAATTAAGTTAATCGAAAGTGTCAATAAAGAATTATGACTGACAACTTGTTAGTTGCAGTCAAGTACTCAAACCGTGTAGTAACATTTTATTTACTAACTGTCGCCCAACGTTAAAATTCGTGATCGTTGCTATTCCTACGGGACCCTCCAACGATATAACAAAATAGAAAAAAGACTTAAACCTTTTAAAAAATAAAAACTAAATTCTAAATCCTTTTGCTACAAAAATTCATAAATCGAAAAAAAAAAAATAAAAATGTCTATTAATTTGAAAATAAACTAGATAAAGAAAATAAATTTAAAGAAACTTTAAAATATTGGAAAAACTCATTTTATTAAAAAAAACAAAAAACAATTACTATTAAAAAACAATACTGTTAAACAAAATTTTCAGAAAAACATAAAAACATAGTGAGAAAACAATAATCAACTAATTTAAAAACTGAGATCTTTTGAAGGGAAAATTTAAATAGAAAAACAAAATAATTGAGAGAATACAAAAACAAAATATTTTACAACTTACAATTTTTGAACTAAAATTATAAATTGATATCTAAACCATACAACATTAACAAAAACAACAAAAATCGTTACATCAACAAAATTCAACAACCAATAAAAACATTTGAAAACTTCTCAAAAATATTCTAAGTGTTACATCAAAAAATTTCAACAATCACAACAACGAAAGCAGTGACAACAACATTAACAACAAAAAAATCGTTACATCAACAAATTTCAACAATCACAACAACAATAGCAGTAACAACACCTTTAACAACAGAAGAAACAATCAACACAAGAAACAACATGATAAAACAACTAATTATTATTACGTAAGAATAGAATAAGTTATATGTATTTTTAACTATTTTAAATTTATCTATTACCTTAAAAAAGGGAAAATAAAAAAACTAAAAATTGCAAATTAAAAAAAAGAAAGAAAAATTATAGTTTAAGAAAGGAAAATCATAATTAAAAAAAGAGAGAATTGTTAATTTACAGTTTTTTTTCGGTCATGGCAAATCCTAATAATCTAATCAGGCCCCAAATTCTAAATGTTCCACCACCGTAGGAAATATATTGAACCCCGATTCAGATTTCGTAGTTAGGGACCAAGAAATAGAAGAACAATATAGGGGAAATCTTAGCGACCTTGACAAAGTGCCAGATGTCGTACGTTGCCTAAGGGAATTTTCTGGTAATGCGGCGGAATTTAGGTCATGGAAGAAGAGCGTCGAAAGAGTCTTACACCTTTACGAAACCCAGAAGGGAACCACGAGGTATTTTGGGATCCTGAAAGTAATCAGGAACAAAATTGTAGGAACCGCTGATTCGGTGCTCGAATCTTATAATACACCCCTTAGCTGGGAGGTAATTTCACGTTGTTTAACGCTACTCTACGCTGACAAGAGGGACGTGAGCACTCTGGAGTACCAAATGACCACTCTCATTCAAGGTAATTCTACGGTGCAAGATTTCTATCAGGAGGTATATTCACATTGATCTCTGATCATAAACAATATCTCTTGTATGACTATCGGTAGGGAAGCTATGGACACACTTATCCAGACATACAGGAATAAAGCACTGGATACATTCATAAGAGGACTTAGGGGCGACCTTTCTAAACTGTTATGTATCCGGGAACCAATAAGCTTACCCCAGGCACTCCAATTATGTCTTAAGCTCCTGAATCAGAATTTTAGAACAGACCACGCTTTAAACAAAAACTCTCGAAATCCACAAACAGTTTCCAGAAACCAGAACTATAAAAACCCGACACAATACACAAACCAGAAATCGATCCAATCCATCCCAAAATAGAATCCAATACCCAAATCAGAACCCAATACAGTATCTAATACAATATCAAACCCAAAACACAAATCTATACCCAAAGCAGTATCCAATCCAATATCAAAACCAAAACACAAATCACTACCCAAACCAATACCCAATCCAATATCAATACAATAATCCTCCGGCAAGACCAAATGCACCAAAACCACAACCAAGACTGGTGCCCATGGAAACCGAGACCATCCAGACGAAAAGCGCCAAATACATGAATCGACCAAAACCAAATGATCAATTTGCGAGAAAAAGACCATTGGAGTAACCAACAAATAACGCACAAAAATTCCAAAGGATCTTCAATAACGAGACTGTTGGTAACGAAATAAAAGAAGAGCCCGACTATGACACGCAATTGATATCATATGAGGAAACGGAACAGTTAGAACCACTCAGCGAATACATCGCCGAAGAGTTACCAGCCGCTGAACAAGAATTTGCCGACATACATTTTTTAAAAATAAACGACTCGTCTTTGCCATATTTTGAAGCAAAGACGTCAGACGGTAGGATCCTAAAAATTTTGGTAGACACAGGATCGAACAAAAATTATATTCAAACCCAACTAGTAAAATCAGCCAAACCCAATAAAAAAAAAACTTTTACGCAAATTCCGCTGGAGGAGAAGTCTTAATATTACAACATACCTTCATTAACTTCTTTGGACTAAAGTCTACAAACTTGAAATTTTTCGTTTTACCATCTCTTAAGTCTTTCCACGCTATACTAGGAAACGATAGCCTGAAAGAACTTTCAGCCGTTATTTACACAGCGCAAAGTTTAATGACTATTGAGGACAGTATTACAACAAAACTAAAACAGCAAATTTCCGAGAACGTGAATAATATTCTACATAATAATATCCCAATAAGGACAGACCATATGACAAAAGACCAAAAACGTAGGATAGAAGAATTGGTAACAGAATTTCCAAACCTTTTTGCCGAACCAAACGAACGATTAACCTACACAACTACAGCAGAAGGAGAAATAAGAACAACGACCGATAACCCTGTCTACTCTAGATGCTACCCCTATCCAACACATTTGAAAAAGGTAGTAGAACAACAAATCAAAGAATTGCTAGACCAAGGTATCATACGACCTTTCAAATCCCCATACAACTCACCAGTTTGGGTTGTACCCAAGAAAATGGATGCCTCAGGTATAAAGAAATATCGAGTAGTAATCGATTACAGGAAACTTAACACGATAACAATCCCGGATCGGTATCCAATACCGGAAATTAATGAAGTTCTTTCCCAATTAGGGGAAAATAATTTTTTCTCTGTGTTGGATTTGAAGAGCGGATTTCACCAAATACCTTTAAGAGAAAGAGACATTGAGAAAACAGCATTTTCCATCAACAATGGAAAGTACGAATTTACCAGGCTACCATTCGGATTAAGGAATGCGCCCTCAATTTTTCAAAGAACCCTAGACGACATCTTGAGAGAACATATTGGTAAAATATGTTACGTCTATATCGATGATATCATCATATTCGGAAAAGACGAAAAAGCACATTGCGAGAATATTAGGAAAATATTTGATACCCTAGAATCGGCCAATATGAAAGTGCAACTTGACAAATGCGATTTCCTAAAACCAGAAGTAGAATTTTTAGGATTTTTAATATCCACATCGGGAACACGAGCTAATCCAAAGAAGGTAGAGGCAATAAATAATCTCCCGATACCAAGAACCTTAAAAGATTTAAGATCCTTCTTAGGCATGTCAGGATTTTATCGCCGGTTCGTTAAAGACTATGCCAAATTGGCAAAGCCCTTAACGGCTCTTTTGAGAGGGGAGGAGGGACAAATGTCCAAATTTAGGTCTAGTAAGATAACAATCGACTTAGACGACAAAGCAGTGGAAGCATTTAATAAAATCAAAAGGACATTAATATCGGAAGATGTCATGCTGGCATATCCCGACTTTCGCAAAGAATTCCAACTAACTACGGATGCTTCAAATTACGCAATTGGCGCCGTGCTCGAACAGGAAGGTAGACCAATTACATTCATCTCGAGAACGCTAAACAAAGCCGAGGAACACTATGCCACGAATGAGAAGGAAATGTTGGCAATCGTGTGGGCCCTCAAGAGCTTGAGGAACTATGTACCTCTATGGAGCGGCAAGAATAAAAATACTCACGGACCATCAACCACTGACGCACGCCTTGACAAGTAGGAACACTAACAGTTACAATATAAACCTGGAAGTACGAACGCAGTAGCGGATGCACTATCCAGACTCCCACAAAAAATATGTGCGATAGACTCAACAGCCACAGAAACACCAATAAATGTGTTTAAGGACCAGATTATTATAGAACCCCATAACACATCATCATATGATTTCCAAATAGTTTTTCCAACCTATCACAGACATATAGTGTTGGAACCGGATTTTTCTGAAGAGAAATTGGTAAAGATTTTCGAAAGATTGCGTGAAAACTACAGACGCGATCTTAGGAAAGGCACAGGAAATATTCTCTAATCGGTTTCATAAATACAAAGTGCTCTATTCGAAGAAAATGGTCTTCGATGTTCTTAACGAATCTGAACAAGAAGTGGAGATAATAAACGAACACAACAGAGCTCATAGGAGGGCCGAGGAAAACAAAGCACAACTCTTAGAAAAATACTATTTTCCACAAATTATGGCAAAGATTAAGAAAATAACTAAATCGTACAAAATATGTAAAGAGAACAAGTACGACCGACATCCCAACAATATATCCATACAGGAAACCCCAATACCACAGTTCCCTGGACAAATAGTTCATATCGACATTTACATTACATCGGGCACAAATATGCTCAAGCAAGGATACTTAAATCACGGGCTACAGAGAACATACGAGAAATACTCCTGAACTTTGGTATGCCTCAGATAGTTGTAATGGACAACGAGGTCTTTTAACTCCAAAGCCTTTACGTTTATGATGGAAAACCAATTTAATGTAAAAATTTTCCGCGTACCACCATACGCTAGTACAGTCAACGGCCAAATTGAAAGGTTTCACTCAACCCTATCGGAAATTATGAGATGTTTGAAATCAGAAGGGGCTCAAAATGATCTCCAATCCATTTATGAGTATAACAATACTATCCACTCAACATTGGGACGGAAACCATTCGAAGCGTTTTTTGGGAAAAAATTCTGTGGTAACGCTACAGAATTGGCAAAGGATAGGGCACAGATGATTGACGACCTTAGAAAAAAACAGTTATCTGATCTCGACTATCATAACAGGGGTAGGAAAGAACCTAAGGATTACAATGTAGGATATAAGATTTTGGTAAAGCAGAATAAAAGATTAGGGACAAAATTGTCGAAGAATTATAAACAAGAGATCGTAAAGATCGTAAACAAGAGATGCTAACAGAGGAAGGAAGGGTAGTCCATAAAAACAACATTAGGAAATGAGAGGAAACTCTACTTCTACCCACCTTTTATTTATTTATTTTTTTTTTCATTCCTGCGATCTGGCGTCGACAGGAACTGCTTTAATAACATAGACCACAAAAACCAATGGAGAATAATTTTTTTTTTTGCTTTTTGGTTGTAGCATATTTTTTGTACTGACTGGAGCTGAAGTACAGGTACTTGACTCCTCGAACGCCCAGATCGTGACAATCGAGACAGGAATGGCGAAACTGGTGACCGGTAATTTCAAAATAATCCACGTAATAGACCTCGATCAATATGAAAGTGTGATTGACCAATTAGATACTGCAATTAGACGTGACATAGGTAGGAAGAACAACAATTACCCTTACCTAATACATCAGGTACAGGCACTTTACGAAATGAGACCCAGACGCGAGACTAGGGCTATAGACGCTTTAGGAACTATGTGGAAATGGGTGGCAGGCTCGCCCGATCATGAAGATTTACAGGTTACCACGGACAGGATTAATAGGCTTTTGGGAAACAACGACAAACAGATCGTCATTAATAGAGCAATGGAACTGAGGATACAAGAGATAACGAACATGACGAATATTATACTGAAGAATATAGGTTCGAACGATGCTTTTAAGGAAGAGATTATCAAGGGTGTCGAGAGAAAGTTATCAATAGTAAGGGAAGAATTGACAAATATAGGTTACTCAGTGCAGTGGGCAAAATCGGGGGTCATAAACTCTTTTATACTTTCGACATACAAACTGAACATTACTAGAGAATATTTCAACGGACTGAATATGCCTTAATAGAAGGTTTAGAGTTCGGTGAGGTGAAAATAGGCGTGAACCGATCAACGATCCTTTATATTATCAACTTGCCACAAACCGAAAAGGAAACTTGTAAAAGTATTTTTGTTAAATCTGTAAAAAAAGAAAACGTATCAATTAGAATCGATAATGAAAATTTTATATTGTGTAAAAACTCTGTCCTCGAGGTGAAATCATCATGCAGAACATTCAACGACGTAGCTGTTTGCAAGAGGGAAAATCTTGAAAATATTACCCACTTAAGTTGCTTACCGAGTTTACTGAATGGTATGCCATCCGAGTGTCCGACCTCCAACAATCAACATTTACCCGTAGTGAATGAAATATCACCAGGCGTAATGCTCTTGAACGGATATAACGGAACAGTAAAAATAGAAAATAAAGATCTAACCTTATGTGGCACCTACGTGATAAGATATCATAATACCACAATCATCATAGGGAAGAGATCGTATTCTAGCACAGAAATGACTATGATGAAACCATTGCCTGCAATGATCAATGCGCAGGCAATGAGGTGAAGGTTCAGGAGAGATTAGGACATCCGGTCGAAACTAAAACTACCGATCATCTCTACCATCCCAACGCGGGCGCTGGAATCTAAGAGGGGAAGAGTTAACACAAAAAAAGTTATTATTCTTTTCTTTTTACTTTATTCGTATTTTTGTCCACGTAAGTTCTTTTAACCTCGCATCGCTTTCATGTTGTAGTTCCCTAAAATACCGCAACCTGGTGGCGACTCGTTTTGTTGGAAATCTGTATTTTTGTAATAAAATGCTGACGCTATGTCTGCAGTACTTAGCTAAGTAAAATTAAGTTAATCAAAAGTGTCAATAAAGAATTATGACTGACAACTTGTTAGTTGCAGTCAAGTACTCAAACCGTATAGTAACATTTTTTTTACTAACTTGTATACCGAGGTATTTTACACGCCACACTGGGGCAGAATCGAAATTTTTTGGAAATAAATCTGTAACTTCTGATCGGCCGATTGGGTTTTCATGAAATTTGGTATAGGCGTAGCAGAAGAGTGTACAATGTTATGTTTGGAACAGAGGTACAACAATCGCCCCAGGGGCGGAGCTAAGGGGGCTCAAAGTTAGCTACCTCTGACATAAAAAATTTTTAATCGCTTGAAAAATGTTTGTTTCTCGCCCCATTTCAAATACTTTTATATATTGTTGTAGGCCCTGATAAGGCCTATAAAAAAACATGCTTCAATGTCCTATTTATCTCTTATAGTTTTCGAGTTGTTTGCGTTTGAATTTTTAAGCACCATAATTTTGCATGTTCTTGGTCCAGTTTTTTCATTAGTTTTTTTCTTAACTAGTTAAAGAACAAAATTATCTAATTAATAACAAAATTTGAAGTCAACATCTTTACCGAGTCCAAAAATAAACGATTTTGAATTTGAAAATTGCAAAAAAGACTACCTTTTGTGTTTTTTTAACCGAAAAAGTATCTACACTCTTTTTTTATCTAAAATAAAATTTTCTTTAGCAACATATAATAATTTTACACTTTTCTAAAAGGTAACTTCACAGAGATGACTTTAAGATAAAAGACAAGCCCAATAACTCAATTGGTCATGGTACATACCCTCCCGAATTCGACCAATTATATGAAAGTTTTGGTTTTAGACCACAATTTCTCAAATCTCAAAGCACGAATCGACAAGCGGAATATATTTTAAGAATCTTCAATATGTTGTTAAAAGTTTTATATCAAAATCTATGGAACTTCGGAAAAATGTGGATTCTATAGCCAAAAATGTAAAAAATCCCATTTTTGGGAATTTTGATTAGTTAATTTGGGAATTCAGGAAAACCCTACCCCTGATTGAACTTTGGTTAACGCAAATTTCCTGCAAATTTCATTAAGACATCTTTATAAACAAATATGTTATTACAATTAAAAATTTGTATTTTCCCCAAAAACCCCAAATTGGGCACTTTATTTGGTTTATTTCTAAATAGCGAAAGAAATTTTAAAAATGTGTATTCCAAATTAATCTTATCCTTTAGCATATATAATTTCCGATCTTTTGCAAAAATATTCAGAAATATGCGCCTTTAAACTTTTATATTTTCAATTTATTATATATATGACTATATTTTTCAAACTTGCATCTTTTGCTTTTAGCTTTGCGTGAATAATTACTTAGAAAATTATTTATATTTCTGTATACTTTTACTAATATCTATACACAAAATATTTTTATACAAGTAATTAATAAATATTTTTTAATTTTTAATAGGGTTGCCACATTTCCCAAATTTAAGTAAATCTTTATCCTTTTCTAAGCATTCATATATTTCTATTAATGAATTTAAAATAACAAAACAAACAAAAAATGTCTATTTTAACTTAATCGATATTATTATTTTTGGTATTTATATCTTCCTTAATAAATATTTTATTTCTAATACGTTTTTTTATTACTTATTTACATTAAATTTATGTAGACAATTTTTTTAATATTTTAAACTTATACTACTTATTTTCTATAAAATAATCTGTTGTATCTATTTACGTATCTAAAAGATAATAAAGGTCCTTCAAGTCTTCCGTATTTTGAGTTGATAAAGGCTCATAATAAAACGAACGTTTTCTCATTGATCTGATGATAACAATAGCCTATTAAAAATATCCTCGTTTTGTGACGTTCTGGAGCATTTCCTGGAGCTGAATAATTAAACGTGATTAAAATCTCTGTTTCTTGCTTCTTGAGCCTCTTATGTAAGCTCTCCAAGTGGAAGAATATTTCGTTCAATTATAATTTCGCTATATGTACTGTTGGTGTCATTTCTTTCCATGGATATAGAGAAACAAGTAGTTTAGATATTTCTGTTGCATATTCTCCAAATCGAGCAGAGTTAATTTTGTGCTTACTATTAATTGCCATTAATAGTATGTTAGTCCTTTGAAAGAGTTTGTAAATCATTTATTTCATCTTTGATACATTCCACTAAATCCTTTCTTGTTGTCTTCGACTCCCTTGTGTATTCGAACCAAATATGTCTGCAAAAATGTTTTGATCCTGGAGTGGTGCTAAGCCATATATCTTCAAATAAGTTTTTTCACTTTGATGAAGATTGCTTTAAGGAATAAGATCGCATTCTTAATGGCACCAAATATGCTTTTATAATCCGTCATTTTCTTACTTCCACTAGCATGCTTGTATTCAGGAAGGGCTGGTAGTCCCTCACATCCCCACTTACAGATTAATACAACGTCGCTGTTAGTAGTAGGGAAATGGGAAGGCAATAGTTGTTTTTGTTTTTAATGAGGAGGAAGAGCAATTTTGAAGAGCAAATTGTTTGTATGAAATTGAAAACCAATGAATTTGTTTTTGTAATTTTTTCTTGTGAGTGCATTATTAGGAGGAAAAATTGTTTTGCATTTTATGAAATTGAAAACCAATGTATGTATGTATGTATGTATTTATGTTAAAAGTACATACAAACAATTTAACAGGGGAGGCAATTTTTATTTATTTATTTATTTTTTGTTTTTGCACTTTTAATTGTGATGAAATTAAAAACTGATGACTTGTATAAATAGCGTTTGAGTATTTTTGGTTTATTCATCTACATATTTTTATATGGTTATTTTTGTTTTTGTAAAGTGGAAACTTGAGAATTGTTTTGTTTATATGGAAAAAAATAACTTTGTGTAAGGTTCTTTGACATTAATGAAGATATATTTTATGTTGTTGAGTATGGTCATGATTAATATTAAATATTCTAATAACAAATTAAGGGGAGTATTTGTTATTCACATTAAACATTTTTCATATCTAGAATATGTTATAAATTAGTCTAAGGCTCAATATTTATGTATTTATAATGTTTTCTCAATTTGAAATGATTAATTTGAATATTCTAATAACAAACTATGGGAGTATATTTTATTTACATAATTAGTTTATAACTCAATATTTCTATATGAAAGCTAAATTAATATTTTCTCTATTTGAAATATTAAAGAGAAATACTCAAAGTATTCAATTTACTTATTTAAATATAAAGGAGTATTTTTTAAATTTGTATAAAAAGAGGAATCAAATCGTATTTATTACCATTTGATCTGAGGAATACTTCAAAGTATAGTTAGCAGAATGGTTACCTATCACTATTGTAAAATGCATTTAACTTTTCATGTATTTATATATATATATATATATATATATATATATATATATATATTTTTTTTTTTAGATGTATGAACAAATTATTAAATTGGCTCTTGGTATTAAGGCAGAGTATACAAAAATTGATGATATTCCCTTACATCAGCCATTCAAAATTTTAAAATTTGAGTGGAAAGAAACACAATATGGATCAAAAGTTATCACATATTTAAATAACAATAAATGGTTTTATCTTCCGTAACGATTCGTGAAATTTTTAAACAAGGAAGATCCCAATTTAACGCAATTGAATGATAAAAACTGGACTATTATTAATCTTCAAATGGGCTTGCAATATTTGAACTTAGTTATAGCTAAAATTTTATAAATAAAACAGTTTTTTTATTTTTTTATTTTAATTTTTATTTATTTAATAAAAATATATTAAACTTATATAGTGCTTATTATTATTTTATTTATATAATATTTAAAAATTATTATATATCTAAATTTAGAAGAAGATCCTCGTCTTCGTCCATTATTTTTCTGTACTCTTCTGGAACTGAGTATGGTCTGACATCCAGTTGAAGATTCTCATCTTCCTCCATTAGTTCCTTATACTCCGGAACTAAATTCAATGTTGCGCCCCCTGAAGTATCTGCAGTCTCCAAATAGTGTGAAAAGTCTTTTGCTTGACCTTTTTGAAAATTGTGATATCTCATAAAGTGCCTTTTTTTATTCCACTTTGTGGAAAAGGTCTCATTAATACAAAATTCGCATGTAAGCTTCTGTTTGTCCATGTTTGAAGTAATTTTTAATTAAAAATTATTTTATTAATACACCTATGCATTAAGAATTATTCTTTAAATGTAATAATTGCTGGTGAATTAAAGTGTTTAACGAAGCAAAATACTTTTCCGTTAAAAAAAATAAAAACATTTTGGTAGGAATATGCACACATAAGTGTGTATCTGTATGCGTAAGTGTATGAAAATGTCAAACCTTTAATCAATATTTAAATATATGTTTTTTTTCATTAGTCTGTTGACTTAATTAAAAGTGATTACACGTAAATTTTTAACAATATGCCTTCTTATAAATGTAAATATTGCAAATCAATTTTTGTGGAAAAAGAAATGCTTGAAGGACATGAGATCCTTCATTGTTCGGAATGTTGGAAATGGTTTTCAAAGGAAAAACATCTAAAGGAGCATGAAAGGACTCATGCCAGCACATCCCATGTCAGTGGTAGAAGTGAGCCTTCTACTTCTAATAAATTTAGTTGTGTTAAAAGCGCTTTCAAAGAAAGAATTCTGACATACCTTTACAGAAACCAAAAAGAGGAAATTCTGCATCCTCAAGAGTTTTTAGAAGATGTAAACCATGATATTTTTGAAATTTTGGAGAAGGCTATAAATAAAAACATAACATTGAAATACAATTTAGAAGTGGAGTGCGAATATATTAAAATTGTAGAAGATGAAATAATGCTAACCACCATAACACATAGAACAAAAATGTCACTTTTAACCATAAGTGATAGTATTGAAGAATCTTTGAAAGCACAATACACGTATATATGTAAAAAAATGTCAGAATTCCAGGAGAGGGATAGTGGATGGTCCCTAATACGAATGAAGCACTTGGAAATAAATATAAATAAGGCTTCATTCATTAGAGACTCCAAATATATTCCATTACCACATTGGATAAAGAAAAAATATGCCTGTTTCAGCTATCCAAATGATGATGAATATTGTTTCAAGTGGTGTATCATCGCTTCATTCTTATATAATGAAGCAAATGGATTTGTAAATTGCAATGGATTTGGAAATATTAAAATAAATGAGGAGAAAATATGTGTGGAAAATGAAGTGCTAAATTTTGAAAAACTTCAATTTCCAATGAAGTTAAAAGATATAAAGACATTTGAAAGCAAGAATGAACATGTTAGCATAAATGTATTTGGCTGCGAAGGTAATACTATAGTTGGACCGTATTACCTCACATCTGCAGTAAAGAATCACCACATAAATCTTCTTCTTCTTATGGACGAAGAATGGTGTCACTACGTTTACATTAAAGATATCGGAAGGTAATTTAAATAAAAATTAACTACATATTTTATAAATTAAATTATTATTATTATTCAAATATTTCAGATTAGTAAGATCAAGTTTAACTTCCCACCATGGACGGGTTTTCATTTGCAACGCATGTCTGCAGTGCTCTCCAAATGAAAGGATAATGGAAGATCATTATCTTAACTGCAAAAAAGTAGTACCGAAAATGCCAGAGGGTGATAATAACATTTTATATTTTAAAAATTATCAGAAGGAGTTAGATGTACCGTTCGTTATATATGCTGATTTTGAGACGTACTTGGAGAAAATTGATAACGAGCAAGTAAATATACAAAAACATATAGCTTGTGCTTTTAGTTATTATATTAAGTGTAGTTTTAATGATAATTTAGATAAGTTTAATATTTATTTTGGTAATGATGCTCCTACAATATTCATAGAAAATTTAATTAATGACGCAAAAGAAATTTACGGAAACTATTTAAATAAGGTCGTACCAATGACAGTACTCTCCAATGATGAAACAATTTTGTATAACCTCTCAACAATTTGTCACATATGTAAGCAAATTTTAGGAGCGGACAAAGTACGGGATCATTGTCATTTAACTGGCAAATTTAGAGGAGCAGCCCATAGCTCATGTAATATTAATTATAAAATAGCCAAATTCATACCAGTATTCTTTCATAATTTTTCCTCCTATGATTGTCACTTATTTATGAAAGAACTTTCACAATTTGAGGGAGATATAAAGGTAATTCCTCTCAATAAAGAATTATATATATCGTTATCAAAGTTTATAACAGTTGAAGAAAATCAGGGATTTGGAATTCGGTTTTTAGACTCTTTTCGTTTTATGGCCTCCAGCTTAGAATCTCTAGCCAAAAATTTAAATGACAGTGATTTTCAAATTCTAAATAAAATTTATAATCAAAAACAACAATTTGATTTACTCAGAAGAAAAGGAGTATTTCCTTATTCTTATATTGATTCGATGGAGCGCTTTAATGAAACTAATCTTCCTGCTAAAGAAAAATTTTATAATATTTTAAATAATTCGCATTGTTCTGATGAAGCTTATGATCACGCTAAATCGGTTTGGACAACTTTTAAATGTAATAACTTGTTAGATTACACTAAATTATATTTAAAAACAGATGTTCTCCTCTTAACAGATATTTTTCAAAATTTTAGAAGTATCTGTAAAAGTATATACAAACTTGACCCATGCCAATATTATACTGCTCCAGGTTTATCGTGGGATGCGATGTTAAGAACAACTAACATAAGGTTAGAACTTTTAAGTGACGTCAATATGTATAATTTTATACAAGACGGTATTAGAGGAGGACTGGTACAATGTTCAAAGAGATATTCTAGAGCAAATAATAAATATTTAGAAGACTTTGATAGTAGTAAGCCTTCAGAATATTTAATGTATCTAGATGCTAAAAATTTATATGGTTGGGCCATGTCAGAATATCTCCCATATGGAGAATTCGATTTATGATGATGCGGCTTTAGAAGATATTGATGTAACTACAATATCGGATACATCTGATATTGGATATTTTTTGGAGGTAGATTTAGAATATCCACACTATTTACATGAATTTCATAATGATTTACCCTTTTGCCGAGAAAATAAATTTGTTGGCAAATCTAAATGTAGGAAGCTGATTGAAGACCTAACACCAAAAACAAAATATCAGATCCATTATAGAGTTCTTAAACAATGTTTAAAGAATGGACTGATATTAAAAAAAATACACAGAGCATTAAAATTTCGACAATCTCCATGGTTAAAAACATATATAGATTTGAATACATACCACAGAACAAGAGCAAAAAATGCTTTTGAAAAAGATTTTTTTAAATTATTAAATAATTCTGTATATGGAAAAACTATGGAAAATGTTCATAAACGCAAAGATATAAAAATTGTTACAGATTAGGAAACAACAAGGCTTAATCATTTAGGATTTTTTTTTTTAATTTCAAAGCCTAATTTTTCGAGTATAACTCAATTTTCAGAAAACATGTTTGCAGTTCAGTTAAAGGTTATGCAAATAACTTATAACAAACCAATTTATTTAGGCTTTGCTGTGCTGGAACTCTCAAAATGGAAAATGTATGATTTTCATTATCAATACATGAAACCAAAATTTCAGTCTAATTTAACATTGAATTATATGGATACAGACTCATTCATATACACTATAAAAACAGATGATTTTTATAGTGATATTCGTGAAGATATTGCCTCAAGGTTTGATACATCAGAGTATCATCCCAATAACATATTTAAACTCCCAATATTAAATAAGAAAGTTCTAGGCATGATGAAAGATGAGAATAGCGAAAAAATTATGAAAGAATTTGTGGGACTTCGATCAAAAATGTATTCATTCAAAACGGTTGACATGGAGGAAGTAAAGAAATCTAAAGGAGTTAAAAAATCATGTATACAAAATTTATCAATAATATACTACAAAAGGTCATTATTTGAAAGAAAAATAATTTCTGATACAATGCATACATTTAGATCGAAGTTTCACCAGTTGTATACACAAAAATTACATAAAGTTGTTTTGAGTTATGCGGATGATAAAAGAATTATTGCTTCTGACCAAATAAATACTTATGCGCGAGGACATTTTAGATTTCAAAATGACTTTGATAACTTTTTTACAGAGATAGATGACGATATTTTCTTGAATATTGATAGTGAGTATATAGAATTTTTAAAAGATTCATCAGATGATGAATATTTAATGAATGTAGATGTTTAAGTTGTACATTTAATAATTTAAATACTTTCATATTTTCTAATTTTATTTAAAGTTTACATAAGTAGAACTTCAAATGTATATATTTCTATTGAATAGAGTTAACTCCTTAAGATATTATAAAAATATATTTTTTAATGAAAATGAGACTGATATTTATGTTATCACAATGAAACAATAATAAATATATGTCTTTTATTATATAATAAATGTGTTTTATTTTTAAATATTTTTCCATTGTACATTTTCTATTTCGTAATCTAACTTTTTACGATTTCTAGTTAGTCGAGGAGAATATTGATATGGTAAAGTTGATTGCTTCAAATTTTTGTGATTTTCATCCATTGACAATATTCTTATTTTTGGTGTTCCATTATTTGACAAATGTTTAAGTCGTTTAGCTGCTGAAGAGGCAGAAGTAGGATTAAGTTTTTGTAATGTTGTATCCATATCAATTTCATCATAATTTTCATTAGTATAAATTTCCTCAGGTAAATTTATATTAGATTGTGTTCCAACACTACTTGACTCTGGTTGCATTGTTTGAGTTTCAATATGTTTCTTATATATTTTCCTAGTTTGTGTTTCATTATCACGTAGGTTACTCAATTTAGAACTTTTAGTTTGATGAGAAGATGATATTTGGCTTCCAATTAAATATTTGGCTAATTCTTGTTTAATATAATACCATTTATTAATATCTTTTAGTGTGTGTGAACTATATATTGGTATTAGTTTTCGATGTAGAAAATTGGAATCAGAATATTTAATTTTAAATTTATCGTAAGTTGATTTTCTAAAATTTTTCCAATAACTCCACTTAAAACGGATGAAATAATAATTGGTAGAAATCCTCCTTTTTGAATTGGATGTTTCCTCTCTTGTTTCATTGAGGTTTCTGGTGAACAAACTTTTCTAATTGTATTTTCATATGGTTTTATTTTGTCAAAAACTGCTTTATTGATTTTATGGTTCTCATTAATTATATTAAAAAGTATTTCATTTATTGTTTTAATAACAACATAATCAACATGTTTCAGTATTGCATTTCGTAATTTAGGATCTGCTTTCTTAAGAACGTAAAGAATATGTTTGTTCTCCTTCAACAGTTTTAGGTTCGAGGTCATTGTTTATATTTGCAAATATTAAATAGTGATTTTTATTGAAAATATCCGTTCTAAATCTTAATGCGTTGTGTATTTGTTGAGTGAGATCAATTAATAAATAAACATGAGCCTGCAGCGTACAGTTATTATATACATCAACCAGAGCTTTTGAGTTTTCTGGGTATACTTGGCGAGCTAAATATTGAAATTGTAACTTGTCCCTAGGATTTTTAAACATAACTATATATTTAGAGTTTGAAGAAATATCTCTGGAATAAGCACCTTTATGAAAAATGTTTTGTGTTATTAAAATCACAGCTAAATTTCTATGATGAGATCCCTTAGTAAAAAGTTCACACACTTTTTTATTAGATGATTCAAGCATTCAATCATCCAAAATTATTAAAACCGATTCATTTTCTGCAGTAGCAAAATCCTCTGGAATACCATGTATAAACTCTACATTGTTAATTCTCGGAAGAGAATTTTTTTCTGCAAAACACCAAATAACACGATTTTAGATATTAAATGTTGATTTTTTATCAAATTCATAATAAATGTGGATTTCCCACAACCAGAGGGACCACAAATCATCATAGAATGGATATATAAACTGTTGAAACATGTTTACACTTTAGTACACGACCTTTAAATGAAGTGAAGCATTAACATTCTATAAATATAAATATAAGTAAAAGAATTCTTGTTGATGAACTACATCGTCAAGCGAGAAAGAGCTTTCAGCGCCGACGATTTATTCAAAAGGGTATTTTAGATACATGGCAGATTGACTTAGTGGAAATGATACCGTATGCAAAATTTAATAGAGGTTTTAAATATATGTTTACTGTAATTGATGTATTTTCAAAGTATGCATACGCATTACCACTAAAAACTAAAATAGGAATAGAAATTTCGAAAGCATTAAAACGTATTATAAAATTAAACAAAGGAAAATATCCCAAAAATATCCATTCTGATCAAGGGAAAGAATTTTATAATATCTATTTTAAAACTCTTATGAAAGAATATGAAATTAACCATTACAACACTTTTTCAAGTATGAAGGCATCAATAGTTGAACGTTTTAATAGAACTTTAAAAAATAAAATGTGGAAACAATTTAGTATGGAGGGAAATTATAAATGGATAGATATATTAAATAAATTGTTGAAAGAATATAATTCTTCATATCATCGTTCTATAAAAACAGCACCCAATTCAGTTAATAAGAAAAATGAACAGAAACTTCTTAATACTGTATACAGTAATTTGAAGGTTTTCAAAGGAGGAAAATATAAATTAAATGATTTAGTTCGCATTAGTAAATATAAAAATCAATTTGAGAAAGGATATAGACCAAATTGGTCTACAGAGGTTTTTAAGATAAACAAAATTTACGTAACCAATCCTATAACATATCAACTTGCAGATTTTAATGGAAATATAATTAAAGGTGGATTTTATGAAGAAGAATTGTTAAAAACAAAAGCCCCAAACATTTTTTTGGTAGAAAAAATTTTAAAGCGAAAAGGAGAAAAACTATTGGTAAAATGGCTTGGTTTTGGAAAAGAATATAATTCATGGATTCATCAGAACGATATTAGTAAATAATATATGTATAACAATATATTATGTTATATTGATCATTCTTTTTAAAGATGGCTTCAAGTATACAAGAAGAAAATATTTATGTTACTTTATTAAGTAATAATTCAATGGATATATATAAAAATACTCCAAACACTTTTACAAATTTGGTAACACAATCTCTAAATTTGGATGATCACTGGGTAGTTGGATTATTAGATATTACATTTTCATTACTGGAAAGAAATAATCAAAACATTGCCAAACGTAGAAAACGAAATACAATTTCAAATGTCGACACACAAGCTATAGTACATGGAAAAACAAAAATATTGAAGCATAGTGCAAATAATGAATATGAAGAATAAAATGTCACGAACTCTTAGAAAGCTCTAATGATTTTATGATAACAAACCCCAATCTGAATAATAAAACAAAACTTTTGAATAAATTAAGTGATACTCCAAAAAGTAATGTATCCACAGAAAAAAAGATTTAAGTGATAAAAAATCAGATCCTTTAAATAAGTTAAATAATGATATCTCACAAACAAATTTAGCAACAGAAAAGAAAGTCAACGAATTTGATTCTTATACTAGTAGAGATGAATTAGAAAACGTTGAAAAGGATTCCATTTTAAAGTCAACAAACCACATTCTGCACAAATCTTTAACCAAATTTTCAGATAATATGACAAATTATTTTACTAAAGTCTTTTCACCAGATATAAATGAAATTGTATTTATTTACATTGATATAATTAAACCACGACATGTAGGTAATAAAAAAACTAAATGTTTGAAAATATTTTCAATATCCACATTGAAAAATTATATTCATTTTAATAGAATTGAATATTTTCCTATTGAATCTTATAACATTAATAATATATCTATAATGATTCGAAATGATGAAGGAGGAATAATAAGCTTGAATGAATTCATACCAGTTTATTGTACTCTACACTTTAAAAAATATATAAAATAAATGTTTAGTAAAATTTTAAATCATTTTTGTAATAACCATGGATGTGATGTATACAAATTATTATAATAATCAGTCTGGAAATAATGTTCAAAATATTGGTGAAATATATCATACACCAAGGTTTGTGCAGATATTCTATTTAATCAAGGGAGAAAAATTATGAATAATATCAAAGAAGCTACTATTGAAAAAATAAAAACAGTGCAGAAAGGTAAAGGGAAGCATATAAAACTTAAACGCTTAAAACAAAAACCGCATAATAAATCCAAACGTTGTAGAGGAAAGAACTTTAACGATATTTTTGGAAATTTAAAATGTCGGGATTTATAGAATGTATGAAAAGTGAATTGGATTTATTTGAATCTCCCCCAATTCAAACTAGTGTAATTAAAACAGAAGAAATATGTTATAATCCAATTGCTTCATTGGATAACTCTAGTACAATTGAATTTGTATCATTGGGGAATAGAGATCTTAATAGTATTTATCTTAGACTAGTGCTTGAATTCAAAGGAACTGGAGGCGTTGTTAATAACTTGTTGCATTCCATATTTAGGAATTGTACAGTTCATTTCAATAATAAAAGTGTATCTCAACCTGACAACAACTATCACTATAGAGCATATATGGAAACATTACTCAATTATGGAAATGATGCTAGATCTACCCATCTTGAATCGTGTGGTTGGGCTACTGATGTGAATAAAATTAATTCATTAATCGATAAAGAAAATCCCGGTTTAGATAAAAGAAAAAAATTATTTAAGGATGGGAAAAAGGTGGAGCTTTTCGGAAAACTTCATGTAGATGTATTTAATCAACAAAAGTACTTGCTTAATAATGTTGATCTTAAGGTCACATTAAATTTGGAGAAACCAGAATTTTATATTTTAGAAAGTGGGGATAAAAATGAATCTTATCTAAGAATACATGAAGCTAATTTATATATAAATCATCTTACTATCAATAGTAGTATATTAATGGCACATCATAATGTATTACAAAGCAAAAATGCAATTTATCCATATAAGAGAGTAGAAATTAAGACCTTCACTATACATCCAGGAAACCATTCATTATCTCTAGATAATGTTATACTTGGACAATTACCAAATTTCTTAATTTTTGGAATGGAGATAGAAAAGAAAATCCATACAACTTTCAACATTTTAATTTACAAAGATTTAATTTGGTTGTTAATGGAGTACAATTTCCAGTACAGCCAATAGAATTTAACTACAACAATGGTGGAATATTAAGCACTTGTGGTTATCAAACCCTATTTAAAGGTACCGGAATCCATCATTTTGATAAAGGTCATCAAATTACAAAGGAACTTTTTGATAGCGGATTTTTTTACTAGCTTTTGATTTAACACCAGATCACAATAATAATTCTAATTGTGGAAATTTAATAAATCAAGGAACTATTCGAATAGAAGGACGTTTCGGGAAACCCATAACAGAGGCAATTACCTGCTTAGTATATTGTGAATTTGACAGTATAATAGAAATTGATAAGTCTCGCACTATAATTCAAACGCTATGAACTCAATAAATATTATAAATACTTTAAATTCAAATAATTATACAAAATATAAATTTAAAGGAGTTTTTGCGAGCAATAAATTACCCAAGACACCTGTTACAAAACCATTATTTTACATAGCCAACACTGATCCATCTTATAAGCCTGGACAGCATTGGGTCGCTTTTTATTTCCCTGAAAATAAACCAGCAGAATTTTTTTGCTCTGCAGGTCAACCTCCAATAAAACCATTTATTTCATTTCTAAACCGAAATTCTAAAACATTTGTCTACAATAAAATGCGAATTCAAAGTGAATCATCAATGTTTTGTGGTGTTTATTGTTGCATTTTTGTTTATTTAAGATGTAAAAATTTTACTTTTAATAAAATTGTAAATATTTTTAATTATTTTAATTTACATGAAAATGATATGTTAGTTTTAGGTTTATTTAAATACTTTTATTTGTTTTTATAGAAAATAAAAAATAAATAAATAAATAAATAAGAAAGATATATATTATTTTGTTTTTATTCCAATTTCTTTTTCCACATTTGGTAAAACTTCCAGGAGAATTTTATCACGACCATCATGCAATGCGAGGAATAGTGGAATGTCTATAGGCGGCAGTATTAAGATTTCTTGAATTTCAATTTGACCCTTGTTTGAAATATAATTTGATTCAATTTTAGTGTTGTTGGATGTATTCATTATTCTGAATATGTTGTTCTTGATAGATAGTCTATTATTTACTAAAATTATTTCTAAAATTCAAAATTCATAAGTCCCTTACCAAGTTCAAACTTGCAAGAAGTTATTGTAAAAAAAAACAAAAAAATTTTTAAAGTTGTGTTATTTTTTATTTATTATTATTTTTTTAAATTAACATATTTTAAATTAAAAATATTTTCCATATTTACTTATTTTAGACGTTTAGATAATAAATAATATCTTTTTATAAAATCCTCTATTTTGTTTATAAGTTGTATATGCTTTCTACAGTTACAAGTATCAGGACCAACGTTTGCTTTATCATCCGACCATGAACAGTTTTTGAAGTGTAATCCATATTTAGATGATATAGGTTCTTTATTATAATTCCCAGTTTTATTAATAAGTGCCAAATACTCTTTCAGTGTTTTTTGATGTTCAACAAAAATTAAACCATCAAAATTTTGAAGAAATTTTTGAATTTTTGTATGTAACATCTTTATTATAAAGCTTTCTTTTTACAATTAGTTAGTTTTTAAAAATCATGATACTTATATACTAGTTAAAAAATTTTCTTTATTAAGAATTTCTTGGAATTTTACTATTTTCCCAACTGAAATATGGTTGAGAATTTGGGATGAAAAACTCTCCCACTTCGTCTTCTCCAGCGGAGTTTTCGCTGACTACCTCTTCCAATTCCAAAACATATAAACCATTATCTAACTTCCTCCTTAAAGTAAACTGTTCATTATTAACTCCATCTATTACTTTATCTTCCAAATTATTATATCGTTTGGGAAGATATAACATTCCCTCTTCAAGCTCTGCCATCACCACATTTCCATATTTATTCTTATGGCGGAACATACTTAATACCTTATATGGCTTTGATGGTAGTAAATCCTTTGCTGCTAGATATGGTCTTGTTTTTAATTTATTGAAAGCCGCAATAATATCATCATTTGTAATCTTATTTGATTCCATTTTTGTTCCGCATTTTAAAAAGTTTATTAACTGATTGAAATAATTTTACTTCAGACAATTATATTTATATCTAATATAATTTATCTCCAAAGAAGAGTAATTTGGGTATATCTCTTAATATTTCAAATTGAGAAAATATTATAAATACATAAATATTGAGCCATAAATAAATTTTAAACATATTCTAGATATGAAAAATGTTTAATGTGAATAAAAAATACTCCCCTTAACTTGTTATTAGAATATTTAATATTAATCATGACCATACTCAACAATATAAAATATATATTCATTAATGTCAAAGAACCTTACACAAAGTTATTTTTTCCATATAAACAAAACAATTCTCAAGTTTCCACTTTACAAAAACAAAAATAACCATATAAAAATATGTAGATGAATAAACCAAAAATACTCAAACGCTATTTATACAAGTTATCAGTTTTTAATTTCATCACAATTAAAAGTGCAAAAAAAAAATAATTAAAAATTGTCTCCCCTGTTAAATTGTTTGTATGTACTTTTAACATAATTACATAAATACATACATACATATATACATACATACATACATACATACATTGGTTTTCAATTTCATAAAATGAAAAACAATTTTTCCTCCTATTAATGCACTCACAAGAAAAAATTACAAAAACAAATTCATTGGTTTTCAATTTCATACAAACAATTTGCTCTTCAAAATTCCTCTTCCTCCTCATTAAAAACAAAAACAACTATTGCCTTCCGATTTCCCTACTACTGCTGTTATTTACTTTTTCCAACTGATCTGCTGAAAAATCTGCAACTATCCTGGTAGCTGTATTCTCAAGCAAAGAAGATAGCTCTACACATGCTTCCTTTTCGGTAACCGAAATAGATGGTGAAATAGTTTGCTTTTTTTCTTGAATATCCTTGTATGATGGTAGAATTGAGTGACCCTTTTCCAGCAGAGCTTAAAAAATTAAAGCAATTGCTTCTTCCTCTGTAAAATTGGATTGTGATGTTGGAGTAGGTACACTTTCGGCAATCCGTTTAATATATTTTGGTGATGTAATTGGCAATATTTCAGAATTATTAATTGCACTCTTAAGTTGCTTCTCCTTTTTTAACATTTCTTTGAATGTATCGGAAACTTCTTCATTCGAAATTATAGAAAGCTTATGGGCCAGTCTTTCTTCTTAGATCTTGTACTTAAATCATCATATGTCTTGCAGGGTGCTCCAGTTGATATTTTGCACGCCGATATTCCTATATCGGTATCCATCCAATCGGAATCTTAGTTTTTAATCTGTTATTACGCTGATTCAAGGACTTTATTTTTACGTCATAATAATTTAAAAAGTTCTATATCTGAGATTTACCAATGACTTCGACTTTTGCATGATATGTAGTTTTTATGAATTCCTCTATAGCTTCTAAACGATTAAGTTCATTTTCAGATAAACTCCACAGAACTTAACACAATTGTTCATGTTTCAATGTAATCACCATGGTAATCAACTTCGTTATGATGTTGATAAGGATCAGCTGTCCATATCTATTATATATACCTCACAGGTATATATATTTACAGGTATTCTGTGAATATATTTACAGGTATTCTGTGAATTTTCATTAGGTAAAAAGATTTACTTAAATTTGGGAAATGTGGCAACCCTATTAAAAATAAAAAATATTTATTAATTATTTTTATAAAAATATTTTGTGTATACATATTAGTAAAAGTATACAGAAATATTCATAATTCTCTAAGTAATTATTCACGCAAAGCTAAAGGCAAAAGTTGCAAGTTTGTAAAATATAGTCATATATATAATAAATTGGAAATATAAAAGTTTAAAGGCGCATATTTCTGAAATGAAGCATGATATTGACTTGAATCTTTTTGCTAAAGATCGAAAATTATATGTGCTAAAGGATAAGCTTAATTTGGTATACATATTTTTAAAATTTCTTCGCTTTTTAGAAATAAACCAAACAAAAGGCCCAATTTTGGGTTTTTGGAGAAAATACAAATTTTTTAATTGTAATAACATATTTGTTTATAAAGATATCTTAATGAAATTTGCAGGAAATGTGGACCTTATTAATATAAATAAAAGCGTGTTAACCAAATTTCAATCATGGGTAGGGTTTTCCTGAATTCCCAAAAAAAATCTAATGAAAATTCCCAAAAATGGGATTTTTTACCTTTTTGGCTATAGAATCCACATTTTTCCGAAGTCCCGTAGATTTTGATTTAAAACTTTTAACAACATATTGAAGATTTTTAAAATATATTCCGCTTGTCGATTCGTGCTTTGAGATTTGAGAAAATGTGGTCTAAATTCAAAACTTTCATATAAAATGGGCCGAATTCGGGAGGGTGTGTACCATGACCAATTGAGTTATTGGGCCTTTTTTTATATTTAAGTCATCTCTGTAAAGTTACCATTCAGAAAAGTGCAAAATTATTATATATTGCTAAAGAAAATTTTATTTTAGATAAAAAAGAGTGCAGATACTTTTTCGGCTAAAAAAAACAAAAAAGAAGTCGTCTTTTTGCAATTTTCAAATTCAAAATCGTTTATTTTTGGACCCGGTAAAGATATTGATTTCAAATTTTTTTATTAAACTATAAGAGATAAATAGGACATATAATAACATATGTGTTTTGTAGGTCTTAATGGGGCCTACAACAATGTATAAAAATATTTGAAATCGGACCAGAAATAAAAATTTGGCAAGTGATTAAATATTGTTTATGTCAGAGATACTTAACTTTGAGCCCCCTTAGCTCCGCCCCTGAGGGGTTTGTTGTGGCCCCCTTCCATACTTAACATTGTACACTCCTCTGCTACGCCTATACCAAATTTCATGAAAATTCAACCAGCCGATCGGAAGTTACAGATTTATTTCCAAAAAATTTCGATTCTGCCCCACTGTGCAATCCCGTCATCTAAATTACGTGAATAGACCTCAAACGTTTCCATTCAAGATTAAATTTGGATCAGAAGTGTAGAGGAATAAACAACAGAAGATGTTCAATATTGAGCCAGTAAATGACGCGTATTTTGACAGGAATTCCTATAGCAGGAATAGAGGTAACACAACTAGAGAACGAGTAAATTTTATGGACAGAGCCTAGCCAGCGGATCTGTAAATAAATTTCTGGTAGACACCGGTGCGAATAAGAATTTTATCACTCCTGCTTTATCGAAAAATTGAAACATTGTCTAAACCATTTTCTGTTCATTATGCCGCTGTACAAATACTAATAACACACAAAGTTGAAGGAAAATTTTTTTTCAAAACTAGGAAACAATACTATAATAACATTTTACGTCTTACCAGGACTCAAATCTTTTGATGGCGTTATAGCCCATTGACCGCAAGATAAATATTCTCACAATTAAAGGCAATATTAAGCTTCCACTTTTTGATAAAATCTCTAATAAAGTGTATCCTATATTCGACGAAGACTTACCTAAAAATATACAGAAGAAACTTAATTATATAATTAACGAATATAAAAATCTTTTTGGACCAATAGATAATAAAATTACAGCTAACACTAGCATTAAGGCTGATATTAAAACCACAACAGATGTACCAATTTATACAAAAAGCTACTGAAGTAGAAAAACAAGTCCAGGAACTATTAGATGAAGGTATAATACAGCCTTCAAAAACCCCATGCGAATGCCTCAGGTTGCCGTTTAGACTAAAAATGCTCCTGCAATATTTCGAAGTATGATAGACGACGTATTAAAAGAGTTTATTGGTAAAATATGTTACGTTTATATTGACGACTTAATAGTATATGGTGGAGAAGAAGGAGAACATCTGAAAAATATTGATGCATTGTCAGTAAATTAAATGATGCAAATCTTCTTTGCGCCCGGCGTCGCGTGTTGTAAACATGATCTATTTCTTGCAAAAAGTTACTGTTGTTGAAGAAGTCGATTGCCAGCGTAGTGAAGAATATGCTTTTTATGTTTAATATTTTTAACTCCTTTGCGATGTTATTTGAGTTAATGGTGTTTAGATATCGTTCTCTGTTGTTGTTTATGTGTATGTTGTTTAATGTATTTTCTGATGTTGTGTTGACAAAGACGTGTGTGCTATAGATCCTATTGTTAGAGTTGTTAACAGCAGAATTGTTTGTTGCGTTAGAGATGGTATTGTTTGCATTGATGTGTGTGTTGTTTAGTATATTTTATAATGTTGCGTCGATTAGGGAAGGTGTGTTGTGTATCCTGTTGTTGAAGCTGTTGACAGCAGAATTGTTTGTTGGGTTGGACATTATATTATTATGTAGTATATTGCTGAAAAGTGTGTTATTGACGTTTGTACCAAAGTTGTTTCCATTTATATTAAGGACGTTTGTGTTATAAGAACTGATGTTGTTTGTATTGTTTCGGTAATTTGTATAAGTGATAGTGTTGTAATTTGAATTTGACGACATGATAACGTTTTTTGGGTTGTGTGCAGTTACACGGTGATTCTTCCAATGTAATTTTAAAATTTGGTTTTGTGACTTTTGGAGCGTTTTGCAATATGTAGTAATCATGAAGTAATCCCATGACTTATTTATGATTCCGCTAGAGAGTAGTAAGCCTGTCTAAGTACACTGTATGGTGCGCAGTTGCTTAAGTGATACAATATGAAAGCTGATTTACGGAGTTTTCTTCTTACATTTTCAATATGTTTCTTCCATTTGAAGTTGCTGTTGACGTCTACACCTAGGTATTTATACGATTGGACAAGTTCTATTTTTGTGGTACAAGTTTCATTATGGTTACTGGGATTAAAAATTTTTTGATGCAGCCATTCGGTGCTGTGGAATAATAACTGAATTGGAGAGCCGGTCAGATGTCGCGCCTTGATATGCATTAGCTTTGTCTTAGAAGCATTAACAATCAAACCATTATCATGACACCATTTAGTTACGATATTCAATTGTTGTTGCATTGTTTGTGTGGCGACAATAATTGATGTATCGTCCGCATATGCGAAAGTTGTGCTTTCTCTTAAATTACTGCTAATTTCATTGGCATATATAATGTATAGAATTGGGCCTAACTTTGATCCCTGTGGTACCCCTGTGGTGTTATCGGTTTTGTAGAGTTATAAGCAAGATCGCCATGAGGTGTTTTTATGTGAGGTGTTTAACTAGATTCCCTATAGTCCCTTGTTTTGTTTATGCAGCTGTCAGGGAGACCAGCTAAATTGAAGGCGCTCAAAAGAGGTGCCAAAAGATTATGAGACAATAAAATAAAACAAGGCTGGTGAGTCAATGTATGTTGTAAATTAAAGTCTGATTTTATTTTCAAAATGTTTTGTCTTATATACTATTTATGAGAATCATTAAAGTCATCTAGTATTGAGTGAGTGTTCGTTGTGCATATTGTATGACAACATGGTTACACTACACCCTCACTCTTAAGAGAAAAATTATGGGAGTAATTTTTCTTATTCTATTGCATTATGATAAAATTAAACGTGATTATTTAATGTATAATAATTATATTCTATTTGTTTTAATAATGTTAAATCTTACTTAATGTGTATAGTATGGTTTTAAATTATTGTTATGTATTTCTTTTTCAATGCCATTATAATTTATTACAGTATTCACATTATTTCTTCTTAAAATTGTATATGGACCTTGGTTCTTCTTTCTATTTTCTACTTTAAGTAACACTTGGTCTCCTATCTTTAAATTTAACTTATTTGTGTATTTTGTATTGTTAGCTCTTTTTTCTTTAGTTTGTGTTAACATATTTTTAGCACTATTTAGAGAGTATTGTAGTTTGCTTTTTAGCTCAATTACATAATTGTAAAATTTTCTTTCATTATCTAAACTTTCGGATGGCAAGTGTGGTAATTTTCCGTAAACTAACTCGAATGGTGTATAACCTGTATCTATGTGTGGTGCTGTGTTATACGCAAACGTGAAGTATGGAATCCATTTATCCCATTCATGATCATTTGCTGTTGTTAGTAAAAATTCATTTAGAACCCTATGGTTTCTTTCAATTGCTCCTAACGTCTTGTGATGATAAGGGGTTGAGAATATTTGTATAATTTGTAGAAATGAACATATGTTACGCATAATTTCATTTGTAAATTCTGTTCCTCTGTCGGACTTAAGTACATTAAATTTACCATATTTTAAAATGAATTGTTCGACCAATGTTCTTGCTGTAGTGATTGCATCCTTCGTTGGCGTTAGATGTGCAACAATAAATTTAGTCAGCTCACATTGCATTGTTAAAATGTATCGGTAATCATTTGAAATATGAAGAGGACCTACAGTGTAAATTTAAATCACCTCAAAACTATCGTTTGGTGTGTTTGTTAGTGTTAGTGGTTCTTTTATGTGTTTTGTTTGTTTATTTTTATTACAACTGTTACAATATAATATAAATTTCTTTACCATTTTATTTATGTTTTTCCAAATGTATCACTGTTTTAGTTTGATAATTGTGGAATTCTTCAATTAGTTTATATTTTAAAATATCATCTGTTATTCTTTTAGGTGGATTGTATATTAATATTTTCAGTTGAGGACTTTTGTTATTTATTTTTATATTTGCATATTCTTCTTTTAATTCTTCTTTAATTTATCTTCGTTTGATGGCGCTAATTCTTTTATATTTTCTTTATTCATTTAGATATCAGTTTCCTCAGAATCGAATCTAGTTTCGCTGAGTTATCGCTGAATCTTGCATGCATGTTATTATTATTTTGTATATTTTTGGAATGTAACTTCTTCATAATTGAATCTTGTTTCGATGAATTATCGTTACATCCTATACTCATATCATTGTTATTTTGAGTACATGATTTTTTCATGGTCGAAACTAGTTTCGTTGAATTATCATCACGTCGTATGTGCACAATATTATCTTCAATTATTATATCTTTTTCTTCTATATTTTCAAGCTTATTAAATTTCAATTTTCATATATTTCACATATGGATGTGCATTCCAATATTTGAAGTTGATCAGGTTTCTGAGAATTACTTTTTTCCATGTAGTTTTCTTTACTTATATTTTATTTTTTCATTCTTTTCTATATTTATTTCATTACTTTCTTTATTATTTTCCTGACTATTTTCTTTGTTATTCGCCTCATTATTTTCTTTATTTTTATTATTCATGGCCCTTGTTGTTACTAATACTTTCTTCTCTTTTTCGTCATTCTCCTGTGGTATCATTTGCTTAAGTATGTCTGAATCTAGTTCTATTCTAGTAAGTGCATCAGCATTTGTATTCATTTTTCCTTTTTTATACACAATTGTGAAGTCATAATCATTTAGATCTAACCTTATTCTAGTCATTTTTGATGAAGGATTTGTGTGTGAAAAAAGTGAAATTAATGGTCTATGGTCTGTCACAACTATAAATTTTCTGCCATATAAGTAGGGTTTGAAAAAATTTATACTCAAATGGATTGCTAAAAGTTCTTTCTCAATAACTGGTTTGTTAATGTCATGTTTTTGTAATGATTTGCTTACAAATAAAATAGGCAAATCTTGTCCTATTTCGCCTTGAAATAAGACTGCTCCTAATGCGTAATTGGATTCTAGTCCGGATAATGCTATTGTAAGCATTCTTTGAAAACTATTAGATGAAATTTTTAGTCCGAAAGTTAGTCTCTTAAATTGAAAATGTCCTTGTGGTGTGCCAAAAGAAGTTAAAGGTCTGGAGTCCTTATCTAATTCAATTTAAAAAAGAGCTAGTCATATCGAGTGTAGAAAACCATTTAGCTCTACCTAGTTTGTCCAAAATATCTTCTAATCTAGTTAAAGGAAATTTATCATTAACAATTTTATCAATTAGTTTTCTAAAATCTACAACAAGTCTCCATTTCTTTTTGTCTTCTATGTTTTTCTTTGGTACCAAAAGGAGTGGAGCATTGTAAGGGGAAATTGATGGTTCTATTATTTCTTCATTAAGCATTTTCTGTACTTGTTCGTTTATTATATCCGTATGTGAATATGGTAGTCTGTAGTTTTTTATGTAAACAGGTGTAGTATTCGAAGTTGTGATTTTCTGTTTGTAAAATTGTTGACGCTTAATTTTTCATCTTCTAAGTGAAAAACATTTTGATACTTTTTAAATATTTCTTTTAACTGTGTTTTTTGCATATTCGTCATCATGGTCTAAATTTAAGTTGTTCATTATTTTGTTAAATCGTTCGTTGCTGTTTTTATAGTTGTTACTTAATACGTCATAATTTTTAAGTGAGTCAGTCTGAAGTTTAATGCCCTGTAAAGTTATTTCTTCATTTGTTGTGTTTAAAATTTTTAAATGTGTCATGCCGTTTGTGATGGTCGTTATTACCACCTCCAATTTTTTTTGTTTTCGTTTTGTTAAACTCTATTTTTTTGGTCTAATTGATTTATTAATGTATGTTTTATCAGCAAAATCGGGAAACCGATATGTTGGAAATTATCTTTATTTTGCTTTTACCAACTTTTGTAATCAAAGTTACACAAAAAGTTTGTCGGCGTATCTACAAATGATCATGCTGATGTGGTTCTTGTCTAGGTTAAACCAGGAGATTTTTATGTAAATACAGGGGATAAAATAAATCTATTATAAAAATTTCTTTTGGGGTGCAAATTTATCGAAAATGATAAAAATTATTAAATTCAAAATCAATTATCAAAATTTTTATCTTCAATACAGGATGTTTTCGATAATAACATTAAGAAAAAACGTAACCGTCTGGGAGGAGACTAAAGCGAAAACCCATTGTTTGTCGGATAAACGTCTTAAGTGGCAACTTTATATTTTTTTTCTATTTTTGACATTTCTCTATTCATTTACCTAATCTTTTACAAAAATTACATATTGCAAAGCTTATGTAGATAACTAAAAAAGCCACGCTACTTCCTTTTTCGTCAAACCTTGGAACCGTAAGCATTAAAATTTTCTAAATAATCAAAAGCCAAAGTATCTGATAATCCAGGGAAATCTTAAACATCCAGCCCATATTTACCAAAATTATTTAAACAATTTTTCCTAAAATCTTTGAGCAACCATAAGAAGGTAATTTTTATTTTTTTTCTGAATTTGTGAAATATTAATATAATCGACTATATTTGAAGATTTACGAGATACTACTACGTGAAGACAATGGGGTACAGAGCAGTCTGTTCCCCAAAATAAGTCGAAAGACTCTTAAACATCTAGAAGATTTACGAAAAAATTAAGGAAAGTGCTCATTTGTGGTAATCAGACCTATTTTTCAACCCCTAATTGCTTGGGAGATTATTACCAACGTTTTGCTTAAACTTTTATATTTAATACTAGTTTTAGTAGTCAAAAGACAACTACAGAAAATATGGAGTTCTAACGCTTGCATATCCCTGGCATCTATATTGTACAAAACCCTATACCTGATCTAAAATAGAAGCAATAAAAATCACAGAAAAACATAAATTAGGAAACCAAATAAAAACCACAAGACATCAAGAATCAGCAACATCATTATCATCAAAATTTAAACATACAAACTTACATTTTGACCTGAGAAAAGAATAATTATAGACTCCACCATCAAACGAATATCCAACTTCATAACGCTAGTCTTGCGTTATCACCATTTCACATAAATTCTTACACGAACAACATATAAAAAGTGTTAATTCATAAAAGTGCAAATTACAAAATTAGTTTTCTCTTAAATTAATTCATAAAAAGATATGTTTATTAACGCATTAAAATGTTAAAATATCAAATTATTTTTTTTAAGTAATAATTTTAAAATCCTAAATATGTTAAAATAATAGTTAAAATCCTAATTATATACCTAAACTAATCGTTAAAACCTAATATGAAATCGAGCAAATATTCAACAAAATTAGTTAACAATTACTAATTACAATATTAAAAGTTAACTTAAATATAATATTTTTTTATAAAAATATGTGAAACCCCCTAATGTGCAGAAAAAAAAGTAGAAGAAGAAAAAAAACATAAAGAAAAAAAATATATATATCTAAAACTAATGTAGAAGCAACCTAAATCTAAAAACCCAGACTAAAAATTAAACAAATAGCAAAAACAAACAAAAAAATAACATCACCTACATACATGCGAGAACAAAACATTTTTATACTCAACAGTTTAGCAACAACCTGATCGAGTTCGAACGAGAAGGCCTTCTTCAAGATCCCGAACAAGTTGGTGAGTTATAATAATCAAACCTTTTTTTTTTATATATGCATAATTTTTTTTCTTCTTGCGTTCATGTTGTAATCACAGAAGCAACAACTAGAAATTGAAAAGAGAACCTACAATGCTCTAAAATTAAATGTTTTTTTTCTTTCATACCATGGTATGATGCAAAACAAATATAGTTCCAGGCTCTCTACTTATATATATTTTTTGAATTTTCAAGGTTAATTTTGTTTATTTCCAATGGCCTAGTTATTGCTTCTACGATCAGCTGTTTATTTTTTTGTTTACCTTATATTAATTTGCACAATGGGTCAGAAAGTTTTAATAGTTAGCATTGAATATTAATTATAAACATTTGGGATTTCTTTAAAAATTACTTTATATTCATAAATTTCAATGTTAGTTTAAATTTTATATTTTTTATCTTACAATAATTATATATTAATAGCGTAAAGTTTATTTTCTTTCATGCTTTGAAGAAACATGAAAAAGTTCTGTGTCCCTGAAAATATAAATGGAATAAATAAGTATCCAGAATGGAGTTGTAAAATTGAAATTTAGTGGTTTACTTATTAAATGTTATAATGGAGTGAAGTAAATTTGGATGTGGGGCTCTAGAAAGATATTATTCGTTATGCCGCTAGAGCATTGGCAGGAGAGGGTAATGAGGCATCGGTCCCCAATATTATCAGGGAGACTTAATATTTTTGGTCATAATAAACTTATACTTTTGTGTAAATTTCAAACTGTGACCGGAATCTGGGGTTTTTTTTCTTTGGTTTAACTTTCTAGTCACAATGGTCCTTTAACTAGTTTTCTTTTAATAAAATTAATAAAAAGGGAGTCTATAATAATAAACTATTGTTTTGAAAAAATGACTGCATGTAGGAAAGGACACTTACCCCCACCCGACTGCTAAGCTAGCGGAATTAATGGCTCCCGTAGTCCTCTTTCGAATTGCAGATCTAGATGCACTTTAACACAAAATATAAGATTTTGAATAAAATAGCATCATAAACCAAATTATATTTGGTGTACATTACAATAGAATATGGCGCCCAACGTGGGGCTCGATAGGAATATTTTTGTTCTGAAAGGCTCTAAAAATTTGGTTTAAATTATTGTAGAGTTCAAATAATACGTAAAATTCAAATCTTTAGATATCAGGACTTCAGTTTTGGAATAACTAGTAAAAATTGACTGGATAATTTAGCTATTTGAGGAATATGAATTCGAATAGGCTAACCGTTAAAAATTTTATTAGTATTTTCTAAAATTTTTCAAATGATTTCTAAAAGATTTTTGTTTTATGGTAGCTATAGAAATCTTGTAGATTTTTATAAATTTTAAAACAAGTTATCCACCACTCTAGCATTAAAAGGATTTCATAACTATGCAGAAAGCATTTTAATGACCATAATGTAAAGAGTTACTTTAATAATCGAACAATTGTATTGGTTGGTGTGTTTAAAATTATAGAGATATACTAATGATTTATATTGCTCAATAGACATAATTTTGCTGACCTGTATAAGTTTATTTATTTATTTATGGCCAACTTCACTGTATTCATTATTCATTTATTAAGAAACCACATTATCATACATTGCATTTTTTGTATAAATTTTGAAAAAAAAAATATACTCTGCTGAGTTACACATAACTTGTGAAGTATAAAAATTTTAGTAATTACATTTATTGAAATATGTTTGTCTTTTTTCTTAAAATGTTTTTATGAAATATCTTTCTCTAAACGTTTTTTTTTTATTTAACTAAATTATAATACTCATAGCGATTCTATACAAATATCATACTATACATTGGATATCAGATTTAGATTTTTTTTCATTTATTTTCGATCTTTTATTTTTATTAATCATTTTTTTTAATTTTATTAATAATAAGCGAAAACAATTATAATATCAAAACTATGTACGAGTTACGCAGTCTTTAATGTACATAATTTTTTTTCTGAAGTAATTTAACTGATTTAATTTGAATTCAATCATGTCTTTGGAACATACTCCCCCACATATTCAAACTCCCCCACCACTTCCTGTAGCCCCTATTGCTATTGAACCGTCGGTATGTCACGTTTGTAATCAGACTATAACTGAAGGCGAAGATTGTCTTATAATAAACGAATGTAGTCACGCATATCATAGGACCTGCATTGAAAATTTTTTATCTAATACTTCTGAATGTCCGGTATGTAAGCGGTCATGTCAGCTTAGCGAACTTAGAAAATTAGTAATTCGAGCAAAAGTTGTACCAAATGTAAGAGGTAAAGGACGAGGTTCTTTAGCGTCGCGATACAATACCCGTAGTACTAATAGAAATTTATTTCAGGATACTTCCAGTAATCCATCTGATTATATTGCCACACTTGAACGCACTCCAAATCGTCAAAGTAATGTTGTAATTACCTCACAGGATGATACTGTTCGAACTTCTACCAATGATAATGTTGGTAGTGCAATTAATTATGAGGAACTAAATCGAATGATAGAACAAAATGTAACCAAATTGTTACAACATTTAAATATGTTGCCAACACCAAACGTAAATGGAAATTGTCTTAATAACACTCCTATACCAAATACTAGCAATAGAAACCGAAGTTTATCGGAAAATTCGATACAAAATCGTCCAACCCAAAATTATAATAATAATCAAAATCATAATTCATCATTAAATTCTCAAACGTTATTAAACTCAAGTTATAGTCCAATGAATAACGATAAAGTTACTTCAATAATACAAAATTGGAATCTCAAATTCGATGGTACACACACTGGACTAAACGTCGAAGAATTTCTTTATCGATTGAGATCTCTAACTAATGATTACTTTAATAGTGATTTTACTATAATTTGCAGAAACTTGCATATTTTGTTGACCGGTAAAGCCCGCGATTGGTACTGGCGGTACCATAAACAAGTAAAAAATATAGAATGGAAGGAATTTTGCGAGGCACTACGATGTCAATACCGTGAATTTAAATCCAGTTTTGACATTCGCGAAGAAGTTCGAAATAGAAAACAAAAACCGGGAGAGAGTTTTGATTCATTCTTCGAGTCTATATCATCCATAACAGATCGATTACCAACCCCAATATCAGAAATGGAGTTAATAGAAATAATTGCTCGAAATCTTCGGCCAGAAATTAGACAAGATTTATTATACATACCAATTCATTCAATTCCGCATTTACGCAAACTGGTCCAGATTCGTGAAAATTTTTTAAGTGAAGAGCACGTTAAAAAGAATTTTCTTAGCCGTAGCACTAATCAATATTTTCCTCGACGTATCGCAGGAATCACTGAATCTAATGAGATTGATTGTAACGAACTAGAAGATGTATCAAATTTCGCAATAGACGCTATTAAAAGAACAGAACTTACATCTAAATGTTGGAACTGCGATGATATAGGGCACCATTGGGAAGATTGCCTCCAAAGTCGACGTGTTTTCTGCTATGGTTGTGGTGCCAAGGAAATATATAAACCCAACTGTCTCAAGTGTGCTGCAAGAAAACAAAATATGTCAAAAAACTGTCGACAACTTGGTCCTCAAAAGGACATAGTTTAGATTCCTCAATAGGCTCTTCAAACCAATGTGAAAATTTTTCTACCAAATATGATAATTCTATTCCCAAATGTGACAATTTATCTTCCAACTTAGATAACACCAATTTACCCGGCAATCAATCTAATTCAAATTTTTGTAAGATAGAACCAGTGAAAATTTTGAAACGTGAAAGTATATTAACAAATAACGATCAATTTTCATCTGTAAAATCGGAACCAGTTTTATATCCAAAGTTACCATACCATAAACGTTTAGAATTATATGTAGAAAAACGCGATAAAATCTTTAATATTTCCTCTATAGATACCGGTGCAAAACCGAACACAAAAAGATCCACTCTGAGGTATAGACAATTTTATAAAATGAAAAAATTGTGCAGAAAATTTTTAATAAATACCATCGTTTCTGATTCTAAAGATATGCGGTATTACGCTAAAATAATTTTTCTTAATTTTGCTGAATATGGATTGCTAGACACAGGAGCGAATATATCCTGTATTGGTTCTGATTTAGCAAATACTGATTTTTCTTGTTTTCCTAATTTTATAAAGTGTAAATCATATGTGAAAACTGCAGATGGTAAACCTCAGTTAGTGTTAGGTTGGCTTGAAACAGACGTTACTTTTAAAGACAAAATGAAACGGCTGAAATTATTTATCATTCCATCAATATCCCAGAGATTAGTACTTGGAATTGACTTTTGGAAATCTTTCAATTTGTTTCCTAAATTTATTGAATCCGTAGATATTGTAGCTTGTAATAAAATATCCAATAGTACATCCGCATTGTCCGCTTTAACTGAGTCCACTGTCTTATCCGATACTGTCAAATTGTCTAATGTTTTAGATGAGAATTCCTACCCACTAAACAACAGTCAACGTCAGCAGCTTGATGCTGTTATTAACCTTTTTCCTAATACCGAAAAGCAAGGCTTGGGACGAACCAGCTTGATTAAGCACTCAATTGATGTGGGTAAAGCTACACCAATTAAGCAGAGATTCTATCCGGTTTCTCCCGCTGTAGAAAAAATCATGTTCGGCGAAGTAGATAGAATGTTGGCACTAGGGGTGATTGAGCCATCCACTTCCCCTTGGAGTTCACCCATGAGGTTAGTTATTAAACCTAACAAGGTCCGGTTATGTTTGGATGCAAGGAAGGTTAACCTTGTAACAAAAAAGGATGCATATCCTCTGCCAAATATCGATGGTATTATTGCAAGGCTACCAAAGGCCAACATAATAACCAAGCTAGATTTAAAAGATGCGTATTGGCAAATAGGTCTAGACGAATCTTCAAAACAACTAACAGCATTTACAGTACCAGGAAGGCCATTGTATCAGTTTGTCGTAATGCCATTCGGCCTCTGCAACGCTCCGCAAACAATGTGCCGATTAATGGATGAAATAATACCAGCTGATTTGAGAAATTGCGTTTTTGGATATTTAGATGATTTGATAATAGTTTCCGCAGATTTCGAATCGCATTTAGAGGTTTTAGTAAGAATTTCTTCTCAGTTTCGTAACGCTAATTTAACACTAAACATCTCAAAAAGCAAATTCTGCGTGACCAAGGTTAATTACCTGGGATATGTTATTGGTAACGGAGGCATAACTACAGACCCAGAAAAAATAAGTGCAATCCTTAACTGGCCTGTTCCGAAAAATCTTAAGCAAGTACGAGGATTCATTGGATTGGTTGGATGGTATCGACGGTTTATAGAAAACTTTTCAACAATTGTGTACCCAATAACAGAAGTCATCTCTACTAAGAAAAAGTTTAACTGGACCAGTGATGCTCAGCAAGCTTTTGAAAAAATTAAATATTTACTTACTACTGCACCCATTTTAACTAACCCAGATTTCTCGAAGAAGTTCTACTTGCATTGTGACGCTAGTGATTACGGCATAGGCGCGGTTCTGGTGCAATTGGATGAAAAGGACCAAGAGAAACCCATTGCATTCATGAGCAAAAAGTTAAATACAGCGCAGCGTAACTACAGCGTCACAGAGCGAGAGTGCTTGGCGGCTTTAGAAGCCATTAAGAGATTCCGGTGTTATATTGAAATGCAAGAATTCGAGATAGTAACTGATCATGCGAGTATAGTGTGGCTAATGAAACAACCAGATCTCAGCGGAAGACTAGCGAGATGGGTATTCAAGTTACAAGGATATAAGTTCACCGTAAGCCACCGAAAAGGCAAAGAGAACGTGGTACCAGATGCTTTGTCTCGCATACCTATTGAAGAAATTGCAGTCTTAGAATTAATTGAACCTGAAATTGATCTGAATTCTCCATATTTTGAAGACAAGGATTATATTGATTTGAAAAATAAAATAACCACTAACCAGTCTAAATATCCAGATGTGAAAATTGTAGACAAGTTTATATATTGTAGAACAGAACACTATTCAGGTGACACTGCCTAAGAGGAAGGAACATGGAAGCTATGGATTCCCTATCGTCTTCGCTCATCAATAATAAAAAGGACACACGATCATCCCATTGCTGCGCATGGAGGTATAGCCAAAACATTGGATTTTATAAGACGAAACTTTTATTGGCCTGGAATGGTGCGTGATGTTCGTAATTATGTAAGAGAATGTGACGTATGTAAAACTACAAAAGCGCCTAATTTCGTGATGAAACCTCCAATGGGCAACCCTAGTATTTCTATCCGCCCATTTCAGCGCATATATATCGACATTCTTGGACCATATCCCCGCAGTAAGGCAGGATATATTGGTTTACTCATCGTACTCGATCATCTCACTAAATTCCACTGGATTTGCCCTCTACGAAAATTCACTTCTGCAGCTATTAAAGATTTCTTGGAGAAAAATATTTTCCATATATATGGAGTCCCAGAAACTATAATTAGTGACAATGGCAGCCAGTTTAAAGCAAATGACCTTAACGCCTTTTTCACCACCTACGGAATTACACATACTTATACCGCATACTACTCCCCCCAGTCCAATGCTTCGGAAAGAGTCAATCGTTCCCTAATTGCTGGGATAAGAGCTTATCTGAAAAGCGATCATCGGCTCTGGGATGAAAAACTTAGTGCTATAAGTTGTGCACTCCGTAACTCATACCATCAGTCCATTAATGGCTCTCCTTATCGCGCATTATTTGGTTTTGAGATGATTACTCATGGTTCATCTTATGATTTACTACGCAACCTACAACAACTCACAGAACCTTCTGCGAAAGTAGAACGAGAAGATCAACTACAGCGTATTAGAAATGATTTACGAAAATATATTCGACAAGCCTATGAACGAAATCAGAAACAATATAATCTCCGCACTAGACCTCAAACCTTCCAGATCAATCAAGAAGTTTTCCGCAGAAATTTTGCCCAGAGTAGCCAAGAGAAAAGCTTTAATGCAAAACTTTCACCTATGTTCGTTAAGGCCAGAATAAGGGAAAAATTGGGAAACCATTATTATGTGCTTGAGGATCTGCAAGGCAAATTAGTTGGTACGTTTCACGGTAAAGATATCAGATCTTAACGCCCTTTTTCCTAATAATTCTTGATCGTAAAACTTAAGAATTATTCGGTTTTGTGATGGTCGTTATTACCACCTCCAATTTTTTTTGTTTTCGTTTTGTTAAACTCTATTTTTTTGGTCTAATTGATTTATTAATGTATGTTTTATCAGCAAAATCGGGAAACCGATATGTTGGAAATTATCTTTATTTTGCTTTTACCAACTTTTGTAATCAAAGTTACACAAAAAGTTTGTCGGCGTATCTACAAATGATCATGCTGATGTGGTTCTTGTCTAGGTTAAACCAGGAGATTTTTATGTAAATACAGGGGATAAAATAAATCTATTATAAAAATTTCTTTTGGGGTGCAAATTTATCGAAAATGATAAAAATTATTAAATTCAAAATCAATTATCAAAATTTTTATCTTCAATACAGGATGTTTTCGATAATAACATTAAGAAAAAACGTAACCGTCTGGGAGGAGACTAAAGCGAAAACCCATTGTTTGTCGGATAAACGTCTTAAGTGGCAACTTTATATTTTTTTTCTATTTTTGACATTTCTCTATTCATTTACCTAATCTTTTACAAAAATTACATATTGCAAAGCTTATGTGGATAACTAAAAAAGCCACGCTACTTCCTTTTTCGTCAAACCTTGGAACCGTAAGCATTAAAATTTTCTAAATAATCAAAAGCCAAAGTATCTGATAATCCAGGGAAATCTTAAACATCCAGCCCATATTTACCAAAATTATTTAAACAATTTTTCCTAAAATCTTTGAGCAACCATAAGAAGGTAATTTTTATTTTTTTTCTGAATTTGTGAAATATTAATATAATCGACTATATTTGAAGATTTACGAGATACTACTACGTGAAGACAATGGGGTACAGAGCAGTCTGTTCCCCAAAATAAGTCGAAAGACTCTTAAACATCTAGAAGATTTACGAAAAAATTAAGGAAAGTGCTCATTTGTGGTAATCAGACCTATTTTTCAACCCCTAATTGCTTGGGAGATTATTACCAACGTTTTGCTTAAACTTTTATATTTAATACTAGTTTTAGTAGTCAAAAGACAACTACAGAAAATATGGAGTTCTAACGCTTGCATATCCCTGGCATCTATATTGTACAAAACCCTATACCTGATCTAAAATAGAAGCAATAAAAATCACAGAAAAACATAAATTAGGAGACCAAATAAAAACCACAAGACATCAAGAATCAGCAACATCATTATCATCAAAATTTAAACATACAAACTTACATTTTGACCTGAGAAAAGAATAATTATAGACTCCACCATCAAACGAATATCCAACTTCATAACGCTAGTCTTGCGTTATCACCATTTCACATAAATTCTTACACGAACAACATATAAAAAGTGTTAATTCATAAAAGTGCAAATTACAAAATTAGTTTTCTCTTAAATTAATTCATAAAAAGATATGTTTATTAACGCATTAAAATGTTAAAATATCAAATTATTTTTTTTTAAGTAATAATTTTAAAATCCTAAATATGTTAAAATAATAGTTAAAATCCTAATTATATACCTAAACTAATCGTTAAAACCTAATATGAAATCGAGCAAATATTCAACAAAATTAGTTAACAATTACTAATTACAATATTAAAAGTTAACTTAAATATAATATTTTTTTATAAAAATATGTGAAACCCCCTAATGTGCAGAAAAAAAAAGTAGAAGAAGAAAAAAAACATAAAGAAAAAAATATATATATCTAAAACTAATGTAGAAGCAACCTAAATCTAAAAACCCAGACTAAAAATTAAACAAATAGCAAAAACAAACAAAAAAATAACATCACCTACATACATGCGAGAACAAAACATTTTTATACTCAACAGTTTAGCAACAACCTGATCGAGTTCGAACGAGAAGGCCTTCTTCAAGATCCCGAACAAGTTGGTGAGTTATAATAATCAAACCTTTTTTTTTTATATATGCATAATTTTTTTTCTTCTTGCGTTCATGTTGTAATCACAGAAGCAACAACTAGAAATTGAAAAGAGAACCTACAATGCTCTAAAATTAAATGTTTTTTTTTCTTTCATACCATGGTATGATGCAAAACAAATATAGTTCCAGGCTCTCTACTTATATATATTTTTTGAATTTTCAAGGTTAATTTTGTTTATTTCCAATGGCCTAGTTATTGCTTCTACGATCAGCTGTTTATTTTTTTTGTTTACCTTATATTAATTTGCACAATGGGTCAGAAAGTTTTAATAGTTAGCATTGAATATTAATTATAAACATTTGGGATTTCTTTAAAAATTACTTTATATTCATAAATTTCAATGTTAGTTTAAATTTTATATTTTTTATCTTACAATAATTATATATTAATAGCGTAAAGTTTATTTTCTTTCATGCTTTGAAGAAACATGAAAAGTTCTGTGTCCCTGAAAATATAAATGGAATAAATAAGTATCCAGAATGGAGTTGTAAAATTGAAATTTAGTGGTTTACTTATTAAATGTTATAATGGAGTGAAGTAAATTTGGATGTGGGGCTCTAGAAAGATATTATTCGTTATGCCGCTAGAGCATTGGCAGGAGAGGGTAATGAGGCATCGGTCCCCAATATTATCAGGGAGACTTAATATTTTTGGTCATAATAAACTTATACTTTTGTGTAAATTTCAAACTGTGACCGGAATCTGGGGTTTTTTTTTCTTTGATTTAACTTTCTAGTCACAATGGTCCTTTAACTAGTTTTCTTTTAATAAAATTAATAAAAAGGGAGTCTATAATAATAAACTATTGTTTTGAAAAAATGACTGCATGTAGGAAAGGACACTTACCCCCACCCGACTGCTAAGCTAGCGGAATTAATGGCTCCCGTAGTCCTCTTTCGAATTGCAGATCTAGATGCACTTTAACACAAAATATAAGATTTTGAATAAAATAGCATCATAAACCAAATTATATTTGGTGTACATTACATGTTTTTGGGAGCTATTGAATTACTTAAAAATACACCTGCTTTTAATTCATTATTAAAAATTACGCTGTCTCTATTTAAATTTAATTTTAATGCTTGTATAATTTCAGTTCTTGGAGGTATTTTTATTTGCAGTGACGTAATTGCTTTTGTATGCATTGGAAGGGTTATAGTATTATTATTAACAAAAAAAAAAAAAAAAAAAAAAGACATTTTAAATGTTTCATAATCTATTTTACAGAGATATTTCTTTAAAAAGTCTCTGCCTATTATGCCGTCTGTTTCTATTGGAAAATCTGACTTTACTAATTGGAAGGAATGATTGCATTTTTCTTCAGTCAATTTTATTTCTAAATCTATTGTGCCTAAAGAATTGATTTCTTCTGTGGTAATTCCTGTTAGTTTACATTTTTCTTCTGGTTTATATGGTTCACCTTCGAAATCTGGTTGCATACGACAAAGTGATACGTCGGCTCCTGTGTCGATAAGAAATGTTAAATTTTTATTTTTATAAATTGTGATAATGAAATTTGTATTATTGTCTGAAATTTTCCATATTTTCAGTTTTGGCTGTCCGGAATATTGGTATATTCCGAGCCTGTTGAGTCTCCCGAATTCTGTACAACATGTATGTGTCTATTGTTGTTCCTATTTGTGATTGTGGTTGTTGTTTCTAGTGTTGTTGTTATTGAAACTGTTGTGTCTAGTGAAATTGGTGTTTCTTAGTGAATTATTATTAGTATTGCCATAATTGTTATTTCTAGTGTAATTGTTTCTGTTGGAATTTTGGTTGTTGTGTGACCTGTTATTGTTGTAGCTAGTAAATGTGTTATTTCTATTGTGATTTTGTAGCTGATGTCGTGGTTTCTCTCTTCTGACATGTAGAATTTCACTATGAATTGTTTTCTTTTCATTTTCAAGTTGAATTGCAAGTTCTGATGCTTCTTGCAATGTCGTTGGTCGCGACGCGTATATGGTCGACTTAAAGTCATCTTTTAGTCCTTTTTTAAAAGTATCTAGGACTAGTTTACTGTTTAGTTTAATTATTACATTCTTTTCTGCTGTAGACGCTGTATTTCCTAATTCGTCTATCCCCAATTTGTTTAGACTATTTATTATATATAGTATTTTTTTCTTTAAATGCATTAACTGACATTTTTCCTTGGAACAATGTGCTTACTTTGTTTTGTAATTCTGGGATTATTTTAGTGCTTTTGTATTTTTGTGCTATTTTCTGGTTTGCTGTAAATTCTTATTGCCGTTCTAACATAAGATGTAAGTTTAGCATGATAAATATATTGAAGAAAATCTACCTTTGCTGTTTCTGACAGGGTTTTATGGATTAGTTCTGCGGTTATTATAAAACTTTCTAAATCAAAATAGTTGCCACTGAATAATGGAAGTGCTTTTGAAGTTGTTTCTAGACTGAATATATATATATCTTTTTGGTGTTCTGTCAAATAATCTTTTATATGTTTTTTAATTCAAGTTTTAATGCTATTGTTTTATTATTATCTTTCTGTTCACTCTCTGCCAAATTAAAATTTGTTCTGATTCTTTCAATGTATTCTAGTTGTACGGTTTTCTTTGTATGGCTACGTTCAGACGATGATTTAAAAACATGATTTTAAATCATGTTTTTTTTGTTTGTGAACGAGCGGGGTAGAGTTGAAAGAGGGATTGAGAAAAAATCACGTTTTCTGTTTTGATGATTTTTTTTGTTATTTCTCTTTACACTCATTGGTATTTTTCTCGTTACTTTTTATTCGTTTTTCTCTTTTGAACTGGTAGTATTGCTACGAACAGGAAAAATCAACCCTGCTTAATAGGAAAAAGAGAAAATATAAAAAAAAATCATGGAACAAAAAAATCATCATGTGAACACAAATGATTTTTGGTAGCAACTTCAAAAGAGAATAAAAATAAAACGACGTCTTAAAAATCATCGTCTAAACGTAGTGTATACGTTCTACCTGAACTTTTCTTTAAGTTTTTTAATACTTCTTTAAATTTTGAAATGTTTTCTTCCATTTAGATAATAGTATTTTATTTACTTATACTTCTATGTTTAATTACGTAGTGTTTAAAGCATTTTAAAATTTTGTTCAATACAAATATTATAACAATTAATATTAATAAAAGATCTTGTATAGAGAATATATTAGTTTTAGCTGTTTTATTGTTTACAATTGATTTGTTTTCTTTAGTTTTTTAATTGGGTTTCCCTAAATTTGACCTACCATCATAACAGAGTAAAATCTTTATGTTTGTTTAAACGTCTGTTATTGCGTTACTATTTCTGGATGTATGCTTTATAACATAATTTTTAAAATATTTATTAATCTTATAAGCCACGTATAAAAAGATTATTATTATTGTAGGTGTAATTATATGGTCTAGAGATACTGAATTTTCTTTGTTGGTGACTCCACCATTTGTTAAAATATTTTCTTGGATCTCCACTTTGCTTTGTGGTTTCCCCATTTATAAATTTTTATTGCAAAATATGTATAAATGATATTTTATTTTAAAAGAGTTTAATAATTATTTAATTTTTCTACAATTGTTTCTTCAATTTCATGTTTGAAATAAAATTTTTTTATTTTTTTTTTTATTTCTTTAATTTTTGTTTGATGGTTTGCTTTGCTGACGTTGTTCATGCCAGGGTTAGTTCTTTGTAGAGGATGGCTACCTCTTTTCTGCGTTGGAAATTTTTGCCAGCCCTTTTCCGTTTGTTCTTTATGATGTTGTTGTTATTATCAGTAGTTTTGCCTTTGTGTACTCTCCTTCTGTGAATCCTTCTGTGAGTGGAGTTGGTATATATTGTGAAATTGATGTTTTAATAGGCAAATATTCATCCAACTTGTTCTCCTGCAAGTTTTTCTCCCAGCTGGCTACTATCTCATTGACTTCTTCTTCTGACATTTATAGTAATTTTGTGGATTTAAAATTTGAATTTGGAAAATTTTATTCTCAAGGACTAATTTTTAATATCAGGATTTAAAAATTTCTTTCTTTAGTGGTCCGATATGGACAGGATCGCCATGTGGTGTTATTGGTTGTGTAGTGTTATAGGCTGGATCACCATGAGGTGTTTGTATGTGAGGTTTTTAACTAGATTCCCTATAGTACCTTGTTTTGTTTATGCAGCTGTCAGGGAGACAAGCTAAATTGTAGGCGCTCAAAAGAGGTGCCAAAAGATTGTGAGACAATAAAATAAAACAAGGCTGATGAGTCAAATTATGTTGCAAATTAAAGTCTGATTTTATTTTCAAAATGTTTTGTCTTATATACTATTTATGAGAATCATTCAAGTCATCTAGTATTGAGTGATTTCTAAATCACTCAATATTTGCTGTTGTTATTTTACTAATACATATTTACATATAGAAAGAAATTAAAATTATAGATATAAATTACATTTCAAGAAGGCATTTAAATTACATGTGTCATACAATAATGCAAGCGGTCAATAGTCTTGTAACCCACTTCAACATTTGTAACATGACACACTTTAATAAGTATTGTTTGATAGTCACGCCACATGTTTGAAGTTGGTGAGTATTCACTGTGCATATTGTATGACAACATAGTTACACTACACCCCATATTGAGATGAAGTTTTATTTCTCAAAGTATTATTAATTTTTACTTGATATGATCTTAGTTCGAAATAGATTTTGAACCAGTTCAATATTTGGCCTCTAATGCCGCTTCTATATAGAATTTGTATTAATTTTGTATGTGATAGCGTGTCGAACGCTTTGCTAAAGTCAATGTACAAAACTGGACAGTGGTGGTGTTTGTTTAGCTGCTCATTGACATAATGCGAGAAATGTCCGAGTAATTTATTGATACTCTTGCCTTTTTGAAACCCCAGCTGGTTCTTATTTATGATTTTATATTTACGTAAGAATTCTGTTAATCTTTTGACTATCACTTCTTCCAATATTTTTTTTGATTGCTGATAGTATAACAATAGGCCTATAATTGTTATAATCAATCGTTAAGCCGCTTTTATAAATAGGCCTGATGATTGAAGTTTTCAAAAGACTGGGAACGGTTGCACTCTCCAAACTTTTCTTTATTAGTACAGTATTGGTGTGAAGATATTGGCATTTGTTTTCAAATCTTTTGGCCTTATGTGGTCTATTCCAGCATCTTTTTTAATATTTAATGTCTTTAGAATGTTAAATATTTCACTTTGATAGGTTTGTGATAGATAAATTGAGTTTTGTTGAGTTGTCTGTATAGTTTGTAGTGTTTGTATATCACAATTATGTACTATTTTATTTACGTTTTCACTAAAATGTTTGGCAAAGCAATTTACAATGTTCCCGATATTTTCATTTTTAAAATTATTTATTATCATTTCATCAATATTATTCGATTTCTTTCCAATGATTTAATTGATTAATTGCCAAGTGGCAATTAAGTGCATATCACTTCTATTTTTAATAAACTTTTGATGATAATAATTGTTTTTTGCTTGAATGATTTTTTTATTCACTTGGTTTCTAATGATGTACTCGCTTTCCCTGATTTTTATAAACCTTTTAATCTTACAACGGATGCGTCAGATTATGCAATAGGTGCAGTATTATCCCAAGATATAAATGGTAAAGATCAACCTATAGCCTATATTTCTAGATCACTTAATATAACAGAAGAAAACTACGCTACGACCGAGAAAGAAATGTTAGCAATAGTGTGCTCACTCGACAATTTACGTTCATATCTGTATGGAGCAAAGAAAATAAGAATTTATACAGACCACCAACCTTTAACATTTGCTGTAGGAAACAGGAATCATAATGCAAAACTAAAGCGTTGGAAAAGTCGAATAGAGGAATATAACCAAGAATTGATTTATAAACCAGGTAAATCAAATGTTGTGGCTGACGTCCTCTCTAGATTAAGAAATGAAATAAATATGCTAAGCGATACAGATACGACATCATAAGAAATTCTGAAACTATCACAGCTAGTGAAAGTAATTCTTCAATAAGACATTCAATAACTATTACTGCTAGTGAAGCAAATTCCAATACAATCACAACAAGTGAGTTAAGTTCCTCCTCTGGTTCATAGCGCATGATGCGTCCGATTTAATACCTCATGTCGAAGCACCTAAAATGTCTTTAGAAACCAACTAATCATCAGACAGGGAAATGAGCTATATTGCGACGAAAATGCCCATCCAAGATATAGCCGACAATATGACATTGGAAAACTTAGGAAAAGAAGCACTAATTGAAATACTAAAAATGCGATTAAACCCATGTGTGATAAAACGGAATAAAAATTCCTGAAAATTATATCCAGTTACTTCAAGAACACTTCCCTTTTTATAAGATAAGGATCACACAAAGAGTAGTGGAAGATATTGCCAATGAAGAAACCGAACATAAAAGAGCGCATCGGAATCCAGTGTAAAATAAAGAACAAATATTAGAAATATATTATTTCCCAAAAATGACTAGTCGCATTAAGCATTATATTAAAGCATGTGAAACCTGCCGTCTAAACAAGTATGATAGACACCCTTTTAATCCGAAATTAAAACAGACCACTAACCCTAAAAACACTCGTGAAATTCTTCATGTAGACATCTTTGAAATGCAGGGGGAAAAATTTCTAAGTTGCATTGATAAATTTACAAAATTTGCAATTTTTTCACAAAAAACAAATCAGTAATTAATTTATGCCAGAAATTCGCAAAGATTATTCATTATTTCACGGTGCCGAAATTAATTGTGAATGAAATTGTGAATAGTGAAAAAGGTTTTCTAAGTGCATTAGTTTCCAACTACATTAAAAGTCTTGGAATTAAAATTTATCAAACACCAATAAAAGAAGCGAGGTACATGGCCAGGTTGAAATGCTTCAATAAACTATTATAGAAATATATCGATGTCTACAAAAGGAAATAAGAAACACTAATACGAAAGAATTAGTACATATTGCAGTGGACCGTTATAATAATACAATACATTCTGTAACAAAAGTGAAACCTAGTGATTTATTTTTCAACAGAACTCAACGCATTAACTATCAAAATATTTTCAATTTCCATGAAAAGACCCTGCACGATATTAGAAAGAAAATTAAAAGGAATCAGGAATTAAGAAATTTAAGAGCGAACAGAAAACGAAAAGACCGTAAACAATATAAACAGGAAGACATATTTTACATCAGGTATAAGCAAATTAAACCAAAACAAAAACCTCTTTATAAAAGGGAAGTAATAGGCAGAAATAATAGTCTTACTTTTGATACACACACAGGAAAAAGAATCCATAAAATATATATAAAGAATAATTAACTCATCCGCTTCGGTAAAAAATAATGTACAAATTAATATCAGATATGAAAATTAAAAAAATACAATATATAAATAAAAATATATAAAAATAATAGGATTATTAAGTATATGAAAAAATAATAATAACTATTTGTTAATAAAAGAATCAAGAAATATTAAAGAATATGAATATAAGAATAATGAATAAAAATTAATACGAAAAAATTACAATAATTCAAAAGAATTTGTATTAAAAATTTACAAAGAATTAACACAAAATACATAGAAAAATTAATTAATATTTTACTAAAGTTAAAATAAATTAAGAAAAGAATGAATTATATAAAAAATGAAATATAAATATGAATAATAGAATAATTAGCAAACATGAAAAATAAAAAGTCAATAATATAATAATTTATAATTTACAAGAATTTATACAAAAATATAATCTATTTTTTTTTACTTTAAAACTTATAAAAATAATAAAATATGTAAAATACACAAAGAACAACTAAGACAGAAATTATTACTTTACAAAGTCATTAAAAATTAACATTATCTAAATTATAAAATTAATAATCTACAAGAAATGTAATCTTTTAAGTAGTCTTTTGACTCATTTCATGATAAAATGAAATTTAAATGGAAATTAAAACATATAAAATGAATTAGAAATAAAAATATATAATTAAAATGAAAAAATTACAACAATGAAAAATGTGTAAATTTTTAAACAGTCTTTTGACTCATTTCATGATAATATGAAATTTATAAAACTTAAATTGAATATATAAAGAAATAATAAATTGTATTAATGTTTTTTTTTCTTGTTTATCATTGGATCATCAAAGGGTAACTAGCACTCCAAGACTAATATAATTTGTTTTATTTAATTAGCAAGAATAGACAAAGGGCCAAGGGTTGGCTCCAACTTTAATTTTTTAGTGTTCCCGTAGAGGGAAACTTTAACTTATATATATATATATATATATATATATATATATATATATATATAACAAATACAAAAAAAAGGAATATATATTTACTATAATTAGAAATAAATATTATAAATATCAAAACATTTTCTTATTATTTTTTTTAATTTTTTTATTATTACGAATTTTGTTATTATTTGCTATATATATTATTTTTTATATTTCTGTTACTAAATTTTCAAAATATAAAACAATAATAAAGGAAGTAATGCACGTTTATTTTTATGAAACCAAAAATTCAATATTCTTCCATTTTCTTCTTATTTGACTGGTTAAAGTTTCCTATTTGTCATATTTGTGTAGGGTATTGTAGTTGAGGGTATGTGTTTGGACAAGGTGTGAAACGTTTGAGTGTTGCCTCAATTTTCTTTCGTTTTGGGTCACAGGCAATACAAAGGCTGCAGAATTTGTAAATGGGATGGGAGGCCCAGTCAGACAAACAGACAAATAGACTGAATGATAAACGTCATTTTGGTAGCTTGTTTATTATTATTTTTCTGACATGAGAATTATTTTGTATATGGTCTTAGTGTGTTTTGCGGTGAACAGAATCCCCCAAGGGGCGACGAGCAGCTGGTCTTTACACACCAGGAACGATCATAACAAAAACATGAATAAATTTGAATGTAATAAAATTCAATATTAAGTAGAAGTAAATATGAAATAAATTAATGAATTTAACAACAAAAGGAGCAAATGTTTTCGGTGACCTAACAAACTAATTTCTATACATATTGGGCTTTCGTTTACTTTTTCCAAAAAAAAAAAAAACTTTATTCAACTTTATCCAATTCGTTTCTTCAACGAAAATATTTATTGAAATTCAACGCACTTATGAATGATACGTTGAAACCGTTCGTTAAATTTATTACATAGTAAAATGAGTAAATCAGTTCTTTGATTCAACTAATTAGTTCGTTGATTTCAACACGTTTATATTTTTAATAATAAAAAAAACATGCTCGTTGAATTTAAAGAACTTGTGCGTTCTTTCAATATTGATTTTGGAGAACAAAAATAAGCTAAACGTAAAATCATCCGGACGGTAAGGATCATAATGGTACCGGTATAATAATTAGAGGACGAATAGGACATTATGTTCTAGATGAGTTCTCAAAAGATTATTTGCAGGCAATATCCATTAATCTTGAATGGTTTTCTGGTAATTTGGCACTAATGATGACCAAAGAAAAATTTTAAGCTCTGGAACATTCTAAGAGTACTATTTCCAATTCAAATTTTGAAAAACTTTTTCGAAAAGAGAAAACTTAGAGGGGAATGGCAACAAACTAGATCACCAGCTAAAAGCTGAGACTGTCCGTTGCAAGCGAAAAAAGATAAAAATTAGATTAAAAGTTTGACAAATAATAAATTCACTAACTTCTCCTTATGGAAGGCAGTATTAAGTTAGAAGCACAAAGTCCTTTAAGCAAAGCTGATGGTACCTGGGTGCAGAAGATAAGAACAATTTATTTGCACATCATATAAGTACACTTTCAACCAAACCCACCAATCAATGATTTTGTTTTGGGAGAGACGAATGATATTACATTAAATGATGATGACATAATTGTTATTAGTACCGAGGACATAAATACAATTGTGAAAGCAAATATAAATTAAAAATCACCTGGATATGATTTGATAAAACCATCCATGATTAAAAAACTATCGCACGTGACAGTAATAGTTCTGTCTATAATGTTCAACACGATCTTAAAACTGGAGTATTTCCAAAAATTTGGAAAACTTTTCTGATTATAATGATACCAAACCAAGGAAAGGATTTAACCGCACCATTATCCTATAGACCTATTAGTCTAATTCTTGTTTGTCGAAGCTATTTGGAAAAGTAAATTATAGAAATATAATCCCAATTCAACAGTTTGGTTTTCTTGAAAAGCACGGAACAATTGAACAAGTTAATTGTCTGGCTGGAGAGATTAGAAAATCTTTTGAATTAAAGAAGTATAGCGCAAGCTTTCGACATAGTATGGCATCAAGGTTTGGAATATAAAATTAAATGTTTTTGCCACCTTGTACCCGTAAATTACGCGAGTCATATCAATCTGGCCGGTCATTTAGAGTAAAGTATGATAACTTTGTGACAGGAGAATTTGAAGTAAAAGCAGGTGTATTTAATCTACATATCGGACTTGCAAACATGTGATGAACTGACAATTTCTATATTTGTTGATGACACAGCAATACCGAGCTTTTAATCAACTAAATCCTTACCTTAGACATGTAAAGACTTGGTCAAAAAATTGACTAATAGGAGTGAACGAGTTAAAAAGTAGACATGTTACTTTCACACTGAGGAGAGGAAACTGCCCATTCGTTAAACCCTATGATACTGTTATTCTCCAGTCTGTTTGTTAAAGTGATTTTAACTATAGAGTGGTTGTAATGCACTGAAAAATTTATTTAAAGTAAAATTCTTAATAGCTAAAACTAAAATCTAAAATTAAAATAGTACACTTGTGTTTTTGAATTTAAAATTTATTTTATCTTTAAATAAGACCCCTTCGAATATCAATTATTATCACACACACAAGTGTGAAAGACGAGGATTGCTTTTAAATCTATCCACACATGCGTAGGTCAACAACGAATGTATACAAGAATACAATTTTAAAAATGGCAATAAAAAGTTAATATAATACTCAAAAGAAAATTTAAAAGGTAATAAAATTACACTTATTTTTTTTCTTTTTTAAGTCATAAAAATATGTTCAACTAAGTTTTAACATTCTACAGGGCCAAATTAAATATTACACCTACAGTTTTCATAGCTTTCTTGCACATTCTTGAGGAGATGCGTTTTAAATTTGAATTTATATCTTGTAGTGATATTGAAGTGGTATGTCCTATTTCGGTAGTACATCCATGTTAAAACTCCTTACATAGGAAATTTAATGATTACCTACGACATTGTAGATACAATATGTGCTGTTGAACCTTCATATAGTTTGAAATGTCAGTTGCTTCTATCATGCAACTCTAACCAGACTTTTCCAACAATTATTTCGTTATATGAGCAATGATATGGATTGCTGGGCCTTAACGAAGCCAGTTTACAAGAATTATCATTGGCATTTTCCCACGCCCCATTTTTTTCTCATACAGATACTCATTGCCTTCAACTTATTGACTTGTTTTTTGGTTGAACTTTTACTCCTTTCTTTAGAATAGGTAAATGCATAGTGTGAAAAATATCAGATGATTGCCTTTCAAGTAGAGGAACATTCATCTCGATTACTAACTTTCCATCTATGAATATTCCCCTTGCTGTCATTAATCGATATATAGCTTAGATAACCTCTTTTATTTTATATAATTTCTCCTATATGTTCTGCGGCCGAAATAAATTATGACTGAATTTGCTATGGTTAGAATCTATAAGCAAGCATATAACTTGTATCTAGATTTTTTCAACATCATCTATCAGTATCTCCAGTTGTATTATCATCATGAAGAAGTTGATAGGTTCTTTATAAATAAATTAATTTTTTTAATATATTTAGGGTTGATTAGACAATTGATGTTTGTTTTTCCACAGAATGCTTCAAGTTGTGTTCGTTGTCCAACAAATTATTCATATTTTCTTGGATTATCTTCCGATCATCATAACAAAAAGTACATTGTAGAAGGATCCAACAAACTCCAACGGCGCTCTCTTTTTTCTGTCTGAACCTTAGTGTGAGAATAATTCATCGTTACTTTTTATATTGTTGAATCGATCTTCTGCACTGCTAAAAACTATGCTGTTTTTTACAAACAATTTGACATCTGTTCAAAGCAAATACTTAAGCTTCCATATCGAAGTAAGCAACTAAGTTCCGCTTTTTAAGTTTGGATGATCCAACAATGTGTCAACCAAACCCTAAAATATTAATCGTTTATTTTCAAAATGATTTTGTAACACTTCCTCTGTATAGTAAAATGATCTACTAGCTTCACAGCGTCGCTTCTCGGTAGGCTCTTCAACCGCTGTGCTTTTGTTATTAAGCAATTTTTATGAATCAACATAGTGAATAGGTTATAAAAAGATGCCCATTCATTCAAAATGAGGAATTTTTATATCCTGTAATCTAAGAACCGGAGCTGATACTCCCCTATGTAATTGATTTCTATTTTCTGAATATTTATAAGTCTTAGAGTATCAAAGTAAATATCGGATACACTGTCGTACTCTGACACCAACTGCTGATTTACTTCGGCGTTCACCAAGTGATGATTTTCTAAATTCTTCTTCAATCTATCTAAACTTATGCAGCAGCTGCTGTTGCAGGACATCTATGTCCTTTCCGCTTTTTATCTCCGGTCTTTTTGCATCAAGATCTTCAAATTTGGCAGCATGAAGAGCATAACTGCTATCTTCTCCCTGACCACCATTGTCTTCCTTTCTATTTCTTCAGCACTTACGATGGTATCGCGCAATGATTCATCCAGCTGAAGCCTTTAACGATCGCTCCTATTTCAAAATAATAATTCTTTTTGAAATATTAGATGTCCGATTTTTTTCTGACACCAATTGAACATGCCGCGCCTGCTCTGGTTCAATTTTTTTATCTAAAGCCTTTAACTTGGCTCCTAACTACTTCTGTGTAGCCACATTAGATTCTTGATTCATTTTCTTTGTCTTACTATTTTTTTTACTATTTTTCAATATAAAAGATTTTTATTTTTAATGAAATCTCTTTTTGTTTTGCGCTGTTTCGCTCTTTAAGGACCAAATTTTAAAGTGATTTTAACTATTGAGTGGTTGTAATGCACTGAAAAATTTATTTAAAGTAAAATTCTTAATAGCTAAAAACTAAAATCTATAATTAAAATAGTACACTTGTGTCTTTGAACTTATCTTATCTTATCTTTAAATAAGATCCCTTCGAATATCAATTATTACCACAAACAACTGAAAAATACAAAGTTTGCTTTTAAATCTATCTTCACTTGCGTGGGGCCACAACAAATGTACAATAATAAAATTTTAAGATCTAATGATCTATCCTAATGCAAATAGTAATGAAAATTAAAAAAAAAAATAAAATAAAAAAAGTAATAAAATTACACTTATCTATTTTTTTAAGTTATAAAAATATGTTCAACTAAATTTGAAGACTGATTATGTCACATACCTCGGTATTTATTTGGATAGGCGACTTATATGACGCCGTCATATAGAAACCAAGAGAGTTAACATGAAATTAAAAGCTTCCAGCCTTCATTTGTTAAGCAATAAGCAATCTAAACTCATCCTTTGTAAAACCGTATTATAACCAATTTGAACATATTGTCGGGAACGGCCAGCAATACAAGCATTGATCTTATACAGAGGGCCCAATCAAAACTTTTTTAGAACTATGACGGGAGCACCATGGCATACAAGAAACGAGAACTTCCATAAGGGTTTAGATCTACCCCATGTGAAGGATAAGCTCAGGATACTCCAAGCAAAATACATAGCAAAATTGCATAGTCATCCAAACCCACTAGCAAGACACCTTGCAGAAGTCAGAACATATTCGTAAAATTATCAAACACCCCGCTAATATGAGGGTCAACTTATGGTATCTCTGCTCTGCTTAGAGAGTAATTAGATTTAGCTTTAGTTTTAAAATTTAAATACCTATTGTAAGGCCTAAAAAGCAGATTCAATAAATTAATAAAACGTTAAAAAAACATGTGAAATTCATCGTACTCATTCATTGTTTTCTATCGGGAAATATAGTATTTACCATTTAGCAAGGAGTATCGCATTTTAAATAAACGTTGTGTAAAAAATAAAAATAATGAAAATAAATCAAGAATTTAGAAAAAACAATTGTGAAATAGAACCATTTAGAAAAAAATCTGAATATGTATATTCACACATAACTTGCTGTATTTGCTGAATTTCTTAAAAAGTAAGTTTATTAATGTTTATTTTTTTAACACTTTAATTTCTTTATGTAGATGAAAAAATACTACGCAAAGGAATGTTACAGGTCTAGGGTGATTGATTATTCGACTTTTTGGAGAAACTGGTTTTCGAATAGTTAGTATTTTAAACAAAACCGGTATGTTTATATGAAAGACATAGCTAGATCGAATTAGAATTTCACGAGAACCCAGAATATACACTGTCGGACTAAATAAAGTGCGGTTTGCTTCATAATAATTATCTTCTATGTGCATTATGGAATACTTTTTTAGTATCCAGATATTTGTTGTTTTATATTATTTAATTTAATAAACAAAAGAAGTTTTTGAATTGTCTGCATTTCGTGTTTGGCGAAAAATTGTTGTGTTGGTCGTGACACTTTACTAAATTTTTTGACTGGGCTTCCAATTTTCCAAATTTTTGTTAGAAAACGGAAGGTAGATTCTTTAAAAATGATCAATTTTAATATTCTATTTATTAAATTCTACTCAAATTATTATTACATTTGAAAAATAAGGATAGATTCGCCCATATTAATGTAAAGTCTTCGACCACAATACAGAAAGATTTATTGATTCCAGATAGAGAAAATGAAGTGAATATATTTATACTTAAAATGAAGAACTTTAAAATATGAGGCTAAAAGAATCATTTCGTTATACAAAATAACAATTCGGAACGAAAATTAGTAGAAATTGAGAGGGCAGAAACCTTAAGACTATAAAGTAAAATCGTAACGATATCGCAATTCTCACTAAAGGAAACTCTTTTACGTAAGCGGAGATATAAAGGAAGAAGCAATTTTAATTACTACTACTCTAACTACCCATACAATGATCAAACAAATGGTTTTAAAAAGTACCAATTCTAAGAAAATGTTACTTATACGAGCTGCTATTACAAAAAGTTAAAATTTCGGTCTATTCAAGGGCTCTTTCTAAAATTTTTTCGGTTTTTAGAATTTTTAATAAAATCTTGATTCACTCATTCATATAACTTTATTTTAGAATTATTCTGCGACTTTAACGATTATTTTTCCAATACGAGTCGCTTTATTATATTAGCAACACGTAGAAGTTACTTTTGCTTAGGTACTTCTAAAACCCATATGTTGGAGCTTTCCCTTACAATTAATTCTTTCTTTATCTCTTTGGATGATGGAACTCATTGTATTTGGTTTCTTCTAATTTTCATTCTAAATTGTTATTTTGTATAACGAAATTTTTTTTTAGCCTAATATTCTAAAATTTTGCATTTTAAAGAAAAATATATTAATTTCACTTCATTTTCCCGATCTGGAATCAAGAAATCTTACAAATGAATTAAACATTTTATGCTTAAAGTTTCTATGCAGTAGATCAGTAGAATATCTGGGGTGTGGGTTATGAATTATTTTCATATTTTTATTTTGTATTATTTGTAATTTTCTTGTGTAAGTTTTAGCAGCTTCATTAAACCAAACTTGGCATCCGTAGGTCAAAATTGGTCGAATACACATTGTTTTTTAAATTAAGTTTAAATCTTCTGTGGAGTAAATTTGATTGCTTTATCACAAATATACTGTATGTGTTGTTTAAATAATAATTTTTTATCTAAGAAAATTCCTCGATGTTTGATACTATTCTGCAGAGGAATAAAAACTCCCCTAGAATATAAATGTTTTGTAGGAGTACGTTTCTGTGATCTATTATATGGAAATATAATAGCTTATGTTTTACTAACATTAACTTTTATCTTCCATTTATCAAAGTATTTATGGGTAGATTTTAAATTATCTTTTATTTTTTGATTATTACGTTTGACACATTGCCACAGCAAATAAAAGCACTTTCGTCAGCGTAAAAAGCTACTTCTTGATTCTTGCGAACAGTAAAATCGGAAATATGTATTGAATAAAGAGTAGGTGATAATATCGATCCTTGTTGATCTAAAAAACTCTTTATTATCTTTTGCAGGTACGTTGGATAATTGAAGGAATTTAGTTTAAAAGCCAGGCCTTCATTCCATATCGGATCAAAGGCTTTTTTAATGTCAAGAAAAATAACTCCAGTGCTCTTACGATTTCTTTTGTTTGTTTCAATAAAATTAACGACTCTTTTTAGTTGATGTACTGTAGAGTGCTCCTTGCGAAATCCAAACTGTTAAGGGTTAACAATTTTATTTTGGTTGGAAAAGTTTAAAATTCTCTTATTAATTATTTTTTCAAATACTTTATCTAATAGGCTTAGGATGCTGATTGGTGTATAGATTGGTACTTAGGATTATTTCCTAGCTTAGGAATTGGGATAACTTTTGCCTTCTTAAAAATCGTTGGAAAATAGCTTTCTATTAAAGAAGAGTTGAAAAGTTTACTTAGAGTTTCAAAAAAGCAATTGGGCATCTTTTTAAGAATAATGCTATTAATACCATCTAAACCGCGGCCTTTATTATTTTGCAATAAAAATAGAAACAATTTAACTTCATCTAAATTGGTAAGCTCTACGTTAGATCTGTCAAGAATTGTATCGTTAAGATCATGGATGAATCTTGAGACAGCTGTGTCCATAGGTGAATATATAATTGCTACTGAATTAGCTTTTTAATTGCCAGTTTTTAAAACTTCACCGTTTACATGAAGATCAGTAAAAGACATTTTGTTTCCTTTAAGGGATTTTTTAATTTCCAAAATTTTATACAGCCCGAGGCCAAATTTTAAATTAATTTTGAACAGGATTCATTTCGGTATTTATTTAGGTGGAAATCAATCAGTTTATTTAATAACTTCAAAATACTTTCCAATTGATTTTTATAATTAAAATCCCTACATCTTTGAAATTTACGTTTGTATTTATTTTTTATGACCGACAGGTATTTTATTAAACGCTTCTTTAACTAAAGATATTAATTTATTAAAATAAAAATCTAGAATACCTGAATTAGTAACAGGTTAGTCAATGTACTGAGACCTAATTTCATTTTCCACCCAGTTTCTGATTACTGACCTGTCTGCGCGATAATACAAGGGAACTGAATATGTCATGTTTTGAACTTGTCCAGAAATAACGCAAGATATAGGTACATAGTCCGACTGTAAAACATTTGAATGTGTCTTAAGGTTTGAAAAATTGAGACACGAGTTGGTTAAAAGAAAGTATACTTTCTTTAGACGGTTGAACAGGGTTGATTTTTCGTCCAAAGTGAGAATATTAATTTGGGTAATAAATGTAGTAGCCGGATTGAAGGCAGTTGCTGTAGATATCATTACCAGCCGAATTATCTGACTTACAATTCCAATGTGTATGTTGAGCATTTAGATCACTGAAAATAAAATAGTCGTTTGAAAATGAAGTTAATTTATTAAAATCGGCTTTAAAATTGATAGTAAAAATTGGATTATATGCCGCTGCGAATATAACTCAAATACTCCTTTCAGTACTTGTTTTTATTTTTGGGAACAACTTATGCTTAATATTACCTTTAATTGCAATTAAAACTCCTCCACCATGAGTTGATCGATTCTCTCTATAAATTTTATAACCACCAAGTTGCAATTTGTGGTATGGTTTCAAAAAAATAATATCGATTTTCCTTTTGTGTAAAACGTATTCCAGCTGGGCAGCTGATGCCTCAGTTGTTATGCCTTGGGCATTCCAATGTATGACATGAACATTGAGTCTACCGGTTGAATTATTTTTCATGTTGAATCATACCCAAAACTCGAAGCTTGTACTTATTTTGACATCTTTGCAAAGCATCGACAGGCTGAACACACTACGATACGGTTACAATTTTTAGCACCATGTCCATACAAGCACACAGAAATGTTACAAAAATATCTTATTTTCATAAACTCTCTTTTTGAAACATATTGACGATCAAACCGATAAGATAGAGTGCGTCATATACACTGGATCTCTTTGTTGCTAGTTCCTTAATGCTTATCGGGTTTATATTGAGCGAGCTAACAATAATCGCCAATAATCTTTATGTCCAATTTTGGCAGACCAGATAAAACCAATTTAAAAGTTTTTGCATCCTTGAACTGATGCGTATAATACTGAAATTTTTTGTCCTTTAGAACACTCAAAGCTTCATTATACATCGATAACGAGTTTGATACAATTTTCGTACTAATGGACATTTATAAGTATATAATGAAGTTTATAAGTTATTTATACCCAATTAATCCAATCTCAGTTGAAAAACTGTGGGTAGAGTCCACAATTATTGGTGAAATCTTTTCTTTGAAAGTAATCGCTTCTTCTTCAAAATTTAAGGCTATTGCTCCAATGCTTTCTTTTTTTTTTTTTTTTGAGCAAACAAAAGAATGTTAAAGCAATTTTAAGTAGTTTTTACACTTTTTAATTTAAAAATTCAATTAATTTTTTCTAGCAAAAATTAACACCGTTGTTTTTATCTTGAGAGATGCCAGATGTTTTTCACTTATATTATACAGGCTAATGTAATTTTAGTGTATTTATTTCGAGGTATATTTTGTTCGCCTAATTTTGATAGCCTAAAATATTATCCATTTTATTTTGTTCTATTAATGTATGTTTTTTAATACGTTTATGTATGTTCTGGTATACCTTTTCCATACAAAAAGAAGATCTATCAGGGGTCGGGAACCGCTAACTTTTTCCGTACAAAATTCAGGGTTCGGAAATCGAAAAAATTTTTTGTATTGACCATTCAGAAGCAAAGTTTAGGTTGATAAGAATGGGAAGTGTGGGTTTCATATATTGTGGTAGGATATGTTTTTTTATTGTGTGCTTTTTAATAAATTTGCAATATTTTTGTACACACATCCATTTTTGTATTTTCGGCTTAAGTTCATTGAATAATTGTAGAAGAATACACTGTAAAAGTTTTATTAGACATTCGGCAGAATGGAATGCATATGTTTGGTTGCCCTGCTGATGACTTACATATATATGGTTATTTTTTGTTTTTGTAAAGTTAAAAAATAAACTTGAGAATTGTTTTTCTTCATATGGAAAAAATAACCTTGTGTAAATCTTTTGGCATTAGTGAAAACATATTTGATTTTGTTAGATATAGCCATGATCTATTTTTGAATATTCTAGTTAAATAATTAATTAAGAGGGAATATTTTGTTTCAGTAGTGCTTATTAATTTCATGAATTTGTGAACTTTATTTTATATATCATGAATTCCATGAAAGATAGATTTTTTTCATATTTTTCTTTTATTTTATTTAAGAAAATGTGAATTTTTAGTTGATTTTAAATTTTCTATGTAATTTTTTCATAAGAATGTTTTTTATTTATTTATTTATTTCATAATTTGCGACTGAATATTAATAAGCACAATAAAATTTATTTAAGCTTGTCATTTTATAGAGAAAAGTTAATTTTATTATCACACGTTATAACAAGGTAACTGACTCTATCATTTAATGAAAAATGCAGAACGTCTACATATGAAATAATAAGAAATTTGCTAAACAATCACTAAGACTCTTTTTTCTTAAAGAGTAATAATTAATGGTCGTTTTTAAAATTTCTTATAACTTTTAAGTATGTACAAGGTTTTTTTTTGACAACTTTGCTTTAACACTGTGATATTAGTAGTTTAATTATTTAGATGTTAATTGTTGTAATACTTTTAAGTAAATCCTCATAACAAATGTAATTAATTAACTATTTTATAAAGGTTTCAATAAAGTCAATAAAAAAAGAATCAAGAAATCTTTCTGTATTGTGGTCGAAGACTTCTCAATAATATGGTCGAATATATCTTTATTTCTCAAATGTAATTATAATTTGGATAGAATTTAATGTATAGAATATTAAAATAGATAATTTTTAAAGCATCTACCTTCTGTTTTATAATAAAAAATTGGGAATTTGGAAGCCCAATAAAAAATTTAATTTTAAAGTGTCACTTTATTTTGTCGCACAAAATCCACGACCAACACGACATTATTCCCCCAAACACGAAATGCAGATAATTTCAAAAATTCTTTTATTTATTAAATTAAATATATAAAGCGACAAATACATGGTTACCAAAAAAGTATCCGATAATGCACCTAGAAGACAATTATTATGAAGCAAACAACAAAAGTAGGAAACCGCACTTTATGTTGTCCGACAGTGTATATATTTTATGAGTTTTTAGATGATTATTTCGATGGTGGATATAAAAATAAGACTAAGTTTTATATAATATGTGCAGAAACTATGGCTTAATATGTCTCAATTTTGAATAATGAATTAATAAAAACCCTAAAACATTTAAATTGTTTGTAAGAATGTTGCAGGAGTTACAATAAAATAAACTATTTCCGTTGGTAGGCGTATTTCGTTCAAGATAATTTCCAGAAAAAAATTTAAAGGTTTAAAGAAGCTGAAAACTTTCGCAAGCGATAATGTAAACGAATACTATTTCACCTTATTGAGAAGCAACAAATAAGCAAAATCATGGATATGATTTTTATGTTAATGTAATAATAGAAAAGAAAGTAAGAACTTACTGCTATCCCTTGTAGGGAAGCAGATTGTAAGTGAATGATTTAGTGTAATATTTGTATAGAAATATCTATGGTTGTTGTTTATTTTGCTTACTCTTATCCCTTACAAGAAAGCAGGTTGTATTACACAGGCGTTACAATCGTAATATCAAATATACTTATAATAGTTTTTCCGATTTATTAACGAAAATTTCAATGATCTAACTTACATAATAAACAAAAATTAGTTATAAAGTTGCATTTGCTGTGTTAAGACTTTGTGAAAAAAAAACAAAATTATATAAGAAAATAGATACACATAATGGTGAATTAAAGAATAAAATCAATATAAGCTTATATTAAGATAATAATTTACATAAGTGAATTAAAGTAATTGTTTTGCAAGTATTTAATTGAAAATTAAATGAAAGTGTGTGTGCATATATTATTTGTATGAAATATAGCAAATAGTTTAGCAAATATTTGCGTCTTTTTACCGTTATTTGTTTTTGTCTTACACACGTTTTGTGTTTGAATTCTTTTAGTTTGTGTCTTACACAAATTTTGTTCTGATTTTGTTTTGTTCTTTACTTCTTTATTAGTGTTTTTTTGCTTTGTATATTGCTTAATACAGTACGGGATCGATTTGTGCAACCGATATCAAACCAGGGTTGTTGCAATTACCGAAATCGTTGCAATGATCGACCATTAAATATTAAAGATTTTTTTCAATAATTTTTAAATAAAAAATTTCAAACTTATAATTTTTTAATAGTTATTTCATTTATTGAAATTAAAAAATTATTAATTATTAATAAAAAATAGTCCGAATTCATCACAATTGTAAATCTGATCGGGAGCTAACCCAAGTTCATTTATTTTATTTTTAAATTGATCTACAAATGGATCAACACTCTACTTTATTTGAAAGATTTTCCCCAAATATTTTTAGTTTACGTATACCACGGCGTCTTTTAAAGTTCTTAATCCATCCAGGGCTGGCATTAAAACCCCCAAGTTTTTCCTTTATTTTATTGTGGAAAAACAATGCTTTTGACTTTAAAATTTCCTCTTTGTTTTAAAAACCACTTAAACAAGGCTTTTTCCAGTTTTGGATACTCCGCTGCTTTTAATGAAACTCTGTTTCCCGGTCCACTTTCAGTGCGGCCAACAAATTTTTGTATAGCATTCTCATTTTTTTTTTTAATTCTACTAACTGTAGATTTATTCACTTTGTAGTCAATACATATTTTTTACAGTTACACCTTTTTTTAATTGATTTAAAATTTCTTACTTTTGTTTAATTGTTAATTTTATAATTTGTTTCACAACTCCCATATTTCAAATTTAATACGCAATGATCTGCACTGTACTCAAATAAGCATTAAATAAAATCATAGAAAAAAAGGAAGAAACAAATCAAAAAAATAACTGTAAATTAACGATTTAGGTATAAACAGTGACGTGGAGGTAGGTTTGTTTTAAAGATGTATGCATTGAGGTTTTTTTCATGTCTACGTATCTGTCTTAAAGAAGTATAACAAAATAAAAACAAGAAATAATGATAATAACAGATTTCTGAACAAAAACTTAAGAAGAATTGAAGATTGAAAAAATTGAAGAATTGCCTTATTACACATTTTAAATGGTTTTAATTCCGACATTCCACTGAGCGTAGAAACTCTTGTTGGTGAAACGGAAATAAGTGTTAATAGAACCGTTGCCCCAGGATCTTATATACACATTGGTTTAGAAAGAAACCTTTTAAAAATTGTAGAAGTCATTAAAAATCATCAGGTCAAAGATATTATTTCAGATATAGGTATTGATGGCTTGCCTTTATATAAGAGCTCATCTATCGTATAGTTGGGCAAAGTTTTTATCATCGGAAGTTGCGTGGGGTCAAAGAAGCCAAATGACATAAATTTATTTTTAAACGGTTTTGTTACTGAGGTTAATAGTTTGATAGAAAATGGGTTTAATTGCGAAACATAAAATATAAAAATAAACATTCGAGCTTATTATGTGACGCACCTGCCCGGCCATTTGTGTGTGCCGTAAAAGGTCACAATTCTTTAAATGAATGTCATAAGTTTATCCAAAAAGGAAGAAGTGTAATGAACGTTGCCACATTCTCCACTTCCATCCGAAAATTGCGCTCCGATAACGATTTAACACAAAGAATTGACTAAAGTTTCCATCAAAATAAATTTCTTGATAGGGCAATCTCTTTAGAGTCAATAGGTGTAAAAATGATTACACAGTTCCCTTTGGATGTCATGCACCTAATAGATTTAGGCGTGATTAAGAAAATGCTAATATTGTAATTGAACTCTAAAACTAATGAATATCTTTCGATTAATTCTAAAATGGCTATGTCATCTATGCTAACTTCCCTTTGTCCCTTTATTCCGAGAGAGTTTGTGAGGAAACTCAGAACTTTTGAAGAAATTTCGAGATGGAAAGCAGTTGAATTTCGACAGTTCGATCTATATACATGAAATGAAACCCAACCAAATTGAACAACAACTATTTAATAGATTCTCTAACATTTCTTTATTAAAACCTATTAAATTTAAGGGATATAAACAAAACGCTAAAGGTGAAATAAAATCATTTTCTTCCGATGCGGGATTTTTTACTTCCAGCATCCCTGACAATTGTTGTTTAATTAGAGGTAGTTGCCCTTTTAAAATAACGGAGTTTCATGAGAATGATTATATTAAAGTTAGATTTTATATTAATCCAAAAAACTTTTTTACAGAGTCGATTCCATTGCAAATTCTTGGAATTTACATTGTAAATTCAGAGTTATTTTATGAAGAAATTTTTAGAACTGACCAAATATATGCAAAACTTTTAAATATTCCGTATCAAAAAGAAAAATTATTAATATCTTTTACATGTTTTCAAAAGTATTTTTTAAATATATTTTTGTAATTTAAATACTTTTATTTCCAGAAAAATTCATCGCTCTAAGCTAAATAATAGCATTCAAAATTGAATCGAACAATTAACTGAAAGAATTAATATTTTAAAAGGTAATAGATAACCTTAACATTTTTTAAGGCTCTTAAATATAAAATGTCTAAAAAGATGGTGGACAACTTTTGCACAATAAGAAGCAGAATTAAACACGTCCTTTTACTTCAGTGGTATGTACAAGTAATATATATTTATTTTCAATTTTTCATTTATCTTTTAAATTTCTTCAAAACAGTTATTTCAGCAACTATAACTATATTTAAGGTAACAGTTGGAAAACAATATTTATGACACAAAGTTGCAGAGGTAAGTATTTCTATGTATTATGTTAATTCTAGCAGATACAATATGTATAATTAATTTTACGTTTAGATACATGTGTAGAGGTAATATGTATAGATTTAGCGTTAAATTCAACAAAAAAAATTATAAATAATCTCTATTATCATTTATATGGCTTAAATGCTAATAGTGTAATAATAATTCACGCAACACCAGATGATTTGTTTATAAGTTGAACGAACATCCCAGTCTTATTTAAGGACCTGAGGTCTTCAATCTGTTGGTATTCTTGCCAGTTTATGTATAGGACGCTTAAATACGCCGTTTCTGGTGCGTATCTCTGCCACCCTGATTTTACCGTCTTTGCCTTTTGCTCCGACTCTCCCGGTCTTCCATTCTTGGAGTGGCAGGTTGTCTCGTGGATGATTACCAACAGAATGATTTAGTGTAATATTTGTATAGAAATATCTATGGTTTTTGTTTATTTTGCTTACTCTTATCCCTTACAAGAAAGCAGGTTGTATTACACAGGCGTTACAATCGTAATATCAAATATACTTATAATAGTTTTTCCGATTTATTAACGAAAATTTCAATGATCTAACTTACATAATAAACAAAAATTAGTTATAAAGTTGCATTTGCTGTGTTAAGACTTTGTGAAAAAAAAACAAAATTATATAAGAAAATAGATACACATAATGGTGAATTAAAGAATAAAATCAATATAAGCTTATATTAAGATAATAATTTACATAAGTGAATTAAAGTAATTGTTTTGCAAGTATTTAATTGAAAATTAAATGAAAGTGTGTGTGCATATATTATTTGTATGAAATATTTTAAACTATTTGCAAATATTTGCGTCTTTTTACCGTTATTTGTTTTTGTCTTACACACGTTTTGTGTTTGAATTCTTTTAGTTTGTGTCTTACACAAATTTTGTTCTGATTTTGTTTTGTTCTTTACTTCTTTATTAGTGTTTTTTTGCTTTGTATATTGTTTAATACAGTACGGGATCGATTTGTGCAACCGATATCAAACCAGGGTTGTTGCAATTACCGAAATCGTTGCAATGATCGACCATTAAATATTAAAGATTTTTTTCAATAATTTTTAAATAAAAAATTTCAAACTTATAATTTTTTAATAGTTATTTCATTTATTGAAATTAAAAAATTATTAATTATTAATAAAAAATAGTCCGAATTCATCACAATTGTAAATCTGATCGGGAGCTAACCCAAGTTCATTTATTTTATTTTTAAATTGATCTACAAATGGATCAACACTCTACTTTATTTGAAAGATTTTCCCCAAATATTTTTAGTTTACGTATACCACGGCGTCTTTTAAAGTTCTTAATCCATCCAGGGCTGGCATTAAAACCCCCAAGTTTTTCCTTTATTTTATTGTGGAAAAACAATGCTTTTGACTTTAAAATTTCCTCTTTGTTTTAAAAACCACTTAAACAAGGCTTTTTCCAGTTTTGGATACTCCGCAGCTTTTAATGAAACTCTGTTTCCCGGTCCACTTTCAGTGCGGCCAACAAATTTTTGTATAGCATTCTCATTTTTTTTTAATTCTACTAACTGTAGATTTATTCACTTTGTAGTCAATACATATTTTTTACAGTTACACCTTTTTTTAATTGATTTAAAATTTCTTACTTTTGTTTAATTGTTAATTTTATAATTTGTTTCACAACTCCCATATTTCAAATTTAATACGCGATGATCTGCACTGTACTCAAATAAGCATTAAATAAAATCATAGAAAAAAAGGAAGAAACAAATCAAAAAAATAACTGTAAATTAACGATTTAGGTATAAACAGTGACGTGGAGGTAGGTTTGTTTTAAAGATGTATGCATTGAGGTTTTTTTCATGTCTACGTATCTGTCTTAAAGAAGTATAACAAAATAAAAACAAGAAATAATGATAATAACAGATTTCTGAACAAAAACTTAAGAAGAATTGAAGATTGAAGAAATTGAAGAATTGCCTTATTACACATTTTAAATGGTTTTAATTCCGACATTCCACTGAGCGTAGAAACTCTTGTTGGTGAAACGGAAATAAGTGTTAATAGAACCGTTGCCCCAGGATCTTATATACACATTGGTTTAGAAAGAAACCTTTTAAAAATTGTAGAAGTCATTAAAAATCATCAGGTCAAAGATATTATTTTAGATATAGGTATTGATGGCTTGCCTTTATATAAGAGCTCATCTATCGTATAGTTAATATGCCAATGGGCAAAGTTTTTATCATCGGAAGTTGCGTGGGGTCAAAGAAGCCAAATGACATAAATTTATTTTTAAACGGTTTTGTTACTGAGGTTAATAGTTTGATAGAAAATGGGTTTAATTGCGAAACATAAAATATAAAAATAAACATTCGAGCTTATTATGTGACGCACCTGCCCGGCCATTTGTGTGTGCCGTAAAAGGTCACAATTCTTTAAATGAATGTCATAAGTTTATCCAAAAAGGAAGAAGTGTAATGAACGTTGCCACATTCTCCACTTCCATCCGAAAATTGCGCTCCGATAACGATTTAACACAAAGAATTGACTAAAGTTTCCATCAAAATAAATTTCTTGATAGGGCAATCTCTTTAGAGTCAATAGGTGTAAAAATGATTACACAGTTCCCTTTGGATGTCATGCACCTAATAGATTTAGGCGTGATTAAGAAAATGCTAATATTGTAATTGAACTCTAAAACTAATGAATATCTTTCGATTAATTCTAAAATGGCTATGTCATCTATGCTAACTTCCCTTTGTCCCTTTATTCCGAGAGAGTTTGTGAGGAAACTCAGAACTTTTGAAGAAATTTCGAGATGGAAAGCAGTTGAATTTCGACAGTTCGATCTATATACATGAAATGAAACCCAACCAAATTGAACAACAACTATTTAATAGATTCTCTAACATTTCTTTATTAAAACCTATTAAATTTAAGGGATATAAACAAAACGCTAAAGGTGAAATAAAATCATTTTCTTCCGATGCGGGATTTTTTACTTCCAGCATCCCTGACAATTGTTGTTTAATTAGAGGTAGTTGCCCTTTTAAAATAACGGAGTTTCATGAGAATGATTATATTAAAGTTAGATTTTATATTAATCCAAAAAACTTTTTTACAGAGTCGATTCCATTGCAAATTCTTGGAATTTACATTGTAAATTCAGAGTTATTTTATGAAGAAATTTTTAGAACTGACCAAATATATGCAAAACTTTTAAATATTCCGTATCAAAAAGAAAAATTATTAATATCTTTAATATATACATGTTTTCAAAAGTATTTTTTAAATATATTTTTGTAATTTAAATACTTTTATTTCCAGAAAAATTCATCGCTCTAAGCTAAATAATAGCATTCAAAATTGAATCGAACAATTAACTGAAAGAATTAATATTTTAAAAGGTAATAGATAACCTTAACATTTTTTAAGGCTCTTAAATATAAAATGTCTAAAAAGATGGTGGACAACTTTTGCACAATAAGAAGCAGAATTAAACACGTCCTTTTACTTCAGTGGTATGTACAAGTAATATATATTTATTTTCAATTTTTCATTTATCTTTTAAATTTCTTCAAAACAGTTATTTCAGCAACTATAACTATATTTAAGGTAACAGTTGGAAAACAATATTTATGACACAAAGTTGCAGAGGTAAGTATTTCTATGTATTATGTTAATTCTAGCAGATACAATATGTATAATTAATTTTACGTTTAGATACATGTGTAGAGGTAATATGTATAGATTTAGCGTTAAATTCAACAAAAAAAAAAAAATTATAAATAATCTCTATTATCATTTATATGGCTTAAATGCTAATAGTGTAATAATAATTCACGCAACACCAGATGATTTGTTTATAAGTTGAACGAACATCCCAGTCTTATTTAAGGACCTGAGGTCTTCAATCTGTTGGTATTCTTGCCAGTTTATGTATAGGACGCTTAAATACGCCGTTTCTGGTGCGTATCTCTGCCACCCTGATTTTACCGTCTTTGCCTTTTGCTCCGACTCTCCCGGTCATCCATTCTTGGAGTGGCAGGTTGTCTCGTGGATGATTACCAACAGAATATAGTCCCTGGACGAAGGTCGCCATAACATCTTCTTGAGTCCGGAGAGCAGTCGCCATCGCTTCAATGACTTTAGCGCGTTGCCCACGTGTCTTCCTTTGATCCTGGCGGTAGCGAACGCAAACCCCCCCTCGATTAGCAGATGCGCTGGTGTTAATGCTTCCCTGTCGTGGGGGTCTGGAGATAGCGGTGCTACTAGACGACTACTCAACACCGCCTCTACCTCTTCTTGCATGGTTGCCATTTCTTCGGCGTTGAGCGATGCGTTGCCAACTGCTCGCAGAAGAAGGAACTCTGTCAGCGGGTAGGTCCCCCATAACTTGGGACATTAGTTTTGGTTTATATCGAAAACAATGCACTCATTTATTAACAGTTCTCCTACATTCTTCATTGGCATTTATTAGCCAAATTTTTTCTCTCAGTAACAAATTTTTTCTCTCAGTAACGAGATCATAGCCCTTGTACCAGCATGACAATTGGATATATGTAAATATCGCAGATACAACTCAACAAAGTAGTTTCGTAATAGAAGTGGAAATTTGTCTGATATGACAATGGAGCATTAAGAAGCCTCCCACCTACTCTTATAAGAGAAAATGAACGACATTTTTCAGTAAAATTATGTATGAAAGGTGTAAGCCTTTGTATATTAGAAAGTAAAATCTTAGATTTTCGCATCTTTAAAATTTCATCGGAATAGTACTCAATTTGTACGATCTATACCAGCTTCAAAAAAGACCAATTCATCTCTTTTGTGGTGAGCTCATGCGATTTTGCAGTCTTTATTTTCCTTACGACATAAACAAATTGAAGAAAAAAACATATCACTCTTTGGAGTTTATTATATGATGAATAATTTAAATCACTCGACATTTTTATAAGACTCATTACTATTTCTAGCGTTCAATGAAACTAATAATGTAGATTTCTTTCTAAGCACTCTTATTCTAGTAAAAGTCTAATATTTTTATTAATGGGCCATTCGCAAGGTTCCTTCAAAAGAAATGATGATGTAATTTCAGAATCTGTCCAGAAATTTACTGATTTGATTTCAAATTCATAATTTAGCTAACAAATTAGCCGCACATAACTCAACTCTTGCAGTTAATTATCAAAAAAACTCCTTACGTATATACAACATACATAAGCTCTAATTAACGCATCTGAAAATCCATGAACTTGCACTTTCTTCTTTCAAATGAAATGTAAACATATCATTCTTCGGATCCCAATGTATTCCTAATGTCTTAGAAGTGTTTGTAGCGTTACACAAAAGTTTCTCTGAAAAATGCACTAGAAAACCATTTCGTCAACTTGAATTCTGCCGATTCTAATATTTCCGTTGCTTGCCTACGAATTTTTAAAAGTTCATCCAAATTGTCAGCGACAGTTAATAAGTCATCGACATAAAAATCACTTCGAATTACTTTAGAACCAGCTGGCAAAGAACTTTTATATAACTCGCTCAAATATGAAAGACACCGGACCAACTAAAACTTGGTTATTCCACGAGGAATAAAATAATGAGAATGGTTCGGAATTTTATTGTCAGTTAAAGTCATATGAATTCATGAATTTGTGATGCGTGTTTCGCACCCTAGGGTCTTTGGAAAGTCTTCTCTCTAAGGCAACAAATCTTCTTTTGGCAACATCAAATGAAGACCCAAGAATGAATTGATCTTTCTTAAATGATAGACACAATGAATCGCCCTGAATTCAACCGTCGAACTGACTCTCGGAATTTTTTCTCACATTCTCGTTGTTTTTCGTTGTACATAACGGAACCTATAGGCAGCTCTTCTAGCTCCCAAAATCTGCGAACAACGGAGTCCAAATGTTCTTCATTCTCAATGATATTAATATGACAAATGTTCGTGGCATGAACAGCCACACCGTCGGTAATCTTTGGCTTACCAGTCCTTACTTGCTGGTCCAGAAAGGTTCCAGGTTTGGCTGGTTCGCCACTACCCTTATCCTCTGCTCCGGCACGTATTGTTGAGGATGTTGACTTTCCTCCTGTACTCTTATGAGACACCTGTGGAGTGCTGTACACATTCTCACCCAATCCTTCAGGATAAGACATTCCCAGAGAGTCACAGACAGGCCTGTAGATCCGTTCGAATCTTTTAACATTCCTCCTGAGCTTTCTGACAAGGTACTTATCTTTGCCTGCTGGTGGCGTTGAGCCTCTCTTAGTTATCTTATTCAGATAGATAAGATAATCTTTTGAATTCTCCTCCTTAGTTCGACTTGTGACATCGTTTGGCGCTTCTCGCATTATCGCGTCCTGCCGAATTAAGTTGCCGCAAGCCGCATGACCTCCTGAGACCGTCGAAATATCCCCTTGCTCAGACCCCGCCACGACGCTTCGGTTCCTCTCTTGACTCTGAGCGCGAGCTGAGAACATAGTGATCATCTTCAGATCCAAGAGAAAGATTCCCGAGCTCCTGTGTGGCACTGGTCCCAGCAAAGGAATCCCTCGAGATGCCTAAAAACTCATCCGTCTCTGATAGTAGGCCCAACAACTGACTTTCCTGTTCTAGAATTTCCCGTTGGACCCCCATCAACACTAAATCGTCGTCCGTGTCTGCCTTGTCGTTTTGTGACCGTTCGTCATCTGTCCGAAATTCTGACGTACTACACAAATCCTTTCCGCGTTGATAATCCTCTCAAAAAAAAGCTCCAATGGCCTTCTTTAAATGGCCAGCTATCTGTTGATGTCTTCACCACATATTTCAGAATATACATTTTCAATTAAAATCTTTCTATTTATGTCAAAACACTATTTCTCTTCACTTTTATTTTTTATTTTTCTTAAAAAAAATATTCTTTGCACACATTTGTTTATATTTTATTAGTGATAATATTATGGCACATAGAGACCGATATCTTTGATATCCAAATGCTATCTCCCCACTAACAATTAAAGTGTTGTCAATGTCAGTAATTTTCCCTTTTCTCTTTTCTTAAAATTTGGTTGGAACAAATTTATCTAACACTGGCACTGACACAAATTAATTAATATCAAACAATTTTCCTTTCCAATTTTATTGTTTCTATTAAGAAATGTGTATAAAAATATGAACCCAATGTTAATTTCATACATTGATTTCTCTCAGTGTGTCTGGAATATAAACCTTTGAAATGGCAACACTATGCAATGAAACGATTGAAAGCACAGCTGATGTTTATCGATGTCCGTGCAAATTGAAATATAAACAAACAAAATCAAATTTTCATTTAAATATATATACTTTTTAATTTTTTTTATTTCTAATTTATTTATTTAGTAGTATTTTAAATACTTCCTTACGACTATAATACATTAAATTTCTTATCCAATTTTAAATTTTTGAAATGCTCTGATAAAGATTATTTTTTGAATGTATTACACAATTTCTTTTAAAAGCATTCATATTTGTTTCATTTTTAATATAATTTGGGAGTTGGTTAAATAATTGCAGTCCTTTGTACAGCAAACATCTATTCATTTTGTTAGTTGCTACTCCATGTATTCGGAAATCATTTCCGTTCCTCAAGTTATATGGCTGGTTTTCATTCACATATGCTAGTTCTTGAGTTAAGTATTCTGGCGCATATCCCATCTTCATTTTGAAGATAAGGATACATGTGTCAAGCATATAATGTATCGAAGTATATTTACAACACTTTAAAATCGATCGCATAGCTTTCTAATTATATGATTGTGCAGCAAGTGTATATTATGGTTGAGCCGAATTCAAAATGTGGTTTAATTACACTATGCGACAGTCAAAATCAGGATGGGATGAAACCAACGGGAAATGTTATATCGGTAAAAAAGAGGTTATAAGTGTCCCGGCGTTTCGCTGGGTAACGTCTAGGAATCGTGATATATCGATTTGAAGTTAGTAACTATCATATAGGGGAAATTGTGACCTTTGGTGTTTTTTTTTTTTTTTTGACATAACTCGAGAACCACCAGTCCGATTTTGCTGAAACAAATTTAAAAAAATTAGGAATTACAATTCCTTTATTCTGTTCATACAACGTTTCGCTACATAAGCACCAGTTTCGCAGTTATAAATAAATGTATGAAAAAAAAAACTATTTTTTTGCCTAAAATATTGAATTTTTTTATTTTTGATTCATAAAAAATCCAAAACGGTAAAAAATGTGTCAAGTCCTATTACTTTCACGTAAAGTCACATAACCTTTAAACAAAATGAGACATAGATCATAGATCGATGGACGCGTTTCGCTTTTATTCACAATTAAGTGAAGGTATCTCCTTTTGACAAAATATTGATTTTATGTTTCAATGAATTTGGATAATATTTATTATATATTATTTATTATAATTATTAACACGTAAAATTAAAAATTATTACAGGTAATTATAAAGTTATTACATAGATACATAGGTTATAAAAATCGATGAACGCAAAACTTATTTTCGTTTGTTTGCGCCCCTTACTTTCTTGCGTGGTGGTTCGCCCACTTGTTCAGAGTCTGTATCGGATGAGGATCTGTCTTCATCTGGAAAAAATCAATTGCTTTTAATCAGCCAGTTAACTTCATTTTTGTGACTTACCCTCGGAGGAAACTCCCATTGTATATTCTTCTTCTTCATCTTCATTCACGGCTTCTAGTGTTGGTTTATAGGTGAAATCCGATTGATCCATTGTTTCAATAGAAAAAGAAGTTTCTCTGTCAGGACTTGGAAGCGGTGGAATTGGTATTTCATCCGAATGCGGTAGAGGTATTTGTGCACTTTTAACAGACATGTAAACTCTTCGTTTAAGGCCTTTACGATTTACTCCACATATTTTGTTTGCGCAAGCGTAACAATTGTCGGAATTGTGCTCTCCTGGATCAGTCCAAATCATTGGTACACCAAAACGAAATTAACTGCGTTTCCCTTGGATCCACATGTTAAGACCATTGTAGCACGTTTTACAAATTTTGTCTGGGACCCACGAAACGCCGCGAATTATTTCGCAATCAAAATAAAGTTTAAAAGCGCGCTCCACTTGCTCAGTGAGTAAGCATTTGTTGAAAAAGCTCTTTTGCCACAAACGTAACAAAATAAATTGATATTTTCTGGACAATTTGCACTCATTTCGGTTTTATACTTTTATTGCTTTTTCGTCACTTTAAAAAAACCGTACTTTACGCGTTCGGAGACACTTGTTGAATGACAAAAATCGATCAGTGAACACCTATAAATACTACGTAGTTTTCAATATTTTACTGAGAGGTACTTAAGAATTCGCGTATCTTTTAAGGGTGGCTATAAACCTGATTCGTGTGCGTTTTAAATTTTTCGAAACGTTCTAAAACATGACCACTCATAAATGTGGTTGCAATTTGTGTAAAAAAATCATGCAGGTAGCCAACGGAAAAAACCCAAATAATTAAAAAAGTGCACTTTCCTTTTTTCCTTTTAATTGTCCACGCACATTTATGACCGTTTTTTAGTTTGTTACCGCTACCATAAAAATTAAATAACCTTTTGTTTATTACTTTTTTTTTTTTAATTCTGACAATCATAAAAAAAGTCATCAATGTTTTTTCCAAGGAATTTTGAGCATATCTCGAGCAAATTTTTGAAATTCATACCTTCACTTAATTGTGAATAAAAGCGAAACGCGTCCATCGATTTTCATGATCTATGTCTCATTTTGTTTAAAGGTTATGTGACTTTACGTGAAAGTAATAGGACTTGACACTTTTTTTACCGTTTTGGATTTTTTATGAATTGAAAATAAAAAAATTCAATTTTTTAGGCAAAAAATAGTTTTTTTTTTCATACATTTATAACTGCGAAACTGTTGCTTATGTAGCGAAACGTTGTATGAACAGATTAAAGGAATTGTAATTCCTAATTTTTTTAAATTTGTTTCAGCAAAATCGGACTGGTGGTTCTCGAGTTATGTCAAAAAAAAAAGACCACCAAAAGTCACAATTTCCCCTATATGATAGTTATTAACTTCAAATCGATATATCTCCATTCCTAGACTTTACCCAGCGAAACGCCGGGACACGTATAACTTTTTTTTACCGATATAACTTTCCCCGGTAGTTTGAACCCTTCCTGATCACTGACCCCTACCATTTGTCGCACAGTATTATTGTGTTATATATATTTATTTCAGTGATTATTGATATTTAGTCTCTAATCCTTCTAAGAGCAAGCCTATCTTTTTTCTGTATTGTTATTCATATTTATTTCCATAATTTTTGTCTTATTTTCGTTCAGTTTTAGTTTATTCATTTTTAACCAGTTATTTATATTTCGCATATCGTATACCAAGTTTTCCACGCACTGTTCATCAGTATCCGCTATATTAAATATTAGGGTATTGTCCGCATAAAGTATTATTTCATTTATATCTATTACAGTCGTCATATCATTTATATAGATTATAAATAGTAAGGCTCCAAGAATTGATCCTTGTGGTACTCCATATTCATTATTACTCGTAATCGTCTCTGATTTTTTATAATTCACTTTAGTTATTTCCTTTCTATTTGTTAGATATGATTCAAACCAATTTAATTCTATATTTTGTATTCCGTAGAAGTATAATTTCTGTAATAATATTTTTCTGTCTATTGTTTCAAACTCTCTTTTAAAATTGAGAAAAATTGCCATTATTTTTTTATTTCTGCCGTTACTTTTCCATCTATTTAAGTGTAATTTACTGCCATTTCACATGAAAATTTTTTTGCGAAATCCAGATTGATATTTCGATAAAATATTGTTTGATTCTAGATAATTTTCAAGTTGTATTTTAACGGTTTTTTTCAAGAATTTTTTCACATAATTTATTGAGCTTATTGGCCTAAATTCTTCACATTCATTTGTTTTATTAACCTTTTCAATTGGCGTCAACATTGATGTTTTCCAATTTTCAGGAAATATACCCGTTTTTAATGATTTATTTATAATTTTTAGAAACACTTCCCCATTCAAGTTCCAATTATCTAATATCATATTTACATTAACATTATTATAGTCCGGTTTGTTGTTCATGTTCTTGCATATATTTTTAAGTTCTATTTTTGTTATTTTTCGGAATTTTAATCTACAGTTTATCACATTTATTTGATTTTTGTATTGTACATATTCTGTATTATCTATAATTTCTTTCATACTATTTACAAAATATTTATTAAATTGATTCGCATTTCATTACTGTCCTTATATTCTATGCTTGTAAATATCACAGATTTTATCACATTTTTTGTTTTCTTTAGTACTAAGTCTTTGATGCTATTCCACATTTGCTTTTGATCTTTGGTATTAATTATTGTTCTATTAATACATGTATTTTTTTCATTTTTTAAGTATTTTTATATATAAATTTCTGGCTTTTTTATAATCATTCCATTTTGCATAGTTATTTGTTGTTTTCGCTATATTATATTGTAATATTTTGTCTCTTTTTAGAAATTGCAAGTGCATTTTTGTTTTTTACTGAGAGATTTTCAATTGTTCTTTCTATAGCTATATCAAAACAATTTACGTTATAATTCACGTTTTGATTTTCAGTGAAGATGATTAATGCACTAATTTCCCTTTGAAAACGGCATTTTTTATATTTAAAGGTTTTTATTTCACTGTCATTTTTCGTTGCGATTTCATATATTTTAATTTCTATTACTTAATGATCCCATATCTTATTTCTATTACTTATGTTTACACTAACATTCGTACTATTTGTTATAATAAAGTCTATTATTGTTCTTGAACTTTTGGTAACTCTTGTAAAATTAGTCATCACTTGTTGTAATCCATTATCATTGATTATGGATTCTATTTTCCTCTTATATGTACTTTCTTCTGCCCAATCTATATTAAAATCACCAGCAATAATTTTATATGTATTTCTTTCACTTATTTCATCTACGATTTCTTCAAATACTTCATAAACTTTTGCTTTTGACTACTTGGGTTGTTGTATTTAACATTATATGCACTTATCCAATATTTGAAATCACACTTTTTCGATTAATTGTTTACATGCCAGTTCTTATTAACGTATAATATTACTCCTCCGGTTCTCGTAGAATTCGATGGAGTTGAAAATTGACAATATTCTTCTAATAGTATTTCAGATTCATCAATTCTGTTAGTCAAATGTGTCTCCGATGGTATTATGAACTTTGGCTTATCAATATCAGCAATTGCTTCAATTTGATTAAAGTTGTTTGTAAGTCCTTGTGTATATTCCTTGTATGCTTTCTAATTGTTATTCATTCATTCAGAAGAATGGGATTACCATTCTTCTTCTTTTTAATTTTAATTTATTTTTATAAACTGGACATTCTCTATATGCAATTAATACATTTATTTATAATATCCTTATTACATTGATTTGTATGTTTTCCGTGGCATTTCAAACATATTTCTTCACTTTTGCAATCTACTGATTTATGATTAATACCTTCACATTTATAGCAACGTAATATTTGTGTACCATCAAATACTCGACATTTCTCCCAACCGACATTTAATTTCTGAGCCGAAATTACTCTTGTATATGATTCATTATCAATTTTTAACTTCGCATTAAATATTGATCTTTTATTTCCCTTCGTTTCATATACCTTTATTATTTCCAGTGTACTATCACCTAGAGTCTGATTCTGTTTTTTAAGTTTTTCAACAATCTCATTTTCTCCATGTCCGTTACAATTATTGACAATTCAATCTTATTTGGAACTTTAATTTCGTACCCTTCACTCATTTCACTTTCAATTGCATTCTTTATTTTCTCTCTCTCTCTCATCAACATTCTAATTTTGTATGACTAAAGTTCCGTTTTTTTATTTCCAATGTTTAGTATTTTAAAGTTTATTGGGTCCACTTTTTTGTTTAACTCTTCTTTTGTTTTTTCAATTTCCAAATAATTTTTTTATTTCATTAAAGTTCTTTTCTCATGCTTTTTGAGTATCACCTAAAATCCTAAGTCTTTTTTCGTATTTAATGAAAATTAAATAATTAAAAACAGAAAGTGTAATTTTAATTCGTGTAGTAATATAAGAGAACTTTAGCGTGTTGAAAGATGTTCGATGTTTCGATCTGTAAATTATATTATAAAATGGACACTTTTGTGTTCGTAACTTTTCGTTAAGGCTATGTTCACTTATGGATATCAATATAATTAAAAATTTAGTGTACTAAAATTTTGTGAAATATTCTCCCAAAGTGGAGCAGATATTTTTGATTTATTTAAATACAAATATCCTCCAAGATTTGATTTAATTTCAAATTTTAGGTTTTTATATTACACAAAATTTATGTACACTTTACCTCTGAATCTGTCAATCCAGAATCCTGGCTACTTTCGATGATGGTGGTTCCTGCAGAGACAGCAGCGACTACGGGGCATTTAGGTGGATGTATTCCAAAGGTAATAGAAGTCAGACCAACGCAATCCTGTTCCTAACAACTTTAGGCACTATGATTGATGCACAAACAATCGTGTTTAATTTTGTATGCAGTAAATTGGCAAAACTATTTTGTATTATTTTAACAAACTTTTACACTTCGGAGTAAATTACCAAGACAATTTTATTAATTATAACCTGAATATTGTTTAAGGCTCTTAAATATAAAATGACGGTGGACAACTTTTGCGCAATAATAAGCGAAATTAAATACGTCTTCTTATTTCAGTGGTATGTAAAAATAATAAATATTTGTTTTCAAATTTTCATTTACTTTTAATTTTCTTCAAAGCAGTTATTTCAGCACCTATATCTACATTTAAGGTAAGCGTTGGAAAACAATATTTATGATACAATGTTGCAGAGGTAAGTATTTCTATGTATTATGTTAATTCGAGCAGTTACAATATGTATAATTAATTTTATGTTTAGATACATGTGTAAAGGTAATATGTATAGATTTAGCGTCAAATTCAACAAAAAATGTTTATAAATAATCAGTAACAACACTATTATCATTTATATGGCTTAAATGATAATAGTGAATCCATAATTCACGCAACTCCAGATGACTTGCTTTATAAGTTGACCGAATAGGTAAGAAAAAGTTGAATATATATATATATATATATATATATATATATATATATATATATATATACCTTTATATATATATAGTTTCAGAAATTGTCAATGACCAAAAAAGAGCCATTGAAAAATCAAACACAGAAATAAAAAATTTATGTTTTGCTTCAAATAGATTTATATTATATAGGCACATAAAAAATATTAATAACTATATTGAATTTTTTTATTTCTATTGTAGAAACTGTTGTCAATCAAAACAAAATAATAGTTGGACTTGTCTCTGAGGTGAAAGTTACGGTTAAGTGCTTTGTCACACCAGGTCGTGTCTCTACAAAATATTCAGATTTATTTCCACTTAATTCAGAGTTGCGATAAATTGAAGATGATATAAATAACGAAACGAAATTTTCAATGGTAAAAAATATTATAGAGGATTAAACAACAGCCTTTTAAATATATTTGATTTAAAAATTTTGCTAGATTTCAATGTGGATGGAAAGCAAGAAAAAAAGCGTTTATTAGATTACCCTAAGCTTGTATGTGCAATATATGGTAAGTTATATTCCACAAATTGGTTTATTTACAAAATTCTTTAAACAATTCTTTAATTTTCAACATTATATTTTTTATATTGTAATTTTTAATTTTATCTAATTATTAATTATTTTACAGACGAATAATTTACGTATAACAAAGAAAGTGCAAGGAAATTAACACATTTTTAAACTTCGGAACTGAAAGAGAATCAGAATCGAAAATATTTTTCTAGGAATATCAGAAAAAATAATTACAGAAAATCTTTGATCCAAATTATCACAAATCTGTATATATGAATTTGACATTTTTGTTTACTTATGTGTATAATAGAATTTACTTAATTATTTTTTGTTAGTTCGTTCTTAAAAAAATCTATTTATGTATATTTCATAATTTATTATGTAATAGAAATTTCAAAATTATGCATCAGAAAATTTCAAAATTAATTTCAAAAACTCATTTATATTTAAGAAATTTACCAAAAAAAAAAATATATACATATATATATATATATATATATATCGAGTAACCATTACGGTCGCTATTTTTACAGACATGAAGATGCGCTTACATATACTTTTTACATCATGCCTGATTATATTCAATGTAAAATGCGCTGATTTCTATAAAAAGAAATCCAAATGGGAATTCGCCATATAAAAATCATGCCTCTTATAAACAAGTTTGTAATGGGGAGATATGCCCTTACAAACCTGGTCGCAGGTAAGCTTCATTTTTTACTGGGTTATTACTTTAATATTTGTTTAACTTATAGAGTTAATTTCAGTTTAACCTTAAATTTTGACTATAAAAATAATAGTAAATTAACTGAATGAATATTAATCAGTTAACAAAAGACAATTCAAATATTAGTATTTAGTACATGTGTTTTTTGAAATAAAATATTATTCTTTAAATCGGTTTTTTCGACGTTCGAAAAATGAACATTTTGAAAAAACCCACAGTGCTTGAACCGAAAAAACAGTTTTAAAACCTGTTGGAAATCCGAATCGATCACCTTATACAAGACTGAAATACGAGGTTTTCAAAAATTTTTCGAAATATAAAAACCAAGCACTACAGATAGGCTATCGTCAAGATATTTCATAACTATATGGAAGATTTCATGAAAATACGGGTGTTTCTACAGGCAGAAAATAATGTGAATTTGTGAATTTGTTAATAAATAATATTTAAAATTATTGATTTTTTAGGCGGATATTTAAGCAAAATAGATATATTCTTTTTTATTTTCTAAATAGTCATAAATATACGAAGTATCTATGATTAAAGTATTAAAAAAATTTTCAGTTACAATCCGATTTCTCTGAAATAAAAGCGAGCGAGAAAGTATTTAAACCTAATAATTAAAAAATGACGTTTTTCAGATGTATTTTTGAAAACGTTCCATCCCTTCTATTTTTACGTTCCTTAATGTTGTAATCAAAAAAGATGATTCGCTTAATATACCTTTGATAAACCATTGCTAGCTTTAAATATTTTAAATAAGGTTCGACCATACTTTAAAGCTACTTTAGGGTTATTTATGTTACATTTCTCAAAAAAAAAAAAAAAAAAAAATACTTTTTGGATTCATTCGAAAAAACGTCACATTTTTAAAAATCCGAATGTTAAGGTTCGTTCCGAAATTCAAAAATGTGCCAATATAGCTATTTAAAAACGTATTAAATGAATTCCGGCACAGGATATTTTGTGTAATTATTTATAAACTATATATTTTAAAATATATTTTTAAACTATTTTTATTAAAATCATAAACAGGAAAGGTATGTCCTGGGTGCTTTTGGATTAAAATAGCAACATTCCGGCTGCCCACATGTCAATGCAATGTTCGCCACAATAACATATGTATATTCAACATTTTCATTTTTTGCTGTTTCCAAGAAATTCCAAATAGTACATTAATATGCATACGTCTCAGATTAAGGTGCCATTAATCTAACATATCATAGAGTTAAAAATTATGCATTATAACTGAAAAATTATTAAAATAAACAAAACAAAATATGAAACCAACAAAAATTAAGTAAAAGTATTTTATTTATACATAAGTATATTTACATAGGCTAAATAATGATTTTTCCAAAAAAAAAAAAAAAAAAAAAAAAAAGAAATTTATCATCAAAAATGTACTAGAACATCACAAGTAATAATGTAATAAAACAGTTAACGAACAATTTATTCTAACTATTCACAACACTATCAGAGAAACTGATAATGGTTGCCTGCATAAACAAAAAACAGTTTATTAGTTAATGTGCTGTAAGCAGCTTTTTAATACGATTTTCTTACTAAAAACTTTAAGAGTTAAATTGTGTATTAACTAGTGTGTGCTTTAAATATATGTTATTTGTAAATTATTACAAATAAATACAGCTTTACAGAAAACCTAGCTCTAAATATCCAGTTCTAACAAAACATTTTTGACTTACGGCTATGCAATCAGACTACAGAAAAATTCGGAATACAAACGAAATTTTGTGTTCTTCTTCATAAATTTAAAATAATTAAAAATAACACATCAAAAATTGTTTTCTTTACTTTTTTATTTTCGCGTTACAAAAGAAATCCAAAAAAATAATTTTTTTGGTGTTACAAAAGTAATCTAAAAAAAACTTTTTTATTTTTTGTGTTTATGAAGAAGACTAATATTTTATGATCACAAATCATTCGGACAGCATGAGTGCTGTATAATGATGTTTAAACAAAAAAGTGGTTGATTGAAAAATAGTGTGAAAAAAGGATGTGTGTTCGTAGGTATGTATGCATAGCAAAACGAAACAGGTGGCAGCAGTTCTACAAAAACAACAATAGAGCGAAATCACTATTTTTTTATACATAGAATTTGACACTTCATGGAGTTTGGCAGTTCGAAGTACTAAAAAAAAATAATCAGCTGATTAAGTGAGGTCGCATGTTTGAATTCGCCTTGTTACGTATGTATGAATGTCATATGTGTACTAGACTGCTCTAAAAAAGCCGACTTTCGAATTTTGACCGTAACTCCCCTAGGATTGTTCTTCTTTATTTTAAAATATAGTGTGCAAAATATTAGCGTTGCATCGACTCAGAATGTTTTAGGGTGCATTTGAGTTTTTCACAGTTTTTTGAAAAAATTTCATATCAAATATTTTTTGTAATTTAATGGAAAGGAATCGTAATGTAGATTTAATTATCTACCAAACAAGATAAAAAAAAGTTGAAAGCGGTTAGAAAATATAAAGTTATTGAAAATTTCACATACCATTAACGTGTTTTCGAACAGTTGTGTAAGCGACGTAAGGACAAATTTTTAATTTTTTTAGAAATGTTAAAATAAAATACCTTTTTGAGTCAAACTGAACTCTAGTTACTGAAAAATAACTTCTGAATTCTGCAGAATTTCACGCTTTATTAAAAACGATAATTTTAATTATCGGTATTTAAATTTTTTTCAAAATTTGTGTAAGAAATGATGTCGATAGAACGATGTCTGTTTGTTAGTTGAAATAGCGTTTATGATGCCTACCGATAACTGCCATATATAATATATATATATCAAACGATCGGAAATCCCTTCGAGAATTTTGCTATTGAAATTCAGCAAGATCAGTTAATAAATGGCAGAAAAACGGTTTTTTAAACCGGTTTTCGATTTTATGAAACCTCTTCGTTTTTAAAAAGATTTAGAAATTTTTTCAAGATTAACCTGAATTTTTATGCTGAAAAATTAACAAAATCGGTCCAATAACAACCGAGATATCGGGCATTTTTGACTTTTTGAAGCCCTTATTTAAGCTACGAATTTCGGTCATAGATATTTTTATAAAATTTCGATTTTTTGAATTAACCACATCGGTTCGTAAATAACCGAGTTATATGCAAAAAAAAAAAAAAAAAAAAAAAACTGAAAAAGTTATTAAAAATATACACACTCAAACATATATAAAAATCATAGCAATGACTTTCAGTGTTATTTTTTGTATAAACAAGCAGTACTTGTTGATTTTATATACACACTCAAACATATATAAAAATCATTGCAATGACTTTCAGTGTTATTTTTTGTATAAGCAAGCAGTACTTGTTGATTTTACATACATATGAGTTCCCATACTCATCCTAAGATACAGATCGATCAGTCTTTCTATTGTCTTAATTAGAAAAGACGATAGGCTGATAGGTCTATAGACCTTGGGCTTCGAGTGAGTCCTCTTACCCGCTTTGGGTATGAAAATGACTCTTACCTCTCTCCTCCCCCTGGGAATATATCTCACTTTAAGACATTCCCTAAATACCTCCACGAGTAGTGAGATGACCCTATCATTAACATTCTGTAACATGGCCGGAAAAATGCCATCCAGGCCCGGTGACTTATGTGGCCCAAATGAGTTTACCGCCCATCTTACCTTGTCTCCAGTGATCATCTTCACTATCGCATCGATATCACCCTCTTCTGATTACCTGCCCTCCCATCAAATCCTACATCCCTACAGCCAGGGAAGTGAGTCTCCACTAGTAAGCTAAGGGACTCCGAGCCACTCTGTCCACGAGATGTCCGCACGTTGTATGTATCCCGTCTAAATCTAGACAACTCGTTAGCAGAGCCCACGGATTCACAGAAATTCATCCATGATATCGTCCGTCTTATGTCCCTCTTATAATTATCCTCGTTAGCTGGCTCTGTTAAACACCTCCTAACTGTAGACCGTTGGTTCTTAAGTTCCCTGGTCCGTCATTTCGGCTACCTCCGTTTGCCAGGATAAATCAGCGGGAAACTGAGCTCAAAACTATTCTTAATTACATCCGTGAAATTATTCACAACTTCCTCGATACCTTCAGCTGAATTTCTGCAGCTCTCAGTATCCCTCAAATCAATATTAAGTAACTCACCGAAGGGCTTCCAATCCGTCCTTCTGAAGTTCTTATAGGGCTTTCCTTTTGGTTTCACAAAGTCAAGACTGAAGGATATCATGCTATGATCCGAAAAGGTAGTGGTATGAATTCTCATCATATCTCAAAACCGTGTACGCTCCTCTCCTCCTACTGTCCGCCTAATGCTGCAGAGCGATACCCGGTGGATCGGTCGTCTCGTATGGCATGTACACGAATGCTAGCATAAGCCTACTGCCTCCATTGACATCCCATTGGACAGCTGTAAGCTCCTCGCTGCTAAAATGATGAGGAAGATTAATGTTCAAATCATTCCAATATACATGTTCGTACCTTCTCCAATGTGGACGATATGAACAAGTTATACCCAGTGAATCTTAAACCATATACCCTGGTGTTGTTAATCCAGGGTTCCTGAATAAGGGCCACATCCACTTTGCAGACAATGAGGAGATTTGTCAATTCGGTTGAGGCTGCTTCACAGTGATTTGCACCACTGATAGCCTCTTTGGGTTTATCAAATTTAGAATATCTAAACTTGATCTTCCCAAATCCAAAATTGACAAGTCCCCAAGTGACTCCAGCTTCTTCAGATACTCCGGATCCACTACGAATCTGAAGTCTCAGCAGCTTCAAAACAGTTCTGCAACACTGATTTCTTCGCCTTTATCAATATTGAGGGCTGTTCGATTCCTGACCCAGCTCTTTTAATAACCTCCTTGTGAGGGCTCTTAACAGAGCTGGAAGGGTGAGCAAACAGCCTTCTTGGCTATCGAAGTTTGCTGGTCATCCCTAGACCTGCCCCTTTTAATGATCCCCTTTTGGGGACCCTTAAAAGAGCCGTGTAGGTTTTTACCAGCAGCGCTCGATGAAAAAGACCGCATGCCAGAGGTTTGAGCAACCCCACTAGTGGTGTCTTTGTAGTTTCCACCAGTAGAGCTGGCCGGCCTCTGATCTACTGCCTTCTTGCTCGTCGATGGCTGATTTGATTGCGAATTGCCAGATTTGCTGCATGAACAGCCTTACCACCGGTAGTTTTTGGCTTGCCAATCTTTACCTGCTGGTCGAAGAGGGTTGAAAATTTGACTGGTTTGCCACTACACTTATTTATTGCTCCGGCAGGGATCGTTGAAGATGTTGACTTTCCTGCTGTGCTTTCATGAGACACCTCTAGAGTGCTGTCCGCATTCTCACGTAATCCTTCAGGATAACACATTCCCAGAGAGACACAAGCAGGCCCGTAGATCCGTTCGAATCTTTTAACGTTGTCTTGTGTTTTATGACTTATCCTAGCCTGAAGTGGCAAAAAGCCTCTCTTAGGTACCTTATGCAGATAGATAAGGGATGCTCTTGCGCAACTCCGAGTTTTCTCCTCTTTAGTTCGGTACATGACATCAGTTGTCATATCTCGCATTACCGCGTTTTGCCGAACTAAATTGCTGCCAGTCGTATGACACTCTGAGCCCGTCGAGTCATTCCCCCGCTCCGACCCCGCCTCGACGCTCCGATTCCTCTATTGACACGCTAAAATTTACAAACAACCCGTGCCATAGGCGTTGGAGGGGAGCTGTTATCTGTTGGTTTGTTTAAGCACCAACAAATCGTTTAGTTTCTCGGCACTGCTACTAACCACCTTGATCTTAAAGCGTGCTGCATTTATTTCGTCCGCGAGAGACTCTATGAAACTCTAGGATCGGAGATAATACACATGATCTGAACACTTAATATTCGAAAAACTGTATAGGAAGAATCTGTTCTTTAAAAGCAAATGTCTCTTCTTTTTCAACTTCAGATAGTAAATTAAATCTGTTAGCACTTGTGCTGGGTCCGTCTAAAGTTTTTTGCCACTTTAATTTAAGACAATACTACTATGGTTTCTTCTCTTTGATCAAACATTGCACAGTGGGGTCAAACGCAAATTTTTTGGTAATAAATCTGAATCTCCTAAACTACTGGTCGGATCAAATTGAAATGTATGTAAGAGTTGTAGAGGAGGACCTAAGCTTTCAGAAAAATCATCTTGTAGTCAGCCTGTGATAACACGAGATAAGCTGTCAAAGTTGTCAAAGTTGACTACCTCGAGTATGTAAAAGTTAAAAAAAATCGTAACTTGTACAAATGAAGTCCGATTTTAAAGATTTTTATATTTCTGGAAAGTGCTTGGCAAGATAAAGAAAAAATAAGCTTACTCATATAAGTTATCTCTTACAGTTAAAAAGATATTTACGCTTGAATTTTGAATTTTTGATTTTTTTGGCTCGATTTTCTTTTGTTTTTCGGGAATAAGTCCGGAGATATATGAGGTAAAAATTTTTTTAAAATATTCTGTAATTTGCTACATATTTCAAAATAATATGCTGAAAGAATTTTTTGATTATCTCAATTCGTCTAGACGTGAAAAATATTCAAAGTCAGCACTCTGAAATTGACATGAAAAATGGCTATTTTTTTACAAAAATATAGTACAATTCATTCACTTTTTTCTCAAAGTTCCGTTAATAAAAAAATTTTTTCCTTATTAATTTCAAAAGATAAGGCTTCATAATAATGTATAATAAGTATGTAAATATGTAGAACAAATTAAATAAACATTACTCAAATAAAGAATTTACTACTTTATAATAACAAATATATACCTACATAATACATTAGAAAACTAAAATGTTACGTATACACACATATGGAAATACGGAACAAAATAGTGAATTTTGCAACTTTTGACGTGACTTGGTAGCTTTGAGGCCATTATATTACTATTATTAAATGACCTATATCAACATTTTATATATCGTTGAATTGGTAAATAAGTCTATTTTTATATTCTTTTAACATTTTTAAAGTATTTGCAAAATTAGTGGAGTTGTATTAAAAAAATTAATTTTTTTTGGATTTTCAGCCATTTTAAAAAAAAAAATTTATTTTTGAAAAATTACCAAAAATAGGTTATTGGAGCTATTTTATTGATTTTTTTAGGAATGAAAGCTTGATTTGTGTTTTATACACTACATAAGAAATAATATTAAAAATATTATGCTAATATGCTTTTAATATGCTTTTAAAAATAGTCGTTAAAAAAACTGACTTTTAACATAAAAACTCCACTCCTGCATTCGTTTTTGGCCGGGCGGGAAGCAGTTTAGTGTTAAATCATTCTAAATCTATTTCTATAAAAAATATGGATACCAAATTTAAAAAAGCTCGCGTGACATTTTTTTTATTAATCGATAAAAATGAAACTATTTTTTAAAATTGACAATTTTCGGGCAATACTAGATGTAGGGTGCAAACTTAAATCAATTCAAAATTTCTTTATTAACCATTTATGAAGCTTTATCTTTTGAAATTAATAAGGAAAAAATTTTTTTATTAACGGAACTTTGAGAAAAAAGTGAATGAATTGTACTATATTTTTGTAAAAAAATAGCCATTTTTCATGTCAATTTCAGAGTGCTGACTTTGAATATTTTTCACGTCTAGACGAATTGAGATAATCCAAAAATTCGTTCAGCATATTATTTTGAAATATGTAGAAAATTACAGAATATTTTAAAAAAATTTTTACCTCATATATCTCCGGACTTATTAACAAAAAACGAAAGAAAGTCGAGCCAAAAAATCAAAAATTCAAAATTCAAGCGTAAATATCTTTTTAACTGTAAGAGATAACTTATATGAGTAAGGTTATTTTTTCTTTATCTTGCCAAGCACTTTCCAGAAATATAAAAATCTTTAAAATCGGACTTCATTTGTACAAGTTACGATTTTTTTAACTTTTACATACTCGAGGTAGTCAACTTTGACACCCTGTAGCTTATCTCGTGTTATCACAGGCTGACTACAAGATGATTTTTCTGAAAGCTTAGGTCCTCCTCTACAACTCTTGCATACATTTCAATTTGATCCGACCAGTAGTTTAGGAGATTCAGATTTATTACCAAAAAATTTGCGTTTGACCCCACTGTGCATTGCCAAGTAAAAGAAAATTAAACAAAATTAAACAGTTTTTTACACTTTTTTGGGATTTTAAATTTAAATGATAAAGCTTTCTGCTAACACAGGGTGTACAACCAAAAGAAGCATACTTCGCAAATCATACACTCGATCTATTGAATGTGGCAAACGTAAGCCTCGAAAAACCGTAACACGATACAGTTAGACGACAACAAAGACTTAGTCAATACGGGGTGAAACGCAAAATTCTCGGAGGCCAAACAACAAAAACCCGCCTGACTGTACTTAAGAAATAATTACAGTGACGCTAGATTTGTTCCTCAACCCAGAGCTACTTTGCGAATGTTTTATACTTTTAAGCAAAAATTAACACGATGTTTTTATATTGCGGCCAGATGAAATAATTTATAAGTATTGTTACGAAATTGTACTTGGTTTAAAATAAAATAATGCTTCTCAACCTTTCTGTTTCTTTCTCAATGCTTCTCGACCTTTCTGTTCATGTTAACAGCAGTTAACATATCTGTAGAAATTATTAACATAGTTGTAAACATACAACATTGAAGAAAAACAGTATTAATAGTATTTATTATATAAATCAGCGACTGGCGATTTGCAAATTTCCTATCTGTTTACGCAACGTTGTGTCACACATACACTATAAACTAATTTGTGTGACTTCATTCAACTGCTGCTGTTTCTTTTTTTCGTCAAAGCAAATCAAGTCAGTTGTATTTTAACACTTGTTCAAGTAAGAACTTGCTTCGCAACTTAAAAAAAAAAAAAAAATATATATATGTATTTCTTTCTTTTAGAGAATATGTTATCGCATTTTGAATCATCAATGTTTGTCTATTAGTAATAACTAATTACATTGAACGTCCCTACTTTAAATACTACATACACACACATATGCCTAATAATTGCTTTAGTTGTTTAGTTGATGTTGCTTGATAGCCAACAAGCAACATAATTCTCATTCAGCTAATACATGACTAAGTATAAGTAAAGTTTGTTTACAGTCGGGGCGATTCAAAAAAGGCAAAAACCCGCCATATAAGTCTCAGAGATTATTTTATATAATTGGAGAGCAGAGTAGATTTTGCGAAAGCTCGTTCTCACGAGTGGCTTTGTGCTGTTCGCTCTCACGAGTGGCTTCGTGCTGCTCGTTCTCACTAGTGGCTTCGTGTTGCTAGTTCTGACGAGCGGCTACGTGCTGCTCGTTCTCACGAGTGGCGTCATGGTGCTAGTTCTCACGAGTGATTTCGGTTGCTCGTTCTCACGAGTGGCTTCGTTTTGCTCGTTCTCACAGTTGACTTCGGTTAGCTGTTCTCACAAGTGATTTCGGTTGCTCGTTCTCACGAGTGGCCTCGTGCTGCTCGTTGTCTTAGTAGAATATTAACCCGTAGAAGTGCATGGTAATAGTAGTTTGAGAAGTAGCTAGACACTAGCTTTAAGAACCCATTGTACGTATTGTAGAAAAATATACGATCTTCGATTCCCGAAGCTGCCACCTGAACCGATCTTGCCTAATATCCGAACCTGAGTAACAGCTGAGAGTGTCGAAGCTGAATGTATAATGTCAATCCTAATTCTACAACCGAACCTATTATAAGCTAAAGTACCGAACCGATCCTAACACAAGCAGAAGAACCGAATCGATCCTAATATAAGCCGAAGAACCGAACTGATTCTAATATAAATTGATGAACCGTACCGATCCTAATATAAGCTGAAAAACCTAACCTATCCTAATATAAGCCGAAGAACCGAAATAAGCCTCGTTGAAGTAGGTTCTCCCTTCTTCAGCCTAGTTGAAGAAGAAACGTTTGAAGACGACATTTATTAAACCGATGGTATCCGAATTGAAGTTATATAAATTATTCTCTCGTAATATCTATATATTTTGTATTTGAAATATATTTAAAGTGTTCAATAAAAAAATATTATTCTAACCCCCAGAAAGGGTAAATCAAAGGTCGTGGATCAATAAGTACACCCTGGAACCGACTAGTTACCTCAACCGACGACAAAACCACGGTATATTAGTTTAGTCGTTTTACTTTTGACAATTGCAAATTTTTTTCATTGTAAAACTGAGCAGCGTTCATACAATTTAATTTTTTGCTGCTTCACACATAGGCGCAAACGCAAAGCAGTGTGTGTCGTCCCACACAGATATGAATGCTTATGTAGGTTTTTTTTTAGAGTACATCAGTGTTACTGTTAATTTGGAAAGTGCAGAACACCAACTACGAGAAACAATAAGGCTTCATAAATTTGTTTGCAACTTAGTTGATAATTTATATATATATATATATATATATATATATATATATATATATATATATATTCTTATTCTCATTAAATAATTAGTATGAAACTATTACTATAAATTACACTGTGATATTCGTAAATTTTAACAAGCTAAGGACCCCCTAGTAAAACTAATTTAAGTACGCTGAATTCAATGGTGGCAGACGTTTTTCGAAGTTTGCGCTCGTATTCGCAATATTTGGGTTTAAACTTTGTTATCGAAGAAGTACAAAAAAGAGAAAATTAGAAATAAAAGGGACATTTATGAAATTTTAACAATAAATCAATTGAAAATATAATCCAATTATAAAATAAACCAATTTCAGTCCGATTTTTAATGTATTTTAATTTTTTGTTTGAAAATTTGCTCATTGGTAACATTAGTTATCTTACTTACGGTATTGTATTAAGATTTTTTGTTAATTTAATTGTTTGTGATTTAGCGTTTAAAATACTTAACGACTAAATTATTATATTTAAGCAATAAAACTTAATTTTTCTAACAAGTCTTTTAACCTTTCAAAGTTAAATGTCTTAAAAAAATAATGGTTAATACCATTAAATTCAGATTTAGTTTTACCCAATGGGTGTTGAAAAAAATAAGTCTCATTTTCGAGCATAGTGTTATTATTGTAAAATTTAATGAAATCATATGTTCACTATTTCAATATATTAGGTTTTTGTCTGCAAACAGAGTAATGTGACTGCCATATTATTTTTGGTTCCATATATTGAACTTTTGGAACCATGCAAAATTCTGTCATTTTGTAACCCAAAAAGTGTCAATTGGATCCGTCCTAGGGCAGCTCATATTAAAATAACTAATTATGTTGCTAGTAAAGCAGCCAGTAAAAAAGAATGTCCGGTACCTGACTCATTGTAACTAGTAAAAGGATTTCATACATTGACTTTTTCGAACTATCTCCTTGATCACCACCTTGTAGTCGTTTAAATACTTCCGTGACTAGCGAAGAGGCAATAAAAAAGACAATTGTCTTTTCCACGACTACCAAAGTGTCAATAGTAACGTCTACGTCTACCAGAGTGTCCCCAAAAAGACAATCGTCACTCCCACGACTAAGGGTTAGTAAAATGGCAGTTGTGACCATGTACAATAAAACCGCAAATAGCGCAACGCACATAAGTATAATCTGTGGCTGAGTGGTTAGCGTGTAAAATAATCAAACATTATATGTGTAAGAAAGGCATGAGTTCAAATCGGTTCACCGCAAATAAAAACTAATAACATTAAAGTAAAAAATATTAGTTAAGTTAATTTCCTAACCTATAAATAAACAAAATAAAAAATAAACAATAACAAAATTATAAATGTATAAAAACAAAAATTGTTAACCAGAAAAAAAGTCTATTCAAACATTGACTTTTTCGACTGTCACTTTGTAGACGATTGGCTACGTCCTAGGACATGCATATGTTCAAATAGTTATTCACATAACTAGTAAAGTAACTAGTTGTGACCTAAAGTAGTCGATAGAATAACTAGATGGGGACAGTATCCAAAGACTGCTGGGAATACATGCCTCTCACCAACACACAAACAAGCTAACACTTGTCATTATTGTAATTAGAACTCTCTTAAATACTCAAGATAATCCACAATAAAGCTCTTTCATTTTAATTAATAAGCAGACGTTATAAATTGGAAACATCCAATACGTTACAAACTACAAAATTCCAACTGAATGGAAATAAAGCTGCCACTTCCTTTTACGTTCAAAGAATTTTCGATGATAATAGTTGTACTTTTCCTCATCGGCACGACAAATTTTGTATTTAAAAAAGAAATTTATTTCGGAACAAATCAAGATTACCAGCACACTTGATTTTTAAATAATTTTGATAATAATTCAGTAGCATTTTTATTCGTAATTACAGCAATGTAATATCTTTACGTCGAATATTTACTAAACAAATTTTTATCAAGAACGTCAAATCTATACAAGGTAACGTCAGTTAAAAAGCTGATTATTATTTTGGGTTGTAACAGCTGTCAAAATATCTAATAAGACGCTAAGAGCTCGAGTTCCGACAACTTTGTCTTGATGTTGCTTGATAAAAATGCTATTATGATGTTGATACTTTTTGCATGGTTCATTATGACATATGTTGTCCCTTACGTAGTCTCTATATTATACACATTTTTATCATGACAAGCGTCAAAATCAATCTATACAGGGTAACCTCAGTTAAACAGCTGATTATTATTTTTGGATGTTACATCTTCCAAACAGCACATATAAAAACATTAATGAATTCCCCTTATTGTTTTGTGCAGATGTTGCCACCTTCCATAAATTCGTTTGTCTTGATAAAAAATTGTCTAATATAGACACTACGTTACGTTGAGTCTCATATGGAATTGTTTTATCAAGATAAACGTCAAATTTTTGTTTGAATTACTGATCATTTTTCATCTTTATAAATTATGGGCGCGTAGCGTACACGTGATTATCAGCGACGAAGGCGAAGCTATGTGCAAAAATTCGCTCCATCAAATTCCTAAGTTAAGCCATTTTCTCGTTTAATTTTAATGGAGTATTATGTTTTTAATTGAAAATAGCTTGAATTAAATATTGTGTAAAAAATATTATTCTGAACCGGTATTAATTTAATAAATTCTTAAATAGCTATAAACTTTTTTAAATTTCGCTACGAATTCTAACATCGCGCAATTTAAAAATGTTATTTATTTATTATTTTTTTTTTTTTTTCGATAAAAAAAAATGTAAAAGAAGTAATTTGAAAGTAGCTTTAAAAAATTAAAACAGTGTTAACTAAAGGTACTTTAAGTATACCCTTTACACCTCAGGTATAAAGTGTATAATTATAAGTTTGTCATTCCGTTTGTAATTTCTACAATATTCATCTATGATAGGGAAGTCGATATAACGACGTCCATCTGTCTGTTGAAATAAGTTTTTAGAAAGCCCCAGTTATTGGATATATATGTTTTATACATCAAATTATAGGGATTATTCCTTAGAATGACAATAATAAAAATAAACAAATTCAGTCCATTAATGGTTTAGATATCACCAAAAAAACCAAAAAAAGCCTCTAAAAATGTATTTTTTTCTAAGCCCCTATATAAGCTAACGACTTCGTTTTTGCACAGAAAATTGTTTTTGGAAATGAACAAAATAAGTTCATTAGTAATTGAGATATTGTCAAAGCTTCTGTATAGCCTCAGAATTCGTCTTTGTACAAATCTGTTGTAATTTTTTTTTTTTTTTTTAATTTAGGTTTTTTGAATTAACCATATATCGGCACATTCACAATCGTGTTATAGGCAAGAATCTGAAAAAATTATTAAAAATATACACATATATACAAAACATTGCAATGATTTTCAGTCTTGTTGTTTTTTGTGTGTTTGGATGCTTTTTAGTTCGAAATACAAGCATTGCAATGACTCGTTGTTGTTTTTTGTATAAATTCCAAACCAGTGAACAAAAAATCATTGCATCACAATCAGCTGTTTTAACCTGCTTTATGCAAATGTGTGTAAGTAGCTATTCACACAAAAATTATAGGTATCGTATCGCAGAAATCTATAGAAAAAAGATTTTTACGTATATGTGTGACTTTTTAACAACCCCGTAGTGTATTTTCTTTATAAAATAATCTAAGAACAGGGTTGTTCACACAATAAATATTCAAAAATGTATAATACGTTTACTTTTGTTAACTGTTTATACAAAATGTTTCACGCTACTTTTTTTAGTGTCTACATTAGGCAAATTTTTATCAAAACAAACGTCAAAATCAGTGCGAATATATACAAGGTAACCTTAGTTAAACAGCTGATTATTATTTTGGTTATTACAGTTATCAAACTGCATATATAAAAAACAATAATGAATACGCCATATTGTTTTCTTGTGCAACTGTTGCTATCTTCCACAAATTCGCGTTAAGTTTGTCTTGATAAAAAAATCTCTAATGAGACACTATGTTAAACATGTATCTACATACAAACATATTTAACCAAAAAGCACATAAAAAATTAAAATTCAAGTACTTCAAATTTAACTCTAATTCAATTAGAATTACAGCCGTTCTTCCCAGTATTTCAAGTAAAATATATTTTTTTCAAACTTTATTTTGTTGTCAACAAATATTAAATTATTGCAAAATAATTTTAATGTATTCAAAATAAATAAATCTACATCGATAGAAGGATTTCCATACATACTAAATTTGCATTGAAAATTGTAGAATTTGCAAGAAAAAAAAAGTGAATAAAAGGTGCATATTGAAATTATCATTTTAAATTTTCAGATTTCTTTTTTCAGTCAGTTAATATTCTGCATAGATTCTTTAAAGTAAGTAATAAATAATGTCCTAAAACCCCAGTTGAGATGAAAGAGAAAGTAATCTATCTATTGAAGACTTCAAGAATGGGAAGAAATTATTTGTTTTTGGTATAAGTAACATGTAATTTAAGTTGTTTATTTTGTTTTTTGTAATTATATAATATTTTAATTTATTTAATTTAGATTTATTTTTGTAAAATAAAAAATATTGTTTTTTCTTTAAATTTGTTAGCTTGAATTAGATTATTTTGAATATTTGAATTATTATTCAAGGCTTGTATTAAACAGTATTTCCAAGCTTGAATTCAATTATTTTTTCGACATAAATTGCACTAAAATTCAATGGTTGTATTCAACAGTATTAACAATGTAATGTTAGACTTGAATTCAAATTTCCGTTTTACTGAAGTATGCTACTGAAACAAAGTGTAGTACAAGTATATTTCAACACTTGGGAATTGAACTCATGACTAGAATTCAACTATTTTTAAATTTGAATTCAAGCAAAAATGCTTATTGTGTAGTAGTCATCAGGTAGCAATGCTTGCAATGCTAGTTTAATTTGTGTGTTTACATTTTATAGTTTGGAAAATTATGTAGATTATTTTTGTAAGTATAAGTATGAACGTATACTTTAAAGCGTAAATTTTATTAAGGTTTTCACGAAAGTTTGGTTATCAGGTTAAATACATTATTTAAATATATTACTTATTTAAATTTTTATTAGTTTAAAAAATTACAAATAAATAACCACATAAAACAAGGGTATGGGTTGAGCAAGGTTGGTATTTTTCTTTTTTAATGAATTTTGCTATTTATAATATAACCTGTAGTGCGATTCAGTAACTTATTTTAACGATAATCGAGTCGTTAAAATTAGTAAACAACAAAATTGTCGATTTAGTTATTCTCTAACACTTTTAACGATATTTGTTTGCGTCAACTTAAAGACAACAATTTTTGTGTTGTTAATATATTGACAAAAATTAGCCAAAAAGTCAACCCAAAAATTCAGTCGTTGTTTTGTGGTTGTAGTCTGTGCTTCCACGTTATAGATGGTGCTGCTACGTTTGCGAATCTTCTTTTAGGAGTAGTGGTCATTTTGAAGAAAACCATTAACAGAAACTCATCTTAATCAATATCAAATACATAATTTAATCAATCACGGTCTTAAAATTGTTAAACAAACTTCGATTTGTTTCAAATTTATTTGTTTTTCTTTTTTATTTGATTTTGAACCTTACTTTTATTTCGGCATTTCCTTGTGGAGAGCTGCCACACGTAATAATAGTTATATACAATCGTTTAAGAGTACTTAGTGAATCACACAATCGTTACTGCAAACGACAATTGCTATTGACAAGTTTTGCGATTGTCGAATCGTTAAAAGTTACTGAATCGCACTACTGATAACCAACCTATCGTGAAAGCCTTAATATTTGTATACGACTGTTAATTTTTAAACACAACAAATAGTATTAAGAAAAAAAATATTTGTAAATATTGCAGATAAGTTGCTTATGTGTAGCATAAGCAACGTATCTGCATTACAAGACTCATTCTCAATTTATTTGTAATGCCTTATGGAATGAACACCTTATTTACAATATAATTAGGAAAAATATTTTAGTTTATTTGGCAAAAATGATATTTTAATGGGACGAGCATCGTAGCCCTCGCCATCTATATAATATATTTGATGATGAGATTGAACGGGTATTAATTCAACTGTTCGGCTTTCGATTGACATGGAAGGCTGTATTTTTATTTGTTGCATCATATTTATTAAAAACTTAGGCCCAGAGCAAATATTTTCAATAACTGAAGTTTTTAATTCAAAATATGACTCAGAATTTTTGTGACATCTAATACCAATTTGTTTAGCATCAATTTTGTAATATTCCTTAGTTGAACACATTTGATTTATTGATTGACTTGGTAATTGTGGATATAATATTTTGGAAACATTAAACCAGGTTTTGTTCTTCACAGCTATTTCACATTTATTGCATCCAGGACATGGCGGTGTGGATACGAGATTAGCCGTAATGTTTTGATTTAGCTTATTGCTTAAAATCTCAAATATAACAGATGCATGATATCTTAATAAACCAAAATACCAATACTTCTCTATATTTATTTCGATATCCTTTAATATACCCCATGAAAAATCATATAAACCAAAAATAGGTTTACGCGCTTCATGATCTTTATCATTTTCAATGAGTTCATATTTAATAACAGGGCACTGTTGTATACGATGGTGGACTAAAGCAAGCGCACGTTGTGGTAAATATTTTGAGAACTTGGAATTTTCGTTAGTGCCACTCTGCATCAAGCTCCTAGCTGTTTCATTTTTTTCTCCCAACGGTAAAAATAAAACAGGACATGTTTCTTCATTTCTTCGTAGCAGTCCAGTTACAACTTCTGATGAAGTTCCATCTCCACCAGCAACAACTACTACATCGGGTAATTGATGAAGCGTCTCCATTATTGATTTCGCGTGACCAACATGTCTTGTTTTAATAACTTCTACAGAATATCCGGCCAAATGAAAAACAGGCTCACAATATTTTTTAAACTGAAAAATAAATTGTAAAATATATACTTGATTAGCCACATACATTATCATTATATTCAAAGCATATTCATAATAGTTATGTTCCTTCACAAAAAATTCTACCATAGTAGAATTCTACCCATAGTATAAGTAGCTAGCAGTGTTGCTAGTTTAGCCTTTTTAAGGCTAAATCTAGCCTTTTTATTTTGCTTTTAGCATCAAAATTTTCGTTTTAGTTTCTAGCTTTTTTTGTAGCCTTTTTTGATTCTTAAAATTGCCATAAAAATGTTAAAATCTTAATATTTCAACAACAAAGAAAATAATTTCTTATTTGCTATTACTAATTTAATTTTAAAGAATCATCCATTTAAGCATTTTTGTGTATTTAATTACCCAAAAAATTCGATATTAATTATACAATAGGCTGTCAGCAAAATGACTCAAAGCCAAATCGCCCAAAGCAAATATAGAAAAATCGTCCATAAAATTCCCATACAAATTTGGGTCATACTTCTTATGAAAAATAACTAAAAAATTTTGCGGTAGTTTTTCATCATTTTTGAGCTATAATTCGTTTTTGATAAGACATTTTTAATATTTTGGGTAATTTTTAGCTTTTTTCTAAAATTTTAAAACATGCATGAGAAAGTAAAGCAAAGTCATCCTATTCAGAAAAGTTTGATTTAGCGAAGCCGGGATTTGAAATACGTCAGAGTTAAAAATTGCTGAGTTCGGCTTTCTAGGAAACTGCTTTAATTTAGATCAGAATCCTACCTGAGTCAACGTTAATACTGTTTTCATTCTGAATATGACTGATTTTGTCCTGAAATTTTATCAAATAATGTTTTTAATCTTTTACCAGAAAATGTCATAATGGCCTTTGGATGAAAGTGATTTTTCATTTGTGTGATTTTCTATATTTGATTTGGGCGATTATGCTTTGGGTCATTTTGCTGGCAGTATGTACAATATACATTGCCTGCCACTCGAATAAGGAATCACATTTTTTTAACTTTAATTAAGAATATCTCCTAAACTAAAGTTCAGAAAAAAAAAATAATTTTTTGCGCAACCAAATTCAACACTTTAGTTTTCTGAAGAAATAAAAATATACATATTTTGTTATACTAAAATTATGTATTTATTTAAGGACATGTATTTCTGTGGTACTTTTTCGTGTGTCACTTGAATAAATGGGTCGTCTATGTTTTATTTGTAAATTTTTTTACAATATTTTTAAAAAAATATCAAAAACTTATGAGAACGATATAAAATAAGTTTTTAAATTAAAAAACAAATTTAAGTTTTTCTGACCTTATTTTTTGAGAAATTTTAGCTCTTTTTTAACTGGTAACTAGTAAAGAAAACATTTATCTTTTTTGCAACAGCATGTGCTGTGAGGATTCAATACACTAGTGAGAGATGTAAACAAAAAAATTACCGAAATTATCTTTTCAAAAAGCAATTAAAGCGCGACCATATTATACCCCACACCATTGTGTAAATTAAATTTCGTGGAGGGGTCTTATAATAGATGTGTGAACAATTGTGGACTGATACTTCTACTAAGCGTAAATAAAATATACGAATACAGAATATTACGTTAACACTAACATTTATATTAATTTATTCACTTTAGAGTGAATCCCGAAAATGGGCTTATATGGAAGTTGTGGCAAATTATGAAGCGATCCTCATAAAATTTGTTACCATGATTTCTAATTATATAAAACTTATTTGTGCCGAATACAAACCTGATACTAACATGTGTATGGGATTTATGCACGCTAAAGTGATTTTCGGAAGAGGGCTTTATATGGGAGCTATGTCAATTATAGACCGATCTTCATGAAATTTTTCACAAAGATTGATATTTATACAAAACTTCCTTACACCGAATTTCATTAAAATATTGCTATATTTGAAGTATTTATGAACGTTAAGCCTCTATTCCGGGAGGACATTTGTATGGGGGCTAGGTGAAATAATGGACCGATCATCACCAATTTCAATAGGCTTCGTCCTTGTGACATAAAAGTACTACGTGCCAAATTTCATTATCTTCAAAATTGTGACCAATACTTTGTGCAAAAGGTTTTGCTTGAACAGTCAGCCAGACGGACAGACGTACATCGTTAGATCGACTCAAAAAGTGATTCTGAGTCGATTGGTATACTTTATGGTGGGTGTTGGATGGTTTTTTTCTGTGCGTTACAAACATCAGCATAAACGCATAATACCCCTACCACCTATTGTTGTGTGGGATATAAATAGTAATTACCAAAATATACATGCACAACATACAAACTTTCGTGTATATGTTCATCTTGAAAAATAGTTGTGTAGAGAGATCTCATCACAACAGTAACTTAATAAATTGTAAAGAACGCTCGGTTACCCGGGTTTGCAAGTGAGATAACTCAGTCGTGTCCAGGGTTTTTATATAAATAAATAACACTACTCTTATTTTAATATTCTACTCTTTTTTCTTTATTTCTTTTTTTTTTCACTTTATATATTTTCTTTTTCACAAACTTTATTTATTGAGCCTCTTGCAAATTGAAAGCTTCTTTGAACAGTGTTGTTCCGTGAAGCCTCTGTGTTGCCTTGCCGGTTCTACACCTCCTAACTAGGATCTCCTATTGATTCTTTAATATTGGATGCAATCCGAGATTTCTCTAGTCCCTTTATTTTCTGAGTGAAAACTTCCAAGAAAATATTCTATCACTTGGTCCTGATAGAATATTTTCCTCCTCCTACCACTTCAACTAGATTGTAAATATTGCTGAAGCTTTTAATCTTACTGATTGTAAATCAGTATACCCTACGTTGAATTGATGTAATCAATTCAACTAACTTTATAATTTTTTTCCCTAGCACTGCTCTATTAGTTCTTTTATTTTTTTTTTTTATTAACCGGCCACTCATCACGTCTGCTTTGTTCACTGTCCAGCATAAAAAACTAAAAAAAATATTATTGTAGAAAACGGTTGTTGCATAGAACCTTCTTTTTTGTTGTTTAATTATGTTCGCTACTGTAGCAGTTTCGTCGATCTGTGTGTGAGTGTCTGTGTATGTGGCTTCTTGCTTTTTTATTTTGTCTCCTTCTTTCTTGCTGTTTTTGAATCTTTCCTCTGCTTCTCTTCACACTGCTACTCTTACACTTTTGTGTCTGCTGTTCCACAGTGGGGTCAAACGCAAATTTTTTGGTAATAAATCTGAATCTCCTAAACTACTGGTCGGATCAAATTGAAATGTATGGAAGAGTTGTAGAGGAGGACCTAAGCTTTCAGAAAAATCATCTTGTAGTCACCCTGTGATAACACGAGATAAGCTACAGGGTGTCAAAGTTGACTACCTCGAGTATGTAAAAGTTAAAAAAAATCTTAACTTGTACAAATGAAGTCCGATTTTAAAGATTTTTATATTTCTGGAAAGTGCTTGGCAAGATAAAGAAAAAATCAGCTTGCTCATCTAAGTTATCTCTTGCAGTTAAAAAGATATATACGCTTGAATTTTGAATTTTTGATTTTTTGGCTCGACTTTCTTTCGTTTTTCGGGAATAAGTCCGGAGATATATGAGGTAAAAATTTTTTAAAAATATTCTGTAATTTGCTACATATTTCAAAATACTATGCTGAAAGAATTTTTGGATTATCTCAATTCGTCTAGACGTGAAAAATATTCAAAGTCAGCACTCTGAAGTTGGCATGAAAAATGGCTATTTTTTTTATAAAAATATAGTACAATTCATTCACTTTTTTCCTCAAAGTTCCGTTAATAAAAAAATTTTTTCCTTATTAATTTCAAAAGATAAGGCTTCATAAATGGTTAATAAAGAAATTTTGAATTGATTTAAGTTTGCACCCTACATCCAGCATTGGCCGAAAATTGTCAATTTTAAAAAAATAGTTTCATTTTATCGATTAATAAAAAAAATGTCACGCGAGCTTTTTTAAATTTGGTACCCATATTTTTTATAGAAATAGATTTAGAGTGATTTAACACTAAACTGCTTCCCGCCCGGCCAAAAACGAATGCAGGAGTGGAGATTTTATGTTAAAAGCCAGTTTTCTTAACGACTATTTTTAAAAGCATATTAGCATAATATTTTTAATATTATTTCTTATGTAATGTATAAAACACAAATCAAGATTTCATTCCTAAAAAAATCAATAAAATAGCTCCGATAACCTATTTTTGGTAATTTTTCAAAAATAAATTTTTTTTAAAAAAATAGCTGAAAATCCAAAAAAATTTAATTTTTTTAATACAACTCCACTAATTTTGCAAATACTTAAAAAATGTTAAAAGAATATAGAAATAGACTTATTTACCAATTCAACGATATATAAAATGTTGATATAGGTCATTTAATAATAGTAATATAATGGCCTCAAAACTACCAAGTCACGTCAAAAGTTGCAAAATTCACTATTTTGTTCCGTATTTCCATATGTGTGTATACGTAACACTCAACTGCATTGCTTATTTTTGTTACGAGATAATAATATTTATTAATGAATTTATTTAAAGTGTTCACAATTTTTTTCTACTGAAAAGGTTTTTAAAATTACCTAAGTACATAAATAAGCATATTTTCCTTCGTTTTTATTACATTTTTGTAAGTTTTTAAATAATTTACCTAGCTACTTAATTAATGTATTATAACAAAAATGATTTTTTTACAATCGCATAGGTACATTTTTTGACGTACCTGTTTAACACTACAGGTCATAAAAATAAACTGAATGAAATTGGGGGTTTTGAGCAAAAATTTAAATTTTTTAATTCATTTTTGCCTGTCACCATTTACCTGATATAAATATTCTTTTTCTATATATAAGTATCCTTATAAATATGCAGATTTATTAGTGAATTTGCCATTATGGAGATTACATTAAAACACTTTTCTATTTGCAAAGTAATCTGGGATAATCTATCTGATATTATAAATCGTCCAGAAAAAATAAGAAAACTCATTGATACAGTAGTATCTTTTGGTTTAACTCTTACTGCAGAAGACAGTTTAAAGCTCGAAAATTTTTATAAATCATACGAAAAAAGGATGCAAGCTACAGATTGGTCAATACCAAAGTTCAAGAAGAAAAATGAAGAGTGGTTGAAAAGGGTCGACCAAAAAAAAGTTACGATGAAGTTCAGCTAAGAACAAAGAGGACCAAACAGGAATCTATTCTAAATTCACATACGAATACCGAAATAAAAGATACATTTAAAGCTTTAGTAACACGTACGCAACCAAAGGAAGTAGAAAAAGTTATAGATGTGTTACCAACAGTTTCTCCCAATCGATTACATCGGATAATCCAAAGTATAGTGACACCGAAATCAACATCGTCCTTTACCTCTGAAGGTGCTTTAGCTCTAATATTAAATTTAGGATTATCAAGAAACCAATACGAGATTTTGAGGAAATCTGTTAGCGAAAAAGGATATGATATCTTTCCCAGTAGCAAATCAGTGAGAAAAGCGAAAAGTAATATTTTACAGCCTATGGAATATCACCACTCCACGCAAGGATAAGATTTTTGGAGTTCTGCTTACATCTTGCATATGATATGAAGTACAGAAATATTCCCGGGCAGGAAAATGCTACAGTAAAAAACAATTTGGAACTTCACGAATTACGAAAAGAGGAGAAGAAAAGAATTCAATTAGAATTCAAAGAACAACTCGGATTAATAATTGATAAACCTCTACATGGCTATGGAAGCTCAAATGATGGAAATACAGCAAGACGTTTCTTTGAAAATCCGGAACTCACATCTTCAATCACAGGCATTGACTTAAATATTTTGAAGCGTTTTAAGATTATATTGGCAGCCATTAATAGCAAAAAACAAATTAATGCGGACAAATTTAAAATTTTTGCTTACGAAACTAAAGAACTACTTAACATTACATACCCCTGGATATCAATGACTCCAACAATTCACAAAGTATTGGCTCATGGTAAAGAAATAATAGAAAATAGTATTTTGCCATTGGGAGAGCTAACAGAGGAAGCACAGGAAGCCCGAAATAAAGATGTTAAACATTTCCGACTCTTCAATATCCGAAAATGTTCGAAAATAGCGAAAATATGGACTTAATGGAATATTTATTAATATCATCAGATCCAGTTATATATTCTATAAGAACACGATGGCTACCAAAAATCACTCTTGAAATAGAAAAAGAGGATTCCGAAGCTAAGGAAGTTAAAAATTTGCTAACGTTTGATGTTTCTGATTATTTTCAAGAAAATCTCTAATAATATCTTCGATAATATATTCTTAATAAAATAAATATACGGGATATATGTATAATAAGTATGTAAATATGTAGAACAAATTAAATAAACATTACTCAAATTTAGGATTTACTACTTTATAATAACAAATATATACCTACATAATACATTAGAAAACTAAAATGTTACGTATACACACATATGGAAATACGGAACAAAATAGTGAATTTTGCAACTTTTGACGTGACTTGGTAGTTTTGAGGCCATTATATTACTATTATTAAATGACCTATATCAACATTTTATATATCGTTGAATTGGTAAATAAGTCTATTTTTATATTCTTTTAACATTTTTAAAGTATTTGCAAAATTAGTGGAGTTGTATTAAAAAAATTAAATTTTTTTGGATTTTCAGCTATTTTTTAAAAAAAAAAATTTACTTTTGAAAAATTACCAAAAATAGGTTATTGGAGCTATTTTATTGATTTTTTTTAAGAATGAAAGCTTGATTTGTGTTTTATACATTGCATAAGAAATAATATTAAAAATATTATGCTAATATGCTTTTAAAAATAGTCGTTAAAAAAACTGGCTTTTAACATAAAAACTCCACTCCTGCATTCGTTTTTGGCCGGGCGGGAAGCAGTTTAGTGTTAAATCATTCTAAATCTATTTCTATAAAAAATATGGGTAACAAATTTAAAAAAGCTCGCGTGACATTTTTTTTATTAATCGATAAAAATGAAACTATTTTTTAAAATTGACAATTTTCGGGCAATACTGGATGTAGGGTGCAAACTTAAATCAATTCAAAATTTCTTTATTAACCATTTATGAAGCTTTATCTTTTGAAATTAATAAGGAAAAAATTTTTTTATTAACGGAACTTTGAGAAAAAAGTGAATGAATTGTACTACATTTTTGTAAAAAAATAGCCATTTTTCATGTCAATTTCAGAGTGCTGACTTTGAATATTTTTCACGTCTAGACGAATTGAGATAATCCAAAAATTCGTTCAGCATATTATTTTGAAATATGTAGAAAATTACAGAATATTTTAAAAAAATTTTTACCTCATATATCTCCGGACTTATTCCCAAAAAACGAAAGAAAGTCGAGCCAAAAAATCAAAAATTCAAAATTCAAGCGTAAATATCTTTTTAACTGTAAGAGATAACTTATATGAGTAAGGTTATTTTTTCTTTATCTTGCCAAGCACTTTCCAGAAATATAAAAATCTTTAAAATCGGACTTCATTTGTACAAGTTAAGATTTTTTTTAACTTTTACATACTCGAGGTAGTCAACTTTGACACCCTGTAGCTTATCTCGTGTTATCACAGGGTGACTACAAGATGATTTTTCTGAAAGCTTAGGTCCTCCTCTACAACTCTTCCATACATTTCAATTTGATCCGACCAGTAGTTTAGGAGATTCAGATTTATTACCAAAAAATTTGCGTTTGGCCCCACTGTGTGTTCTGTTTCTCGCTTCTACCTCTGTGATTCATCAGTCCTACTACTCGCCTGCTCAGCTGTGATGATGTAGGCTTTGACGTCTTTACTCGGCTTTACTACTCAAACCCACCACCTGCCCCTGTCTTGCATGCACCCCATCGATCTTCCGAACACTTCGTTCCATCCTTTAAAATATTAACACAAGAAAAAGGAAAACCATTAAATAAACAAAAAAAAAAAAATTGATAAACAATAATAAATAAACAAATAAGTTAATAAATTTTCAGTTTATTTAATTTTAACCAGAATTGTATTTTTTGGTTTTTCTAGAAAAGAACTTAAAGTAACTGTATGTTTTTTCTAACGTATGCCACGTTACTAAGCTTGGATAATTTCCCAAACTTCTCCCAGTAAATAAACGGCACATAAACATCACATTAACAACCAACTAACCAATACTTTATGAACCTTTTACTTACGTGAAGAATTTGTACAATTATCCAAGATTAATAACGTGATATATGTAAGCAAAAACATAGTTACCTTAAGTTATTTTTTAGAAAAACCTAAAAATGAAACTCTGATTAAAATTAAACAATCAAAAAAATATTTATTTACTTATTTGTTTATTTGCTTTCGTTTATTTATGTATTTCTTTGTTTATTTAGTGATTTTCCTTATTCTTGCGTTACATATTTTTGTATTTGAAAGAAAAAACGAATTATTTGGCAACACTGCTAAAATAATACGGAATAACGTAAGAAAATTCTGTTTTTAACGTAGTGTCTATACTGGACAAATTTTTATTAAGAAAAACGTCAAAATCAGTGTGAATCTGTACAAGGCAACATCAATTAAATAGCTGACTATTATTTTCGGTTATTACAGCTGTCAAAAAACACGAACGAATTCGCCTTATTGTTGTTTTTATTAAAACTGTTGCCACCTTCCGTAAATTCTTAATTTTGACGTTTGTCTTGATAAAAAAATTGCTAATATAGACACTACGTAACAGAATCAGACATCACATCAATGTTAAATTTCTATAATTGTTGTCATTACAGCAAACACAACATAAACGATCAGATGCTTAAATTAATTAGTACTATGTTAGAATTTATTATACTCCTCATTTTTCACCTTTAAGTGGGAGTTTTTCTGTAAATTTGAACGAGTAAAACCGTTAACGGTACCCTTTTTAAGCATTGCCCTTTGTCATCCCTTTTTATTTTTAGCTTAAATATCTTACTGCTTTTGTGAACGCCATTTGTGGTACAACAAGCAAAAAGCTCCCGTAGCATTTTATAGAATATTTAAATAAAGAATCTAAAGAATAAAGAATCTATCTTTTCTTTTTACTAATTTAAAAACTTGTGTTTTATTTATTTTTCTTTGCACGCAAACATTTTAGTCCTAAATGAGACGGATAATTTTTTATGTTAAAACACTTGGAAGTAATTGGATTTTCTTTTCCTTTTTTTACGTAGAAAGATCGCCAAAAATAAAACATAAAGACAAATAATTTGTTTATATATTGCAAAAACTAGTAGAAACAAATAAACAAGAAAAAAATACCAAAAATACATAAATTTTGTATCCAGTTTCTATTGTGAATGATCATTTTCCAATTTTCGTGGTGACATTTGACAATGTTTTTTCCTTTTTTTTATCAACTTATCAACTTGTTTACACAGACGGACGGAATGGTTGAGAAATTTTTTGTAAAAATTATATTATTTTATATAAAGGGAAGAAAAAATCTTGTAGTGATATATTATATTATATTATATTATATTATATTATATTATATTATATTATATTATATTATATTATATTATATTATATTATATTATATTATATTATATTATATTATATTATATTATATTAAATTATATTATATTAGATCATATTATATTATATTATATTATATTATATTATATTATATTATATTATATCACATTATATTATATTATTATATATATTATATTATATTATATAATTATATTATATTATATTATATATATTATATTATATTATAT